>CM053755.1:21789132-21809946 GCA_028658305.1 Pachyuromys duprasi
AGCCCTGAGGAGACAGGATAATCTGGGGTTGGATGGAAGGGAAGGAGGTCCTCCCCTGTTGGTGGACTTGGAGGGGGCGGGGAAGAAGGAGATGAGGGAGGGAGTGGGAGGGTAGGAGGGAATGGGGGAGGGGGCTACGCCTGGGATTCAAAGTACCTAACCTGTGATTGAGATAAAAATAAATAAATTAAAAAAAAAAACTAACAAGTAAACACTTGGGGGGCTACCCAAACCACAGCACAGCTCCAAGGTTACCTCAGGAAGGCCTTCCCTAACCATTCTACCTTCCTAATTGTACTTATTTAGAGCATAACAGTTTTACTTTCCTACTTGCCTAAGTCATTATTCAATTATCATCTAACTTCCACTACAGTCTCTAAGTTCCAAGGCAACAAGATGCCCAGTCTTATTCCCACTACAAAAACACCACTGCCAACAGATTATGAATGAACATATCAATACACAGCAAAGTGTCTAACTCAGAGCTCTGACTGAAAATAAATCTTATGGGCTACTGGAAAAGGAAAACCTATGCCAAGACATCTTACTATACAGCCAACAGGAACACTGACATTGTGTAGTTTTAAGACTGTTCTGTACTGGTCTGAAGACACAGGCATGGACACTAATAAGCATATGAACTGTACTTACCCACTGTCACTGAACAGGAACTCCAAATGGGTCATGAAGACTTCCCACTGTGAGATACTGTATCGCTGTGCCAGGGAAAGAGCAATGCTGTAGACATTTTCCTCTAGGGTTCTTCAGGGTTGTTCGCCAAACAAAGGGAAGGAAAGAAAAGAAACAAATGACTCTAATCAGCAAACAAAATTCTCTTCAGACACACAGTTGTGTTAGGGATGGCAGCACAGCCTCCCCTAAAACAGCTCTTGAGAACACACTGGAAGGACTCCCTGGCTCCCATCCGTGGTGCTCCAAGGCAGGTTACAGGGACCTGTCTGCCAGTGGCTGCCCATCAAGGGTAATTCTCGCCCCAGAAACCACCTGACCAGTGAAGAAACATTCTAATTGTCACAAATAGGGTGGAATTTGTGGTCAGAAGCCAGCTATGAAATGGAGTATCCTGCAAAGCACAGGCTGGCCTTCTCCAAGTCAGAATTACCCAGTCAAATGGCAATAGTGCTGAGGAAAAAAAAATAAGAATTCTGATTTAGACTCTAAAGCCCACAGCTGGTGTTTGAAAAGCATGGAAGTAAACCATAAAAAAATGTAGATTTCTACACTGTCAGGAATTGTGCCATTTCAGTCATAAAAACGAGCAAGATGCTTCTGGAACACAGCCTAGTAGGGAATGAGACATGAGATACCAGACACATCATGGGTAGGTTCTTTAAAATTCCAAAATATTGTGAGAATTTGGATTAAGAGTAATTGATCCAAACTGAAGAATGAAGAAGGAGCAAGAACTAACTAAGCAAAAGTGCCAACACGCCGGTCTGACTGATTTCTGGTAAATGAAGTAAGCAGATCATACCCAGGAAAAAAAAAGCACACAATCCTCAGATCCTGAAACTTTTTCAGTAACCAGCAAAGAACTGCAGGAAGGATTAAGATAGGAAATGGCATTACCAGGAGAAGGGACATAAAGAATGCCAGGAAAATCGTTCAGAAAAGTAACCTTGAAGGCTACTGCAGGAATCGGAGTTTCTCAAAGCAGAGAAAGGGAAGATAGAATCCTTGGATGGAAATGTCTTGGTGAAACTACAGCAGCAGCAGTGAAACATGTTATAGCCAGGATGACACCTCTAGATTAGTAAGTCACGGCACTTCTGTGTCTTTCTTTCTTTCTTTCTTTCTTTCTTTCTTTCTTTCTTTCTTTCTTTCTTTCTTTCTTTCTTTCTTTCTTTCTTTCTTTCTTTCTTTCTTTCTTTTCAGATTCCTCCCAGCACCCCAGGATGGGTATATGTGTCAGCATTTATCAGTCATACTTACAGGATAGGTGTTAAGTTACAGACAAGAGCAAGCTCTGCAATGGGAAATGATGGCTCCCCATGACTGCTTATGTAGAACCTTCTCCACCTATATCCTCTAGCCCCAAGACTACAAGCAGTTAGGGTAAAATTGCATGGTTAGCAGGGTACTTAGGTGAGAGTCCTGGGACCCTCTCCACCACCTCTCTGTGATTGAAGGTTAAACACTTCCATGCTTCTTTAGCTAGGGGTTTGCAAATGCTTTCAGGAAAGGGCCCCTAATAAGTCCCTTGGCACTGTTTCTGTATTGAGTCTGTGTGCATCTTCTTTTGCATCCTTTTGGGATTCTTGTTTGTTTTTCTATAAATCTTTAAAAGTAGAAGGTTATTCTTTTCTTACAGACTACAAAAGAAAAATATTCAAGGCTATATGTGTTAACCCATGAAATCTGTTACTATCAGTTGAACGGTTTTCTAATTAAGTACAGACCCTATGTAATGAAATGAGAAACCACTGAGGAACATGACCAATGGACCCTCTATGTTATGGCAACTTAGCAGAGGGACATGTTAGATAGGAATTGGTGTGTATGCCTGTAAACATTTGTGTGGAGGGATGAGAATGCAGCCATACATGGTATGTGTGAGGGTAGAGGACAGGCTAAGGAGCCAGCCCCCAGGTGCTTTCTACCTTTTGAGTCAAGTAAGGAAGCTGTCCCTAAGCTTCCAAGAATCTGGCTGTCTCTACCTCTATTTTTACCATCACTGAGATTGTAAGAAAATGTCAACATGTCTGGACTTTTGATACAGGCTCTAGGGAATCAAATTCAGGTCCCCAAACACACAAGGCCAGCACACACCAACTGAGCTGTTACTCTAGAATTGCATTCGCATCTTCATCACTTCATGAAGATGAGGAGAGAAATATTATGTTATACCCTCTTCAGAGATACCCTGCTTGACTCTGAGAATATTTTCACAAAGACATGCAGACAATACAAGACAAATGCAACAGGCCTACAAAATCTAACAGGTTAAGAAGAAGAAGGGTCACACTGTGCAAAAATGAAGACAGAGTGGGAAAACCTGTTTTTCAATATTGCCTTAGATATTAGGATCTGCAGCAAATTAGAAACTGCAAAGCTCAAACCCTGCTGAAACTATGAGACACTTTAAACAAGCCATCCAAAGATGGTGGTGTATTTTTCTAAGCAGCAGAATATAGAATATGCTATTATATATTTATCAAAAGCATGTATTTGTCCTTGAGGACACACTTCACATAGCATATTCAAGCTGCATACTTACATAAAACTCCAGCAAAATGTAATTAATAAAATAAGGTGCTCCTTACATTACAGAAAGGTATTCTACATAACTCTCTCATAAGAAACCATCAACACTGCATAGAGGATTCCAAATGCCCAAAGATTAGTACACCATATTTAGAGTAAGAAATCCCAGCTCAAATCCTGGCTGTGTGGCCTCAAACAACTCCTCAAAATATAGTTTCTCAGATTCTTCTTCTAGAAGCAAGGAATCCTGGCTACACATTGTCTTAGGGTACTGTAAAATCAGACAGTAAATGACTCTGAACCTGACCTTTTGGGAGAAATGATGAGGAGGCCACTTTTTAATTGAGACTGGCACTGGCTTTCCGCACTAGCTTTCCTTTGACATCCCCATGCCCTGCCTTACCTCAGAGAGAATCCAGATACCTCTGAGATGGAAGAGGTCCAGGATGATATAGTTACCAGAGAATGGCAAAACTTTTTTGCCATTTTCTTAAGGATATAAAGGATAATATTGAATGATAACATGCCACTACCACAATCAAAACTATTTTTGGTATTTCAGAGTAATTTCTCAGAAGATATGGGTACCCAGTCAGTGTACACACAACCATAGTTTCAAGACAACAATTCTAAGCTGCATGGCATGCATGTGCTTCCTTGAGAATGGAAACAATGTACAAGCAGGTACACCATGTTGTGGTAGAGATGTGACATCTTCAAAATGTGACAGACCCAGATTCAGGTCAAACTTATAGATTTTAACACCCATGTAAACATGGGTCACTGGCCATCCCCAGCCAGCATATTTTTTATCATGTAATAAATGCAGATAAGAATATTTTGATATCAGAGGGCTGCCTATGCAAATGGAAGTCTTCAGATGAAGCCTGTAGAGCACACAACGAACACTTCCGTGTGCTCCACGTGAGTACTCAATACTTGGGTGGAGATGTTACAACCACTTTCTACATAGTAACCACATGGGTGATCACACTTCTCCCTTCCTCCGGGCAGTAAATGCTACTCAAATGATCTAAGTTACTAAGATACAGCACACCAGTAATAAAACACAAGGGAATTCCTTCCCACCATTCCCAGGAGCCACTCTTGCAACTGGGCTTAAGGTGTACCACCTCCTTACACAGAGCCTTCTCTTCACTCAGAAAGGCAAAGGGGCGCTTGTCCCTGCTCTGTACGAGGACTGGGCTAGATGGTGGCTTGTTTCTCAGGATGTAGGCATTTGTCTCTACAACACTGGACCCTCCGGAATGAGGACAACTGTATTCCTAATCACACTGAAGAAAACTGATTCTATGTACTTTGAAAAGTTAAGATTCTATGCTAAGTGTAAGAGGAAATATCACAGGAACCATCCTTCTCACCCAAGCCACTGCCTGTCCCTAGAACAGAAATAATTCAGGAACTGGCTTAGCAGACACACAAGAAAGTAAGAGCAAACAATAAAACTCCTACCCCACCCACTGATTTTACAAATATTTAGGTCTGTGTCTACTGATCTGCGTACTATCCATCGCTCACAGCACTGGGACAGCCTGTAAATCTGTGAGACTGGGTAAGTCTGTGTCATCTGATGTGTCTCCTACCCACTCCTCGAAGCACTGGGAAAGCTGGAGAACGATCCTGTGGTAGCAACTGAGGGTGGTGATCTATGAATTCAATTCATCCTTCTGCATTCTGAACCCACGCCTCAGGAGATAAAGTGAGCCCTTACTCTGCAAGGCCCAGGATGGTTTCTCTTTTGTACTGGTCATCGGCAGTAAACCGCTGAACGTCCACACCTTTCCGCAGGCCCTGGAGCAGCTGGGCCTGGGTGAAATCCAAGAGACGCTCGTTGTAGTAGTGCAGCTGCTTGGTCAGAGACAAGAGGTCTTCAGGCCAGGCTTCATGTCCATGTTGAGCCACATGTCTGGTAACAATCTTGATTAACTCTTTGGGATCAGCCTGTGAAAATTGTAAAAATGTATTTTACATTATATACATATAAGCAAGTGTGTAAAAAGAGCAGAACACAGCTCCTAAGAATCTGTATGCAACTTCCCAGGGCTTGGTTCATTTAATCATAGCCACCTAAAGGCCAAGTGCAAGGGTGGTTCCTTGAATACCTCAAAGAAAGGACCCAGAGCTGAGCCTACAGACTTTCTGGACTTGTGCTTTGACATTTTTTCCCATCTTAAAAATTTCTAAACAATTTAAAATTAATATTTTCAACTATCATATACCTATATCACATTTTTATCCTAAATGGCTGATCTTTTAATAATTCACTCTGGGAAGACATTCTCATCCTCATTGCCTCTGGATATATTATTGTGCCCACCACAAATGCTCTCAGTAAGAATGGTCCAGTTCAAAAACCTCACTATAAAAAGTTATACAGCAAAGGAGAAATATGTGTTCTTAGGGGATAGGTTAGGAAAACAAAAATAAAAAACTACTCTAGCTTGCAAAGTCAAAGACACTTCTAGACATACAAAAGTCATTTTTTTTTAAAAAACTGCTTGATTTGGGGCTCAAAGGGATATGGGACCCATAGTTCTTGGCAGCTTTTGAAAAGCAACAAAATTATTCAAATAGAACAAAAGGGAAAATCCAACAGATGACAGGGCAGGCGAATGAGTGATTAAGTTGTTATATTTATTTATTGTAAACATATGTAAGCTGGTCTAAGAGTCAATAAGGCAAAACAGAGGCTCAGCCATGATTTTGGAATTACAAATAATATAACACTATACTGACATTAATTCACTCTGTCCTGGTTTCAAGGATACATACTACATATTTTAAAATAAGTTAAGTTTGGGAGGAAAAAAAAAACCCCACACTCTATCTTTGGTTCTCAGAATTCTATTCCTAATGATGTCAGGCTGTCAGTATTTTTAACATAAAAACCCACTATTCTGAGCTACACAGGAGATTTGTCAATGTGAGTCTATTTAACCAAGCCAGGCCTGACAGTCTCTCTCTTCCTCCTATAATGGAACAACCTGGCGATAACTAAAAATCAATTAGAGAAATCCTGGATTCTAACAGGTGGACTTAAGTAAAAGTTATCCTAACAGATCTTTTCTAAGTCTATATAAATATTTGGTCATAATCTCAAAAAAATGACATTAAATTCTACCACAGGAAGTCACACGGACATTTTAAAATTCATTCAAGATACATTTTTAAAAGAGATATGATGCTTCTATGTTACTCCTTAATACTTAGATCCCCCCTGCCATTTTAGTCTTAGTTTATCATCTGAAAGTATTCAATCCCAGTGATTATTTTGCTGAACATTCTTTGGTTAGTTACTTCGATGTTAAAATAAATCTTTCCCTCACTTAAATTGCTTAAGAAATAATCTGAAATATCTCCAATGTTTAAAATCAGTAGCCTCCACAATTGAAGTTTGCATAGAATGTAAACCCTTTGTTCCCATGTTTTTTTTTTTTTTTAAGGTGGGGAAGGGATTACCTGATGAAAAATGCACTACAAGCATGTATCCAGCTGCTCTACAGATGCAACCTTCTAAGACAGACAACAAAGCAAGCACAGGTAAGAAGGCCAGACATGATGAGATTGGGATGCTACAGGAAGACAGAATGTGTCAGCAAAGTCTTCTTAGAAGACTTTATAGCTACCCCAACTTCAGACACTAGTAGCAGAAAGGCCCCAAGGATCCTCCTGTGGTGGTGCATGCACCAGAACTTCAGAGGCAGAGGCAGGTGGATTTCTAAGTTCAGGATAGCCTGTTCTACAGATCGAGTTCTAGGACAGCCAGGGCTACACGGAGAGACCATGTCTTGAAAACTCAAAAGCTCCAAGGAATAAGAAATATAGTTTAGCAAAAGTTAGAAAAGTATATTCTAGGGCCTAGACTATAAAGAGCAATTGAATGAATAAATCAATTTTGAAGTTGTGTGCAAATCAGCTATGTGGTGGTTACGACTGTCAACTTTAGGGAATGTGAGAAAGTCTCTAGCTTTAGTTAATTAGGGTATGAAGACCTACCATGATTTTGGGAAGCACCAGTCCTTGAGCTAGGACTCACATACTGAATATGTGAAGAAAATGAGCTAGACACCAGCACAATATTCCTCTCTCACTCCCTGACTGTGGCTGCAATGTGACTAATTGCCAACACGCATTTCCCAGAGTAATGGTGGTACCTTCAAAATGTAAACCAAAATAAACCTGCCTCTAGCTCTTACACTCTTTCCACCTCTCTCCCAGTGATCCCCGAGCCTTTGGAAGAGGCAGTGGGATATGCAACACATATTTCTTTGAGGGCTGAAAGTTCTGCAGTCTTATTCTCTGGACCTTGGCAGATGTGTGTCTCTGTGTTGGTCATCTACTCTGTGTCAGGTCTCCATGTTGATCATCTACTGCAAACAGACACTCCTCTGATAAAGCACTCCATTCTCTACTGTCCCATGAAACCACATTACTTTCAAGGAATTAAAAACTACAGCCTAGCTAGAACCCAGAAGAGGACAATGCAGCCAGCCCAGAAGAGACATGCTAAGCTAGGGTCAGATGGAAGGGGAGATGGTCCTCCCCTATCAGTGGACTTGGAGGGGGGCAGGGAGGAGATGAGGGAGGGATGGAGAGAGTGGGAGGGAATGAGAGAGGGGGCTACAACTGGGATACAAAGTACCTAACCTGTGATTAATATAAAATAAATAAATTACATTAAAAAACAAACTACTGGTTCACAAAAAGGTACAAATGAGCAGTTCACAGGCATCTGAAGGAAAGTTCACTTCAGAATCAGAGGCTGTCAGTCCTGGGAACTCATGGAGGGAAAAACTGATTTCCTTTCTTGATACTTCTGATTTCTACAGTTTCTACAAAGGAGAAATAGCAGGGCTTCACCAGATGGTCACCTTTCTAAGATTAACATCATATGCGTATATAGGAATTCAATCCTTAAATAAAATAAATCCTTACAGACCCTTCCAGGTGTGGAAATAAGGTTGTATAACTCTCCTGTATGCTTCTGCTAAATATTCAGAACTGATTTCTTCGTAAGAACATAATTTTCAGAACAACAAATTATCACTGATAAGAGTCTCATACAGTTTAAACGACTTAATCTCTTCTTCTCTACTGAAAAACTCACCCTGTGTGAATAATTTTTATTTAAAAACTTTCTTTATCAAATTTATTCACTCTACTGATGACATATGAAAGAATAAAAACCCTATATTCAAGCCTTCTGTGTGGAAAATCCAAGACTTTGTACGCCTATGCTGATTCTCAGCTAACAGGACAACCTGAGGTAAAGGTGTTTTTTTTCTTTTATTTCTTTTTATATATTACAATTTATTCAAATTGTATACCTGCTGTAGCCCCCTCCTTTATCCCCTCCCAATCACACCCTTCCTCCTCCTTCCATTCCCTTCCTCAAGTCCACTGTGAGGGGAGGTCTCCCCACCCCTTTCCATCTGACACTGGCCTCTCAGATCTCATCAGGACTCATTACACTATCTTCCTCTATGGGCTGGTAAAGCTGCCCCCTCCTCAGGGGGAGGTGGTCAAAAAGCCAGCCATGAGTTCATATCAGAGATAGTGCCCGTTCCCATTACTAGGGAACCCACTTGGAGTCTGAGCTGCCATGGACTACATCTGTGCAGGGGTTCTAAGTTATTTCCATGCATACTACTTGGTTGGAGTATCAGTCTCAGAAAAGATCCCTGGGCCTAGATTTTCCAGTTCTTTTGCTCTCCTTGAGGAGTTCCTATCCCCTCCAGGTCTTTCTATCTGCCCTTTTTTCCTAAGATTCCCTGTACTCTGCCCAAAGTTTTAGGAAGAGGTGTTTCTTAAGACCATCTCTGTGTTAAGTGAAGGGGCCGCTAAGAACTCTGTGGAGGCTGGTAAGCTGCTGATGAGCAATCCAAGAGTCTGACTCCCAAGCACAGCACCTTTGATAAGGAACCATCTTTTCTATTTTGTATCCAGGGAAGACGTTGTCTTAAAGCTTTAGGACCAGTGCACATACAGTCCCCCCTCAACAGTGACAGAGTACTGTCACTCTATATTACATGTAAAGCTGTTTTCATACCTGCATATAGAAGTGAATGTGGAAGCACATAAACACTTGCAGCAAAGTGGTTGGATATAAATTAACTCAAAAAAAAAATCTGTAGCCCTCCTGTATAAAAAAGACAAACGGGCTGAGAAAGAAATTAGGGAAACAACACCCTTCACAGTAGCCAGAAAGGACATAAAGTACTTTGGTGTAACTCTAACCAAGCAAGTCAAACACTTGTATGAAAAAAACATCAAGTCTCTGAAGAAAGAAACTGAAGAAGATATCAGAAGATAGAAACATCACCCATGCTCATGGATTGGTAGGATTAACAAAAGCAATCTACAGATTCAATGCAATTCCCATCCAATTACCAGCACAATTCTTTACAGAGCTTGAAAGAAAATTTTTCAACTTCATATAGAATAACAAGAAACCCAGAATAGCTAAAACAATCCTCTACAATAAAATAGCTTCTGGAGGTATCTGCACCCCTTATCTCAAGCTGTACTATAGAGCAACAGTAATAAAAACTGCATGGTAATGGCATAGAAACAGACTGGTAGATGAATGGAATCAAATAGAAGACCCAGAAATAAACCCACACACTTATGGACAACTTATCTTTGACAAAGATGCCAAAACCATACGATGGAAAAAAAGGGTAGCATTGTCAACAAATTATGCTGGTCTATATGGATATCAACATGTAGAAAAATGCAAATAGATCCATACTTATCACCCTGCACAAAACTAAAGACCAAGTGGATCAAAGACCTCAACATAAAACCAGACACACTAAATCTGTAAGAAGAAAAAGTAAAGAAGAGCCTTGAATTCATTGTTACAGGAGACAATTTCCTGAACAGAACACCAACAGCACAGGCTCTAAGAGCAAAAATCAATAAATGGGACCTGATGAAACTGAAAAGCTTCTGTAAAGCAAAGGACACTGTCATCAAAACAAAACGACAGCCCACAGATTGGGAAAGGATCTTCACCAACCCTATATCTGACAAGAGGGCTAATATCCAGAATAAATGAAGAACTCAAGAAACTAAATAGCAACAAATCAAGTAATCCTGAAAAAAAGGGGGGGGGTGTACAGAGTTAAAAAGAGAATTCTCAATAGAGGAATATCAAGTGGCAGAGAAACACTTAAAGAAATGTTCAACATCCTTAGTCATCAGGGAGATGCAAATCAAAGCAACCCTGAGATTTCACCTCACACTCATCAGAATGGCTAAGATCAAAAACTCAAGTGGCAACACATGCTGGACAGAACATAAACTTGTAAAACCACTTTGGAAATCAATCTGATGCTTTCTCAGACAATTAGCAATAGTGCTACCACTATACCACTCCTAGGCATATAACCATAACACTTTCAAGTATACAACAAGGACATTTGCTCAACCATGTTCATAGCATCTTTATTCGTAATAGCCAGAATCTGGAAACATCACATATGTCCCTCAATTGAGAAATGGATACAGAAATTGTGGTACATTTACACAAGGGAATACTACTACTTAGCAATTAAAAATAAGGAAATCATGAAATCTGCAGACAAATAGTGGGAACTAGAAAAGATCATCCTGAGTGAGGTAATCCAGAAGCAGACGCACATGGTATATACTCACTTATAAGTGGATATTAGACACATAATATAAGATAATCATACTTAAATCTGTTCACCTAAAGAAGCTAAGCAAGAAGGAGGACCCTGAGTAAGATTCTCATTCAGAAAGACAAACTGGACAGACATCAGAATAGGGAGAAAACAGGGAACAGGACAGGAGCCAACAACAGAAGGCCTCTGAAAGACTCTACCCAGCAGGGTATTAAATCAGATGCTGAGCTCACAGTCAAACTTTGGGCAGAGTGCAGGGAATCTTATGAAAGAAGGGGAGATAGAAAGACCTGAAGGGGACTGCAGCACCACAAAGAGAGCAACAAAATCTGGGCCCTGGGGTCTTTTCTGAGGCTGATACTCCAACCAACGACCATGCATGGAGATAACCTAGAACCCCTGCACAGATGTAGCCCATGGCAACTCAGACTCTAAATGGGTGCCCTTGGAATGGGAACAGGGGCTGTCTCTGACATGAACTCAGTGGCTGGCTCTTTGATCACCTCCCCCTGAGGGGGAAGCAGCCTTACTGGGCCATAGAGGAAGACAATGCAGCCAGTCCTGATGAGACCTGATAGGCTAGGGTCAGATGGAAGGGGAGGAGGACCTCCCCTCTGATTGAACTGGGGAAGAGGCATGGGAGGAGAAGAGGGAGGGATGGCAGGATAGGGAGGGGGTACAGCTGGGCCACAAAGTGAATAAACTGTAATAAATAAAAAAATATTTTTAAATGAGTGTGGGAAGTTTGGGATCGCTATCTGATTTGAGCTATATCCCAGCCAGTCTTTCCTTCTCTAACAGCACTTAGTGCTTGGCTCCCTGTGAACACCTCTTTTGGGAATTTCTTAATGTTGAACAGGGCATTAATTTCCTCAGGGCAGATTTATTAGAATAACACATGTATAAATTATGAAAATATCTGTTCAGAGACATGTTATTTTTCAATACTTCAAATAATGGTGAGGAACATAACATTTTACAAAGCCTTCAAAGAAAAAACAAATTTACTTCTGCAGGAGAAGCAAATGAATTGGCCCCAAAGGACTGGATCACCAGCATTTCCTCTTGATCATCAAGTTATATGGTTTTAAACTTGAAGCAATTTCTTCTATATAGTCTTCATAAAGATTAAAGAGACAAGGTGGATGACTGTGCTGTAAACTATAGCTGCTTATGTGGATTATTTGCTTATTGGCACTATTATTTTCTATCTCTTTCTTAAGGGACTTGGCTGGTTTATATGATTTGTAAAATTCACCTCAAATTTCAGTAGAAATTTCCATGAGCTCATCACTTTTCTCAAAATATTCCAAAATAATTCTGATTCACTCTGATATTTTATTTGATACAAATTCATCTCTGCAAATGTAAACTTTTTAAGCTTTCAAGTGTTTTCACTTGAACGTCACATCATCCAGCACTGGGGTGACAAGAAAGCTGCTCCTGTCTTCTAGATGCTTGGTGTACTTCAGGGGCCAGTGGCTGCAGTGCTGTAGCTAGGAAGAAACTCCAAACCACATGGTCTCCATACCCAACCTTACACGGAACATTACTTCAGTTTTTGCTCTTTACAGTGTTTTCAAACATCCATTTCTTTCGTCTCTCCAACCCACCCTGTTCTCCCTGAAGCCTAAATTGTAACTCGTAAGTGTGAAAGCCTTTAGCCTTTAAGAAGACTAAAAGACTTCACTGGTAGCTTTGAAATCTTCTGTATGCAGTATTCGAAGTGATATTGCAAAAATATCACACAGGCTGAAAAAACCTAACTCTAAAAGGGAAAGTGTGAGGACTCATTCTATTTCCCCTTGAAACACTAGCAATTTCTCAAGGGGTGAATAAAATATGGTTTCTTTGAAGAATATAGTCAAGGCACTATGAAGCCAAGGTATGCATAAGTATTCACAAAAAAAGTCTGCTGGCTGCTACTACTGCACACTAGGACAAGGAATAAGTCTACTGTGTTGGATGGTTTCTACTTCTTTGTAATGCTGTTTGTGAAGTTGTAAACAAGTGGTATGTTCTCCCCTTTAGGGCTGTTATTTTGAGATAATTTTCTACTTAGTATTTTCAATTAGTAGCTTAAAAGAAAACCCACACATTTTAGAAATAGTCTTCCACAAAGTTTGGAATTTCATCTCTGTTGCATTTGCTTCTCTAGCCTGTAACATAAAAGACACGTCTCCATTTTTAACTGATATCTTTTGAGAACTTCAAAAATGACAGCAAGATCATACTTCCAAACACATTTATCACAATCACAAAGGTCAGAAAAACAAGGCACAGTGCAGTCTGTCTGAAATAGACTTATATAAATGTGAACGTTCGTGAAATATTGTTGGACAGGCATGAAATGGAAACAGACTTTACTGTATACCACTGTCTCTACCTGCACTTTTTAGGTCATGTGTGGATTATGTATTATACATTAAAATGAGACAAAACTAGGGCAAATGTTATAAGAGGAAATAATTTCCTAATACTCATTTACCAAGCATTACATAGAAACTGAAAAAAGAATTGTAGGTGAGTAAGGTTGCTCTAAATGTCATCTAAAAATCCTGGTGCGGTCTGGCCCCTGCTGGCTGGCTCAGGACAACACTGCCCTTCATGAAGCACAGGCAGGGGATTCTATCAATCTACCTACAGCAGCATCCCTACATGCTTAGCCCCAAGGAGTAGAGAGAGCTGTGAAGGATTAGGAAGCAGAACCAAGCAGCACTGACAAGTGAATGAAAGCTAAGCTTCACTGGGTGTTATTATGTGGAGACAACAAATTGAACCCACTCTGATTTCAATTTCCAAGATGATTCATCAGGAGTTTGTCATATTTAATTCCAAACTCAGCAGTGCCATGTGATGCAGAGGAAGACGCTGAAAAGAGTCAAATAATGAGTCAGAGTCTGTAAAGCACTCCTGTGGAGCACCGCTGTGTACTCAATGCATCCAACTCCACTGCCTGCCTCTCCTTCCTGCCAGTCCATGCAGGCTGGACCTCACACTCACACATCTGAAGCTCCCAGCATCCTAATGTCCCATGGCACAGCAGTCGACAAGATTGCTGAATTTATTTACATGCCAATTCACAGTCAGTACATATACACTGAGTATGTACAGGGAATTAGGTTTTGAGGATATGAAAAGCAATGGTATGTTTGCCCTCAAATACATTAGTTATGAGACACATGAGCATCGCCTGCAATATCTCAGTAATTAAAGAGTCTTAAAAATTAAAGAGTCTTTTGTCCTGAGGACATATGCAAGTAATAAATATGGGAGACGGGAGAAACAGGCCAGTGTCTGTGGAGGAGGCAGGGAGGGCATCAGAGAAGCTAGCTTGGCTCAGATTAATTTATCCATAGTGGAGAGGAGAAAGCTCGGAAGAAAGGATTAAATCTACATATCCAGAGAATTACACACTAGATTTCAAGTTCTGAGAAACAGAATTTCAGAACAGCTAGAATATAATCTCTGAAAGAGGCAATGTCAGGAAATGGGCCTGGAGGGACTGGGAAGACACAGCCGGTTTTCTGGGGGTTTCTCTGTCATGTACAGGAGTTTAGATTTCATATTATAGACACAGCAGTACATGAAAATATCCTGCTGGGAATTTCCATTAGACTTGTTTGCTAGAAAGATCACTTAGGTCCTCTCCTCCAAAAGAGTAACACTCCTTCTTTTGCAAAAAAAAGTCAGAGTGGCAGCATGCCCACGTAACGAGCCGAGAGAGCTAACAGGATGTCGCTTTCTACTAAAGTAACTTTGAGCAAGTCACCACAGTCTGTTGAGTCATTTTCTGTAGAGCTGTCCCCTGAACAATGGAGCTTCTGAAAGAACCCACTGGAAGATGGTGTGACAGCAATTTAAAGCAGACGAGTGGCTGCAAGCTTCACCTCACAGTTCTGCTCTGCACTGGCAGCCCCGATGAACAAGGTGCCAAGCTGACTGCTGTCGTACCCCGAGTGGCACATGACAATCTCTTAGCCAGCTAGAAAGGCCTGCATCTGGACCCAGATTTCACTTACCTCTGCTCAAGCAACTCTTTTATGCTTTCAATTTTATAGAGCAAATCCTTGTGATAAGATAGTACAGTCTCTATGGCAGAACAGTGACACTTCTGGGACTTCTCTGTTGTTTCCTGTCCAGGTTGTTCTCCCTATCAGAAGTTGCACGGTGACACACATGCTTTACTCAAGGTTAACCTTTGTCAATCTCTCCTGAGGCTGCTGAGTACTACACATGCGGGCATGCACACAAACACATATTCCTCTGCGTCCCATTACTTATTTTACATTTTGTTCATGATATTATGTAGTAGTCTGAGTGAGAAATATCCCCATAAGCAGTATATATGGATATACTGGATCTATCTTTGGTTCTCTTATCTATTGCATTCATTACTCTGAGCCAAACCTCATGTAACTATCCTTTTAAAATAAGCATGTATATTTGGACACTTGGTCCACTGGTGGTGGCACTGTTTGAGGAGGTCAGAGGACGTTCAGGGGGTGCTGCCTTGCTGGAGAGTGCAACCCTGGTGCCTGCATTTGAGAACCTCCCTCCACTTCTACTTGACGCTCTGCTTTGTGTTCATGTGGAAGATGTGATCACTCAGCATCCTTGCTCAAGCCTCTGGCTGCCATGCCTCCTCTGCCCTTATGCACACTCCCTCTGGAATCTGAAGCTAAAATAAACTTTCAAAAGTAGCTTTGGGTCATGGTGTTTTACTGAAGTAGCAAAATGTAACCAATACAGACCTCTGCCCCCAGGAGAATAGAAGAATAAAATTCCTAAGTGGGGAGGTGCTTTCTAAACTGTGCACACTATTATTTCCTCCAGAATACTGCCTGGCACAAAGTCGTCAGACATGAGACACTCACTAAAAACACACAGCTCAGTCTTCCAAGGTGTACTAGAGGATTACCAGCTTTCGGCCATATTCCCAGGAAACATTTGTTAACTACCCCTTCACATTCCAGGACCTGCTGGAAGCACTAGGAAATCTAAGAAACACAACGATCATGCCTTCAAATACCTCACTTGTAATGAGTGAAAAGTATAAAACCTCTAAAATATAGGGTGTGCAAACCCTGAAGGGGCAAGCAGGGGGTAAGTGTGTGAGGAATACCTGCTCAGGTGAGATGGTACACAGTCCTGAGGACGAACCTAGTGAGGGACAGATGGGAAAGTAGGGGTTAAATTAGTTTAACCCTTTTCTACACACTTAGTAACTCTTTCATGGACTGTGCATGCTTAGGACTTCCAGCTTGCAGTACGAGGGGGGGGGGAGATACCTTTTATCAGAACTTTCCTCCAAAGAATTCTTTAGAGATGTTTTTTGAAACTGAAACTGAGAACAGGCCAAGATGTGGCTCTGCTGCAAGATTTCTCATCTTCTCAAAACTATAACTTAGAATGTATATATGTATGTATATATATATGAATATATATATATTCATACATACATATATATATGAATATACTGGATCTATCTTTGGTTCTCTTATTTATTGCATTCATTACTCTGATCCACACCTCATGTAACTATCCTTTAAACATTTTTTATTTTCACTTTTTTTAATAATATCATAGATGTGTGCTTTGCATATTCACCATCTTACCTCCCTAGCATCTCTCCCCACAAATCTCTCTTACATGTCATAAGTTTTGTTTTCTGGCCCAAGGTTAACCTTGGTCATTTGTGTGACACTGGGTTTGGAGTTATTAGTTGAAGCATGAAGGACTCAGCAGAATGTATACAACTAAAGACAGCGGGTCTCTTCCAGAATCCACTGATAAACAATCTTTCAGAGGTAAAAGATAAGCACCACCCAAACCCCTACCCCTTTCCTGATTGCTGAGAAAACTGGTCTGTGCACAGCCAGCGCAAGTAACTATGGTTGATGTGAGTTAGTGATTGCAGCAGCTGTATTGAGACTAGGGATGGTGTTTCATAGCCCTGCATACAATCTTCGAGCTCCTATATACCGCAACTCATATACCATAGCCACTCCTCTCCCTTTTCAGTGATTTATTTTTATCTTTAGTTATGTATATAGGCATGTCTATATACATAGATATGCACATGACTACAGGTGCCTGCAGACTCCAGAAGAAGGTACTGGGGACACTAGAACTGGAGTGGTTGTTAGCTATCAGATGTAGGTGTTGGAGACCACACTCAGGTCCCCTGGAAAAGCAGTATATGCTCTTAACCAAAGGGACAGCTTTTCAGCTACCTTGCACAACTCTCTTAAATAGATGGGGAAAACAGATGGGTGCTCACTGAGGTTGAGCACCTTCTTTGTTTCATCCCAGTGGGAAAGGACAGAGCTAGAGGTGCCATAGGTACAGGTAATGATAACTGGGCTAAGAGCTTTCCAATCTTTTGAATTCAAGGGAAGTACATCACAGAGCTACGCATATGGCAGGATGCTGCTTTGGTTGTGATGGTTAATTTTCGTTGTCATCTTGATTAAATGTGGAAGCTGAAGTTCTTGGGAAATTAGTAAATTATACCAGTGGGCAATAACTGCCCTAAATATGGCTGGTACTTTGCCATAGATCAGAGGTCCGAGTTGAATAAGGAGGGAGAAAGAGGGAATTCTGTAGCATGGCCACACCCTCATTTCTCTGCTTTCCCACTGCCATGGAGGGACCAGCCTCTGCCACACACTCCTGTTACCTTGATATTGATTTGCTTTAAGCCCCAAACTATGGAGTTGTGGATCCAGATCTAACACTGAACAGAGGTTAACCTTCCACCCTTTGTTGTTGTGTTGGGTTAGTCACAGCTACTGGCACAGGGACAGCACTGAGAAAGTGAGCCTGTGGCCAGGACTCAGCCTCACTGTGACTCTGAAGAATTGGGAATCAGTGAACAGAACGGTCTCCCCTTGCTCTGCTCCCTTTCTCATCTGGAATAGGCACATTTACTCTTTTTTCACTCAACAGGGTCAGTGTGTGCCTTGCTTTTCTCTTTATGGGAGCCTACAGCTAAGAGTTGCCCTAAGTCTCAGGAAGACACTGGAACTTGGAACTTTGAAAACTGTTATGACTATTAAGACTATAGAGAGTCTTGGTGCTCGACTGAATGTACTCAACATTATACAGCAGATGTGAACTAGTCAGGGGCCGGGGTGGGAAGTTGTGATTTAAAGAAATGTATTTGGGTGTCACATTGATCAGAAGTCTAGATGGACTAAAAGAGACCAGGAGAAACCTGTAATATTCTCCCTCCCCTCTCTGCAACTTCTGCCAAAGTTCCAGTTATCAAGATGTGGGATGACTCTCTCAAGCAATGGGGTCAACCAAACACGAACTCAAACACTGAAACTGTGAACAACAGCAGAAGAAATGTTTCTTCTTTTGGAATTGTTTCTCCTGGGTCATTGCAGCCATGACCAAAAGCTAATGAACACAATGACACAGACTGAAATGGAAAAGAGGATCTTCTTTCCACCACATGCACTGCATGCCAATGATATCCACTCAGAGAATTCACTCAAACATGCTCTGAGATTTCAACTGATCTTCTGGGAAAGTACAATGCATTTGGAAAAGTAGCATTTTTCCAAATGCTCCAAAGTATTTCAACAAACTGGTGTCTTGAAGCAAATTACTTCTTCCTTTTCTGTATAATAAAGTACCAATAAAAATAAGCACAAAATGAACTGAACACATGCCCCTATTTAGTTACTAATTAACCTCTATGATAAGACACCTGTGTTGCTCTGAATGACAATGTGCCCCTGAGACTCAAATATTTGGGCATTTGCTTCCAGCTGGTGGAACTGTTTGGGAACAGTAGGAGGTGTGGCCTTGCTGGTGGAGGTGTGGCCTTGCTGGTGGCATGTGTCACTTGGGGTGGGCTCAAGCCATTCTCAGTGCTTCCTCCTTGCAGTGTGAGATGAGGGCTCTCAGCTGTCCCTGCCTCCATGCCTTCACTCTCCCATCAGGGTTCTAATCCTCTAGGAACATAAATGCCCGATTAAATGCTTTCTTTTGTAAGTTGCCTTGATCATTGCCTTTTCTCAGAAATAGGGGGAAAAAACTATCTAGCTAAAGAAACTTGAGGGAGGAAAGGATTTCTTAGGCATTTAATGTCAAAGAATCCGATCCACCACTGCAGGGAGAAGGCACCTTGGAGAGAACTGCAGTGCACAGGGAGGTGGTGGTTTGCAGAACAGTTTGTTCCCATCTAGAAACCAGAAAGTAAGGAACTTGGGCCATAAGAAGTAGATATTCCCATCAGGCCGTGCCCAGCTGGCCACTTTTTCGACATCAGTCATTTCCAAAGGTTCCACAGCCTTCCAAACCAGTGTCACTTCCTGGGAGTCAAGTGTCAAACCTGTGTGGCTGTGTCACATTAAGGAGATTATACTCCTTACATACAATTAGTTCACTCTTTCAATCCATAGCGTGACCTATTAATATGCATTTATTTTAATTTTTTACAGTATTAGGAACTGGACGAAGGACTTGCACATGCTTTACCATTGCTATGCCCCCTGATATTATTTGTTTCACATAAAAATGTGTGAGATTTTAAAACAAAACTACTTAGAGTAAATTTATGTAGAATTAGTAACCATAACTGTAAAAAGTAAAAGTGACAGCCAAGAAAAAAAAAGTAAAATCCCCAAATAAATACCTTGCCTTTAGTGGGTGGAAGAGCACAATGCTGTTTCTTAGCCAGGCACTACTGAGACAGACAAAAAGGACTGAGGAGAAATTCAGCCAATAATGGCTAAGTCCTAGGAAGATGACCCTGTACTATGGGTGGTACACCCACTCTACTTTTAAATAGAAATTGAAGATGAAAGTAATAGTTGTCACAAGTAGAATGTTTTTCACATACTGTAAGGGTCTAATTTGTTTAGAATGGTTATGACAGCTAGAATTTTGACAAACCTGTGGAATTATTTCTTTAGAGTCTGTCTTGTCCCAGGGAAGGAGAATCTTGCTTCAGTAAAATTTGGACATTAGATCTGTGCACACTGTAGCTGTGGATTTCTGATATATTTACTTATACAATTTAAATGTTCTTAAAATAATCCGGTATAAAAATATTATTTCCCATGTGATTATTAAAAGTACATCTCAAAATTAAGCTTGAAGGATTTCCTAGTACTGATGGCCATACTTTTGTCCACAACAGGAGTATAGTTAGTGCTTTCCCTCAGAACATAACAATAACAGAACATCTGAAGCTTGTTGCAAGTGTGGACCTGATTACATCCATACACGTACTGCCTTCTTGTCTTGGGTCACAAAGGAAGGTAACATTCATGGAATCACACTGCTGACTGTGATGGTTACTGTCAGCTTTTACCCTGAGACAATTTAGATTCATCTGGGAGATGGGCCTGTGTGCATCCCTGCCTATGGGGGATTACCTGTGTCAACTGAGGTGGGACAACCCACAGGACAGACAGAACCACTTCCCTGAACTGTGACTCTGGACAAATAAAAGGAGCGTGGAGCATGTGCACATTTGGACCTCTGCAGACTGTGAACAAGCTGTTAGTAGCTGCTTCAAGCTCCTGCTCCCTTGATAGTTCCGCCATGATGGCTTGCACCCACCTTGAGCTGTAAGCTAAAGATGGCGCTATCTTAGACAATTAGGAATAGTGATTCCTCAAGACCCAGCTATACCACTCTTAGGCATATATCCAAAAGATGCTCAGCCAGAACCTGGAAACAGCCCAGATGTCCCTCAGTTGAGGAATGGATACAGAAATTATGGAACTTCTACACAATGGAATACTACTCAGCAATTAAAAATGAGGAAATCATGAAAATCGCAGGCAAATGGTGGGACCTGGAAATGATCGTCCTAAGTGAGGTATCCCAAAAGCAGAAAGAAACATATGGTATATACTCACTTATATAGACCTATAGGATAGGAAGGTCATGCTGA
>CM053755.1:21810046-21838897 GCA_028658305.1 Pachyuromys duprasi
AGGAGGACCCAGGTTGGTATGATCAATGCTTGTTTAAATGAACAAATGGGATGGACATTGAATGGAGGATAATACAAGCAACAGGACAGGAGAATACCAAAGAGGGCCTCTGAAAGAATCAATATAGCAATGTATCAAAGCAGATATTAAGAATCACAACCAAGCCTTCGGCAGAGGGTGAGAAATAATAATAAAAATAGGGGAAGTTAATAAGACTTGTGGAGAACAAGAGCTCCACAAAGACCAAACTGAGCAGGGCACAGGGGTCTTATATGGGACAGTTTCTCCAACCAAGGATCATGTATGGATATGTCCTAGAACCCCGCTCAGAAGTGGCCCATAGTAGCTCGATATCCAACTGAAGACCCTAGTAAGGGGAACAGGGACTGTTTCAGACATGAACTCGATCGCTGGCTCTTTGATTCTCCCCCATAAACGCCAGAGAGTAACAGCCTGGCTAGATCCCAGGGGAGGACATTGTAGCCAGCTCTGAGGAGACAAGATGAACTGGGGTTGGATGGAAGGGGAGGAGATCCTCCCCGGTAGGTGGACTTGGAGTGGGCTGGGAGGAGATGAGGGAGGGATGGGGAGAGTGGGAAGGAAAGCGGGAGGGTGCTACACTGGGGATGCAAAGTACCTAACCTCTGATTGATATAAAAATTAAAAAAAAAAAAGAGAGAAATGAAGTAGAGGAGCTTTATCAGTTACAGAGAGGCAGGGTTCTCTCAGTCTAATTTTGCCTTACCTGTTTAGTGTGAGCATTCACTTTCTTGGATTTCTCTGAAGATAACCATTTTGTGACATGTTTTCAAATCATAAATAAAAAATAAATTAGTCTCCCCCCCCAAAAAGATCAACTTTTTATCCCTAAAGTAACTTTTGTCCATATTTTGTCACACAAACAGGAAAAGAAAGTAAGACATCTACTATGCTAATTTAGAAAGCCAGCTATCTTTGGGGATGTGACTTAAAAATTCTACATTTTAGTCTCTCCTAAGAATTTAATAAAAATCATCCTTGAAAGAAAAGAGAGAGAGAGAATCAGGATTCACCACCCGTATTAGATAATCTGCCTCTTCATCCTACCTAGGAAAGAACACTGTCTCACAGGAAAGGCCAGCACTGTGCTGGGAAGCCTGTGCACAGGGGAAAACGGGCTATTTTGACTCTTTCAGGGAAGCTGTTAAGTTGCTGACTTGTAGAACAGCAACTGCAAGTACTCACCCTGTAAAGAGGATGGCACTTGTCCCTGAAACATGGAGCCAGCCGGGCGTATATCTGCAGGCTGTAGTAGTACGCTGCCAGCTGGAGAGACAGTGCCGAGGGAGCCTGCTTCTCGAAGCACTTGTTAGCATCCAACACCTAGGCAGAAGCACCACAGAACCAACTCAGCTGATGGAGATGGCAGGACCATTAGAAATCATCACACACTCATTACCCAAGACCGCAGTACAAACTTCCCATCACATTATCCTGAGCCCACCATAGCATGCAGTATGAGAGCTCAGAAATAAGGTAGCCCTTACTATGTAAAAGCAGACTGAAAGGTAGATGATAAAGTTAGCATTATAGAATTTAATCTCTGGATCCTGACTAGGCCCTTTTGGTACCTAGGAATTATCAGGAAAAGAGGACACATATAATACACAATTTCACTAACAATGACTCCCAGAATAAGCTTTTTGTTTACTTAAGTTCTTTGTTGGTAAGGTAAGCTTACCTGAGGTAGGGCAAGGAGATAAGCAAGAGCCAAGGTCATGTCATTCGGCAAAGCGTCACTTGCTAGTTGCAAAAGAACTGAATGTAGAGGGTATAAAAACAAAAATTGTATTACTCAGGGTGGAATTCCATATTATGATTTTGTTACATAGCCACGCTATCAGAATTCCTTTAGAATAATTATGTTTGCACACATGTCCCTGAGCTGCCCTCAGCCTTCCTCAGAGAAGCTGCATTCTGCGGAGGGCAGTGCTCAGTAGACCGATGCACAACTGGTCACAGTGCTGAGAATGAGAGACGAGCAATGTGTCTAAAATGGGACACCGGTGACAGCGTCCCCCACCCCTACCTGACAGGGGCAGGGACCACACAGGAAGAGGAGGCAGTAAGGATCTCAGAGCCAGGAGATGGGAGGAGTCCTGTGGAGCACTGCCTTCAGTAGCTGAGAGATGCTGGGGAGGGAGAAGCAGGCCACCAGCAGGATCTCCTAGGAACGGCCCGGACCCATACCAAAAGCAACAATAACTGGACCAAGTGGAGTACAAAAGAAAAAAAAGACTCCGGACTGGGAAGGGGACTATTGAGGGAGCTATGGAAAAGTAGAGAGGGACATGAGTGTACATATGGTTGCGGTATATATGTATGATATTCTTAAGAATAAGAAGAAAATTAAACATTACTTTACCCAAGCATCTACAGGGTATTCTTCCTTAAAAGTATTATGCTTTTAGCCTTATATGATTTCAAAGGACAAGAAGCTTAAGATGCTTTAACTGTTCATAGAAATGCACTTGGCACTGATTTAACACAGATCACATAAAATTAGGCTAAACAGTAACCTCTCCATAACTGGGAAAATTTAAAGTGTGCTTTACTAACGCTTGAGGCATTCCTGTCAAAGCAGTTCTTGCAAAGCTCAAGCATAAAGACAACCATGGTGGAACTTCGGAATGCAGTCTTTTTGAAGACTAGGTTCACACTACAAAATTATGTACATCCAGAACAGCTAACTGGGGTGATTACATGAATACCATAAGACCAGAACAGTAGGACACCTTTGTAAGGGGCTGCAAAGATGGGTCAGCAGTTTAGAGTACTGGCTGCTCTTCCACAAAACCCATGTTCAATTCCAGAACCTACGTGGTAACTCACAATCACCCCTATGCCAGTTCTAGGGGGATCTAATGCCCTCTCCTGTTCTCTGTGAGGACTAGGCACACAAATGGTACACAGACACACCTGCATTCATATAAAACACCCATGGCAATAACATAAAATTTAAAAATAGAAAAGCATAGCTTTGTAATTTAGAAGATATCTCTACGTTTTTACAGTGATGATAATTTCATTCTTTCAAGGAACAACCCTACACCTCATGATCCACAAAAAGAAAACCAGTCATTGGCTTTACTCATGTATTAAAATTCTCTAATCAGCACAAGCAACAATCCGCCAATGTCATGACTTTAATAAAACAGTATATATATATATATATATATATATATATATATATATATATATATCCAATCAGTTCTAGGTATACACACAATTTGGTTTGATAAGAATGTATTCTATTTATTTGTGGCCTTAGTCAAATTCCTTGCAAGCCTATATACTAACAATGTGAATTCACTGTTTGAAAAATAATTATCAAAAAGCTGTACTCAATCACACCATAGATCTATTGGCACCCCATAGTTGTTGCTAGCCTAGTTGTAATTGTAATTACAATTGTAATCAACCTAGTTGTTCATCCATAGATGAACGGGCAATGAGAATTTGGTATATATATATATATGTATATATGAAGGAACACTATTCAGCTGCAAAGAAAAATACAAAATTTGCAAGAAATGAGATGGACTTAGAATGTATAATATTAAGCAAGGTCACATATAAAAAATCTGTATGCTCTCCTTCATCTGTGGAATCTAGAAGATAATATATGCACATTTGTAAAAAAATGTACAAATGGATAAAGTAAAACAGTAGGAAAACAGAAGAAGAAAGGCTAACTACTAAGGATAAGGAAGAACTGAATACAGGTAATGAAAGTGAGTTAGGAAGGAAGATTCAAAGTAGCTTTTTGCTAGCTCAGTTGTGCATTTTTCATTGGTTGTGGTGGGTAAGTGCACATACATATTGAAAACAAAAACCCAACATGAGGTTCTAGAGCCTCCGTGCAGAATGGTGACTAACAGGATAGAAGCTCATGGAACTGTAGATGATTTGGACTTCGATAATTCAGTGTGTGTGTTTGAAAAATTTTTAATAAAGTTTTTTTTTTTACAAAAATGTACTAAAATGAAAGGGAATACTGTCTGAATAACCCAAAGTAAATAAAACTTGATTCTAGAAATCTGTAGGATTCCTATAGGAGTCTTGCTTTATGTGGACAAATATTTAAGTTATTAGTATAATCTGAGCTTAGCGGATGGTTGGAAAAATAAGGAAAAATGTGTAAGTGCAAGAGGTTGCCCTAGAATTCAGATTTTCCTGTGGTGACCCACAGAAGAAAGTATTGTGCTTTCTCAACTGTAGCTCTTGCAAAGTGTTCTGTTTCTGTAAAAAAAAAAAAAAAAAAGAATCATTGCTTATGTGACCTCCAAGCCTTAGGAACCAAAGGAACCATGTTCAGACCTCCAGAGAAATCATAAAGTACTAAAGAAGTTTTCTAATCAACAGATACACACTTCAAAACCCATTTCCAAACACGCTCCCTCATTCATTATCAAGAGAAACCTTCTCTAAGTAGACAGTACCTAAAATAAAAAGCAGTCTTTAACGTTCAGGAGTGAATGGGTTAGGGCAAGAGCAACCAATCTTTTTTTTCTCTAAACAAATACTATTAAAGTACAGTATAAAAAGCACAAATCACCTTTTTGCCAACAACTATAGAAGCAATGCAGGAGTGTAAGTAAGATGATGAATGTGTCCCTGAAGACTTCACCGTTAAGGGTGAACTACAGCACAATCCATACACTATAGGCACCCGAACAGAGTAGCAGAAAGCATGCAAAGCCCAAGCTGCTAAAGCTCTGCACTAAATTCTGAAAAATTGTAAATAACAAATTCAAACACACACACACACACACACACACAAAACTGCCAGCAATGGGACTTGATTTCCCAGGTGGCTCTCTGGGGAGAGCTGAAGTTCTGACCCATGTCTGCCTCACAATATCCACTATGCAGTATCTAACAGTCCCCTGGAAACCTTATTTGAAAAGAAATAAAAAAAAACAAAACACTTCAGCCCTTCACATATAAAGAATTGTAAACTGTTAATTTTATTTCTTAAAGTCTTTTTGAATGTGACCTTTAATTGAAACCTGACCTAGTTTATTTCCACTTCTACTCCAATTTTCTTCAAATCATCTCAGGTTATCTGAGCCCACTCATCTCTTCGTGGGATCCCTCAGGAGCATCGCCTCACATGTGTGGCTTTGCTCCACCGAGTATGGGACCTTTATTTCCCACAGCTGGAGCTGGAGCCAAGCCCACCTGGGAAATTAAGTCCCATCACCGACAATCTTCTCATCACATCTTTATTGGAACAGCAACTCAACTCTTCTTTGATTTACTGTGCGTTTTGCTGTTTCCACAAACCGAAGCCCGATCAAGACAAGAAAGTTTGCTATCACAGGGGATGTTCCTAAGAGTGTGCTTACAATGTGGAAGATACTGCAAAGCAAATAAATACAGCAACAGAAGAGGAATGATGGCAGTTAGAATAAAGAGCCTACAGCAAACACCTCTGAAGGGAAAACCTTCATTGGATTCAGAAAGCACACAAAGTGTATTCTAAAAATAGCTCTACTTGTATCTCAGATACAAGTACCAAACCAGTACCAACATTCCGGAATGTAAGCAACCCATACAGTTTATATAAAAAGATAGACAGATAAATAAATAGATAAATGATAGATAAGTAGATAAATGATAGACAAATAGATAAGTAGATAGATGGTAGATAAATATATAAGTAGATACATGATAGATAAATAGATAAGTAGATAGATGATAAATAGGTAGATAGGTAGGTAGGTAGGTAGGTAGGTAGGTAGACAGACAGACAGATAAAATAGAAAATAGGCAATTCTCAAGCATAAAAATCATATTTGAAGTTTTCTTTAAGGGTTATTATTGTCCATGCAGTGAAAGTCATCACTGTAGACACAAATGTGTGCTCCAAAGTCACAACAACCACAGACCAGAATCACAGGCATGCTCAAGATACACCTTATTTTCTGTTTACTATGCTTTGACACTGTGGAGTCCTTGCCAATCCCAGAGAGGCTATCCTTCCAGAGCCATATAATGCTAGAGATGGTGAACAACTTGCCTGTGAGCATTACTTTGCCATGTAAACCAAACCGAGATTCCAAATTCCGAACAAATTTCTCTGACTTGATTATTATATACTATCTGACAATTTTCTGTCGTAATCACTCCAGGGCCTGGTACTAGACACAGAAAGTCTAAATGGATAGTGTAAGGCTATCCATTCTACCCAAAGTTAACCTTGCCCATGCTTACCTCCCCTCCTATGAGAGAATCAAAAAGGCCTTTCCATAGACTTCTCTGACCCTCCACCCCCTGTTGCCCACTGGATGTTTTTACTCTCATTTTAGGGACCTGCACCAACCACTTCTCCTCATGACAATCATTTCCTTACCTATGTGTCTACACACCTAAAAATGAATAAATGAATAAATAAATAAATAAATAAATAAATAAATAAATAAATAAATAAATAAACGAGCACCTAAAATCCCAGGTGTAGTTTAGAAGAACAACTAGGCCACGTTCTCGACCTATACAGTGAAACTCTGACAAGTGATAAAGCAGGAAGGGAGCCACCCTCAGAATTAGACAGAAACAAAACAACCAGGTCCTCTCGATCTGAGTTCACCACAGAGAAGGTTTCAGACTTTAGGAGTTCTACTGCATATTACATAGGACCTCTTCAGCAGCACATTCTGGGACTGGCCAGTAACCTAACACATTAAATGAATGTGCTGCAAAGCATTTCACACTATCACTACAGGGGATAAGCAGAGACAGTAATAGCCTTGTGTCAGCTTAGTTCAAGCTTACATGTCAAACAAGTTATAAAAAGCCCCTTTGGTTTTCAGAGCATCTTGGATTTACAGTCTGAGCATATTGGCCTCTTAAGTGAAGAGTAAGTGAAGCACAGCAGGCAAAGTGCAGAGCAGTCTCTAGTAGAAGAGAGTGCTCAGTGGCTGCCTCGGCCAGCTTGAAATGTTGTTTTTCAGTTAGGCCTTGTTTTGATTTTCCCCTAAATATTGATAGAGAGTAAATCCTTTCTGTAACAGGTACTACACTAGTAAAAGAGCCTATAACTTCCATTTGATACAAGCATAATTATTAATGAGTTAGTTATTTGCATTTGAGCATGATGACCAATTTCACTGAGAAGGAAGTGTACACTCAAACAGCCACTACTGATTAACAGTGTTCCTTCCTGCAGTGTGCTTGCTGCTGCCTTTCACACCTACCCAGCACTCAGCAGTCAGGTCAATCAGCTGCCTCTCATCTTACCAGCGAAAGACAGAAGTGAAGAGTTCAGAGTCCCAGTAAGCCTTGCTTTTTCTATGTGCCTTCTGCCCGCACACCCCATGGACATCTAGGGAAAGACATTCTCCCTTTGGCAACTAGCCATTCTGACACCTCAGCAGTGTTCCTACCTGTAAACCAGACTTAAAACTCCAGAGGTGTTTAGGAGCTCAGTCTCTCCTCTGCTCCCAACAAGCAGGAAGTTATCAATTTTGCTAAGGAGTCAGCACCAAAGGGCTTTCACACATACCTTTTGTCCTGCACCACAAATTACTGATTACTTTTTTGTCACTTAAAAGCATGACTCTTAGCAACCTTCCAACTCATCTCTCCCTAGTACCTTCAGTCTTTCTCCTTCCAGATTCTTCTTTACACAGTAGTCCTACTGCAATGTTAATCAAGCACGTGTAACTGTGTCATGCTCCAGATCAGAAAAACAACAAAACTTTTTCCAGAACTACCCATTGTTTAAAGAATGAAAGTTAAAACTTATTTGTAGTTTCAGATCCCACTCACACAGCTTGGCATTCAAATGTGGCCTGTGCTCACAGCATTCCTATACATAACAAGAACAAAACGCGCTAAAACAAAACAGCTTATCATTTTTACGCCATCTGCTTTAATGGGATATATATTGGACTGATGCTTTCCATGAATTAGCACCCTGACTAAAACAAAACAACAACAAAACCACTGAAACTAGTTAATGTTATCTCAAACCTTATAAACATAGGCCCAAGTTTTAAAAAAAAGCAGTTATGTGTACAAATATGAAACAGAAAATCCAAATAATATAGTTACCATCTGCAGGAAGCAGGCTGTTGACATCTCAAGCAGTGAATCAGCCCAGTCTGCTTTTTAATGTGTGCTTACTAATATTCCCAGAACAAATTCCTGGAGGTAACATCATGCATGGACCTACACACATCTCTAAAGACCCCGCTTAAGCCCTAGCTCTCTGCAGCACCAGCGCCAGGACGGCTGGAGTGCTGGGGCAGCGTATTCACACTTGAACATCCTGGTCCATTTTACTAGGTTCTCAACATCTATTTCAACTGTCCAAGAAAAGTAGAACATGTCCAGAACTCTGTATACAGGGTAAGAGATGGGATGACATCCTGAAGTTAACCCTAGTACAAGGCCCTTGAGCTTTCCATTCCTTTCTGGGGAACCAGGCTAGGTTTTCCTGCAACTGAGGTCTACTTGTCAAACAATTCTACAAAAGAAAATGCAATATAAAATATGAACAACAGAGATAGGAAGACAAGGAAGGACAGAGCCAAGACGTCAAGGGTGCACAGGACGTGAAAGGCACCCCTCACCCAGCAACTGGCATACACTTCTCCATAAACATGAGGAACTGCAACACAACCAGTAAGATCAAAATGGGTGCAAAGGCTGCTACTGAGTGAGGCTGAGGGCTATGTCTGAGACTGAAACTAGCTAATGAGCAGAGCACACGGGAACTTTGAGTTCAACTTTATCAGCAGCAATGTATCTCACCAGCCACACTACAGTTACCTTTACAGAGGGAAATTCTTTCACAATTACCTATACTACCTTACATGTGCAAACTTTAAAGTTTACTTAATTTTAAACTTTGCTTAATCTTGAAACCTACTTAGAAATTATACCCCTTTATCAGCATCAGCTCAGAGTTCACAAAATCATATACGACATTTGTCAGACACGACTCTCTTGTGACAGCCCCACCTAACCTTGGTTATGTACTAACGTATCTTCCTTCATAAATCCCAACTCTGTTTCCTACTTCTTCCTGGAAGTCTTTTCTGAGGCTTTCACTGAGGTACTGGCTTTGTCCACATGACACTCCCTAAAGGTGAACATTTCATGCTTGGCTGGCAGCACTGGGCCACATTGACACCTCCCCAGGCATTGACAAAGGTACTGGGAAGGCACCAAATGACAGAGTCTGGGAGTAGCTATGACTGAAAAAGATGGGTGGCAGTGGTGAATCATCCATTTTCTGAGTGGTCTCTATATGGAGGGTATAACCACATGCTGTACTAGTCAGAACCTGTAAGACTGACCTGCCACATCTAAAGAGCAACAGAGGTCTACCATTTTCTTAAAGAAGGAATCAAATGCATAATCTTTTTTTAAGTGCTTTTATTTTATGTGAACAGATGTTCTGTCTACATGTGTGTCTGTACATCATGTGTATGTTGGTGCCATGTGGGTGCTGGGAATTGAACCTGGGTCCTCTAAAAGAGCAACCAGCACCCTTAACTCCTTTGACATCTCTCCAGCCTAAACGCAGATTCCTTAATCCAGCAATTACAAATTCCAAATCTGCTTAACTGAAATAAAACTATATCTCTAGGACACTTGCATCAGGAAGTCCACAGCAGCACTTTATAGTAGCCATGAGACAGAATCTGCCATGTCCTTTCAGAAGAGAATAAATGAATGGTGTCATACTCACATGAAGCACTACTGGAGCAGAAAACAAAGACAATGTGCTATGGAAAGATTTCAAACATTCTCAAATTAAGTTTTACCCAAAGAGAAGGCATAGCAAATGATTCCACTGCACATGTTCTAAACCTGTCAAAAATGTGTGTACAGTGGGCAAAGTCAGAACACGGGTGCCTTCTAGGGGGTGGGAAGTATGCTGACCAAGAGAAGGTTACAGCTCTGGGCTAACAGTAATATGCTGTTTCTTGATGGGGTAGAAGGTCACAGAGGCACTATCAGAACTCAGTTGGACTATTTTCTTTTTCACTGTTTATAATCTTTATCTTTTCGAAAAGCAGCACATATTAACTCTATATCAAAACCTTTACAGTATAATGTTGAGGAGAGATGTGTTGAAGTGTCTGTAACTTACCTTGAAATACATAAAAAATAACTTGGATTTGGTGGCAGAAAGGTAAAGAAATAACTATAGCATGTATATTAAAATATAAATTGTCAAAACTCTAGGTGTCTAGGTGAAGGTCTGTGGGTCTAGCCAATGCAAATTTTTTTCAGTTTTATTATGAATAGTAAATAATTTAATAAAACTTTGGGGGGGAAAGCCTTCATTTATGTTTATCAAATGCTCAATCTCGCTGTTGGCCACCTACTCTCCACAGAAGTTTCTTTCTAAACAGTTAACACAGGTCTGGGACCCCAGCACTCAGCCAGCTAGGCTCGCAATCACCCAGGCACTTCACTATTGGAAGAGCCACAGCCTTCCGGGAACCACACCCTTCACAAGACTAGGAAGAAAAGATCCTGTCTCCTCCCGGGTCACTACACAGCTGCGAGTGTCACATCAGAATACAGTTCAGCAACCTCTGCTACCACACCCGCAGGGCTTCTCCTAAGAGAGCAGCCATTAAAGTAAATTGATGGGAGGACTGGAAACAGAGGGCGTCCTGGTCATCAAATTTTTCCATGGCTCTCATTGGGAATCAAGAGTGGCTGCAAAGAGCCAGCCAAGCCCAGCACAAAAGAAGCATCACAGCCTTAGAATCAACATATGACCAATTTCAGAGGAGAGGACAAACAGGCTAATCAAGCGGTTTCACAGGGACATACCAAATTCCATAATGGCTGAAGAAAATCAACCACAGGAACTTGGCATCACACTTTAAAATATACGTATGTTAAAAAGAGCTGCTCTCTTTCTGGCCATGTGTATGAGTTTAATTTGCAGTGTTAGTCTGCAAATCAAATGCAATGCATTTTCCCACGGAAGTTATACATCCAAAATCAAATAATCTGTCTATACACTCCATGATGAACTGCATTCCAGAACTAAGTGCTCAGAGGAAATCACCCAAAGTATTGATTTGGAATAGCCATTAAACCATTCATTCTGCTAAATAAATATTGATTAATTTTTTCACTTGGTTTCCATAAAAATTTCTCCACCAACTTTATTAAAAGATTCTAAAAATTCAAATCATCAGGTCAGTTAAATGTGGTTACATTCTACATCAGAACCCATCAAGAACCAGATACCTATTAATTTTAAATTTAGTTTCTATCATTCTTCAGTTCTGCTGAGTTACGAGAAATTATCTGTCATAAAACTATTATGCACAGTTTTTCTATATGTTAGGGTTATCCAAAGACACTACCATATATGCTAGTTTAGAACATGCTTCACAAAAGATAAATACAGATAAAAGAGGTTATTAGAACTATCCTTAAATTGAATGTTCATATCAAATTAAAAGCACATGCAAAAAAATCCTTTCTTAGTCCTAAAATGTTTTCCAGGCAGTAATATTGGATATTTAAAAAATAAAAACAAGAAAACTATTTGAAAGATTTAAATATGAAAAAATATATATCAGGGCACAGAAATAAAGCCTTGTACCCTAAAATCCTATAGACTCCACCAACAGCACACAAACATGCATTCAGAACAATGGAGAACATACTCTAGATCTACTGACCATGATACCCACACAGTCTTTCTTTGCCGAATGGAGAAATAATCGTTTACATGTCCCAAACAGAGTACCCGGTAGCTTCTGGCTGAAGTTTTAGTAGATGTAACAGCTGGAAACTGAGCTTCAGGTTGAACAGGACAGATGGCTTCTCTGTGCTGCCCGGAGAAAGGACCCAGAGCACAAACATGGCATTTTGAAGAAAGACTGTATGGTAGTTGGGATGAACCAAAGTAAGGAAAAGTACATAATCAAACAGGTCCAAATCTAAAGATTCTAAAAGACATGGTCTCCAATTTAATCTGAAAGCTTCAGTATTTCTTAAACTACTCTAAGAGAGTATAATATGTAATCAATAAGGAGAATTACAGAGATGGATCCTGAGCAAAAAAGGTGAACCCATAATAGAATTGACAAGTGTAAGGTAAAAACCAGCTAAACAGGTCAGAGGAAAACAAAGCACAGGTATAGAGATGGTGCTCCCTGTGACATTGTCCAAGAATCAGCTCCAGGATGGAATACCTATGCTATGAACCCCTTCTATAGATTCAGGAACAGGAACAATATTACAATACATAACAAGAATTTGCTTAAGATGTCTAAGCTTTCAGTGAGAGTCTATTTGAGATGCTAAATATGGCAGCACAAAGACCTTCCCCACCACTCTTACATAATGGCCTCACTGCCTGACCCCTCTCCCAAATGAACAGAAATGGCAGACATGGGACCCACATAAAGAAGTGCTCTACCTGACTCTCATCTTACCAAGTGCAAGCAAACACTAAAGACAAAATATTCCCTATGTTGTAGTATCTTACTTAAGGGAACATTTAACGGTCTTAGTATACTTTCCCCAAATTTCGTTGCACATGCCAAGTGGTATGCTAGCCTGGATGGCTCAGGCCAGGCTTCTTGACAATTCCAGGTCCCTGGTGCTGAGTAACTAAAGGCTGTACTAGGATCAAGAAGATGTGCCCTCATCTCCTTTCCTTCTCATGGATGCACTGGAATAGAACAGGTGGTGGGAACTCTAACAGCCTTCGAACTTTGACAAACACCAATAATAAAGGGCAGAAGAGCTGGATGACACTACAGAATAAACACTTAGGAAAGGGGAGATTGCTCAGCAGTTTTGAGGCACCACCCACAAACCTCATGAACTCAGGGCTCTTCTTCAGGACTCACTTGGTGGGAGGAAGAACTGACTCACAAGTTGTCCTTTCACACACAAACACACACACAAACGTAATTTTGAAATCATTTTTAAGCAATGCTTAGAAACTCCAAAAGAAATATAAAACTAAAAAGAAGTGGTAAAAAACACAAATAGGCTGTCTATAGTAAACCTGCACATTTCTTTCTCATCCAAAAACTACCTAGAACTATCTGTCACTATATAGAAAACTCTACAGGTCAATTACAGCTCTACATTTAAAGAACAGAAATAAACACTGAGCACTAAGTACCATTCACTATGACAATTAGCAACTGAAAGTAATTGTATGCTATTCATCCTTTTAAATGTGTATGCAGAAAACAGTAAGAATTCAATAAATACTTTCAACAAATGATGCCATTGAGGTAATTCAAAATTACTGAACATTTCATTTTTCCAAAGTATACACAAATTCACACATTTGTTGCTCTTCTAACAGGCTCGACGCACTGTTGTGAGATCACAGCCTGCCTTACCTTCCGTGGTTGGAAACGCTTCTGTTTTGGCCTCTGCCAGCTTTCCAGTCCTCAGTAACACTTCGGCAAAGCTTTCCACAGGAACCTGCTAACAGGTGACATGGGTCACTTCAGATGACATAAAAGCAGCACTTTTACTTAGAAAACATGACTGCAGAATTTTATGGCTTCTGTTGAGAAGCCATAAAATAGATAACTATTTCTCACTAATGCACATTGTTTTAGTAATTTTCATTTGGCAATATATCATGATCTACAGGAAACAAATCCCAGAACCAATGACCAACATGATAAGAGCCAAGCCCAAGAAATACTTCAAGAAAATTTTACTTTCTCCTTGGGCAATGTATAATATGGCAGTTACACCTATCTTGTTAAGGACACTGTACTTACCTCTGTGACAAAGGGATTGGTGATGACTGACTCATAAAAAGGGTGGCATCCTTGTCTTTCTAGGTCATCATTGGCTACAGTTCCCATTCGATATGCTCTACCAAATTCCTGCCCCTAAAAAGAACAACATAAAGAAAACTGGATTTTAAAAGAGACCAAAGAAAGGGGACTGGGAGAGGAGGAAGGACGGAAAGTGGAGGCTCTAATTCCAGGAGAAAGTAATCAGTGTGTTTTGTACAACAAGGACAGAGTGACACAGACGGCCAGCAGAGGATGTAAGAACAGTAGCTGCAGCCTATGAGCAGCACTTCAAATGCACCCTGCTACCCCTTGGCTACTTTGGCCATGATGACATCAATGAATCAGAAATACTGGGGCCATCAATATTACACAGAACAAGTAAGGGGAGCGTGGGTTCTCTCTGACATGGACTCTCTAGCCAGCTTTTCAGTTACTTCCCCCTGGAGTGGCTGCCTTGCCAGGACACAGGAAAAGTGGACACATTCAGCTATGATACAACTTGAACTGGGGAGGATGGGAAGGAGGCCTCCTCATTTCTGAGGAATAGAGGAGGGTGTGGGGAAGAAGAAGGGAGGGTGGGGCTGGGAGGCTAGGAGGGATGGGGCTATGACCAGGACATAAAACTAGCAAATAAATAAATAGATAGATGGATAGAGAGATTATAGATGGCTGATGCAGCACACAACTCTCCAAAAGCTTCCCATCTTGTGTAGATACAATCAATCCAGTCACATCACAGTCTGCATGAAGCTTTCAATGCTGACCTCCCCACTAAAAGCCACCCTCCACTCCTGTATGTGCTACAAAAACGTAATCATGTTTCCCACACCAGGGCTTTGAATTGGCCCTATGTGGCTCAGTCACATTTCAGCATGCAATGATTATTTTCTATAAAAAACTAACTTCCCTCTAAATCAAAACCTTAGTAGCTCAATAAAGTCATTATTCACTATACTTGTTCAAGTTATCTTTTTAAATTCATTCTCACTGGTTTGCTTCACAATTAACATTTGTACTTATAGGCCATACTAATTATACAAAGGTTCTCATTATGCATGCAATGTGCCTTGACTGCACACACAACTTCAGCAGCATTCTTTAGAGTCCACCCCTCCCATCTCCCTTCTACATGTCTGCTTTTTAGTTTAGGTCCTCTCTCAAGCTTTCAAACAAGAGGAAAAACATGATAATTGTTTTTCTGAGCATGTTCTATTTCAATTAACACGACCACTGACAGTTCTACCTTTTTTTTGTTTTTCTGAAAATACCAAATTTTTTCTGTGTAACTGGGCAAAACACCCCATTTTGAATAGAACCCACATTTTCTTATTTATTCTTTTGTTGATAGGCACCTAGTCTGAGTCCATCATCTGACAACATGAATGATGTCACTGAAACACAAGCATGCAGATAAAGCTGCAGTCAGTAAACTGATTCTTCTGGAGATATACCCTGCAGTGCTGTGAGCAGATTACAGAGAAGTCCTGATTCCATTTTAGAAACCCCTATGGCAATTTCCTTATTGGCAGGAGTGACTTATACTTCCACCAACAAGAGTAAGACTTCTTTCTTCCCCATAGTCTTTCCAGTATTTCATTATTCCTGATGGCAGACATTCTGGTTTGAAACGAATACTAAACATGGTTTTGATTTGCATTTATCTGATAGATTAAAATACTGAACATTTTATGTACTCATTACCCATTTGTCTTTGTTAGAAATGTCTGACCGTTGCCTGTTTATCAATTTGATTATTGTTACTGTAATTACTTAAATGTGTTGGGGTAATCTCTGTGCATTATGTGAAGGCTGTCTCTTCGCAATACTTATGCATTCCAGACTTATGTATTCTTTGCCAGACAAGTGACTACTCAGCAAGGATTTCTCCATCTGCTGGGCATTCTTGTCAGAATGCAGGTCCTTCCTTTGGATCTGCAGAGCGTTTCAAGTTTGACGCAGTTCTGACTGTCCATTCTTGCTCTTCTGTCCTGAGCAACTGGAGTCCTAGTCAGAAAGTTACTGTCTATACCTGGAACCCCAGGTTTTCCTCTAGTAGCTTCAAGGTTTCAGGTCCTGCATAAAGGAACCTGAATGGCACAGAGAGATAGGGATCTAGTTTCACTCTTGTGTGTGTAGGCATCCAGTTTTCCCAGAAACTCTTCTTAAAGAGGCTAATTTTCCCCACTATATCGCTTCGGTACCATAATTTAGAGGCAGGTGGCCTTAGGGGCATGTCATCATTTCTAAATTTTTTACCCTAGTCTATCAGCTAGTAGACTATGTGTGTTTTATTTTCTTTTTATTTATTTATTTTTTATTTATTACAATTTATTCACTTTGTAGGCCAGCTCTAGCCCCTCCCTGATGCCCTCCCAATTAGACCCTCCATCCCTCTTCTCCTCCCATGCCCCTCTCCAAGTCCACTCCCCTTCCATCTGACCCTAGCTTATCAGGTCTCATCAGGACTGGTTGCACTGTCTTCCTCTGTGGCCCAGTAAGGCTGGCACCCTCAGGGAAAGGCGATCAAAGAGCCAGTCACTGAGTTCATGTCAGAGACAGGCCCTGTTCTCCTTACTAGGGCACCCACTTGGAGACTGAGTTGCCATGGGCTACATCTGTGCAGGAGTTCTAGGTTATCTCCATGCATGGCCCTTGGTTGGAGTATCAGTCTCAGAAAAGATCCCTGGGCCCAGATTTTTTGATTCTGTTGTTCTCCTTGTGGAGCTCCTGTCCCCTCCAGGTCTTTCTATGTCCCCCTTTTTTCATAAGATTCCCTGCACTCTGACCAAAGTTTGGCTGTGAGTCTCACCATCTGTTTTAATACCCTGTTGGGTAGAGTCTTTCAGAGGCCCTTTGTGGTAGGCTCCTGTCCTGTTCCCTGTTTTCTCCCTCTTCTGATGTCTATCCCGTTTGCCTTTCTGAATAAGGATTGAGCATCTAACCCAGGATTCATTTTGGGGTCACTAATATGCTGTTTTTATTATCACATTTCTGCAATGCATGTGTATGTCGAACCTCAACCATTCATTAGCTCAAGACTTAGGTATTGAAGGTCTATTAGGTTACCTTCAGGTGAATCGCAGCATAGTTCTTCCTAGTCCTCTGAAGAATGTCACTGGCTGAATCTATACAATGCTTTTAATAGCATGGATATTTAAAAATATTCTGTGTATCCAGGAGCTTGATTATCCTTCCATCTTCTCCCGTATTTCTCTCTTCATTAATTCTTTATACCTTTCATTGGTGAGATCTTTAAGTCTCTGCTTGTTTGTGTTTGCTTTTAGTAATACTATGAATGACACTGTCTTCCAGAGTTCTTTCAGTTGAATTGGAAAGAAATGAAGGACTAGAGAGATGGCTCAGCAGTTAAGAGCACTGACTGCTTTTCTGGAGGACCTGGGTTCAATTACCAGCACCCACTTGTCAGCTCACAACTGTCTGTAACTACAGGCTCATATAGACATGCATACAGGCAAAACACCAATATAATAAAATAAAAATAAAGTATTTTTTGTTTTGTTTTTTAAATTTTTTCTTCATAATTTATTCATTATTTATTTATTAAATTTTATTCACATTGTATCCAGCTGTAGCCCCTTCCCTCAGCCCCTCCTAATCCTACCTTTTCTCCTCACACTCTTCCCCTAGACTACTGAAAGGGGGAATTTTCCACTATTGCCACATGCCCATAGTTTGTTAAGTCTCATCAGGACTGCTTGGATCCTCTTCCTCCATGGCCTGGTGTTGGTATAATATTCTTTGGAATGTATACAAGTTACCCTTGTTCACTCAAATGCTGATTTCTCTACCCCACTATCTGGTTTCAATCTGGACATTGCATTGTGATGCTTATTTTAACCATCACCTGTTTCAAGTTTGTGTAAACATGCCACCATTTGTTCTCTGTATTGTCAATTAAACAGCCAGCCACAATGCTGAGCAATGGAGAGAATAGGATGGGACATCCTGGTCTGGAAGGGAGGAGAAGGAAGCAAGTAGGAAGAATGGGAAAGCAGAGATTGGCAGGAGAGGACTCCTGGAACCAGGAGGAAAGATGAACCAGACCTAAGATACGACTAAAAGCAGGTATAATGTTGGGAGTTCTGAATGGGAGGAAGCTCTGAGGGCTTGGAGGTTTAGGATGGAGTAACTATTGCCCAGGACTGTGCTCTAAGTTAATTAAATAAATCCTAGACTCTGTGTGGTGATTTGGGTATACAGCTGATTTAGGAATAACTGCTGTTTAACTAAAAGATAAATATTAATAATCAACAACAGTCTAGCAAGGTCGCATCATCAGGTGTAAGTGATCAGAAAGCAGTTAACTGATTTCATGATAGAAGCACCTCTTGATCCCCTCACTCAGAGATCCACATGGAGACTGAGCTACCAATCGGCCACTTCTGAGCAGGGTGTCTAGGTTCTTTCTATGCATGGTCCTACGTTAGTGCATCAGTTTCTACGGGACCCTCTGGGCTCAGATCTTTTAGTTTCATTGGTCTCCTTGTGGGGCTCCTGTCCCAGCCATGTCCCTCTAATCCCACCCCTCTCTTCCTCCATAAGAAATAATGAAATTTGCAGGCAAATGGATGGAACTAGAAGAGATCATCCAGAGTGAGGTAACACAGAAACAGAAGGACAGGCATCGTATACACTCACTAATAAGTGGATATTAGCTGTGTAATATAGAATACCCATACTAAAATCTACAGACCTAAAGAAGATAAACACTGAAAATGACTAGCTAGGGAGGATGCTTAATTCTCATTCAGAATGGCAAACAAGATAGACACCAGAAGCAGTGGAAGAGAGGAAACAGGATGGGAGTCTACTATAGAGGGTGCTCTGAAAGGATTCACCCAACAGGGGATATCAAAGCAGATGCTGAGACTCAGAGCCAAACTTTGGGCAAAGACAAGGGAGTTTTTTGTTGTTTGACAACAACAGAAATGACAGAAAAGGTAATGATTCCTAAAACCTGACTGTGTCTCCTGCTATTTTTCTGAGAGTACGTACAAGACTTTCAAATCTTCTGATAGATTCTTTAGGACTTTTAGCTGTAGAATCATATCATCTAAAAATGAGGACAATTTGTCTCCTTCCTTTCTTGTCTGTATCCTTTTTATTGAGGTCTCTTACCTTATGAATTTGGCTAAGATATGGACTGCTACACTTGAGAGTGGCAATAGAGGACAACATTATCTCACACTGACTTTTGAAAGAGTGCTTTCTGTTTCTCCCACTCAGTATAATGTTGACTACAAGTCCACCATACTGAAGTTGTCTTTACATCGCAGTACCATTTCACTGTTTTGTAAATGTTTCATGTCCTCCACCATTGCAGAGAATGAAATTACAGGGAAGTTGTCCCTCGTTCTATTCCTAGTATTTTGAAGTGTATGTGAACCAAAGAAAATTACTTGTAACTATGTGCTAAATGAACGTGAAGGTAGATGGGTCAGTGAATGAGTGACAATTTCATGAGTATTTATTTGAAACGCTCTGGTGTTGCACCCACATTTCTTCATCCTTTATTTTCTGGTGCAGTTACAAAGAACTGCAGTGTGGCATAACAGAGAAGGCAGCAAGACAAACACATATTAAAGATATCGTCAAAGCAGCCTCAACTGTTCTATTGTTAGCCTCATCTGTAACTCCAGGGCAGAAGTGGGAGTCTGTAAACTTGTCCCCAAGCTGACACCACCTGTCCTCAACTACCAGCAAAAGCTGAATTTTAATGCTGATTCATAAACCAGATGCTACCCAAATGAATCTGTTTCTTTACAAGCAATGCATGGAAGAGCATTACATTCTATGAAATGGACTGTTCATTCTTTACTTGACAGAAGGAACAGATTTCTTAAGACATTTTGACAATCACAGATTTCATTGTGACAACTGGTGAGCAGCACTGAAAAATTGGTTTAAGTCATAAAACTGTTTTTTATAGAGATGCCTTGCTTACTTGGAGGGGCCGCAGATATGCTAAGGACTTCTTCCACCATTGCCCATCACTGACAGCCTGCAACATAGCCTTGGTAGTAGTAGTGGTATTGGACAAGACTTTCATGGTGGTTGCAGTGGTCCAGTGTAATAGGTCAGCTGAGCTGCTGCCCGAGGTATTCACATCATCCTGCATTGAGAAGAGAAGAGGCACATGTAAAATGGTTACTGGAAAGACAGAACACAGACAGAAACTGTTGGCAATAATCAGACTCATGTATCCCAGAAGCAGAAAGACAAACACAGTATGTACTACTTATAAGTAGATACTACACCTATAATATAGGATAAACATACCAAAATCTGTACACCTAAAGAAGCTAAGCAAGAAGGAGGTCCCTGGGTAAGATGATCAATCCTCACTCAGAAAGACAAAGAGGATGGACACTGGAAGAAGGAGAAAACAGGAAACAGGTCAGGAGCCTACCACATAGGGCCTCTGAAAGACTCTACTCAGCAGTGTATCAAAACAGATGTTGAGACTCTTAACCAAACTTTGAGCAGAGTGCAGGAAATCCTATGAAAGAAGGGGGAAGAGAGTGGGACCTGGAGAGGACAGGATCTCCACAAGGAGAGCAACAGAAACAAAATATCTGAGACTGATACTCCAATCAAGGACCATGCATGGAGATAACCTAGAACCCTTGTACAGATGTAGCCCATGGCAGCTCAGTATCCAAGTGGGTATCCTAGTAAAGGGAACATTTGATTATCTCTGACATGAACTCAGTGGAGGGCTCTTTGACCACCCTTGCCCTGATGGGGGAGCAGCCTTGCCAGGCCACAGAGGAGGACAATGCAGCCAGTTCTGATGAGACCTGATAAGCTAGGGTCAGATGGAAGGGAAGGAGGACCTCCCTTATCAGTGGACTTGGAGAGGGGAATAGGAGGAGATGAAGGAGGGAGGGTGGGATTGGGATGGAATGAGGGAGGGGACGACAGTTGGGATACAACATGAATGAACTGTAATTAATAAAATTTAAATTTGTATTTAAATTTTGATTTAAATAAATAAATAATCAGACTCATTAAACACCAATGTAACGAAACTTGAAATCCATATTTGTCAGTAAATAAACACAAGTTTAAGAAATGCTAATAATTCATCCTTCCCCACTAAGGTGTTTACAAAAGAAAATAGTAAGAATATCAATATGTTAAGTCAAGACTCACTTTCAGTAGACCTATAGAGAAATGATGCACTCTTTATTTTATCAAACTAATGACCATACATGCTAAACAGTATTTAAATTAAAGAAATAAATCATTTAATTGATCAATGTTGTTTTATCCTTTAAAAAAGTAGACTACAATAATCTACCTATCAATATAAAAGGTATTACTTTCATCCAAACAAACAGGTGATTAATATTTAAAAGATGCAACCTCCTGACATTCTTGAGGCATTCAGCAAAAATGGTACCTATCCCTTTAAAAAACATGAACAATTAAACCAGAGGGAAAAAAATCACAAACATTAACAGTCTTTTAAGCAAAAATAAGAAAGACTGCATTTGTTCTTATTCAAGAATTATTGTATAATATAAACTTTTAGTTTGGTGTCTATTTACATGTTTTTCTTAAATATCCCAGTTAAATGAAAGAAATAAAAATCCTACTCTTCTAATACAAGTAACTGTCTTGGCCTTCTTGCTACTAATGGCAAAGAGCCTAGTTTGATCCTTTAATTCTGTTCTATAACATTCATGAAAGAAATAAATATAATAGATGATACAATAACTCAAAATTTCTCAGGATATCCTTGCATATGGAGCACTTAGACAAGCACACCCTGTAGATCTACTTGACAGCTGCTTCAGGAGCAGAACTAAGAAGAGGTCATCTTTGTTCTTGCCCTAGGATCTATGAGAACATTAAATGGCAATAGAACTATGCAGATAAATAAGGACATGGCCTTCAAAGCAGAAAAATGAAACCAAAATAGCTTGCTTGAGAAGTACAATGACTTGAGCTAACAAAGCAGAAAACCTTCCATAGTACGGTCAAAAAGTCTGTAAGAGAGAAGCCATGGGGAAGAGGTAAAATATTGATACTAAACCTCCAGTTGCTTCCCTTCAAAATCGAGAATAAAGGCCACAATCCGATGAATTATAGAATATTCCAGAAACTGAAGAACAACTGTCAGGTGATAACCAGTAAAGGAATGTAAAACTCAGTACACAAGCACAAGGAAAGAAATTCAGCCAACAACACAGAGAAGCATGGTAACAGCCTCTGACAGAGCTTGCAAAATTCCCATCTAATGAGAACCATAAATTAAGTGTTTCTAAAAGCTGTGGATTTGTGGTATTAGCAAAGTAACAGATCATGCTAGGATACTTAAACACGCATTTTACTATTTCTAAAGGGAAACTAAAAGAAGCCTTTACGCCACACTAACCAAAACCCAGAATTTCCCTAACCTCAGTGCCTGAGGTTGCTTCTTTTAAAATATCCTCTACATGCTTTACTACAGTTCTGACATTAGAAAATATATATTCACAAGCTCAATGCAACATTACAGATTAAAGGTTAATTATGAAAACAGATGCTATGTTAGTAAGGAACAATCCACACTACACTGCTTGTATACTATAAAGATAATCAAACAAACTATAACTGAGGTTTAGATAGCAATAAAAATGATGTTTCTCTGTGTGTCTTTTTGCTTCTGGGATACCTCACTCAGGATGATCTTTTCCAGTTCCTACCATTTACCTGCAAATTTCATGATTTCCTTGTTTTTTTTTTTTAATTCCATTGTGTAGATTACCACAATTTCTGTATCCATTCCTCAACTGAGGGGCATGTGGGCTATTTCCAGCTTCTGGCTACTACAAATAAAACTGCTACAAACTTGGCTGAGCAGATGTCCTTGTTGTATACTTGGGCATCTTTTGGATATATGCCTAGGAGTGGTATAGCTGGATCTTGAGGAAGTGCTATTTCTAATTGTCTGAGAAAGCACCAGATTGATTTCCAAAGTAGTTGTATAAGTTCCCATTCCCACCAGCAATGGAGAAGGGTTCCCCTTTCTCCACATCCTCTCCAGCGTGTGTTGTCATTTGAGTTATTTATCTTATCCATTCTGATGGGTGTAAGGTGAAATCTCAGGGTCGTTTTGATTTGGATTTCCCTGATGACTAAGGATGTTGAACATTTCTTTAAGTGTTTCTCTGCCATTAGATATATACTCACTCATAAGTGGATACTAGACATATAATATAAGATAAACATACTAAAATCTGTACACCAAAGGAAGCTAATCAGGAAGAAAGACTCTGACTAAGATGCTCAATTCAGAAAGGCAAGGAGGATGGGCATCAGAGGAGGGAGAAAACAGGGAACAGGACAGGAGTCTACCACAGAGACTTCTGAAAGGCTCTGCCCTGTAAGGTATCAAGGCAGATGCTGAGACTCATAGCCAAACTTTGGGCAGAGTACAGGGAATCTTATGAAAAAAGGGGGAGATAGTAAGATCTGAGAGGACAGGAGCTCCACAAGGAGAGCAACAGAACCAAAAAATCTGGGCACTGGGGTCTTTTCTGAAACTAATACTCCAACCAAGGACTACTCATGGAGATGGCTTGGAACCCTGCATGGAGGTAGCCTATGGCAGTTCAGTATCCAAGTGGCCTCCATAGTAATGGGGACAGAGACTGTCTCTGACATGAATTGATTGGCCTGCTCTTTGATCACCTGCCCCTGAGGGGGGAGTAGCCTTACCAGGCCACAGAAGAAAACAATGTAGCCACTCCTGATGAGACTAGGATCAGAGGGAAGGGGAGGAGGACCTCCCTTTTCAGTGGACAGGGAGAGAGATATGGGTGGGGAAGGGAAGAGGGAGGGTGGGATTGGGAGGGGAAGAGGGAGATAGAAGGGGGATACAAAGTGAATAAACTGTAATTAATAAAAATAATTAAATAAAAAATGATGGTTCTCTAGGCTTCAGTTTGGGCAGATACCTTGGCTTTGCTGACTTAACTGCAGGGTTTCAAAGCTAAAGAATACACTTGTTAGAGTCATTTGTAATTGTTGTTGCATAACAGGCTCACTTTCTTCACATTTCACACACATCCTGCATGAAATCTGGGAACAAAGATACTGCAGAGCCTGATGTTTTGCCATTTATGTGATTCTTTTACTGACAAGAAATATAGACACCCATGAGTAAGATAACATATGTGTAAACATTATAAAACTCTACCAGTGGCCCTGTTGCCACAGTAAGAGAGAAGGTAAAGGGAAAGCATGAACTTCCAGCCTCCGTCTTCCATCGTGGTGGAGTTGGCATAGCATGAAAACTCATCAGAATGTAGCTCCCTAGAAAGGAAGCTCTAAAACAATAGTTAACTATTAGCAACATCCATAACTTTAATCCTTTAAACTACTTTCAAAGCCATTACAAAAATCACTTCCACTTATAATAGCTTGAGTATTTTCTGGGATATAGGACTGAACTTGACTCATTAAAAAAAATAACAACAACCCAATAACACAATAGCCAGAAGATAAAAAATGCTGCCTTCCTTCAGTAGTAGAGACAATAGGTAAAATAAGGAGCTAAAATTAGAATACAAAGTCATCTACAAGTCCATATCTTCAGGAAAGATATACTTCTGAGATATGCACCTAGCAGTGGAATCACTGAAGCATAGAGTATGCATAAGTCCAGATCCTGCACAAACAGCCAGGAGTCTCTGCAGTGACTATAGTGTGCCATCTATACCACAGTCAGACATTACCAGAGCTCTTCTTGCTCCACTGTTAACACATAGAACATCTCGGCATCTTAAGTTAAGCAGTTCTTGTAAGTATATATTATCTTTTTGGTCAACTATATACTGTATACTGAGAAATATGTGTTTTAAACTGTCACTTATGGTTGCCTCTCTTTCTTACTCAAATGGAAGATATTTGGGTTAATATGAGTTACTGAATTTGCAAACAATGGTATTTTTAGTACCTTGTGAATTATCATTCCATTTTCTTACTACTGTTCTATGATAAAAGTTAATTTGTACTAATATATATTTGCTTTTAATACTTTATAAAAAGGTAGTTTATAGTATATGAATGATCACTACATTTATATCTGAGAAGTCTTGGCCTACTCTAAGGTCACAAAGATGCTCTCCTCAATTTACCTTTCTTTATTTTACTTTTTATTGATTCTTTGTAAATTTCACATCCTGTCCCCCAATCCTATTCATCTATTTATATCAGCTCTATGCCCTTACAACCTCCCCACAAAAGAAAACAAAGCACTAAAAAGAAGTAGCTGCAGTGTGTCAACAGTGTTTCCTACAGCATACCCTTCTGTCCACACATCTTTATTTGCAATGAGTCTTCAGTGTGGTTTGAGGCCTCTGCTACATTATAAATCCCAATGACAATCCTCATTGGGATTCCTCTCTATATCTTAGTGTTGCCTGTGTCATGGAGACCCTGCAGCTTCTGATCTATAGGTCCCACCCCTTCAAGCGCTCCTGCAGTTCACAGATGGGGTGCCAACTAAGCCTTGGATCTGGAGCCTGGGTGTAGCTAAGGTGGTCAGCTCACCAACTTTCCCACACTCACATCACCAGGGTGAGCCCTTCAGCACTGTCCCAGCTAGCTTGCCCAAAGCCATAGCAGGCAAGGGGAAAAGCCAGTTCTCCTGTCGTCAGGTCAGCTCTACCGCGCTGCCTAGGCAAGGTGCAGCATGACTCGCCCAGGTGAAGGACCACTCTTCAGAATGCTGCAGAGCCGGGGAGTGGCTGAGCCAGCCCTCCCGTTCTCAGGGTCTCGGGCTAGCTCCCCCACAGTGTTCACATATACCACAGATGATAGGAGGTCTTCAAAACCTCAGAGATCTAGAGAATATGGCATTTAAAGATGTTTTGATAATGAAAGACCTTTGTAACAGTGAGACATGACCGCTCTAGCAGCAACCCCATTCTACTTCAAAGAAGATAAAGGGGATAAAAGAACTATATGGCGTTTATTTCAAATGTGGCAAAGCTACCCGCAAGGGGAAAAATGGTATCTTTGCCTTGTTTTCTGTTGCCTCAAGGCAGTCAAATGGCAGGACCACGTTTCCTGTCCTCAGTTTATCTTATAAGGGTTTTTTAAATTTTTGTTTGTTTCTTTCTTTTTTGCTTTAAGTGGCAGTAATAAGATTACTATTCTCCAAAAAGATTACTATCCCATTATTTATTCATAGCATCACATTCATAATTAATGTATTATTTTCAGAATGGTTTTTCATCTATTGCAGGCGAAGTTGTTCAAGAACAAGGACCCTGATCATTCATTAATACTGAGTATGTGAAAATCTCCATAATTTGCAGCTATAGATAAATGTCTGAATTTACTGCACCATTTAAATATTTGAGGCACATTTTCAAGATGTATCTAGAATAAACATTACTCAAATAGAATTTCACATCACATTTTAAATTCCTATTCATCTTGAGAATCTTCTTAATTGAGAGGGTGTATCAAATGATTTGAATGTAATCAACTAATTTAGGTATAGAACTAAAACTATAAACATGCTAAGGAATGTAGTATGACTTCTGAAAGATATCAAAATATGAAAGTCATAAAACCACTATTCTCTTTCATAAAATGTGCCAAAATTTTATTTCTGTTTCTGTGAATTGATAGGCTAATTCAAAATGATAATTTAAGATATATGGAATATAAAGGACTGTTTCTAAAGATAAATAAAATTCATACATTCAGAAATGTATGTGCTAAATATTTCCTCTAGGAAAAAGTTACAATGGCAAAGTAAGGCAAGTGAAATGACACAGGTAACTGTTACCCAGCTTGATGATCTGGGCTCAACCCTGAGGACCCCCACAAGCTTGCCCTCTGACCCCCAAAGTTCATCATGGCATACATGTGTGTACTCACAAAATGAATGTAATAAAAAAGAAAGTTAAAAACCCAGTTAGACCACAAAACTAGGATTGAATCATCACAGACTAGAGAAAGAAAGAGAAGAATGGGAAAAATTTACCAACAGGGTAAATTTTTAGTGCGACCAAAGTCATTAATGACAAAAAGTTTTCCTTCAGCTTCACATACTAGAAAAAGAAAAAGGGTTGAAAATTTTATTCCTAAAATGACAGTTTTCATATTCACTGCTAATTAATGTAATAACAGAAACAGATTAGGCCTCAAAACCAGATCAACAATTGCCAGCATAAAATTTAACATGAAATCTTATAAATATTAACATGCTACATAGTTCAAAGGTTACTAAAAAGCAATGTCATCTTTCCAATGTTACAACAACAACAACAAAATGCCATTACCGAAAGGATTCCTGAGAACAACAAGTATAGCTTACAGTAACAACTCCCTTTGGCCTACTGCTATAATGATTTAATGAGTGGTTTCTCTAGTGTCAGTTAAGAAAGATGAATTTCAGAGAAAACGGTTGACCTCAAATATATTGAGTGTATAGCACACAGGGGCTACTTAAGAAATATAAACAACTCAGGTAGGCTCAACCAGTAGCCTTCTCCAAAATTTCCTTAATTAATCCAAAACTGTTTGTGTTTTTTTTGGGGGGGGGGAGGCATTTATTGTTTTTTGTTTGTTTGTTTGTTAGCAAATAACACTTTCCTTCAAGTACCAACTGAAGCACTTTTCATCCCAATTCGGAGTGTTAAGACTGCAACCCTGTCTCCAAACAAAATGGTACAAAAAACTTCAAACAAGTTCTAAGGTGTGTGCAAGTACATTGTAGCTTCAGTAACAAAAAGCCCTCCTGAGCCAAGAGAGCGGCACAGGACCTCTGGACACATTCATGAGAAATGTGGCAGGCCAGACTGTGTGGGAGCATCACAGGCATGTCCCAGGATGAGGAAGATTGATGGCCATGGATCACAAGGTCTAAAACATCCAGGGACACACAGAGACTGTGATAAACAAAACAACATGGAGCAACACATACAGCTTAAAATGTTTCTATCTGGGCAGTGAGAATCATGCGGTATGTAGGCAGAAAGAAGCAGAAAAAAAGCTCTTTAACCCATTTGATAACAGACTGTTGGTGAAATAACTTAAAAAAATAACTAGAGTAGATAAGCTAAAGGATGTATGCATGTACCACTTATTAAAAGTTGACAAATGCTAGTATTTTATCACAAATGGTTCAAATCTAATTTTTTAACTTGTAAAAACTAAAATTTCCCAGAAATCTGTTAACAAAGAATAAGTGATTATAAGACATGAAAGAAAACTAACCAAGTAAGCTTCCCAGTTAATTTCATACATGGCACGTGTTATTTTATCAGTCTGTTCTATTACATGTGGATACTTCCACACATCTATAAATATATTACATTGTTTTCTAACTAATTATTGACGAATAAATTTAGGAAGTAGAAACTCTTACAAAAAAGAATAAGAGTAAATTTTCACAACACTGAGTCAGGCACAGATTTCTTAGATACATTAAAATAATAATGAGGAGAGGACCCAAGATGGCTGCCACGAGAGAACACTGTGTCTGAGGAGTAGGAGAGCAGAAACAACGCAGCGACCAGGAGACTGAACTCTGGGACCTAAAACGCCAGCATTATGAGTGCCAGGTGAGCGGAACTCCTACGGTGAGAAAATCAAGTGGGAAAACCCTAGGGACACCCAGTTATTACCTGGAGAAATTTCCCTGTGACCAGCGGCGCACAGCTCTGATCTGGACGAGCGGCTGCGCTGGGCGCCCGCACCCGCCATTATAGACTGGATCGCATAGTCTCGCTGGCAGTCTCAGGAGGAACCGGGAGCCGTTTTCACTGAACTGCGCCCTACGAGCGCGCACTGCACCCGGGTTCTGCTTCGACCCGCGGGTGTACGGCGGGTTCTGTCCGATCATCAGAACCACACCAGACTGAGTGGATTCCTGGACCATTTTGACCAGTCCGCACATTGCCGGGGCGCAACTCTAACGCCCCGCCAGCAAAATCTCAGTCAGTGTGGGAGTCCGCCCGCGGATCTGGGAGGATCCCCAGTCCTGCACCAACCCACGGGTGTGCGGCGG
>CM053755.1:21839397-21859020 GCA_028658305.1 Pachyuromys duprasi
GGGGGAGGGGGCTACGCCTGGGATTCAAAGTACCCAACCTGTGAGTGAGATAAAAATAAATAAGTTAAAAAAAAAAAAAAAGAAAAGAAAAATAAAAAAAAAAAAATAATAATGAATAAATAAAAATGCTTTAAATAGCTCTTAGGCAGCATTAAAAACAATTTATACTTCAAAAGAAACCATTAATTTAAAAAAATCATGTCACACATTGACAGAAAAATACAAATTATATATCTGAGATGAATCTAGATAAAGTACTAGTCTAGAATCTAGAATATTAATTGAAAATTTATTTTCAGCTTAGTAACAAGACAAGCAACCAACTGGGAAAATAAAATCGGCAAAATAAATGCATACCCCTTTCAGCATGGCAATTAGCATATGAAAATGTGCTCAGAGCTATTAATTGCATAGGCTACAATTATGTTCCCAGTATATCAAATGCATAAGATACCACACATATAAAATAAAAATCCAGTGAAGAAACAGGAACTTTAACATATTTCTAGTGAGAATGTAAAAATGTTGGTGTGATTTGGATATTAATTGCCATACCAAAGGTTTAGGTATTAAAAGTTTTGGTCTTTGCACAGGGCCCAGAGGCCTCTAAGCAGGAACTGCCAGAAAGCCTCCTTCTTGAGGGCTAGCTTTCATAGCAGCTGCCAATTCAGCTTCCAAAGGAGAGAAGCAACCAATAGTCCTACCTAACTGTCAGACCAAGCAAGTACAACAAGCAGCATGGCACAATAACCCAAAGGGTACAGTGGTGGCACACTTACCTTGGTAGTAACCAACAGACCTCTACTTGAACTTAAGACCCACTAAACAAGAGAAAATTAATGCCTGGTACTAAAAATCTAGACAACTCCTCAGAGCTAGTGAAGTCACGGGTCTTGGAGGAGAACCTACAATCATTACTTTATAAACCAGCATGATCCCTAACTACATTCTACTACATAATTTTCTTACACTGGCAGGAAAGTGCAGTCCTAGTCTCTCATCAATGAAATTCTCTTTACAACAGACAGAAACCATTACGTAAAATCACAACCAATCAAAATGCAGAGTCTAGAGCCCAGTCCCGATGTACATGTACATTCCCATACCTAAGGCTCAAGGAACATTGAAGAAGATGGAGCAGAAAGAGTATAAAATACTGTATAAATAATATTTTATACTCTTTCTGCCCCATCAGGGAATCATATGAAAAAAAGGAGGGGTTAGTAAGACTTGGCGAGGACAAGAGCTCCACAAAGACCAAATAGATCAGGGCACAGGGGTCTTTTATGAGACTGTTTCTCCAACCATGGACCATGTATACATATAACCTAGAACCTCTGCTCGGATGTGGCCCATGGTAGCTCAGTATCCAACTGGGTACCCTAATAAGGGGAACAGGGACTATTTCTGTCATGAACTCAATGGCTGGTTTTTCGACACCCCCCTCAGGAGGGAGCAGCCTTGCTAGATCCCAGAAGAGGACAATGCAGCCAGCCCTGAAGAGACATAATAAGCTAGGGTCAGACAGAAGTCCTCCCCTATCAGTGGACTTGGAGGGGGGCAGGGAGAAGATGAGGGAGGGATAAGGAGAGTAGGAGGGAATGAGGGAAGGGGCCACAGCTGGGATACAAAGTACATAACCTGTGATTAATATAAAAATAAATAAATTACTTTAAAAGAGAGTATAAAATAGAGGATCAAAGTATTTGCTCTAAGATTATATCTCCTAGTAATGTCAGTAGCTACACTCAAAGAGTCTCACCAACATGACTGCCTAAAAATGAACTGAATAAGGATGACACCATCAGACACACTAAGTTGGACAGAAGAAAGACTACAGGCCTCAACCTTTCACAGATAAATACAGTAAAGGCAAGAATGTTGCTAGTAGGAGAAATACTCTTTCCAACACCAACTGATTATCCAATAGCAAATGGTCAGCCCCTGAATCACACATATAAATAACATTTTATAGACTGACCAGGTTGTATTTAGGAAAACGTCTAAATATGCATACATACATACATACATACATACATACATATAACAACAATTGATGAAAAAAAAAAGGCCATGGACTTGAAAAAGAACAAGGAGGGCTATATGAGAGAAAGAGAATGGGGAAATGATATATTATCATTTCAAAAAATAAAAGAAGGGTTTTAAAATTTTTATCAGTTTACTCACTTTGTATCCCAGCTGTTGCCCCTCCCCCATTCCTGCCCAATCCCTTTTCTTCTCCTATGTCCTCCCCCAGTCCAATGATTAGGGGAGGTCCTCCATCTGAGCTGGGAGCAGCCTTACCCTTCCACAGAGGAAGAAAAGAAGCCAGTCCTGCTGAGACCTGATAGACTAGGGTCAGGTGAAGGGGAGGAGGGGAAAAGAAGGGTTTTTAAGGTTGATGTCAGACTATTCAGACAAGAGATCCTGAGACACAGCTGGAGCACGGGGCTCTGCTGTCCTCAGTGGAGCAATTCAATGACATGCTCATAATTCGATGGCACAGCTAGAGCTGTGGGAGCACGGAGAGATGGGATCTACCGGGAGGGAGCAGACCACCAAGGGCTATAGCCCGCTCCAGGCCTCTGCCTTGGCTCTCCCAGCTTCTCTGCGCACGTGAGTCACTTTCCTCTACCACATGTCCCCACTGTGAGCTCGCTCCCATGCATTATCCAGAACCAACAAAACAAACTGTCCAATGCTGGAAACTTCCGAAAGCACATGTCAGCAGTTTTCCTTATTTTCAGTTGTCTTTCTTCAGGTATATCATCCCAACAATGACAGGCGAGGACAAATGTACAGTCACTTGGGAAAACAGGAAGACAGGACATTCAGATATCTAGAACAGGACAGAGCAGTTCTATGCACAGAAACACTTCCATACAAACACTTGAATACTAATTTTCCCAGAAGCTTTATTCACAGTAACTAAGAAGTGGAAACAATCCAAGGGCCCATCACTCAGTCATGGAGAAAAGAAAATACTTACATGATATTGACACCAACTGCCATTATGATCACTTTTATTCAAGTATTTCAAAACAATCCTTGTATAAATTGAAAGTAGTGATATGTTAAGAGCATGCTTGTATTCTAAACACTAAATAGGTCAACCATATAAATTATAGCCTCTTAAAATGTTCATAAATGATTTTTCCCACAGTGAAACATTTTTTTTTAATGAGAACCCTGTATACAACCCATTTTAATCTCTAATTAAATTTATCTGGGGAAAACAGCACCAGCTATGTGATACTAGCTAAGCAAAATGTTAATATACTCTAATGGTATAAGACTTTTCAATCTAAAAAGCCTAATAACCAATATCAATAAGAACTGGAAATCTGTAATCTTGCAATTATTCAGAGAGTGTGCATTTTGTTCTGTAATGAACACTTTCTGCACACAGGAACAAATGCAGCATCTTCGCATGTACAGTCTCCACCCTATTCATGTGGATATCACTGTATAACAATATCATTATTTTGCCTGAATATACAATGTAAATAATTTTCCCAATAAAGTAATGGAAGTATTAAGTATGAGGCAGGTTATATCTGAGATCAGCTTTCATTTATGAGTCATAATTTAATATGGTTATTACCTCTAAGGTTAATGTGCAATACATGGCAGCGTATGGCTAAATACTACATTATGCTCTGATAATAGTAGCTATAATATTCTGAAATGTGCTTCATTCGTCAAAGCTATATGAGGGTTTGGATTAGCACTTCATGAAATCTAGATCTATTACAAGTGGATAAAAGAGGAAAAAGGAAGACAGAAAAGCTTTTAAGGAAAAAGATGATCACTTTGGAAGGATGCCTTTCCTTGTTAAGTGGACACAGAGGACTGCTGTGGCTGTCTTTATTGCTGACTAGAGTCTAATAGAACAGCATGTGCACACTTGTGGCAACCCAGCATGGCTTAATCCAAAGACACCACAGGGCTAGGCTGACAGTTTCTAATTCATTGTAATACCAGAAAACAGGAAACCCAAAAGCCACAAAAGGCTTGGCATGGACTGTTTTAAAGAAGAATGGGGATTCAGAACAAGCCCACGGAGCTGAGCTCAGCAGAAAGATAGTCTGATTCCATACTAAATAGAAAAGTAATGCTCCTATCATACTGGACAAAACACAGCAAGACCTGAGTCACCACACAGGCCATGCACAGGAAGTAGTTTGGAAATCCTTTAGACTTTATGTTCTTTATTTACCCCCTTGTTTCTATTAGCCATCGACTAATCAGTAAGTAGCAGATGTTGCCAACTAAGCTCTAGCAAACATGAGGCATTTACTAAAGCATTTCGTGAAGAAAGTGTAAAGATAAATGACATTATCTTCATTCACCACACACAATACTACATCTGCTATAAAGTGACAGAAAAAAAAAATGTGAGAATACTTGGGAAATACAGGGGTGGAAACCATAAGAAGACTCAAGAAAAGTATTAGAAAGAAAATATTTTAGAAGAAAGGGCTCAAATTCAGGGCACAAACACTAAGGGTAGGAAGGGCAGAGAAAAAGGCATGTACTCTGCAGGCTTGACAGAGCCTACTCAGAGAAGAGTGACGAATCTGCCATGGCTCACTATTTGAAAAGAGCACCAACAAGAGACAGTACTATAGAGACCATCAGATTATATGTGCCTAAACAAGACAGACAGGTATTTGGTGGACAATCAACAGAGCTAAGTCTTCATTAAACCTTAAGTCTTCAACTAGACTCGAGAGATGACTCCTCCTACTGCTTAGACTCTGGAAAAAAACAGCTTCTAGGGACAGCAAGCCAGATAACTACTAATGATGATCCTGAGAGCAAATAACAAGACAGAGGCTTTGGGAGAGCTGTGGGAAACTGGTCATACACTATTTCTCCATCTGCTGATAGAGGTTTGGGGTAGTTTTGTTAATTTCTGAGCAAGACACTTTTGAGTCTTTATCCATGTGAATGTTATATTTCACACAACACAAAACTAAGTAGTCTACACATAGACACATACACCTGCCCATTTTGGCACTGGGTGATAGATTCCATTTCATTCCACCCACAGTATCTTTCAAGCTCATTCCTTCCATCCTCCTTAGCATACCTCTTGTAAAACTTTACCAATTAAGGGTGAGATACCAATATTTTCTCCTTCAGGATGGATCTGGAAATTCACTCTTTGATAAAGAATCTGAAACAAGAAAGACAGTATTTTTAACATTTCTTTTTATATGGTAGGCTTGAGATTTAGGAAGTATTAGGTTCTCCCTTTGAGAAAAAAATAATCTTAGATGATAATGAACAGTCTTGAGCAATAAGCAACCATCAAGAATTCTGGAACGGTTTCACAAGGAATTGACAGATTCAGAAGTGGGAAATGTTTGTGAAAAGGCTGCCACAGAATGCAATGGATGTAAAGTTCACAGTAACTTCCTTCCGTCAGCTCTGCTTCTCATCTAGGAGGTTCTCCATCTAACTCAGCATGTTTTTAGGGAATTCAGCATTGCTCCAAGGCCAATTCCTCCTCCTCATTTCGCAAAGACACCAGAAGGAATATGCTAATATTTGTTTAACTAATGTGGTTTCAGATATAGTTCACATGATCATTTCCCATCTGTTTTATTCTTGACAATATATTTCCCTCATATAGTCAATTCTTTATTTCCTAACATACTTGTAGTTTTATTCAAGCCTCTTAAATCCTTTATTCCTTACTATATTAAGGCCAACAACACTTTTAATATCCTCGGGTTTTCAAATTCCTCTTTGCGTGACAACAATGATTCTTCTACAATATCTGCATGCTACAAAAACAAATAAAAACTGAACCTATGTCTCAGATACATGCATCTAACAAAATGAACTTCACACATGTCAGGACTTATTGTATCTGTGATCACTTACCTCAGTTTGAAGAGAGCTGCTAGCTGCCAAAAGAAGTTCGATGCTGCTGGGAGGGCAATGTGTCAAAGCAAAAGCCATAAGCTCCTGACGGGTGGCAAGGTCGTGGTAACCTTCTGATTGGCCCAACTGACTACAGACTGCCCAACTTGCTGGATATCCTAAAAATTTGGCAAAGAGAAAAACAAAAGAGAGAGAAAAGTGATTTGCAAAAAGAAAGAGTAATATAGTACTAGCAAATGTTAGGAGTATGCTGGAGTCCTAACCAGGTCTTGTGGTACTAAGGCAGAATGGCAGCCATTAAGGGCACAGTGTATACAAAGCATGAGAATCCAAGCTAGAAGAAAGAGCTAACCGAATCATTATGTACATGATTCAGAGGAACTCCAGAGAAGTGTTTTTGACAGAATTGGAGTCGAATGCAAATTATTCCCTTAACTCTGATATTCAGAAAAAGATGGATTCTGAATTCAGAATACTAGGAGTTAGACACTGCCCAATCACTCAGCACATCTATGAGCTCCAATACCACACCTTTCTTTACAACTAAAACAGACAATAATAACTGCTTTTCTCTAAGATTGCTAAAAGAACTAAATAACACTTGTACTTGAAAGTACATCAAAACATGCAAAGTGCTAGATAAAGAGAATCAAGGGCGGTACATACACAGAAACACCTGATTCACAGAACACAGACATCTAAGGTCAGGGCCAAAAAACAGAGCTGGCTAAGTCCCAGCACATATTTTTATACAACAGTGTCACACTATGAAATCTTCAAATATACTTTTATTCTCATTTGAAGATGTTCCAGACTGACTGTAGATTGCTCTAAGAATAAAGGCATGCACCTAGGACCATGTCTCTAAATATGTACACTAAAAATTAAATCAGGAATTAATCCTTTAGAAATAAAAATAAGAAGACCTTAAAAAGTAATTTTGGATACAACAGTTGTATAGAAAACAATAGCTCTAAAGTGTAGAGAATGTAGGTTTTTTGTGAAAATATCTTTCTAATGATGAGGTTAGGAAGTGCTGTATTGACTTCAAGAGTGTAAAATTTCTAGATTTCTTGTCAAACAAAAATCATGTCCTTGACCAGAATTAAGCCAGGTTCCTGTGAGCCGTGTTCTAGGCCAGACCTCAGTATGGACCTCACAGCTCAGATTTGCAAAATTCTTGAAGGCTGAGCAAGATCCAAACCCTCAATACCATGGCAAACATAACTCCTGGCACCCTCTGACCCACCTTCAAAAAAGACCTTCCTAAAACAACTCAGTGATGATTCCCTGAACCTCATTTCCTTTAATGTGCCATCAATAACCACATTGGTTGGCTCACAAAAATGTAATGCCCATCTGCTCATGATATGCGATAAGTTAGATGTAATTTCTCTCATATTGTAATCCTAAACAGCTTGCCTATAATTATACTTATTAGTTATAAATACACATTTTTTCATTAATGGTAGGCATACAGAGAAAGCAAACAAAAGGTACATGGGTGAGGCTGGAGATAGAGCCTCGTAGTAACACAGTTTCCTAGATTCATTAAGCCCTCTATCAATCCCCAGCAACAAACAAATGCAGGGATCCTAAGTGAGCAGTGCAGGAGTTACACAGGGGGACAACAGCTGTACTTGTTCCCTATTGGACTACGAAGGTTCTTCTATGCAGGGCCCATGATAAGATGGTACTGTGTTTTCCTCCACAAGGGAATGTAGATGCAAACTTATTCCACTATAAACCCTGCTTATTCTTTCAAGACAAGAACTTTAAATTCAATGTAGAAAATATTTAGGCCAAGCTCCTTCCCAATTTTTCCACACTGCTTGTTTTTCCTATATTAAAAATATAAGAACATTGACTATCCAATGACAAATTGTAGGTATTCTTCCAAATTTTATTTTCTATCATATATAATATAGCATTGAAATATTTCATGTACTGTTGTTCTTAGAATTATAAGCATGTTTTATACAGGGAACGTAAAGAAACCAAAATCATAGGAATAGACTATTGTACCAGAGCCCACTAAGATAGTGATATTAGTTCCTGATGAAATACATCACAATCAAACATGTGCCTGGCTTGCCAATCAGGCTGACTGATTTCAGAAGAGCCCTTCCCATTATTTACTATGTTGAGAGGACATGAGTATGGGACTAGCTGTCTACTCACCTGAGGCCATCAGCTCCTGACAATAGGTACTGGCTGCTTTGTAGTCGTGGACATGAAGTGCTTGTTCCACTAATAGGATCAGAACCTGCCCATGCCTTTCCTCTGCATCTTCACCTGTACACACATGATTAATAATATCTAAACAATTAAATATATAATCACTCTCAAACTGAATCCAAGAACACATTAAAAACATCATCCACCATGATCAAGTAGACTTCATCCCAGGGATGCAGGGATGGTTTAACATATGAAAATCCATCAATGTGACCCACCATATAAGCAAATTGAAAGAAAATAACAACATGATCATCTCATTAGATGCTGAAAAAGCCTTTGACAAAATCCAATACCCCTTCATGATAAAAGTCTTGGAGAGATCAGGGATACAAGGCACATACCTAAGCACAATAAAGGCAATATACAACAAGCCATTAGACAACATCAAATTAAGTAGACAGAAATTAAAACAATTCTACTAAAATCATAGACAAGTATTGTAGAAAATATGTTAATATTTACTATTAGTACATATAATTATTATGGCGGTTATTATTTAACTAGCTATTATATAAATAAATGACACAGAAACCTTGTAGATTTCTGATAACCTTAAACCACTAGGGCTAGGAAGATATAATCCCCCTAAGCTACCTGATATACATCCCATATAATTTGCTCCAATCATTCCTATCTGGGCTACTTCCCATCCAAAATTCCCAAAAATACTTGTTCATGTTTCCATCTGGGCTGCTTCTCTCCATCATTCTAATCCTCAGAGCAAATTCCTACTAGCCACTGCTTCTTCGTACTAACCCATGGTGATCTCCTTCCTCCTGCACGTCTCTGTCCCATGATTCTTTTCTCTATAAACCCTCAAACATTAGCTGTGCCCACATCTCTTTTGCCCAGCCCAGGTTTAGGCATTTTTAGTGGACAATCAGGGATAATTTAGGAAGGTTAACACAGTATCATTTGATGTCTGTGAGCATTTGCTCATATCACAGTAAAGATCTAAGGTGACAAGCAATTAGCACAGTGGCTCCAGATCAACTACAACAGAAAAGGCTAACAATTCTTTCCATATATATTCAACATTGTTCTTGATGTTTTAGCTAGAGCAATAAGACAGCTGAAGGAGATCAAGGGGATATAAATTCAAATGGGAGAATTCAAAGTATTGCTATTCACAAATGACAAGATTGTATACATAAGTGATCCCCAAAATTCTACCAGAGCACTCCTACAGCTGATAATCACCTTCAGCAAAATGGCTGGATACAAGATTAATTAAAAAAAAAAAAGAAGAAGCCCTCCTGTATACAAATGAAATATAGGCTAAAAAAGAAATTAGGGAAACTACATCCTTCACAATTGCCACAAATAATATAAAATATCTTGGTGTAACTCTAAACAAGCAAATGGCCTATATGAGAAGAACTTTAAGTCTTTGAAAACAGAAACTGAAAAAGATATCAGAAGGTAGAAAGATCTCCCATGCTCATGGACAGATAAGATTAACATAATAAAAATGGCCATCTTACCAAAAGCAATCTATAGATTCAATGCAATTCCCATCAAAATTCCAACACAATTCTTTACAGACATTGAAAGAACACTTGTCAACTTGATGTGCAAAACCAAAAAAAAAAAAAAAGAAAAAAGAAAAAAAAACACCAAAATTGCTAAAACAATCCTATACAATAAAAGAACTTCTGCAGGTACCCTCCTTTCTGATTTCAAGTTGCACTCCAGAGTAATAATAATAAAAACTTTATGGTATTGGCATAAAAAACAGTCAGGTTGATAAATGGAATTTAATTGAAAACCCAGAAATAAACCCACACGGCTTTAAACACTTAATTTTTGACAAAGACAAAATACAATGGGAAAAAAAGACAGCATCTTCAACAAATGGTGCTGGTCTAACTGGATTTGTGCATGCAAAAGAATGCAAACAGATCCATATTTATCACTCTGCACAAAACTAAAGTCCAAGTGGATCAAAGATCTCAGCATAAAACCAGACACACTAAATCTGTTAGAAGAAAAAGTGGGGAAGAGACTTCTACTTTTAACACACTATCAATAAACAAAAACATAGCTTGGTAATGGATAATATCATTTAATTTTATATTTAGAAAAGGAAAAAAGATCTTCTGTCTACCTTCAATACTTCTTGTTGAGAGAAATCCCTGTAAAAAGAGAATTTAAAGGAAAAGGAGCAGAAGGATAACAATATGCATGGGGCGTCCCAGCAAATGAACAAACCACAAGCACAGGCAACATTATGGAGACCTGCCACACTTCCCCCTTGAAGCTGAGCTCAGGACATATTTTGTTTAAACTGCATGTAATCCTTTACTTCTCAATTTTCTAAGACGGACTAATGACTAATGACCCCTACACACATGACTAAATGCACATACCACATTAACATAAAACCAATTTTCTACCTAATACTCTTGAAATGTTTGTATTTGTGCAAAATATACAAAAAAGTAGAAGAGCCAGGTGTGTTTTTTCTCTTATGTCTTCGCTAGGCTCCAAACATTAATCTCATTGTTGAAGACAAAGTGCAAAGTAAAAAGGTTAAGCCCAGAACATCTTGGGGGAATGATGGAGTCATGGAGAAGGACTCACAGATGTGAGGGGTGACTGGTGAAGAGCTGAAAGGCTCCTGTGCACAGCAGCCTTGCGCCCTGTGTGAAGCAAGACCAACCATGTTAATTCCAGATTCAACTAACCCACCACATGATAGCAGAAGCCAACTTTGTACATACAGCAGATATCACTTGGGGAACTACTAGGCTTTGCTTCTTTGGTAGAAGCAAGAGGAAGACAGCAAGGGATCTTACCTATTCCTCCTCTTTTTACACATATTTTTAAAACAGTCTCACTATGTATCCCAAACCTTCAAGTCACAATCCTCCTGTCTCGGCCTAACCAAGAACTAAGATTACATTCTATGTCAATACCTTTACGCATTATTTTCTCTTACCTAATCTACCTAAACTGTGGGGGGTTAATCTGGTGCTATATATTTTAATGCTAATTACTGGCTGCCAAAATTGGGTCCCTGTCTGAACTACCACATTCTCACCTACACCTGTCCTTGTGTAAACCATGCCTAAGAAACTACTTCTTTTTGACCAATAAAAATCCAGTATCTCTAACCAAGCAAATCAAAGACTTGTATGAAAAAAAAACTTCAAGTCTCTGAAGACAGAAATAGAAGATATCAAGTTGGAAAGATCTCCCATGAACATGGATTGGTAGGATTAACAGTAAAATTGGCCATCGTACCAAAAGCAATCTACATATTCAATGCAATTCCCATCCAATTACCAGCACAATTCTCAACTTTATATGGAATAATAAGAAACCCAGATCGCTAAAACAATCTTCTACACTAAAAGATCTTTTGGAGGTATCTCTAGCCCTGATCTCAAGCTGTACTATAGAGCAACAATAATACAAACTGCACTGTAGAAATAGGCTGGTAGATCAATAGAATCAAATAGAAGACTCAGAAATAATCCCACATACTTACGGACACCTGATCTTTGACAAAGATGCCAAAACCATACAATGGAAAAAAGATAGCATCTTCAACAAATTGTGCTGGTATAACTGGATGCCTACATGCAGAAAAAGGTAAATAAATCCAAGCTTATCACCCTGCACAAAACTAAAGTCCAAGTGGATCAAAGACCTCAATATAAATCCAGATACACTAAACCTGTTAGAAGAAAGAGTGGGGGAGAACCTTGAGCTCATTGGCACAGGAGACAACTTCCTGAATAGAACACCAACAGCACAGGCTCTAAGAACAACAATCAATAAATGGGACCTCATGAAACTGAAAAGTTTCTGTAAAGGAAAGGATACTGCAGTCAGAACAAAATGATAGCCTACAGATTGGGAAAGGATCTTCACCAACCCTATATCTGACAGAGAGCTAATACCCAGAATATATAAAGAACTCAAGAAGTTAACAGCAACAAATCAAGTAATCACATTAAAAAGTGGGGTACAGAACTAAACAGAGAACTGTCTGTAGAGGAATATAGAATGGCAGAGAAACAATTAAAGAAATGATCAACATCCTTAGTCTTCAGGGAGATGCAAATCAAAATGGCACTGAGATTTCACCTTACACCCATCAAAAAGGCTAAGATCAAGAACCCAAGTGACAACACATGTTGGAGAGGATGTGAAGAAAGAGGGACCCTCTTTCATTGCTGGTGGGAATTTAAACTTGTACAACCACTTTGGAAATCAATTTGGTGCTTTCTCAGACAATTAGGAATAGTGCTTCCTCAAGATCCAGTGCTTTCATTGCTGGTGGGAATTTAAACTTGTACAACCACTTTGGAAATCAATTTGGTGCTTTCTCAGACAATTAGGAATAGTGCTTCCTCAAGATCCAGCTATACCACTCCTAGGCATATATATAAAACATGCTCAAGTATACAAGGACATTTGCTCAACCATGTTCATAGCAGCTTTATTCAAATAGCCAGAATCTAGAAACAATCCATATGTCCCTCAATTGAGGAATGGGTACAGAAATTGTGGTACATTTATACAATGGAATACTACTCAGCAATTAAAAACAAGGAAATCATGAAATTTGCAGGCAAATGGTGGGAGCTAGAAAAGATAATCCTGAGTGAGGTATCCCAGAAGCAGAAAGACAAACATGGTACAAATTAACTTATAAGTGGATATTAGACATAATATAGGATAATCATACTGAAATCTGTATACCTAAAGAAGCTATACAAGGAGGAGGATCCTGGGTAAGATGCTCAGTTTTCATTCAAAAAGACAAATAGGAAAGACATCGGAAGAAGGTGAAAATAAGGAACAAGACAGGAGCCTACCACAGAGGGCCTCTGAAAGACTACCCAGTAGGTCATCAAAGTAGAGGCTGAGATTCATAGCCAAACTTTGGTCAGAGTGCAGGGAATCTTATGAAAAAAGGGGGAGATAGAAAGACCTGGAAGGGTCTGGAGCTCCACAAGGAGAACAACAGAATCAAAAAATCTGGGCCCAGGGGTCTTTTCTGAGACTGATACTCCAACCAAGGACCATGCATGGAGATAACCTGGAACCCCTGCACAGAAGTAGCTCGTGGCAGCTCAGTCTCCAAGTGGGCTCCCTAATAAGGGGAGCAGGGCCTATCTCTGACATGAACTCAGTGGTTGGCTCTTTGAGCACCTCCTCCTGAGTGGGGAGCAGCCTGACCAGGCCATAGAGGAAGACTATGAAAGACAGTCCTGATGGGACCTGATAAGCTAGGATTAGATGGAAGGGGAGGAGGACCTTCCCTATCAGTGGACTTGGAGAGAGGCATGGGAGGAGATGAAGGAGGGAAGACAGGATTGGGAGGGAATGAGAGTGGGGCTACAGCTGGGATACAAAGTGAATAAACTGTTATAAATAAAAAGTTATATTAAAAATGAAAAAACAGAAACCCTAAGAAATCTATTAACAAAAAAAAAAAATCATATCAGGGAAGATAAGGGGTAAGGTGGGTTGAGCTAAGGTTTAAAGGCTTGGAGAACCAAGAGGATTCTGGGAAGGAGACAGACAGGAATAAAGAGGAAGGAGAAAGATGCTGAAGGTTAGGTGGAAAAGGGACCGTGTGGGCCGGGAAGAAGAACTCCAAGAATGACACGGAAAGGAGTGATCCAGATTAAAAAAAGCAATTATTTATAAGATTATGATTGGGAAATAACACAATTAGGAATGGTTAAAGCAGATGGAGTGGGATGGGGGCTAGGAGATATGAGATAGCCCCAAGGTGATATGAGGCAATTATAAATTCTAACAGGTTTCTGTGTCTTATTTGATTGTGACAGTGGAATAAATACTGCCATGTTATTTATAAGGCATTATAATTAATAATAAACAATAATAAACATTATAAGACCCTACTTATAACAAAAACAGCAACACTAAATAAATCCCATATCAAGTAATTTTTTGTTTTAAGTGAGAGGAAATACACAGAGGAAGCTGAATGCCATCACATAACATCAAAAGAAAAAAAAAACAAGATAAAAAGAGAAGGTATCAAGTAAAGCTCCTGGATAAAAACCAACTATGTAACTTCTCTAATCCCATGTCGTTACTTTCAAATTGAGATTCACTTCACTCCATGCACATAAAAGCAAAGGTCAGAGATAAATATTAAAGAATAAAATTAAAATAATTGTTGTCAATAAATTTTTATGTGAAGAAGGATCAAATAGCAATCATGAAGTTCAGAGTCACTTAGCTTAAAGTTAAAATCTGACCAGGTAATTAAAAACTAAAACCAGTCAAAAGTAGGCCGTCAAGAAAACATGCCTAGAAAACATGGTTAAGCAAGTAAATTCTTAGAAAGAATAGCCAGGAGAGAGACAGACAGACAGACAGACAGACAGACAGACAGACAGACAGACAGACAGAAAGAGACAGAGACAGAGACAGAGAAAGTAAGCAGGAATTGGTGGGGAACTATGAAAGAAAACAATTCGTGGCTGAATTTGCTGCTTGTGTATGGCATCACTATTTAGGAGGCTGAGGAAGGAAGATCTTGATGAAAGCATAGCCTGGGCAACATAACAAGACTGTTTATTCACATGGTTTATCCGAAGAACCTTAGTGGTATGGCAGCAGAGAGCTCTGAGTACTCAGGTACAATGTAGACTATGTCTGCAAAAAGCTATATGCTCTCTGCCACATAAGGGTCCAAGTCCCTGAACAAGACTTGGTCATTGTGACCTATGACTCTCTCTTACCCACAGTTACTTTGGAAGTTTCAAGTTACCTATGGTCAGATGAAATCCAAAACTATTCAGTGAAAAACTCCAGAAGTAAGCAATTTATGAGTTTTAGCTTGCATGTAGTTTTCAGTAACATGAAGAAATTAAGTATTACTAAATAATGATATTGTACTCAGGACATGAGTCACCTATATCATACTAGTCTTATCATCACACCTCAAACTGCAGTCACTACGGCAAGTGGGACAAGAGCTTGGTTAAGAAGGAAATGACATTAAACTAGGTACCTGTTAGCTACTTTATGAAAATGCACATGGCTCACAATATAAATATATTAAACAAATTTAATATATTAGCTATATGTTTCAATAACACTGCTCCAAGTTGTCATACCATAAACTGAGCACACATTAAAGTTTGTAAAGAGGGGTGTGGCAAAGTTGAGATGATCTGAAAGGGTCCATGTACATGCGTCTCTACATACTGTAACTGTGTCCTCACCAAAGATGTTCTCCTAGTAGAACTGTTTGAAAGTTGCCAGGTCCACTCATTATATGTCACAATCAAATCAAGACACTGATCTTAACAGGTGCACAGGAGATGTTCATGGCATCTGTAAAACACCCAGTTGGGTGTCTTTATTACTAGACTACGGATTGCCAAAGGGGATAGCTTTCCTGTTATGTAGATGCAACAACTGGAAAAATAAAGCTTACAATTTATAGCACACACACACTCACACACACACACACACACACACACACACACAACTGGAATTGAACCATTCTAAACCCAATGTACTGTCAGGTAGCCCAATATGCCTTGCAGTAATGCCTGGTCCCAGCCACCCATCCAAGTATGTAGCATAAATAAATGCTATGCTTTTAAGCTGAAAAGTGACACACGTTTATCTACAAGTAGAATAGTTCTACTTAATAGGACTTTGAAATACTAACCTATGTCTACTAAATACATTCAATTTTTAAAGGCTAGAAATAAACACAAATTCCCTTTACTTTTGAGTCCATTCCATGGTTTAGACTACCACAAACTCAACTCATTACTTATGGAACAAAATACCCAAAAGCTATTCTTACAGAAGTTGGTATGTGTCAATAATAAAGATATAAAACTAGCTGTAAAATATTCTGGCAGGTAGCACCACTTTGGTTAATGGAGCATGAAATGCAGAGTCTGAGATTTTCCTTAAAAATCAGGTTCCTATTTCATACTGGTGAGCAACATGTTTAACATCTGTGCTCCTGAATTTCTCTTATAAAATGGTAAGATGACCACCACTGTGACCACTAAGGAGAAAACCAAATGAGGTAATGTGTATGAAAACCTTGCCAAATAGTAAGTGTACAAAACTTTCTAATAAATGTTTCAGAATATCAAACTAAATCTGCATTGTTACTGAGCTGGACAGCTGAGCTATTTCACACTGAAGCTCGCTCCTTTGAATGGTAGCAATGAGTTCTGCTGACCTGACAAGCACATACCCAGTAAGTTCATTTCATTAAAGGGCGGCTGGTTTTCCCAAAACTTCATCATAGGCACACTTTCATAACATGCCAAGATTCCTACTTCCTTGCTCAAAAAATGTTCTTCTGATGACATTCACAAATCCTGATGTTTAGACTGGCTGATGTGAAAAATAGTACCAGAGTTTAGCATTCAAAAGATTTACCTGCAACCCTCAGCAACTCAGCAAGTCCTAGAAGCTTGGCTGATTGTTTGTAACACGCAGGAGACTGGGAAACACACTCCTTGATGAGGCTGATCCGGTCAGAACACAAGCGCACTATAAAACATATATTGAAGAACTTTGTGAAGTTGTAAGATACAAGGGAACCACAATGAAAATATTAATCTCATACTGGCCACAGCGGCAAACCCTGTAATCTAACAGTGCCGAGGCTAAGGTAGGAGGTTCACATATTTGAGTACAGCCTGAACCATATGGTAAGAACTCATCTCCCAAAGCCAGTCCATATTCAAAATATACCCGTGCATGTACATATGTGTGTGCACATGCACTCACACATATATGAAGTGAGTTAAAGACAGGGTCTCACCAAGTAGCTCTGGTTACCTGGATGTGCAAGAATCTTCCTACCTGCTTCCTGAGTGCTGGGTTTATAGGCATGTAGCACCTGTTATCTTCAAACAGCTACATTCTAACTCAACTTCACCCCAGGCTAGAGGGAAGGAGGATCCCCAAGTGAACCATGTGCTATTCTCCCATGGCTCAGCCAGGTCACCTCACTTAAACTAGCATTCAGGAAAATGAAATGTCTAATCAACCAATTCATATTAAAGAGCAGAGAACATTTAAAGGGAAAAAGGTCAGGAGACATCAAGCGTGCTCCAGGGATAGGTGGTTCTTACTCAGAGTAATGACATCAAGGAAGACAGCACTGCCTAGGCAGCTAGCTGGCAGTGACTGTGCCCACTACAACAGCAGCTAACACAAAATGGAGACATAGGCAATGCCTTATGTATAATAACCATACAAAGCCAACTCTTATAAACAGGTTATTATCCCCAAGACAAGAAACTGGGATATAGAGAGCTTAGGAGAGTTTAACAAAGATCAATGACAAAGAGGTAGGTCCTGAATTCAACTCCCTAAATTTTGCCTCTGGCTTTCATCTTTATACCTAAATCCATTGTAAAGCGTTATATAGCACATTCAAAGCGAACACTCCAGAGGACAAAAACATAAGGAACTAGGCCGTGAGCACCACAGGAGGCTTCTGCTCCTTTGTTACGTTTTTAAAGGGGAGAGGACGAGGATGGCGGAAACATGCGTGAAATGAACTCCGTTATACCCCTCTACCCTCGCTCGTTCCAACACTACTACTGTCAAGGACAGCGCTAGGAAGACAGCAGTCAGTCCGATACCCTGCTCCTCCGGTAGCCACCCTCTTCATTCTGCGGCCTGCAGTCATGGAATCGAAGAAACTGAAAATCCAAGACCTACTTATCAGCTATAATCAGCTAAGGTCTGGAATGTTGCAGTGAATCATCGTCACAGCGTGAAGCACTTGAGACAAGCTGTGTGACCAGCGACTGTATCATTGGCTCTCAACCTATGGATCATGACCCCTTTAAGACCACCCAAATATCAGATATTTACATTATGATTCCTAATTGTAGCACGATCACAATTATGAAGTAGCAATGAAAATACTTTTATGATTGGGGGTCACGGCAACATGAGGAACTGTACTAAAGGGCGGCCGCATCGGGAAGGTTGAGAGCTGCTGCTCTAGCACGCAGCGCTGCACCATCCTCCCAGTGTAAAGCACTTAAGACAAACAATGTGATCAATGTCTTATGGACAGCTGCAACATACCTGTTATATTTAGACAGAAAAACCTGAGCAATAAAACATCATTGGCAATTAAGTTCAAAGTAAGAATTTTCTCTCTTTTCTTCTGAGCTAAGCATAGGGGAACAACTCGTTAATAATCAATAAAATTCAAATATAAGATTAAGTCTTATGCAAAAACTGAATTAAATCACAAATATCATCCATAATAATCCCAAGTCTCTATTTTTGCCAGTTGCTGTGTTACTACTGTTATTTCCTTAAAAGTTATAAACAAGAATTTTTTTACAAGAAATTCACAGCTAAACAATTTTTACTTGAGGTTTTATTGCAAAAGAAGGAAAGGCAATAGAATCTATTACTAATGTATTTAGATCATCGAAGTTATTCTTTTGTTCCAAGAAAATAAAAAGAAACACTGCTTAATTGTTGCAAAATAAGAAAACAATGCAAGCAGAAGACCCACCTTGCAAAGGCAGGATCTTTACCCCAAATTCTTCAAGATACCCCAGGGCTTCGATGAGATCTAGTTCCTCTTGAATGGCAGCCGGCCTGTCCGTTACGAGCTGTAGGCAGCACCTACATGAAACGACAAATTTTGAAAAGCACTAGCATTAATGTATCCATGTTAAACAAGAAGTGCCCCAACATTTATCCAGCAGCAATCAGATACACAGTCTCCTAAATGCTTGTCATCATCCCACAGAGACCCAAGAGGTAAGCAATGCCAGTGTTTGTTGAAGAAGCCAAACTGACGCTCGGAGGGGTGAAGCAGCGTGACAGCAGTGACACACACAGTATGTGAGAGTACCAGGCTTGATGCAACATTACCCTGCTTAGTCATGTTTTAACCAATGAGTACAGAGGCAATGATTACCTGAAAAGGATTTTTTGATTCTGTTTGACTGTGTAAGAACATTTAATCATCAAGGGCTATTAAATCCTGGCATCAGAAAGTATCAGCAGGAGGTATGGCGGCCCCAACGGGGCACTGGGATGACTCAGTGACAGGTCTGACTTAATGGCAAATACATGCTGAGCTTGACCTTGCACAGTTGTAGGATTTAAATCTGTAAGCATTCACATATTCTACTGATTAAAATGTAATGGACTATAGACTGATTTCTGTAACATACTACATGCCCTTACCCTTGAATCCATGAATTCAAGACTGGAAATTTACCCAACAAAGCAACTGACACATCCCCATTACCAGATTGTTGCATTTTCTTTTGTTTTAGGGGAGAAAATGGAAACTAAGTAAATTCTATAAAAAATAAGAACTCAAGAAGTTAAAAAGCAACAAATCAAGTAATCCAATTAAAAAATGGGGTATGGAGCTAAACAGAGAACTCTCTGTAGAGAACTGTACAGTGGCAGAAAAACACTTAAAGAAATGCTCAATGTCCTTAGCCATCAGGGAGATGCAAA
>CM053755.1:21859120-21877492 GCA_028658305.1 Pachyuromys duprasi
AAATTTGCAGGCAAATGGTGGGACCTGGAAATGATCATCCTGAGTGAGGTATCCCAAAAGCAGAAAGACACACATGGTATATACTTACTTATATAGACCTATAAGATAGGATAAAAATACAGAAATCTACACACCTAAAGAAGATAAACAAGAAAGAAGACCTGGGGTAAGAGGATTAATACTCACTTGGAAAGTCAAATGTGACGGACACTGGATGTAGAAGTAAACAAGTAGCAGGACAAGAGCCGGCCACAGAGGGCCTCGAAAACACTCTTCTTAGCAGTGTATCAAAGCAAATATTAAGAAACATAACCAATCCTTTGCCAGAGTGCAGGGAATCATATAAAAGAAGGGGGAGTTAGCATGACCTGGAGAGGTCAGAAGCTCCTCAAGAACCAAACATATCAGGGCATAGGGGTCTTTTATGAGACTGTCTCTCCAACCAAGGACCATGTACGGTTATAACCTAGAACCCCTGCTTGTATGTAGCAAATGGTAGCTCAATTCCCAAGTGGGTATACTAGTAAGGGGAACAGAAACTATTTTGGACATGAACTCAATGGCTGGCTCTTAGACATCCCCACTCCCCAAGGAAGGAGCAGCCTTGCTAGGCCACAGAAGAGGACATTGTAGCCATTCCCGAAGAGACCTGATAAGCTAGAGTTAGATGGAAGGGGAGGAGGTCCTCCCCTTCAGTGGACTTGGAAAGGTGCAGGGAGGAGATGAGGGAGGGAAGAGGGGGAATAGGGAGGAAATGTGGGAGGGGGCTATGGCTGGGATACAAAGTACATAACCTGTGATTAATATAAAATAAAAATGAAAAAAAGAAAAATAATGAAAATGGAAAACACCTGAATAAATATGATGTGTTAAAAAATAAATAAAAAAATAAAGGACAGCCCAAGTCATAAAAGTCATGTGCCCTATGTGTATGGTGTCTTCAGCAATGGGGGAAGGCGGGATCCCCTTCAACACCTGAGGGGCAACCAACAGTTAGAACTCATCTGAAAGGCTCTTTCCTGGAGTCTAGCTTGTATGGTTCCAGAAAATATACTACAAGTTTCTAAGGGAGGGATGTAAGTAAACAGTCTGACCCTGATGCAACACCTAGGAAGCATGATAACTACTATCGTGACAAGATATACACAAAGTGCAAGAACTGGCACTCACATTTTGTTGACAAACAACAATATTGCAAATGAAATTAAGGCTCACTCAACAGGAAAGAAATAATGTCTAGTATGATCCTAGCCAACTTCCCTAATCTAGGGAGGCCACGGACCTTACAAAACAATCTACTACCATCCTCTGCTAGACCAGCAATAATTCCTTACTACACTCTAAATCTTATCCTTATACCCACACATAAGTGCAGCTACCATCCCTCACTAAAGAACATCACAGAAGACCACAACTGGACAAAATGGAAAGATCAGCAGATCATTGGGAGCCCAGCCCCAACAAATACATAGATATCACAGTCCCTGCCACTATGGCTCAGGGACCATCACAGAAGAGGTAAAAGAAGAAAAATAAACAGAAACAAGGTTGTGAATCAGTTTCTTCTAATAATAGCTATATAAATAAGACCAGAGCAACAGCAATAGCAATGAACATGTTAGCAATAAAGTCATGCAGCTGACAAAGAAACAAGCAACTATTGAATGCTGGGAAAAGAATTAGTCTCTCCCAGGCATGAGCCCCATTATTAGCTGCCCACCACATAGTGGTCAACCTTAAAATCATATGCAATCATATATACACAAAAATTTTTAAATGTACTCAGTGGGTTATATTCAGAACTTTTTGTGCATATCATACATATTTGTGTGTATGTATATATGTGAATGTGTGTAGCAAATGTAATAACAGAAAAGGAGAATATTAACCTAAGGGGTGCACAGAAGGGTTTAACATAAGGTAGAACTGGGAAGGGCTAAAGGAAAGAGGGAGAAGGAAAGTGAAATAATTAGACTGTGGGGAGAAATACCGAGCACTAAGGCACATTTGGAGACTGTTGTAAAAACCAAATGCAGTCAAAACTTCCTGACAGCCAAGGCCCCATTGATGAAGATAACACCCACACAAATCACTGATGGTGAACTGGGCAATGTTGGTGTCTACATAGATCAATCACCTACATGTTCTAGCATTTTTGGTACTCGAAAGTACTCTGCAAGTTACCAAAAGAGAAACATAAACACCAACCCAACCACAAAACCTTTGATCTACAATCTGTCTGGCCTGCAAAATATTCTAGGCAAATGGAGGCACAAAGCTTATGGAAGTAACAAACCAACGTCTAATTTGACTTAAGGATGGAAGACACATATAAGATGGAAGACATACCCAGTACTGCTTGGATTATCCAGAACCAGAGACGAGATAAGAGATAGCCAAAGACCCAGGATAAAAACAAATACTACTGGCCTTTAAAAAGAAGGAAGAAGAAGAGAAGAAAGAAGAAAAGGAAGAAGAGGAAGAGAAAGAACAGGAAGATGAGATCCCCTCTCAGCTCAAGGAACCCCACTGAAAAGGAGGTGGAAAGAGTGTGGGAACCAGACGGGATAGAGGACACCAGAACAGGTGCCCTCCAAATCAACTGAGCAAAGTACATATGAACTCAACAGAAACTGAAGCAGCATACACAGAGCCTACACAGGTCTGCACCAGGACCTCTGTTTATATATTATAGCTTTTATTGTAGTACTTTAATGGGAATCCTGAGAATGTGAACAAGTGTGTCTCTGATTCCTGTGCCTTCTGTTAGGGCTTTTTATTTTTTTCCTTTTGTTGATTTACATTGTCCAACTTTCATGTAATTTCTTTTTGTTTGATTTTTTGGGTGTATTTTATTTTGTTAATGTTGTTATCTCATAGAAGCCTATTCTTTTCTAATGGGAGACAACAGGGAGTTGATCTGGGTGGGAGGGGAAGAGCAGAGGCGGGAGAAACTGCAATCAGGATTCATTGTATGAGAAAAAATCTATTTTTAATAAAATGGGGTGAGAAATGTACATTTAATATATGAAACTTTACATTTATAAAATCATGGATTTTCAGTCTGGGATATAAATGCTATCTATGGTGGCCCATAGATGCCTCTGAAGATTATGGAGGTACATGGTTGTAAAAGATAAAATGAGTGTTATTATGGAAAGGATCACTGACTAACTACAAGTCTTTTTGCTTGAGTTGGCATTTGTCCCTTTGTGAGCACACTGATTGCAACAGAAGCTGCACAGAGTATACAGTTTCCTAGGAATCCACATTGAGTCGTACCGCTATGAGTATTAAGTGCCAAGTGATGCTTCTTTTAAGGATTTCTGGATCCACATATTTATAGATGACCACATAGGAGTCTACTTTTCCACTGGTTCCTTTCAGCATACTATACTCAGTGGAGCCCACTAAACTGTGAAGCACAGTGTATAACAACATTGCATAAGTCACTGAAATGACTTACTTTAAAATGAAAACACACAACATTAATCTGAAATTTTTTATCATATAATTTCCTTTAATTTAAAGGATAAATATCACTGAGTATCTTAAATTGCATAGTGAATTATGATTTATAATTTATATACTTTGCATATAAATATTAGCTATTCCATAGCATACATCAAAACTATTACAATGATTATTATATTATTTTCATTTGCATTATTTATAGAAATAAAATAAAGTATTAAATGTAAACTAATGTTACTTTGAATCCATGTGATTTGGATGCATTGTATAAAACTGAGGAAAACTATATATTATTCAGAAAAAAATAATTTTTAAGTTGAAAATAAAGAAATACTTCATTAATAAGAAAAAAGAATGAACATATTTTCTATACTCAATATCATGTTAAACACAAATGGCTTGGCCACAATTAGCCCAGCACAACATTATATACACATGGGATCATCTGAAAAAGTCCAGCTTAACATGGAAATCCAAGTGTATCCTTCTGAGGTTGAAAGGGATGCAGTGAAAGCACAGACAGCAAGGAGATTTTATAATCATCAAAGAAACACCTGCCTAAGAGCTTTAAGTCAAACACAACTTAGAATTTCAAAGGCTATTCTACTTGATACTTCCAGCACTTGAAATAAAAATAGTATCCCCAGAGAAAAAGAAAAAGATTTGCTAACCATTTTAAAGAACTCTGTCAAATTCAGTAATAGTTTGAAGAAAAAAAGATGATTCTGACATAAGATACCACTGGGAAAATGGGTTGCTTCTCACCTTGCTAGACTTGAAGCAACTACCAGTCATTTAAGGGGAAAATGAACCTAGACAGCTATCACAATTAGAACCACTTCTGAATGAGCTTGCAGATTAAATGGAAAGCATCAAAGTATTTGAGAATTTTTATCATTATGACAATTAGGCTTTCAAAAACTGACATAAAAAAATAAAACAAAACACAAACAAACAAAAACTGAGACATGGGGCTGGTGAGCTGGCTCTTTCCAACTGGAGTTCAGTTCCGAGAACCCACATCAGGTGCCTCACAACTATCCCAACCCTCCAGACAATCTAACCTGTCTGTCTAAAGGATCATACAACCACTCACGGCCTCCACAAGCAAACACACGTACACACATTCTTTAAAAAAGAGAAAGTAAGATGGAAAATAACAGCTGGAAAACTGGGCAGTGAAGTTAAACAAAGACAGGCAAGCCCAAATACTCCTGTATCATAAAGTGTTGTGTAAGTATTGTTCATGTGTGTGCACATAAAATGCACAGAGGCCTGAGGCTGACACCAGCCATCTGTCCAGGGATTTTGACACCAGACCTCAGGGATTTTGAGACAGATTTTCTCATTGATTCTGAACTAACTGATCTACACTGAAATAGCTAACTAACTGGCTAACTAGAAAAAATCATCCTGAGTGAGGTATCCCAGAAGCAGAAAGATACACAAGGTATATACTCAATCATAAGTGGATATTAGACATATAATACAGGATAAACATACTAAAATCTGTACACCTAAAGAAATAATCAAGAAGGAGGACTCTGACTAAGATGCTCAATCCACATTCCAAAAGGCAAATAGGATGGACATCAGAGGAGGGAGAAAACAGGGAACAGGACAGGAGCCTACCACAGAGGGCTTCTGAAAGGCTCTTCCCTGCAGGGTATCAAGGCAGATGCTGAGACTCATAGCCAAACTTTGGGCAGAGTGCAGGGAATCTTATGAAAGAAGGGGGAGATAGTAAGACCTGGAGAGGATGGGAACTCCACAAGGAGAGCAACAGATCCAAAAAGTTTGGGCACAGGGGTCATTTCTGAGACTGATACTCCAGCCAAGGACCACTCATGGAGATGGCTGGAATCCTTGCACAGATGTAGCCCATGGTAGTTCAGTGTCCAAGTAGGTCCCATAGTAATGGGGACAGGGACTGTCTCTGACAGGAACTGATTGGCCTGCTCTTTGATCACCTGCCCCTCAGGGAGGAGCAGCCTTACCAGGCCACAGAGGAAAACAATGCAGCCACTCTTGCTGAGACCTGATAGACTAGCATCAGAGGGAAGGAGAAGAGGCCCTCCCTTATGAATGAACAGGGGAGGAGTATGGGTCGTGAAGAGGGAATGAGGATGGGATTGGGAGGGGAGGAAGGAAGGAGGTACAGGGGGGATACAAAGTGAATACACTTTAATTAATAAAAATAAAAATTAAACCTAAAAAAACTAATCAAGAAGGAGGGCTCCGGCTAAAATGCTCAATACCCGTTCAGAAAGGCAAAGAGGATGGGCATCAGAAGAAGGAGAAAACAGGGAGCAGGACAGGAGCCTGCCACAGAGGTCCTCTGAAAGGCTCTACCCTGAAGGGTATCAGAGCAGATGCTGAGATTTATGGCCAACCTTTGGGCAGAGTACAGGAAATCTGCCGAAAGAAGTAGGAAATAGTTGCTCTACAAGGAGAGCAACAGAACCAAAAAATCTGGGCACAGGGGTCTTTTCTGAAACTGATACGCCAAACAAGGACCATGCACGGTGATAATCTAGAACCCCTGCACAGATGTAGCCCATGACAGTTCACTGTCCAAGTGGGCCCCATAGTAATGGGATCAGGGACTGTCTCTGACATGAACTGATTGGCCTGCTCTTTGATCACTTCAACCTGATGGGGTGGGGTGAGCCGCTTTCCCAGGCCACAGAGGAAGACAATGCAGCCACTGCTGATGAGAACTAATAGACTAGGATCAGAAGGAAGGAAAGGAAGACTTAGCCTATCAGTGGACTTGGGGAGGGGCATGTGTGGAGAAGAGGGAGGGAGAAGAGATTTGGAGGGGAGGAGGGAAGGAGCTACAGTGGGGATACAAAGTGAATAAAGTGTAATTAATAAAAATATTTTTAAAAAAGAAGCCAAATAACAAGGAGGACTCTATGGAGGATGCTAATTCTCATTCAGAATGTCAAACAGAATAGACATTGGAAGCGGTGGAAGAGAGGAAACAGGGAGTGAACCTATCATAGATGTCCTCTAAGATACTCCAACCAGCAGGGGATCGAAGCAGATGCAGAGACTCTCAGCCAAACTTTGGACAGAGTCCAGGGAATCTTATGGAAGAAGGGGAATACAGAAGGACCCGTTGGAGAGCCCTACAAGGAAACCAACAAAGCCAAAAAAAAAAAAAAAAATCCCAGAAGATACTGCAGAGATTGATGCATCAACCAAAGACCATGCATAGAGAAGACCTAGACCTCCTGTTCAGATGTATTCCATAGATAGCTCAGTCTCCATGTGAGTTCCCTAGTAAGGGGTGAAGAAATAGTCTCTGACATGAACTCAGTTGCCTGCTCCTTGATCACATCTCTTTGGTGGGGCGATATAACCAGTCCACAGAAAAGAGCATCCAGGTAGTCCTTATGGGACCTGCTAGGAGAGATTCAGACAGTAGGGGAGGAGGACTTCCCCTCCCTGTGGACTAGGGAAGAGGGACAGGGAAAAAAGAGGGAGAGAGTGTGGGCCTGGAAGGAGATGAGGGAGGGAGCTATAACTGGGATACAAAACAAATAAATTGTTTAATAATAAAAAAATTAAATTAAATTAAAATTTAAAAAATTACCTGAGTATATACAAAGTAAGTAATACCAAAATGATTAAGCTTGAAATGTCTTATATTCTTAAAATAAGGAAGGAATACTTTACCATTAAACAAAGTGAAGAATTTCTCATAGACTGTTAGCTAGTTAGAGTAATGCAGTGGCACAGAGTTGGAAAGTCAGGGTCACCAGATGCTAAGGAAATTCCCAGTTTCCTCAGTTTCTTTTACAAGAAACAAAACTTCAGATGTTACAAGTGATGCTCAAGTCAGAAATACTGTCAATTGCTCTCACAATAGGAAGCAAGTTTTCAAATGTGCTTTCAGAACGGAGGAAAGAAAAGCACAATGTGGTCTGAAAGGGAGAACTCTAAGAAAAACAAAGCAGACTGGGACTTCCAAAGCGTGACCTACAGGACGCTCACCAGAGTTGGAGTAATGTTCATACTGCCAAGAAGTGCAGCCAAACTAAGGCACTTGAGGCACTGTTTACAAAGAATGAAACTTGTGCGGTACTGCTTTGGTCTGCACATGTATCTCTCCCAGGGTTCATGACATGGGAGCTTGTTCCCCAGGAATGCACGATCTAAACCAATGGTTCTCAACCTGGGGGTCATGACCCCCATGGAGGTCAAAGGACTCTTCACAAAGGTCACATATCAGATATACTGCATATCAGATACTTACCGTTTATTGCAGTAGAAAATTTACAGGTATGAAGTAGTAAGGAAATTATTTTATGTTTGAGGATCACACATGAAGAACTGTATTAAATGGCTGCAGTGTTAGGAAGGTTGACTGAAAACCACTGAGCTAGACAGAACAGGACCACTAAGAGGCTCCTGTAGCTCCTAAAGCTGATTATTCCTGCTGGATTCCTATCTCACTATAGGATATATTCTCTCCCATAATCCTCTGTTCTCAAACTCCTTAGAAAGCTCAGGATTTTTCATAACAACAGAATAACAAAGGACTAATACAAAAGGCTTTCTGGAGGACCTAACACTCAGATATAATATATATTTGGGGCTGATTTTTATTGGACTCTTGGTTTTATAAAAATTTATTTTATAAATATTAATTTCAATATATAAATTACCCTTGAGATCAGTGAAATATCTTTTAGATTATAAAAACTCAGAAGTATGCCTTGTTTCTCATGTTAACTAATAGGCCAAAGGATGAACTAAATTTTAAATCGAGAAATTTTTACCTGGGACCAACTTTGGAGTAGATGCTATGCAAAGGATTTAAATATTACCCACAATGCTGAAATTTCAGAACTCGAATTTATAGGTGAACCTATGAACACTTTTTAAGAAAAAAGGAATAGAGGCTTATAGATAATGACTCAGCTAAAGAAGGGGGCAAGGGGCTAAAGAAGAATTCAGGTATCTCGTAATTCATTGGTTGCTTCCCTACAGTAGACCAGTACACGACAGCACCTCATGCAGTGCACACAACATACAACTGAGATAATCTGCATTTGGACATGCACCCCAAACTCACAGAACACAGACGTCCTACCTGGCCAAATCCATGCAGCTGTCAGTGAGGTTGGTGGAAGAGTTGAAGTATTCTCTGCTGGCACCCAAAACCAAGTCAATGCTTCTCTCATATCTGACCCTGTACTGGGGTTTTCCTCTCTGGGCCGCAGCAGCTGGGACACTAAGCGAACACGCAGTGCAGTGCATCATCTGCCCCGCGAGGTGGATGTTCTCCAGGCGACTGGAGCAGAGAAGGCTTTCCGTAAATATCTGGAAAAAAGAAAAACCCAGAGTTACGCAACAAAGGAGGCTCAGTTCAACAAAACAAGGGTTCTGAAATCCAAAGCAATAAATCAAAATTGTATCTATCCTAAAAATGGGGACTGTGTGGCATGGTGAGTAAGCAGGCATGCAGTGCCTACATTGAAGCAGCTAATTTGCTGTTTTATGAATTCCACTTCAATTAAAAAAAAATCACCCTAGAAAGAAATTGCACTGGATGAAACAAAGCATGCTAGTTAAAGCATTACAATAAAGATTTAGCTAGGGACTTTGAGCATTTCTTTAGGTGTTTCTTTGCCATTCTATAGTCCTCTACAGAGAATTCTGTTTTGCTCCATACCCCATTTTTTTAAATGTAATTTATTTCATACCCCATTTTTTAATTGGTTTACTTGATGTGCTGCTGTTTAACTTCTTTAGTTCTTTATATATTCTGGATATCAGATATAGGAGGACATTGCAGCCAGTCCTGAAGAGACCTGATGAGCTAGGGTCAGATGGAAGGTGAGGAGGGCCTGCCTTAGCAGTGGACTTGGAGAGGAGCAGGGAGGAGATGATGGAGGGAGGGTCGGATTGGGAGAAAAGGAGGGAAGGGGTCTACAGATGGAATACAAAGTAAGTAAATTGTAATTAATATAAAATATAAACATTTAATTAAAAAATAAAGATTTAGGTATGTAAAGTTCATTTAAAAGTGGAATTGAAGATGGGTGTGATGGCACACACCTGTAATCTCAATACTTGAGAGATTCAGGTAGAATAACTGAGCCCTAAGCCAGCCTGGACTACATAGATTACCTATAAATAAAGTAAGTAAACAATAAATAAAATCACTAGTCAAATTAATAGTTGTACTACCCTACTCTCAACTAGACCCATTCTGCTGACTGTAACAGATGTAGGACTACTATATCTGATACACATAATTTACAATTGCTTACAGCACAGGAATTCATATTCTCTACCCTTGGAGTGCAGGAATCAAACCAAGGGGTGAGTACTGTCTTACTAAGCTGTTTCCTCAGCCTCATCTGAATCCACACTCAGGAATGCATCAGACTATAAACATAAGATTACACATGAACATTAAAACTATAGCATAGAGTGCTGAGGGTTTTCCAACTTGGATATTAAAATGTATTTTAATAAAATAAAAAACCCCGATGAAAGAGGTACCTGCAAGAATTTATTGTACTGACTCACTTAAAATTAATTATTTAGTATTACTTCTCCCAGAAAGGTATTAAACGCTGTGACTCCTAGGCCTAAGCATATGATGATGTGACATATATTCTTTCCCAAACATTCATGGGTGGATGAAGACATTGATGAGATGAGAGCAACCTCATGGAGAACAGGAGTTCCCTGCTACACATGAAGTCCACCCAGATTTCATAGCATTGCCCTGTCATTCAATCTTTTGGGAGGGGATAATGTCAGACAAGCCTTTACTGTGATGCCTGCTTTAAAAAAAAAAACAAAAAACAAACAACAACAACAAAACCTCACATAAAATAACAAGAGTGTCTATAAAGTAGACACTGTGACCAAAAGCACATAATGAATGGGCAACTCTCACTGGCATTAGGCAGATGGAACTGGCATATACAAGCACAAGCCAAATGAACTTTCAATGGTTCATTCAAGAAAGCCATAGGACACCATGACCAAGACTGGGAAAACGCAATTTACTCACCTTAAAATGTAAACAGTCTTGCTAAAATGAATAATCTGGCCTTCATTCAAAAGGCTGCAAGTCAGTCTTTGTCCACCATGTTCTAAACTATGCCATTATGCTTTCAAATTATTTTCCAAGGACAACAAAACTTAACAGCCAAAATCAGATGATACAGGATATGTTAAAAGGTGCATATTAAAACTTTAGTTTTGTAAAGCCGATATTGTCTTCTAGAATCTTCTTAGAACTCACAATTGCTTTCTAATGATCTCTAAGCAGAGATATTCAAAGGCATGATAGTAAAATGCTTACCTAGAACCTCAAGACAAAAGCACGGGAGCCCATCTGTACATCGCTCCACTTATTTTACAGGAAGGCTACAGTGCAGGCAACTTACAGGAGATCCTAGCAGGCATCACTGCTCAGCCTAGCCATGAAAATTTACCAGAAGTTTGCCAAGTAAGAAAAAAAGACTATATCCCAGGCAGAAGGAATGGTGTGCACACAGTCACAGCATGGGTGGATCTGCATCCTACCTGAGGGAGCTATTAGAGCATGCAAGAAGCTTGGAGAGTGACCAAGGAAAGAGTGATCTGGGAGGCTCAGCTGATGTGACTTTCCATGCCCCAAGTGCAGGTACCTACAGAGTGATATGGAACAAGCAACAGATTGTATGAAGGAAAGCGTCATGCCTGTAAAGAAATGTGAAGTAGAAGATACGAGCACAGAAAATCAAATAGAGGCCTGCTACAATTCAGCAGAGCTAAGAAAGGCAGGACAGATTTAGACTCATCTAAGGATATTTTAAATGCATTGACCTTTTTGTTTGGAGTTCAGTCCTGAGAGAGAGAGAGTACAGTGTACACACACACACACACACACACAAGGGATGGAACTCAAGACCTTGCCCAAGCTACCATGTACTCTACCAGCAAACTACACCCTCAGTCATCAAAGTGCAGTGATCACCAAAACCTGTAGGGAGAAACATGAGAACCAGTCTGCTAAGTAGACGGTATCACAGTAAACAAAGACAGAGAGGAGTATAAAACGGCTTCAAGTCAGAGCACTAGCTAATCAACCACCAGCTGTTAATCACACTGTGTACAGTGCAGCTTACAGTTCCTCCCTCATAGCAAAACAATCACAATGAAAACGAAATGTATATAGCCTCAGTTACCTCGTAGCAAACGTTGGAATTGAGGCATGTGTACACATGTTGCTGCATAGTCAGCATGTCCTGCAGTAGCATTCGCCAATGGGACTCACCAACAGGAGGCTGCCTGGGGAAAGAGAGACAATACATGAAACTTAACTCCCAAGATGCCAGGTACTACCAGTCTACACACACCCGCACTCTAACAATCCATAGCACTAAATTTCATTTGAATTTGTAGGGAAAGGTAAACAGAGTTCCTACGGGGAGGAAAAAAAAAAAAAAACAGCAAAATAAAGTAGGAAAAAAACCAAAGAGGCACTAGTTTCAAATTCTACCTTCACCATTGTACCCCCTCCACAGGTCTTTTTATATGGTTGCTTAGTTGCTTCTGTTTAGTTTTGGGTTTTTTTTTGGGGGGGGGGGGTTGAGGGGACACTGTCTCATCATATAGCTCCCCAGAGCAGGCCTTGTATACATGAATAGCTCTAATTATTCTTGATCCTCCTGCCCTAAACTCTAGAACACTGAGATTATAGGCAGGAGCCACTGGGCCTGGCTACCAATGATCTTTTGAAATTTCATTTGAACATTAAGTCACGGGAGGCAGATTTCTCACCAAGAAGAAAGCTCCTGTCCTTCCCAAAGCCGAAGCCAAAGTGAAGGCCCTGAAAGCTAAGAAGGTAGTGGTGAAAGGCATCCAAAGCCACAAAAAGAAGAAATCCACACATCACCCACCTTCCGGCAGCCCAAGACTCTGAAGCTCCAGGAGTAGCCCAAATATCCTTGAAAGAGTTCACCCAGGAGAAACAAGCTTGATCAGTACGCCATCATCAAATTCTCCCTGACCACCAAGTCAGCCATGAAGAAAATAAAGGACAACACACTTGTGTTCATTGCGGATGTCAAGGCTAACAAGCACCAGAGCAAACAGGCATGAAGAAACTCTGACAGTGACGTGGTCAAAGTTAATACCCTGATTAGGCCTGATGGACAGAAGGCGTATATTCAGTTGGCTCCTGATTATGATGCTCTGAATGTTGCCAACAAAATTGGGATCATCTAAACTGAGTCCAGCTGGCTAATTCTAAATACACACTTTTTTTTACCATTACAAAAAACAAAACAGGAGGCAACCTTAAACCACCACCACTCACTCAGGTTTGGGACACAGGAACCACCCACCATGAGCACTGTGGCTGGATGCTTAGCTTTAAGCCAGTGGTTCTCAACCTTCTTAATGATGTGACCCTTTCATACAATTCCTCATGTTGTGGTGACCCCGACCATAAAATTATTTGTGTTGCTACTTCATAATTGTAAGTTTGTTACTGTTATAAATCCGAGCATAAATATATGATATGCAGATTATCTGGTATGTGACCCCAAAGGACTAGAGAAGCACAAGTTGAGAGCCACTGCTTTAAGTGGAATTCCCAGCAGCAGTTCACAAGCAATAACAGTGACCATCAGGAGTTACCTTCTCAGGTGACAACCCAGGGGCAAGCTGCCAGAGCACACCAGAGTGGTTACTGGCATTAACACCTGCTTTAGGACGAAGCTTCCAGCTCCAAAAAAAAAGTATCTTTTGCAACAATTCCTGAGACATAATTTCCAAGATCCTCTCAAAAGGGAGGTCAGTAACCATACTTAAGGAAGACCAAAGCATTCAGCTCCTACCCAGACAGTGTTTGGTTTATGTTGCCCATGCTGTTGAGTGGACCATACTCATGCTCACCCTTTGGATTCACAGAATCTTGGCTGCCATTGCATAGCAGCTACAGACACAGCCAATGCCTCCTTTAGACACACAAGCCTTAATAAGATGCCTCTGGCTAGGTAAACAATCTACCAGAGGAGAGAAATGTCATTATTCACCCCTATGCCAAGCTTAATCCACCTGTCTACACCCTGCTATCTCCATACTCTGTACTCCATACTCTGTTCACTGTCCTGGAATAACACAAAAATGAGAAAACCTGGTTACAACATCCCCCACCCCAGTATTGTTCAACAGAAGAAAATAAATGTGCATTAATAACCCCCCCCCGAGTGATATTCTGCTATAGAAAATGAATAAACATGCAGGTCAGTCTGGGGCTTCAAAATCATCCTGCACAGCCCTTACCTGCAGCCACATGGCCTCCTGATTAGGGGAGCTAAAGGTTTTTGTGGAAGCGCATAAGAGCCTCTTCTTCCACAGTGGTAGACACACTGGGCCTCACCAGCACCTTCAAACAGTCTACCCTGGTTGAACTGCTGATTAAGAATCCAAAGCCCTCAAGAGGTTTTCCATCAATTTTCCCCCCAGGAAGACAACTTCAACATAGATTTTTCTTTATTTGTGACAGAGACCAAAACTGGCAACATTTTTCCTTCCATTTTTTAGCCCCTCTTGACTGGTTTATGCACTTTACCAACCCAGGTTACTCTCTGGTCTATACCAGTCAAATTCTGTATTGCTATTCCTGCCTCATCAAAAACAGTTCTACAGGGCTCATCATCTTTCTCAACTATGACAAACACAATGCTGTCTTTCCTGGTGAATGGCTATCACACAGTACCTCTTACCCTCACTTATTTCACTATCATGTTTACCTTAGGTCTTTCTTTTTTACTACCCTACAGTTCCTACGAGTTCCAAATTTTTTTATTCCACGGGGCTTTTTAACACAGATCTGTATTATCTTCAACCTTTGGGTGCCCTCCAAGCAAAAGTGCAAACCAACACCTCTATTTTATTCTCCCCCTCCCTTTTTCTCCAGTTTCCTTTTGAAACAACAAGCTAAAGTGGAGGATTCTATCTGCATGTCTCATTGTACTTTCTCCTTTATTCATGCAAGTTCCTCTGTGCAGCCATCCAGACCTCACTCACATTCTTTACTCAAAGTCCAACTCACAGAATCCTGGAGTGATTAAGATTAACTCTGGGCAGCTGCAGACACTGAGGCAGATGTTCCGAGCACACAGATGAGCTCAATAACCGGTGTGGAGCTCATTGTTTTTGTTTGATTTCTAGGCTGCCTTCTCTGATATTCAGTCTAACTTAAAGGACAATATATAAAAAGGTACCCAAGGTTCCTGATAAAGTATTTGATAAACGTGGATGATGGATAGATTTCAGGTTTTAAAGGCATTTTGTCTTGTTATAGACATAATTATGTTATAAAACATTAGGAAAGAGAACATGCTATAAGTCTCTTTGCTTCTCTCAATTCATCTTACTTCCATGTACCTAAGCATGGAATCACTATGTTTACCTCTAATTATGAAGTTCTAGAGAATAACAGGGCTCAACATTTGAAAACAGCAGATGCTGTTTCAGTTTGTCAAGTACAAAACAGATGTTTCTTTTACGTGAATCTTTTGTCTTTTTTATCTTAATATATTGTCATTTAAAATCGTCACTATTACCAGGCACTGTGGTATGCAGCTTTTATCCCAGTCCTTGAGAGGCTAAGGCAAGGGGATCATAATTTTAAGGCAGCTTGTCCTACCAAGAGAGCTGCTATGGCAACAACAGCAACAATAATACTCACCATTTCTAACTGTTATGGGCCTAAATGGACAAGATAGATCCTAAGTATATAATAATGTAAAATCATTTTCCCTGATCACCTCTGCTTTTGCAGGATGGATCTCTATGTTACACAGACTGTCCTCAAATGACTGGGTTTGAGCAGTCCTTCCGCCTCAGCCTCCCAAGGAGCTGAGACATCATGACTGAACTTTTTCTAAGCACACGCCTCACTGTCCATGAGATTTCCTATTGTTACATGAAATGAACAATTCTTCCTGTTCCATATGCAGTGAGGCACAGGAGAACACATTCTTCTCTGGCACACAAACATACACAGCACACTGCTGCTTCTGTAAGTATTCCAGTATGACGTCTACAGTCTATCCAGTATTTTCATCTTTCTCCTTGAACTTTTTTAATGGACTTCAAAGAATTATGGGACTCCTTTCAGATTTGGCTTAAAGGCAGTGAAGTAACAAAATATTTGAAGTTAGTGCCCAACAAAATCAGACCTTGGCCTTGTCAGGCTGAATGCAAGTCTCATAGCCCAGCTGTTCTCTGGAAGCCATCAGCACTAGGACAGATGGTATAAATGTTCCCTCACACATGGCTAGCCATTAGTAGAAATCCTAATTAAAATAAATTATAACACATCATTTAAAATGGCCCTTTTTCAGAATACATCCGTAAATAAGAATCAAAAGCAGGATTTGAAGGAACAGGAATTTCAAACTAACAAGATGTCTGTGTACACAGTAATAGTTACAAGTCTGTACTGGAGATGGATACCTCCCAGCCCAGGTATAAACAATACCATACTCAAGATGGTAAACCTGGATTCATGACAAATGTGATGGGCTCTGTCAACATTTATGATATACATAAGACTATTTTAGAGGTACTGAAGCCTTGGGCATGCTCATGTACTAAGACAGATAGCAAACTGACAACTCTGAAAGTGAGAGCATGTTCTTCTAAATATTCACAGTAAGGAGATCACCATGCGTAGAAATTAACAATTGGCACAGCAGAAGCAAATAAGGAACTCAAGTGGATGAACAAGACTGTCCAAATGTGAAGGCACAGGTCCTAGAATAAGCAGCACATCCCTGGAGACACTAACCCTTTTAAAGTTGTCATAAGACTGTGGCAGTCAGTTAGTAATTATCAGGGCCATGTGAGTTCCTTGCCATTTAAAGCACACAGTGACTATAATGTACAACCTACAAGAAAACATAAAGCACATATGCTTATTAATAAAGACAGTATACTGCTGCAAGAGATGCGGACAAAATGCTAAGACATTCCTGGGACAAAGACTTTGACTCTACTTACAAAAGCTAAATACTAACACTATGTTATTAGAACTGGAACTCCATTTCTTCTTTTATCAGACTCACCTGTAACTCATTATTTAATTCTACTGCCAGCAAGCCTGTCCTCTGTTCCACCAGGGTTTAAGATTCCTCTCCAGGCATTTTTACATGACAGATTCTTAAGGTAACTTCCTCATACACACATGGGGACCACATCCAAGTTATAACTCTATCTCAAAATACCCTTGTTCTGAATACGGAATATTCACTTTTATATCAGCCTCCTCACATCAGGCTCTCCATGTACTGTTTCACAACGACTACAAAGCCACAGGTCCTTCCTTCCCACTGAGGTTTTGCTGTGTATCTACCCTCCTCGCTCCCCCCCAAAAAACTATCAGAATGGGCTAAAGGCTTGCAGGTTGCTTATGGCCTCTTTGGATCTTAAATAGTTGGAAATACCTTTGAAACGCTTTTGCCAACTTTTCTACAAGGCAATTCATTTTCTACCTCACATCCTATGGTACAGCTTAGACAAAGTAAGGAAGTACAATATTTCTTGCTTTTACATAAGCTAATATAGAAGTGACACAAAATTGACAGGAGCTCTACAAGAAGACCAAGAGAGCCGACTAACCAGAGCCCATAGGGGCTTGAAGAGACAAAAGCATCAACCAAGGACCATCCATGGACTGCACCTAGGACCTCTACACAGATGTAGCCTATGGACAGCTCAGACTTCGTATGAGTTTCCTAGTAAGGAGAGCAGAAGCTGTCTGCAATATGGACCCTATTGCCTGATTTTTGATCACTTCCCCTGGAAAGGTTGCCTCACCAGACCACACGGGAAGAAGACATGCTCAGTCCTGATGCAACTTGATGAGCTAGGTAAAGTTGGTGGGGGAGGGATCCCCTTTTCTGCAGAAAAGGGGAGGACAGACAGGGCAAGAAGAAAGAACGGTGGGACTGGGAGGAGAGGAGAAATGGGGCTATAAACAGGATGTAAAATTAACTAATTAATTAATTTTTAAAAATAGGGCTGGAGAGACGGCTCAGGGGTTAAAAGCATTAGTGGTTCTTCCAAAGGACCCAGGTTCACTTCCCAGCACCCACACAGCAGTTCACTACTGTCTGTGACTCCAGTTCAAGGGGATCTGGCACCCTCATACAGACAAGTGCAGGCAAAACACAAACACATTTTTAAAAAAAATCACTTTCAAAGTCCTTTCTCTCTCAAACCAGGCAGTCTCAGTGGTGAGCAACACAGCCATGGCCAAGATTAAGGCTCAGGACCTGCGCAGCAACAAGTTGTCTGTAAATGCATTGGCATGTCCTCACTGTTATTAATCAGACTCAAAAAGAAAACCTTGGAAAATTCTACAAGGACAAGAAATACAAGCCTCTAGACCTGAGACCCAAGAAGATAGAGTCATGTGTCACTGGCTCACCAAGCATGAAAAGAAGCTGAAGACCAAGAAGCAGCAGCAAAAGGAGCAGCCACTGTATAAGTATGAGGGCAAGGCCTGAGGTGGCAATGACAATAATGTGCAAGACTGACAAAATATATAAATAAATATACAGAGATAAGATGCAAAATTGTCTAACCCTGTAACAAAATATTCATATGAAAATGTGAAAACGTCATATATTCATGATGAAGCAATGTGAATATTAACTAAATAATCAAAAATAATGTCACTAAAAATTATAAATAAGTGCATAATTAAGAAATGTGTCTTCAGGAAAATTATATTAAAGCTTTGATTATGCAGATATTGGAGGAACAAGAGGAGAGACAAAAAGAGGAAATGAACAAGGCCCTCCAAGAAATGGAGAAGAAATTAACTGCCCACATACAGGAACAATCAAAGATAAACAGAGA
>CM053755.1:21877992-21892524 GCA_028658305.1 Pachyuromys duprasi
CATATGGTATATACTCACTTATATAGACCTATAGGATAGGAAGGTCAAGCTGAAATCTACACACCTAGAGAGGATATACAGGAAGGAGGACCCAGGTTGGTATGATCAATGCTTGTTTGGATGAACAAATGGGATGGATATTGAGTGGAGGAGAAAACAAGCAACAGGACAGGAGCATGCCAAGGAGGACCTCTGGGGGTGGGGGTGGGGTCAATGTAGCGATGTATCAGAGCAGATATTAAGACTCTCGATCAACACTTTGGCAGAGGGCGAAAAGTAATGATAGATCTGGGGTAGGTTGTTGAGACTCGGGGAGAACAAGAGTTCCACAAAGACCAATTTGAGCAGGGCACAGGGGTCTTGTATGAGACAGTTTCTACAATCAAGGACCATGTGTGGATGTGGCCTGGAACCCCGGCTCAGATGGGGCCCATGATAGCTCGGTGTCAGACTGAAGACCCTAGTGAGGGAAACAGGGACTGTTTCAGTCATGAACTTGATGGCTGACTCTTTGACCCTCCCCCATACAAGCCGGGGAGTGACAGTCTGGCTAGATCCCAGGGGAGGACATTGCAGCCAGCCCTGAGGAGACAGGATGAGCTGGGGTTGGATGGAAGGGGAGGAGGTCCTCCCCTGTTGGTGGACTTGGAGGGGGCGGGGAGGAGGGAGAAGAGGGAGGGAGTGGGAGGGTGGGAGGGAATGAGGGAGGGGGCTATGCCTGGGATGCAAAATACCTAACCTGTGATTGATATAAAAATAAATAAAAAAAGAAAAAGAAAAAGTAGGGGAGAACCTTGAGCTCATTGGCACAGGAGACTACTTTCTGAACAGAACACCAACAGCACAGGTTCTAAGAACAACAATAAATAAATGGGACCTCAGGAAACTGAAAAGTTTCTATAAAAACAAAGGACACTGTTGTCAGAACAAAACGAGAGCCTACAGACTAGGAAAGGATCTTCACCAACCCTATATCTGACAGAGGGCTAATATCCAGTATATATGAGGAACTAAAGAATTCAAACAGCAACAAATCAAGTAATCAAATTTAAAAATGGGGTACAGAGCTAAACGCAGAATTCTCAATAGAGGAATACAGAATGGCAGAGAAACACTTAAAGAAATGTTCAACATCCTTACTCATCAAGAAAATGCAAATCAAAATGACCCCGAGATTTCACCTTACACCCATCAAAATGGCTAAGATCAAGAACTCAAGTGACAACACATGCTGGAGAGGATGTACAGAAAGGGGGACCCTCCTCCATTGCTGATAGGAACGTAAACTTGTACAACCACTTTGGAAAATAAATTTGGCACTTTCTCAGACAATTAGGAATAGTGCTACCTCAAGATCCAGCTATACCACTCCTAGGCATATGTTCAAAAGATGCTCAAGTATACAACAAGGACATTTGTTCAACCATGTTCATAGCAGCTTTATTCGTAATAGCCAGAAGCTGGAAACAACCCCTCAACAGAGGAATGGATATAGAAGCCCCTCACCAGAAGAATGGATACAGAAATTGTGGTACCTTAACACAATGGAATACTACTCAGCAATTAAAAACAAGGAAATCATGAAATTTGCAGGCAAATGGTGGGAACTAGAAAAAATCATCCTGAGTGAGGTATCCCAGAGGCAAAAAGACAAACATGGTATATACTCACTTATAAGTGGATATTAGATATAATATAGGATAATCATACTAAAATCTGTATGCCTAAAGAAGCTAAGCAAGAAGGAGAACCCTGGGTAAGATGCTCAATCTTCATTCAAAAGGCAAATGGAATAGAGATCGGAAGAAGGTGAAAATAACAAACAAGACAGGAGCCTACCATAGAGGGCCTCTGAAAGACTCTACCCAGCAGGGTATTGAAGCAGAGGCTGAGATTCATTGCCGAACTTTGGGCAAAGTACAGGGAATCTTATGAAAGATGGGGGAGATAAAAAGACCTGAAAGGGATAGGAGCTCCACAAGAACAACAGAACCAAAAAATCTGGACACTGGGGTCTTTTCTGAGACTGATTCTCCAACCAAGGACCATACATGGAGATAACCTGGACCCCCTGCACAGAGGTAGCCCATGGCAGCTCAGTGTCTAAATGGGCTCCCTAATAAGGGGAACAGGGGCTGTCTCTGAAATGAACTCAGTTGCTGGCTCTTTGATCACCTCACACTGAAGGGGTAGTAGCCTGACCAGGCCACAGAGGAAGACTATGAAAGACAGTCCTTATGAGACCTGATAGGCTAGCGTCAGATGGAAGGGAAGGAGGTCCTCCCCTATCAGTGGACTGGGGAAGGGGCATGGGAGGAGATGAGGGAAGGAGGGAGGGCAGGAGTGTGAGGGAATGAGAGTGGGGCTACAGCTGGGATACAAAGTGAATAAACTTTGTAATAAATAAAAAATTACATTAAAAAAAGAAAATAGTAAATAGTGCCAATAGAGAGGGATGAGAGTGGGCTGCTGGCTTCACTGACCAAAACTTCCAGATAGTGGCAGGTATGTCCAGAATGGAGAAATTAGAATAAAGCAAAAGTGAGGACCGGACTCTAAAAGCAGAGTGGCTAACTCTGGGCCAACAGAAGCCTGGAGGAGGACAGCTCTACCTTCCATCTTGCACACATACAACTGAAGAAGCTTGAGCTTTCTGTCCCAAAGGGCAGTGGGGAGAGATGACAAGAGCAGAACCAGTGAAAGAGAAGTTAAAGGTGTGGAGAGAAGGAATGTCCTAAATATACAAGAGTGCAGAAGTGGGGAATCCAGAGCACAGGGGAGGAAAAGGGGGCCTATGACCTCAAGGAGAGAAGCCTCTTCCTCTGAAAAAACCAGAAAAGGTCCTGATGGAAGGAAATACAAAGCAAAATCATTTCTGAGAGTGGTGAGGAAAATGATGGGGTAAGAAGAGAAACAGAAAAAAAGAAAAGAAAACAAAAACACAGAACAAAAAGAAAGGATGCCCAAAACCTCCAAATCCCTGGATTGGCAGGCAGGAGGACGAGAAAGAGAGGAGTGAGTAATATGGAAAGGCAGAGGCTATGAGGGGACAAAGCAAAACCAGGACCTACCAATGCTTCAAAAATACTGTAAGGGAATGATTCACATCCAAAAGTACACTTCTATCTTCATAGCAATTAAAAACAGTCTCAGAAGAATCAACAACCCTGATAAGTAATGCATAAAAGCTGCACAAGGAACAGCTGGAACATCCTTTGTGTTTGCTACACATCAGCTATTTGTGTTTGCTGTCTTCCCCAATGTTTCCTAGAATAAACATGTTTAAAGTCAAGCTACAAAATGTCAAAGGAAAACAGACACCAATGCAACCACCAGGAATGTTCCACAAGCTAGAGCATTTTCTGGGTAAAATTCACAACCATGAACATTCCCTACACCAACAAACAAGTTGTACTGAAGGCATGTATAGGCACTAAGAAAGAAGAAGTCCCACATCAGTTAAACTCTAAAAATAAAGAAGAAAAAATCAATGTTAATAGATATCAATTTTGTTGCAGCACAGACGACATGAAGTGTCAGTACTTTACATGAAGCCGAAAAGATAAAAGTCACTACCAGTGCTTTTAAATAATGAAAGACAGAATAAGACATAGCCAACTAAATACAAAGTAACCCAAGTCCCTTTGCTTTATCATCATCCCTAGTTTCTTTAAGGAGATTTTCAATGTCTAAAAACTACTACTCTCTCTTAACAGAGCAGCTTCAGATGCATAGTAAAACTAGGCAGAAAACAAAGTTCCCACATAGCTGCTAAAACTCCCACCCCACAGAGGAAGGCAGGAACCCCCTATTAATGAAGACACAGGGCACAGAGGCGCTAAACTAGAACTGACCTGAAAGCCTCCTCCCAGAGGAGCAGCTTTTATAGCAGCAGCAGATGCCCTGCAAGCTTCCAAAGGAAGGAAGTAACCAGCTCTAATGCTCAGGTACCACAAGGACCAGCATGGCGCTGCAACCCTAAGGGTGCAGTAGTGGCACACATACATCAGAAGTAACCATGAGCTGTCTAAGTGGAATTAAGACTTGCTCAGCAGGAGGGAAATCAGACCTAGTACTGGAAACCTAGCCAACTACTCAGTGCTAGTGAAGTCACGGTTCTTGGAAGAGAGCCTACAACTGCCAATTTACTAGACCAGCATAATCCTTAACAACAACCATTTGTCCTTCCAGCCACAGATAAATGTAGTTCTCACCCTCATCACAGAAACTTACTCTGCAACAGAAGGAGACCACTACAGAAAACCATGACCAATGAAAATACAGAATTGTGAAGTTGGGCATAAGCCTAATGAAAACAGAAAGTACTTGGAACCAAGTTCCTGAAATGGCACAGTCACCTGTGTTTGCACACTGTAAATGGACAGTAATCAAACATTTCTTTCTATGTTGATGTAGTCTGTTAAACTGACATGGTAATACGTATATTAAAATACATAGAAAATCAGAAACAGCACATACCATTGTTTATAGTTCACATTTTAAAGGCTGATTTTGAACAACTTTTCCTGCATGTGTTTGCTTTGTAAAAATCCAAGTTACAAAACCTTCCGGGCAAAGGGCAAATGGACAAGAGCACTATAGAATACTCCTTTCCCCCTTATGAATTACACCTGAGATTTCTGGCCAGCTATTCATGTATACAGCATGAATCCTTGGTCCTGAATCCTAAGGACTGAGCCCCACCAACACCACAGAGCAGTGGTGCGGTGCTCTCTCCCCTCACCTGCCCAGCATGGTGCTCTATCTCCTCTGCTCTGCTCTGATACCAGTCCATCACCTTCTCCACCGAAAGCTGGGGCGTCCTGTACTGCAGGAGCTCAGGCTGTGCAGCATACAGGAACTCGCTGTCATCTTGGAGGCTTGGCTCCACCACCATTCTGCAAAACATGACAGGAACAATTAATAACTGTCTGGAATGCTGCAGAAAATGAGAGACAGGGATAAAAAGAGAGCTAGTTAAAGAGATGGGGGTGTCTGTAGGAGGGGGTATTTCTCATGTGTATGTGCAAACTTGCTGGTTAATGGGACATTTGAGGATATTTAACATTTTCTCACTGATTTTCTGACTTTAAAATTCAGAATGGAAAATAAATGAAAACCACTATGCTACAGTTCAAACAGATAGGAAGCAACAAAAGCTGAAAAGCTTTTACAGAATACACGCAACTGGCTGCTCTGCCAACCTACCAAATCAAAGCACCTATGAAGGTCAAGAGTCATGGGGTAAGAACTTTCTCAAAGGATTACAGTTGGAACTAGAATTAAGAAATCTTGCTTTCGGTTTTCATGGAAATAAGAAATGCACTTCGTTGGTGTTGATAGTGTACTTTTACCAGGTCCCCCCAATACGTCACTGAGTGGTCTTGCACAGCACAGGCCTCATGACAGCATTCCCTGTCAGCTGTGAGGAGGAAACATCTTAGAGAAGCCTACTCGATGATCACAAACTACGAGAACTGTTTACACAGTGAACTGTGGTTGATTGCCTTCCAAAGGAGAGAGTAACAAAAGAATAAAAATTAACTCAAGCTTCTCAGATGAACTTCCGGGTCATTCAAGTGAGTTGAGACGTGACAGTAAAGGTGGCTGATTAGTGTGAGTACTAAACAGCTGAGAGCTTGGAGCTCAAAATCTGAAAAACAAGCTTATCAGCAATATGAAAGTTGTATAGTTGCCCAGAGGCCCCTTTTATTCATTAAAAAAAATGGGGATAATATTCAGCAAAATGCTGTGAAAACTTAGAAGTCCAGTACAAATCAGGTTCTTAATCTTATTTACACTCACTATTTTGTGTTGAGATTCTTAGCAGCTGAGTATCTGCTCAGGCCCAGAGCCCATAAATACTGGGGCCATTTATCACATGCCTGGGACCACTAACTGTGCATTAACTCCTGTTGCAAGAGAGTTCCATATGCACAAGGACTTTGCTCCATCCCTCTCCTAGCTTGATTACCATGCTTACCAGAGATTTCTCCCCAGCACTGCACACAATGCCCATGCCAGCCATTCTGGAATCTATTAAATCTGCCTCATTGCAGCAAGACAAATAGCCAGCAGCAATTCTGAGTTCAGCCCTCCCTCACGATCCCCTCACATCCTTTGATAGGAATGAACAGCATTCTCCAGGAAGCTCACTTGCGTTTCATTCTACTCATAGAGCTAGGATTCTTCTCATCTTTTCTGGATGTTCCTTTTCAGTTGTCCTTGCTAAAACATCCTGCTCTATGAAACATTAAACACAGGCACTCCCAGCTGTCTACTCAGTGAGCAATCTCAATCTCTCTGTCTCTCTGTCTCTCTCTCTCTCTGTCTCTCTGTCTCTCTGTCTCTCTCTCTCTGTCTCTCTCTCTCTCTCCCTTCCTCCCTCCTCTCCTTCCACCCCTTCAATGCCATCACACTGATATTCCAGGTCATTTTGATTTTTAATTCCTTTCAGAAAATGAGGTCATTATCTTTAAAAGAACATATTCTTGATATTCTAGAATTTCAGAGTGAAATGCTTTAAAGAATATTCAATATGAAAACTCAAAACCTTCAAATTATAATTATTCTGAAATTTTTCTTCTCTATCATCTATGTCATCTTTTTAGTACCTATAAAGTGAATAGTAGGCTTGTTTTATTAAATATTTGGTATCATATCCTAGCTCTGTATACTTATTCTAATTTCTAAGGAAATATCTTGATACTAACAAGTCTACCTTAGACTCCTAATTTTTGTATACTGTTCTAACTCTGAGCTCCTGTAAGCAAGTTCTCTTAGTCTTGTTCCTATTTTATACAGTCTTGTGGTATATAAAATATAAAATCTTTTAAGATTTTGTGCTTTTCCTTTGACAACTTCATACATAACACCTCTTATTCACACTGCACTAGTCCTTTACCACATTTACGCCTTAGTGACCCACTGAGTAAACAAGGCCCCTCTTTGTGACAGTGGGCTGGGGTTATTTCCTGGAACATGGTGGCTATGGTTTGTTTGTTTATTTTATTTGTATAAATTAGAGTAACTTATCAACTGGATTATATTAGTTGTAATTTTGAAATTTTCTCCTTTCTGCATGATATCTCTTTTTCATTGTTGTTCCACTATCTATATATTTTCCTCTTCATTTCATTACATCTAGCAGAATCTATCCTCAGATGTCCAGAAAGCTCTATGGATGTGACAAGACCTGTTCATCTCTTAGCTACACTGTGTCTAGGTAGTGACCAAACTTTTGAAGACCATACCTCAGGATCTAGAGGCTACTCCTTTTCTCGAAAGGGGGAAAAACCCAACAACCCTACAAACTTCTACATGAAGGAGATGAGGTAGAAATGTGAAAGTTTCCTAAGAGCTTCGGTCTTCAGAGAAACATTTCACCATCCCTTCTCCAGACATCCAGTAACATGGAGGATTGGTAAACTCAAATGGCAGTCTGCAGGCCCAAAGGATAAATATCTTGTCTCATGGAAGGAAAGTAAAGGAAGAGGACAAGTAAAGGGTAATTTTTCTATTTCTAATGAGTGGAGAATACAGGCATTCAAATGTACCCCATACTGACTGTCCTTCCCACAACTCACTATATGCATTCCCCATCTGTTGCACTTGATACCTCTATATTCTTAGGTTATCCTAAGTATAGTCTTAGAAAGCGTAAAAATAAAATTTAACTAAGAATAAAATTGCATATACATCATGATTATAACTATAAAAATATAACTGCTCATTTGGTACATTGGAAGACAATATCTTAAAGTGAAGAGTTATAATATCATTGCTTAAACAGTTCCCTTTTAACATCTGGTATTCTCTCAATTTTTTTTAATATATCGTAGTCACTAGTATTATTTTAAAATTCCTCTAAACTAATCTGGATTGGGAAACACAGTTTTTCATAGGGCTACCTATTTACCCATGCCACGAAGAAATGAAGAGCCCTGGGTGCTGGATCATACTTGCCTGCATTCCAATTGCTCGCACCAATCTTCAGCTCGGTGTTTATGCTCAGCCCAAGGAATGATCATCAAGGAGTCACCGTTCCAACTAAAAGGAAAAAAAAAAAAGCACAGCTTTTAAAATATAAACTATCAGAGCTTCACTATCCAGCCCACAGATTTGCCTGCCTTACCAAGAAGACCTGTAGGATACAGAAACATTGAGGTAGACCCCTTGCCACCAATCCCTGGCCTACCATGCCCCATCCCCTGTGGCACACCCTGCAGAAGTGAGGTGAGAGCTGTCCCCTGAGCTCCACTATCTGGCCCACTGCTCTATCTGCTCACCCTAGAAACCCTGCCAACATCAGGATCATCTAGGGCAGACCCCTCCCCATGAATACCCTGCCTGCCAAGTCCCCCTAAAGCACACCGACCAAAGACAAACTGCACCCATTCCTCTGTGCCGCATTTCCTGGCCAACAATGCTGCCTGCATACCCAGTGGCCAGCCAGCACCAGGAACAATCAGGTGGCTAAAGGCCAGTGTAAGAACAAAATCAACAAGAGCCAAGGCAATATGGTACCATCAGAGCCCAGCTAACCTACTAGAGCAAGCCCTGGATGCCCTAACACAGCCAAACCACAAGAAGATGACCTTATATCCAACGTTATAAAGATAGAGGCATTTAAAGAGGAAGTAGATAAATCTCTCAAAGAAATGCAGCAAAATACAATCAAACCTCAAGCAAGCATCGTCAACAGAAGAGAAGACATGGAAGAATTTCATGTATAGAAGATACAACTGAAATCAATTCATAATAATCAAAACACTAAATATACAGAACAAAGAAAAAATATTAAAAGCTGCAAGAGAAAAAGGCCAAGTAACATACAGAGGCAGACCTATCAGAATTACACCTGACTTCTCAACAGAGACTCTAAAAACCATAAGGGCATGTGCAAATGTCCTGTAGATTCTAAGAGACCAAATAGGTCAACCCAGACCACTATGTCCAGCAAACTTCTAATCACCACATATGGAGTGGTTATTCCATAACAAAACCAAATTTAAACACTATCTATCCACAAATACACCCCTACGAAAGATACTAGGTAGAAAACTTCAACAAAATGAAAAGTTTAAAGAAGAGTGTGTGTTTGCTCCCAAATCTGAAAAATAATCAAGATCCTACACTTTATGTTTCGAACCAGCCCAGTCTTTTGTTAACATTCCAGCCTCCTATCCCAGTGCTTTTTAACTGAGATTCCAGTAACTTTGGAAATGGTCTGTCTGTGTCATCCTAATACAGCAGCTCAAAGTTCCATGGGCATATATTAACCACTGAAATAAGGCAAATGATACTAAGTTAATTTAATTTATTATTATTAATTTCAATTTAAATAGCCACATATGACTAGATGCTGTCACAAATTCTCAGAATGCATGTAAAGCTGGAAGGAAAGAACTCACTCTATACAATTGTCCGCTTATCTCCACACACGTATGTGCATACCCGCATAGGCACACACACATACAAATAATATATTTTTTAAAAATCAATTTAGCAAGGAACCATATGAAAGAAGGGGGAGTTAGTATGACCTGGACAGGACAGGAGTTCCACAAGGACCAAGTATATCTGGGCACAGGGTCTTTTGTGAGACTGTATCTCCAACCAAGAACCATGTATGGATATAACCTAGAACCCCTGCTCGGACGTAGCCCATGGTAGCTCAGTATCCAAGTGGGTACCCTAGTAAGGGGAACAGGGACTATTTCTGACATGAACTCAATGGCTGGCTCTGCTAGGCCACAGAGGAGGACTTTAGAGCCAGGTCTGAAGATACCTGATAAGCTAGGGTCAGATGAAAGGAGAGGAGGTCATCCCCTATTAGTGGACTTGGAAAGGGGCAGGGAGAAGATGAGGGAGAGAATGTGGGATTGGGAGGGAATGAGGGAGAGGGATACAACTGAGATACAAAGTTAATAAATTGTAACTAATATTAAAAAAATAAAAATTAATTAAAAAATCAATTTAAAGGAAAACAGAGGTGACTACAACATGTTAATATAGAGAGCAGCTTTCTATAAATCAAGAGTCAGAAAACAGAAGCAGTGTAGGGCTTTGAACATTATCTGCAGAGTTCCCTTTAGCTCTAACAAACCACAGATCCATGGGAAAAAATCAAAACATGCTCAATTAAGAATAAAGACAAAACTTTAAAAAGAAAAAAAAGTCTTGAATTGCCTCGCTTATGCAGTTCTGTAAAATGTTGGGGAGGGGGATTTGCTTCTTTTATTGTATTTCAGACTATCAACTTTCATAAAATGTATCATAGTCCCACAAAAAGAACTGAATGTTCTTACGTTAAATTCTGAAACATGCTCTACACAAGAAACCCTCCATAAGCTACGGGAAAGTACATTGGTAAAGTGATTAGTCTTTACATGAAAAGGAACAGGAAAGCACCAGAGGGTATGGCAGTAGAGGCGGACCTGATGAGGTTGAGAAAGGAACAGCGATGGCTCATTAATCAACAGCATCCTGCCACCAGACATAGCTGGAACAAATTAGCCAGAGTCTAAGTCCCCCAACTATTAAGTAAGTTGATCAGATGCTATGCTAAAAGTACAGCTTTTCAACCAACATATAATAGACTAGACTGGTAAGCCAAGTGCTGGAGAGACATTATGAATGTGTTTATGCTCAGATTATTAAATTTTGGAATGATTCAGATGCTGACACAGTGCAAAAGCCATAGTATTATTTATTTGTCACCAAATAGACCATTTTATTCCCTTTCGTGTCAGAAATTTTTATTGCAAACTGCTGGAATGAAAAGATAACATTTCTAGATAACATTTTGGATGGAGACGATGATAATGCCCACTCTACCAACTAAACAACAAATTAGTGCAATGAATCGAGAAAAGAGAAGAAAAAATACATCTCGGCAGCTATTATAACTTTTCCAATCAAAGCAGACACGGTTCCTTAAGCTACACAAAATGTTTTCAAACAGAATTTCTGAAAAAAAATATATCACAAACTGTTATTTGTATTTCCTACAGAGTATATACAGACCCAAGTGTTCTTACTACGATGATTATTGACGGCCCTCAGTCAGCGAGATAAATATGCAAAGGACTCTAGAAAATTGTATGGCACATTTATGGGTCTTGTTTTTTTTTTTTATGAAATGAGTAAGAAATCCATTTAAAAAATAAAAGTAAGTTCTACTCAGATGCCCATGCTGAAAGGTAGACCTAGGGAGCCCTGTTAGTAATGATGTGCTTACTTTACTATCAAACCATAGCTAGCTCTCCCCATCGAGAGCAATGACCACCACCAACACTCCTAATATTTGCTGAGCTCTTACTATGGCCCAAACAGTATACAATGCTTTTAATTAATGGGCAATACCTCCACTCAGTCCTACCAATAAAGCAAAGCCAGCTATATTGTTTTCCTTACTTTCCAGTGATATATGTAAATATATTTAATAAAGTACTAGTCTAGGCTACTATACATGGCTAAAATTTCAGATCTGATCACCAATGCTTACACAATAAAAAGCAAAAGCCAGGCACGGCTACAGACCCATCACATACAAGCCCCAGGCAGGAACATCTTGAATTCAAAACTATCACTGAACACAAAGTGCATTCTAGGTGATCCCAGGCTGTCTAGTGAGATTCTGTCTCAAAGGAAAAAAAGTCAAAGAAAATAAGCAACAAGCTTTGATTCCTTGCAGTTGTTACTACAAATCATTTTATAATCCCTTTTAGAAGATCATAGTACTAGCTAAAAGAGAAGTTATTAATTTATCTCAAATAATAACATCTAAGAGATGGAAGCTTTCTTCCTAAACCACATTTAAGACTCCTTCAAGGCAGGTTTAAGGATTAATCCCACATGTCAACTTTAAGTCTAGGATAACTGGAAGACAGGATTCTCAGGATATTTGGGGAATTACCTTTATTTGGTTAACTGGGGTGGGAAGACCCAGCCACTGAGAGTGGCACCATTCCCTGTGCTGGTATAGTGGATCTTAAGAAAAAGAGGAAATGAACTGAGCACAAGCTTTCATCAATCACTTTTGTGGATTCAACATGACCAGTTGCTTCAAGTTCCTGCAACCTTAACTTTTCAGCCATGATGGGTTATATCTATGAATTAAAGGCCAAAATAAACCATTTTTCCCATAGGTTGCTTTCATCAGAGTGTTTTACCACAGCAACTCAAAAAACAACTATGACAGCAGGGTTTTATTTATTTTGTCTACTGTTATATCCTTAGCAACCAAAACAGTGCCTGGCATTTAGCAGACTCTAAAAAATGTGTTTACTGAGTTAAATAATTAACAGAACAATAAGGATTTTAATGTGCTCTCATGGATAATATAAAAGGTGAGAACTATAATATAGCAACAGAAGTGAATAGTCTATTGATAATAACACATATGTCGGTGAGTTATACCCACATAGTACAGACTTATAGATCAGAGTGAGGTGGGGAATGACATTCTAATCATATTGTTACATGGATGAAAGGCAAAGTCATACAGCTGTCTCAGAATGCTTGGGAACACAAGTGCTTGGAGTATGTGTATTGACTTTAAAGACAGGTGAACATGTCACTGTATGTCACATGGGGAGGGAAGGACAAGAATAGATTCATCTCTAAAACTCACTGCTACGGTTCAGGTGTAAAAGTCCACATAGGCTCATGCATTGGTACATTTGGCGTCCAGCCGATGGCAACTGCTTATGGAAAACATAGAACCCCATTTGGAGGTAGGGAGACTGCTGGGGGAAAAGTGGGTGATCAATCGCTTTCTTTTTCTGTGTCTCTGGCTCCCCTCCGCTCCTCAGTCTCTTCTTCCTGAATGCCAGCATGGTAAGACTAGTTACTGCACATTCCTCCCTTCTCACTATAATGGACTGTGTCCCTCATAAGCCAGAATAAATCCTCCCTCTGTACAGTATTTGTAGTCAATCTTTTGTCACAGTGATGAGGAAAGCAACACTCCAGCCATTCTTCACAACTCAAAATAACATACTCATGCACAAGATAAACAGGATGAAATTTAAGGAATGTTAGAGAAAAACCTTTCCTCTAAAATACTAACCATGTAAGTCAGTGACCAACAAGTTATGTAAAATTACAGTTCACAAAACACTAGAATTTCTTCTGCTGCTACCCAGAACTGTAGAAAGCTCACCTAATCATGAAGCCTTTAAGCCAAGCTCTAGAAACACAAAGCTGCATGTACATAGCCTTCTGTTTCATCTTATTCTTTATCACAGTCCATTTGAAGTCCAAAATCTAAATGACTCATCCCTACTTAAAAAAAAAAAATACAACTAGTAAACTAAAATTTTCTCTTTACAAAGCAATGGCAGCTTTTATTTCACTTTAGGATTCTTTGTATTAAAGCCTTGTTCATATGTTTTTCTGAATAATTAACTATGCTGGTTTCATTTGAAGGTAGCATTTATCTGTCAGCAGGGAAGGAAGGAATAAAATAAGTTCTATTATAGTCAACAATCCCTTCACCAAATACTTCTTGCACTAAATATAAATGTTTTATTTTGAGCAAACTGGATGAAGAACACATTTCCAAAAGTTCTTCTGTCCACATTATATGCCTTGGAAACAAAGGCTGGGTAGACAGTGTATTGCTATTAATTGCTTCCTCTTGTGCAAAGGATTCAAGATATGGAGTCTATTTATTTCTACTATTTAGCAAAAAATAAAGTGTTCTAGTAAATAAAGCCTCCAAAATAATGGTAATTTGGGCCCACATATATAACTACTTTGGGGTTACCATCACTAAACAAGTCAAGTTGATCATACACTCAGTGGGAAACCTAACACAAAGCCAGTTACATACCACACACAGCACCAAAACAGAAAGAGACCTGCCCAAAGGCATCGTTCCAATTTTGGGCTTACAGAAGATTAAATTAGTACATATAAAGCTCTTAAATGGCTCCTAGCACACAGTAAATGCTCAGTACTAACCATTAGAAGCCTACTGTTTATTTTTCACACCAGCAAGAAGGTTGTTCTTAAGTAGGAAATATAAAATACATATGATTTTGGTTAACATTACAAGGTCTACTGTATGATAAGATTTAACACTACTGTGATAATCTCCAAAAAGGCCTGTCTTCCTGCCCAGTGCTTAAAACCATGTTTTAAAATGAGGTTTTAATTTTGAAATGACTTAAATATTGCAGAATACTAGTTTGGAAAAAAAAAATCATTACAGTTTAAGGAAAAGGCACAAAGTCCAATTGGATTTCCACTACAGAACTTCCCAAAATAGTCAGTTGTATAATTAAGAGTATTCTATATAAGATGATTAATGTCAACAAAACAAGGAACAACAAATTGGTAGAGGTACCACTAGAATAAACTGGTATCTTCCATCATTACCACCTCCAGCAAAATGAAGAACTGGCCCTAATTAAAAAAAAAAAAAAAGTTCCTCTGCCTCAGTGTGAGCAAGTGCCTCACTGTGACCTCTTCAGTCTCCCTGTGCGCAGCTGCTTTACTGTGAGCTCCTCAACCTCACTCTAG
>CM053755.1:21892624-21922526 GCA_028658305.1 Pachyuromys duprasi
CTCCCCTTCACTGGGAGCGTCTCCCCTTCACTGGGAGCGTCTCCCCTTCACTGGGAGCGTCTCCCCTTCACTGGGAGCGTCTCCCCTTCACTGGGAGCGTCTCCCCTTCACTGGGAGCGTCTCCCCTTCACTGGGAGCGTCTCCCCTTCACTGGGAGCACCTGAGTCTCGCTGTGTCCTTCTGAGGCACGCAGTATGCCTCACGATGAGCACCTCAGCCTCACTGGGAGCAGACACCTTATTGTGAGCACTGTTGCCATCCCCTGAACACCACAGAAGTCTCTGGAAATGGAGTTTCCAAGAGTTTCCAGGATAGCCAGGTTCAACACCACTGAACTCTGAACTAGAAAGCTCTGCAGTTTGTAACACAGCACACCACCATCTCTCCACATTGATCAGCAGTTCATAAGCGCACACTATATATGCTATGGGCTTTTCCCACAGTTTTCATGCACAGTATCCAAAATTTGAGGATTAAAAAAAATTAATACACACTGAACCAAAACACCTTTATGCATGTTTTATTAACAAATATGAATTTGATTCCTGATAGCATTTTTCTTATTACAAATGCAATACTTAAACAGACTTGCCTATATCAAAAACTGAAGAAAGTGTCTCCCAGGGTTATTTATATGTTAATTAAATATAGTAGAATAAAGACAAACTGCTGTTACTGACAAGTATTTACATATTAATGAAATCTTGACTAGCAAAGACATTGTGTGATCAAAAAGAATTATAGGAACCATTTTCCTGAGGCAATTCAGCCATTCAAAATATGTGATAGTCTATTTAAGGTTTGTGTGTTCTAAAACCATTGCTAAGGTCACTCCAGTTTATAAGAAAATGAATAATGAAAGAAAATTCTTATATGCATGAAAAGTCTAATTTTGTTGCAATCAATAACACTGAGTCTATTAACTCCATCTTTTTAGGGGAAGACATCAGCTTAAAAACAAACATGCAAGTTGGGGGGGGGGGGGTACTTTCACGAACAACCGTAGTTTTGAATGAAAAAAAGTAGCTTCAAACTATTTGGCAATAGTTACATCCACTATTAAAAAAAAGTAATGCAAATATATTAATTGTTAATTCCAATTTCTGAAATAGGTCATGAATTTCCCTGAAATATTTAATGATAATTCCTTCTCTGCTTATTTCAAGAGTATGTTATGAAAGTTGTATGTACAAAATAAGAATATAAACTACATACAAACGCTCTAACCTCAATCTTGAAATGTATAAATAAGAGAAAGTAAATTAGTCATTACACCCTAATTTTTTTAAGTAACTAACAGCATCCCAAACAACTAGCATCAGCAGTACTGACATGATGCTAATGCTGCAACTACTACTTTGAAATATTAGTTTCTGTCTTCTTAACCAGAGATATTGCCCCAAAACAATTTTTCCTTTAAATAATGGGAAGACATGAATAAATCCAGCTAACATCTCAAGTAACCCCATAACAAGGAATGTGCGAGCCAACTGCCCCTCCAGCCAGACCCATGGGCAGACAGGTAAGGGAACAGGATACAAGCATGAGTTCTTAGATTCAGAAACAGTAAGCGCAGTCCATGAATGTTCCTCAAACCCAGCACAGTGGTGCATTCCTATAATCCCAGCACTCAGGGAAGCAGAGGCAGGTGGATCTCTGTGAGTTCAAGGCCAGCGGGATCTACAAAGCAAGTCCAGGACAGTGAAGGCTACACAAAGAAACCTTGTCTCAAATAAATAAATAAAGGAATGAATGAATGAATGAATGAATGAATGAATGAATGAATGAATGAATGAATGAATGAATAACAAAGAGTGCTCCTCTTCTGACTGTTGCCTCAGAGGCCAGGACTTAAGACATGCCCAATATACAGCCACTTCTCTCGCTGCGCACAGCAGCTCTGGGAAAATCTACACAAGGTGGAACTGAATTAGGAGGTAGCTAATCAACATTTCATTTTTAAAGGAAACAGTATATGTTTTCTTTGGGAATCAAAAAAAATTTAATGGGCTCCTACCATAGGCAATATTTTATTCCAACAATAAGAACATGGTGAGGATAGGACACACAATAAACTTTTGAAAATTATAGGACAAAAGCCTTGTTAATGGAAGGACTAGGCTACATAAAACAGAAGTAAACTGAGATTTTATATTTCTTTGTTGGAAATTATATGTTTTTCCTCATTGTAACCCAGGCTAGCCTCAAACTCCTGCATGCACTTTTCATTCATCAGGCACTAAGAGCTAAGATTACAGGCATGAGCCCATATGCCTGGCTGCTGATTCATTCTCAACTAAGGAGTTAATTGGACACATCATTAGCATCTTGTGAATAAGTAAGATAATATTGTTGAATACATGAACAGCCTCAGATTAAATATTTATTCCACCTATCTCTTTTCTACTCAGACTTTCCAGAATCATACACTGGATTTTCAAGGCTTAGATCCAAACCTTGCCTTCTCCAAGAAGGCTTTTCCTGATCCTCCTCTACAATGGAAAACAATCTCTCCTACTTCCAAACCTATCTGTATTCCCTGTGTGAAACAACCATTCAAATTTTTATTACATCTTATTATTTATAAATGAATGTGTATGTATTTGGGCACACACCTGCCATAGCTCAAGCACAGGGTCAAGGAAAACACGTGGGAGTCAGTTCTTTCCTTCTACCATGTTGGTCACCAGGCCTGGTGACAAGGGCCATTAACCACAGAGCCACTGGGTTCACACCATATTCGCATCTTCCGTAGATTATTAGGTAGTCATATCAATGCCTATCTCACTGCCCTTCCTTGCTAGACTTAAAGAAAAAAATCAACATCTGCTGTACAAGATACTATTAATATATGCGTTATAGCAACATGCCAGAATACTTAAAAAACTCTAAAATCACATCCACGGAAACCAATTTTGGAAAGATCTCTTGTTGCTATTAAAGGAAAATAAAAGCAACAATGCTTTACCTTCTGAAATTAAAACTGCTTGAAGTCAATAGTGACTTCATTGACAATGTCTTCATTGAAAGTGTTGCATTTCAGAGAACTACAGGTTAGTATTAATAAAGTTGTATGAATGGTCTGGAGTCAGGCATGGTGGTGCATGCCTGTAATCCCAGCACTCAGAAGGCTGATGCAGGAGGAACACAAATCTGAGGGTGGCCTGAGCTGTGCAGTGAATCCAAGTCCACCCCAGTCTATAAGGCAAAACTCTGTTTCAACTCTCTCCACCAAAAATTATATTAATGATTTAAAATATAAGGTAAATCAATTTGACATAATCAGTTTGTTCTAAAATTGTTCGTTAGTCATCTTTACACTTAGCCTTGATATGGTATGTAAATTATGGAGGAACTAAACAAAAAAAAGTAACCAAAAATGTGGGGCTCAATCATTAATCATACAAAACCAGGAAAGAGAAAGGGAATATCTGCAATGCAGTGACCATTCACAGTCCTTCTGCATGGGACAGCACACTTTTCAGTCAAACTTTCACTCCCAAGTGACCTCACCAAATTTAAATAGTTACAGACACACACACTGCAAAGCTGCCACACTAACATTTCCTAGATCATAAGAAGAAGTGTTGCAGACATCCTACTGCATTAACAAAATCTCAGCACTTACACTATACTTTGCAATAGTAAAACAAAATAAATATTAAGTCTGTTCTTGTAATTACTCAGAAATGTACCATAATGAATATTTTTATTAACTAATACACAACTGACAGATACTTAAATACACAGCTTACTTCCATGTGTTAAAAGTACAGGAAAGAGACTGGAGAGATGGATGACTCAGTGGTTAAGAGGACTTGCTGCTCTTGCAGCAGACCTGGGTTCAATTCCCACTACCCACCTGACGGCTCACAACCATCTGCTACCCCAGTTCCAGGAGTACACTGCTTTCTTCTGGCCTCCATGGGCACCAGGCATGCAGTGGTACATATATGTACATGCGGACAAACACTTGTACACATAAAATAATGCCAAAATAATAACAATGTTTTAAAATTCAATGAGGCCCGTGTGCAATGTAGTAATCTTGACCAGGCTCTTACAACACAAAGGGGTATTAGTAAGCACTAGATAAATAAAGCTGTAACTACCTCATTATATTGTACCGTTAATTGGCCATAAAGGTTTGAAAGGTAAATATATCCCTATAAATTGATACACTTGCAAAGAACTTACAGATGCCTATTTCATGAAGCTGATGCACAATTTTCTCTGGGGGTTGCTTCAAGCATGCCCAGCCTTTGACAGTGAGACAAAATGTCATCGACATCTACCATCTACAAAGTCCACGCTTTGAACTCTTAATTTATGCCTCCCTACCAAAAGAACCTTAAAGCATCTTAAGCCTAAATTTGTAATTTTATGTTGAATTGTATTTACAGTTATCCTTGGGACATATGAATGCAAAACAGCACTCAGCCAACCAGACAGACACACTGGTTCCCACATACATGTCTTCTCTTCTTCCAGCAAGTACCTTAGAAGCTATTCCAACTGTTCCTGGAATTTCAAGTTTCCATCAGGGTTCTGCCACCCTCCTTCTTCCATGTCACTAGAACTTAGAATTTGCAAGTGTCCTGATTCTAGCTTCTGAACAGAAGCTCTTTCTCAGTTCCTATCAGTGCCATGCTTTAATACTACACATTTACCAGTTCCCACATATCAAACCACACTATAAGTCCGATTAGCTGTTTACTTTCCATTAGTGTTCCAAATGCCAGTAACCTCATTTCTCTAACATGCCCTGCAGTTTCTACAGTTTCTTTGAATGATCTGTACAATGTGAAGATTTTTAGTAATACATGTGTCACAATACAGCAGAAATGATAACTCAATGATTTCTTATTCTGAAAAATGTGCTCCATACATATGAATGAGATGGGAATCTAGACTAAGAGAACATAGAAATTCTCTATTTTCCTTCCAATGTTTCTAAAATTACAAATTTAATTCAACAAGAAGTCTAAGCTAATAAGTATTAGACAGTGTCTTAGAAGTACATAAAGCCAAACTTTGGTAGAGAACTACCTCTGTGTTAGTAACTGCTGACAGCAGGCACGTGGGCACTGTTCTCAGTGGCTTCTTGATGCATGTGTGTTGGTTAGTTTTATCAGTTTGATATAAGCTGGGGTTGTCTGAAAAGACATAAGCTCATTTGAGAAAACTCCCATCAGACTGCACTGTAGGCAAGCTGGTGGGGCATTCTTGGTTGATAACTGATGTGGAAGGGCTCAGCCCACTGAAGCACTACCATACATGGACAAGTGGTCCTTCAGTACGTAAGAAACCAGGCTGAGCAAGTCATCAGAGCAAACCAGCAAGCAGAGTTCCTACTGGTTTCTGTTTCATTTTCTGCCTCTAGGTTCCTGCCTTGAACTCCTGCCATGATGTCCCTGGATGCTGGCCTACAATCTGTGGGATTAAATAACCATTTTCTCCCCAAGCTGCTTGTGTTCATGGTGTTTTCTCACAGCAATAAAGATACCAACTGAGATAGCACTGTCACCCTTTCCTCCATTCTCACAACAAGAAGAACTAAGTGCTATAATCAGGCCTTTTAAGGAGAGAAGACGGAAGCATAACTGAGAACTAAACCCAGGTCCTGAGCTCCAGGCAACTGAGCCCACGCTCCCACCCTACGCAGCGTCACCTCCACTGACGACTATGCCATCCAGATTACCTTCTTATCACACCACAGTCATCATTCCAAAAGGATTTACAGGAACAAAGAGTGGTTTGTAAAAAAGATTAAAATAAAGAAAATCCTTTCTTAAATGTACTGTGCAGACTCACAATCATGAAAGTAAAAGGCTCATTTATGTGATGAGTGTCTCTATTAAGCAAACATAGATCCTAAAAAAGACTCTTTAAAAATGTCACTTGGAGGCTTTAAAACAGCCAATCATCAGAATATAAACTGTAAATTTTTAGCAAAAATGACATAGAATAAGTAGCTAATAAAATTATATATTACCTGTGACAAAGAAAAATGTAATTTCAAAGCTTTACACTACTTGGTCACTTTCCATCAATGTCAAATATACCTGATGATTTAAGAGTGACAAAATAAAATACAAAATAAGGATGCTTCCCAGCCACAGGAGTGATAAAATTTGGATCAATCAAAACTGGCAAATCAGGGAGTAGAGTAGTATAGAGTGCTCACTACTCTTACATGGGACCTTGGTTCAGCTCCCAGCACGGAGAGGTTATGACAAGACGCTCATAACCACCTGTAATTCCAGCTCCTGGGGATCAGACACATCTGGGCTCCACAGATATTTACAAGTCACACCCCCAAATAGCAACACACACCCATGCATAATTGAAATGAAAAACAATTCTTTGAAAAAATACTGGCTAATGAGGACCATCTCAGATTGGCCACTGCAGCGCCTACTCCAGCCATAAGTTCTGCGCTTGGGTGCTGTGATCCCAGGGACCGGGACTCTCAAGAGCAGTCACAGTCACTTGGCACCTCTCCTGAGTCCTTTCAGTTACCCCACCCACTGGGAGAGAAGCAGGCATACGCCCAGGCTCAAAGAGCCAAAGAGATGCTACAAGCAAGGGCCAGACTGTCAGAACTGGTGAGCACACTGTGCTTAGTGCTCAGAACCCTTACAACTTTCCTCAGGACCTTCCTGGAAAAGAATAGCATAGATCCAATTTGCTCAAATAAAATCCCTGATTAATAGAGTACCCGTTGTCTGACCTACAAATGACCCACACTGGTCACAAGGCAAAGCATAAAGATTAGCATGGGAAGCCTAATACTGCAGAGGTTCTACTCTGACCAGAAGACTCCTGCCCAAGAGCCCAAGAAGGAGAAGCATTGCAACACAGGATCTGCACTCAGGCAAGGTCTCAGAGAAGACATTACTTAGTCAGGCATTGTTTTTAGGCAGAAAACAAGTCCATGTGAAGATGATCCTATTTTCGTAAATATATTTTTGCTAATTTTTAACTAAGTTTTAAAAGATTATTTTTTTAATGTAAGGTGTCTATCATTAAACACACATACACACACACAAAAATCAGTCAATAAAACAGAGTAGCATACCAAGCCTCAGGCAACAAAACAGCATATTCATGTGGAGAAGTGGTTTCTGGGAAGTTGGAAAGGATGGCAAGGCGATGAGCAAGCAGATCAGAGCCATGGTATGTCAGCAGGATTTCCAGGGCTTGTACATTACTTTCCTGCATAAAGTGCAAGGCAAAAGTGTCTACTGTAAACTTTAGAAATAAAGATCTGATTTTTATGACATTTAAGACTTAAAACAAAACTTTGCATACAGTTATTTAAAATGCCCTTTTGTTTTTCTTTATTTTCATGTTTCTCAATCTAACACTATAAAATTATTTACTTTAAAATTCTAATGTGATATTTTTTAAATATAATTCCATTTTCTATACAGCTGTTATTATTACAAAAATAAAACAGTGTAACAGTGGATGCATACACTAACTTTAACTACACAGCTCGAAAATTTAGTATAAATAAACGCAATTATTCTATTTACAAAGAGCAATTACCCGAGCATACGTTCTTGCTGAGAGAACAATATTCTGACTTCTGAACTTCTTAAAAAATTCAGCATCATATCTCTGCTCAGATGCATGAGGTGCCCCTAGGATTTCCTGAGGGAAACAGAGACAATAAATAGGCTTCCAAATATGGTGACAAGAAAATATTAAAATCCATTTTACCTCTACCTGCCAAAATAAATAAAGCCCAAATTAATTTATTTCAACTATCAACTGTTGACTATAGTACTTTATCTTTTTAGGGGCTATATTTGTTATAACTGTTATTAATATTTTAGATCTATAAATAAATGAAATAGTGAAAATTAAATTGCTTTCTGTAGGACAACAACAACAACAAAAAAACACCTGATGACAACAAATAAGCACCAGTTAGCATGGCTACTATTATGGGTACCTGCCATCCCTACATGAAGCGGAGCAGGAACTTTATTGCTGTTGCACTGAGTGATGTGAAATGCAAGCGAACCTTTGATTCAGGAAACAAAGAAGGACTTGGACCTTGTCCTAGGGGTACTGTGAGAAGCCCTGGAGCTATAGCAAACAATACACTTCCCTACCTCCAACAAGCATACAACCCAGTGAGAAATTAACCAAGTGGAACGTTTAAGCCATTTCAACGGCATCACAGACCCATAAATATGAAGTAGGTATCAGATGATGAGAAATTTGTTGTTAATTTTGTTAAAATAGTAATGCCATTGTTGTTTTTTAAAGTCCATTTTAATTAGAGATATAGACACATGGGTATAAATGCTAAGATTTCTGAGATTTTCATGAAAATGTTTAAGTGAAAGAAAAGGCTGCTGTGGGAAGTAAAAACTGAGATTTTTAAGACTGACACATTGAAAATTGTTGAGGTTGTAAAGGAAAACCACTGCATTGGTCATACTATCCTCCACACATCTCTTCAAGTTTGAATTCCTGATAATGAAAGGCTAAAATAATTCTTACATTAAGGATTGTTGGATTTTATCAAATGCTTTTTCAGCATCTAAGGAGATTATCATCTAGTTTTTTTTTCTTTCAGTTTGTTTATATGGTGGATTACGCTGATGGATTTCCATGTATTGAACCACCCCTGCATACCTGGGATGAAGCCTATTTGGTCATATTGGATGATATCTTTGATATGTTCTTGGATTCGGTTTGAGAGTATTTTGTTAAGTATTTTTGCATCAAAGTTCATAAGGGATATTGGCCTGAAATTTTCTTTCTTTGTTGAGACATTGTGAGGTTTAGGGATCAAGGTGACTGTGGCTTCATAGAATGAGTTTGGTAATGTTCCTTCTGTTTCGATTTTGTAGAGTAGTTTGAAGAGTATTGGTGTTAGCTCTTCTTTGAAGGTCTGGTAGAAATCTATCCTGAAACCATCTGGCCCTGGGCTTTTTTTTTGGATAGGAGACTTTTGATGACTGCTTCTATTTCCTTAGGGGATATAGGAAGATTTAATTTATTTACCTGGTCTTGATTCAGCTTTGGTAAGTGAAATTGGTCAAGAAAATTATCCATTTCATTTAGATTTTCAAATTTTGTGGCATATAGGCTTTTGAAGTAAGACCTAATAATGGTTGTTTGGATTTCCTCAGTGTCTATTTTTATATCCCCCTTTTCATTGCTGATTTTGTTAATAGTGTCTTTCTGTGGCTGGCTCCTTGATCACCTCCCCCTGAGGAAGAGCCTTACTAGGCCATAGAGGAAGACCATGCAGGGAGTCCTTATGAGACCTGATAGACTAGGGTCAGATGGAAGGGAAGGAGGACCTCCCCTATCAGTGGACTGGGGGAGGGGGCTGGGAGAAGAAGAGGAAGGGAGGGTAGAAATGGGAGTGGATGAGGGAGGGGGCTATAGCTGGGATACAAAGTGAATAAACTGTAATTAATTTAAAAATTCATTAATTTAAAAAATAATAATTCTTACAAACTTAAAATGAAAGTGCTCTGCTCATATGAGTTTTTCTTTCCAAATCAATTATAAATATTTTTAGTTTTAAAAACATTTTTAAAATAATTTTAAAAATTTAGATTTTCTCAACTTCCAACATCTTCCTCAGCCACTACTCTTTCCTAAAAACATTCATATTTAAACTGGCACTATTTGATGAAAACTCCGTTTCCAACCCACCAAAACTGCAAGTCTGCCTACATCTGCACCAATATGTTCTCCTTCCTTCAGTGATGGCCAATGCTCTAGACCCCATTTCAACTCTTCTACCATCATCAAAGAATGCCTTTTTCATCCTATAGTAGCCAGTTTTGTATGTCAACTTGACACAAACTAGAGTTAGCTGAAAAGAGGGAACCTTAACTGAGAAAATGCCTCCACAAGATTATCATTCAGCAATAAAAAAAACAAGGAACTCATGAAATTTGCAGGTAAATGGTGGGAACTAGAAAGGATCATCCTGAGTGAGCTATCCCAGAAGCAGAAAGACACATGTGGTATATACTCACTCATAGACATATAATATAGGATGAACCTACACAAATCTGTACACCTAAAGAGACTAATCAAGAGGGAGGACTCTGGCTAAAAGGCTCAACCCCCATCGAGAAAGGCAAAGCAGATGGACATCAGAAGAAGAGGAAAACAGGAAACAAGCTAGGAGCATGTCACAGAGGGCCTCTGAAAGGCTCTGCCCTGCACAATGTCAAAGCAGATGCTGAGACTTATGGCCAGTTGCTGGGCAGAGTGCATGGAATCCCACGAAAGAAGTGGGAAATAGTACGATAGGGAGAGGACAGGAGCTCCACAAGGAGACCAACAGAACCAAAAAATCTGAGCACAGGGGTCTTTCCTGAGACTGATGCTCCAACCAAGTATTATGCATGGAGAAAACCTAGAACCCCTGCACAGATGTAGCCCATGGCAGATCAGTGTCCAAGTGGGTTCCATAGTAATGGGAACAGGGACTGCCTCTGACATGAACCGATTGGCCTGCTCTTTTATCACCTCCTCCTGATTGGGAAGCAGCCTTACCAGGCCACAGAGGAAGACAATGCAGCAACTCCTGATGAGAGCTGATAAACTAGGATCAGAAGGAAGGACAGGAAGACCTCCCCTATCAACAGACTTGGGGAAGGGCATGTGTGGAGAAGGGGGAGGGAAGGTGAGATTGGGAGGGGAGGTGGGAGTGGTTTATGGGGAGAGACAAAGGTAATTAATAAAAAAATAAAAATAAAATCTGGCTGTAAGGCATTTTCTTAATTAGTGATTGATGGGGGCCCATTGTGGGTGGTTCCATCCCTGGGCTGGTGGTCCTGGGTTCTATTACAAAGGAGGTTGAGCAACCATGGGAAGCAAACCAATAAGCAGCACCCCTCCATGGCCTCTATACCAGATCCTGTCTCTAGGATACTGCCCTATTTGACTTCCTGTCCTGACTTCCTTCAATGATGAATGTGTTAAGTGTAAGCCAAATAAATCCTATCCTCCCCAACTTTTCATCATGATGTTAACTCAGACACTTCTGTTCAATAAATTTCTCCCCATCCCTCTACTGGTTGGCTCCCATAAACATGTTAACAATGTTCCTTACTCCCTTTGCTATAAAAACTTCAAGTAATCACACATTCTCAAGAACATGCCACCTTTATTCAGGCACTAGGCCTGTATCTAGCACTCCCATTCTCAACATTAGCTCCCAATCAGTGGGATCTACTTATGCTTCCTACTTAACTAGACAAGCTACTTACTTGCCTCTCTAAGTGTCAGCTTTCATAGCAACAAAATAAGGATAGCAGTGCTAGCCTCAAAGGAAAGCCATAAAATTACCAAATTATCGGAATTAAGTACATGGCTGAGGATATTTTTGAAGAAACTCTGTGTACCACAGGCCCTTTTGACAAGCATTTACAAGATTTTCAATGAGTCCTGCTGAGCCCCGGAGTTAAGAAAACAAAGATGGCAAGACTCTGAAATCTACCCTCCTGTCTCTTAAATCTGCATTTGCTTCTTAAGAACTAGTTGATGGTAACTTCCTTATAGAGGCCCCTTGGGCATTTCCAGGAAAAATTGGTTAAGTTTATCTCCTCTGCCTCATCGATTCTTCATACTGTTACCATCACTTAAAGTCTGTATCCTTAGGATTCCATGAAAACTGCTCCTTATATGTCTCCCTACATCTAGCAATGGAATCATAGCTGGCATGTAGGAAACACTTGGTAAAATGTAAATGAATTCACTTTTATCTTATTCACATGGAATTAATAAAATTAGCCATGGCCAATGATGAAAATGCAAAGCCTACTATGTAACTGACAAAAAGACAGCCGAACATTCTCATTACAGAGATTTAATAGAGCCACGTTCATCTTTTCTAAAAGGTTAATTTCCAAAAAAGAGTGGTCTCAAAAGTATTTTAAAGGTCACTATCATAATATAATAACAATACACTTGCTATTATCATATGGAGAATAGCAATTCAGTAGCCAATGAATAATAAAGTATCTTTTCTAAGATATTATCAGCTAATAAAATGAAAGTGAATTATAAAAATAAAGAAGCACACTGTACATAGGCAATTCCCACTGTGTTTATTCTTAATATTAGCTCAAGATGTCACTAAACTAAAATAAAAAGAATATGCTTTAAAGGAATATGACGATCCAACAACCACAGCAGCTGTGCCAATGACCTCATTAGGAACTCACTCATCATCACTTTCTCAGATTAGATGATATTCTTAACAACCAAAGAAAGATCTCAGTTTTAATGTTTTCTCCTCTTCTTCTTCTCTTCCGCCTTCTCTTCTTTCTCCTCTTTCGTTTCCTCCTCCTCTTTTCAGCATCTCCTTCTTCGTTTTTTGTTTTTGTTTTTGAGACAATGGCTCACTATGTAGTCCTGGGTTCCAGGACAGCTTTGAACTCACAGAGATCCATCTGTCTCTGCCTCCTGATACCTAACATGTGCTACAATGCCCGTCTTTTTTTTTTTTTTTTAAATAATTTGGTGAGTGGAGATACGGATCTAATTTCATTCTTCTAGATGTGATCTCCACTTTGCCAGCGCCATTTTTTCTTTTAGTGTTGTGTTTGATAACATTTCAAGGGTTAGGGAAATCCAAGTCTTCTGAGTTTAGTTTACATACATAGTCAGGTATTAAACCTCTTCAGCATTCTTAGGCTACCCATGCCACAAGCCAAGAGTGTGTGACAACAGGAGAGAGGCTCAATGAACTGAATGGGGAAATAATCTCTGAGGCCAAGCTTGAGGTTAGTACCTGGTTGTAAAGCCTGAAAGCACAGGCACATTGCTCAGCTGTAGGACATTTGCCTAGCACAAATGAGACTCTGAGTCTCCCCAAATGGGGGGAAAAAAGAAAAACAAAACAAACAAACAAACAAACAAAAAAAAACAATGAGCAACCTAAGATAAAAATGTGATGTTAAAAAAAAAAGCAAAACAAAGAAACACACACACTATTTACAGATGCTAAAAGCTAACTCATTTCTACTTTTTTTTTTTTTTTTTACTTCTGAGATAGAAAGTATTACTCTACAGCCCAGGCTACTTTCAAACTCAAGACAATTCCTCTGCCTCAGCTTCTAAAAAATTACCATCATTACAAACACGGGTCACCAGATACCCAGATTCTACTTCCATGCTTGACACTACCTACACTGGTATAACACACTGTTTATAAAATGCTCAACATGGGGACATATGTGCTTGTGTTCCCAAAGAACTACAAAGTAAGTATATTGCTATTAAATTCTAGAGTAGCTCTAATAACAATCAAAGATAAATCAACTAAACTCATTCCACCAGTGAATCATTAAAACAGGTGAGAATGTTTGTTTTATAAGGACTGAACTCTACACGAGAATTAACTCTGTGCCATTATCTAGAAATATACACAGAGTAAATTAACAGGATTATAAATCTAGAAATCATATGTGCATAAAAATATATAAAGCCAGGACTGGAGAGATGGCTCAGTGATTAAGAGCGCTGTCTGCTCTTCCAAAGAACCCAGGTTCAATTCCCAGCACCCACATGGAAGCTCACAACTGTCTATAACGCAAATTCCAAGGGATCTGACACTTTCACGTTAATGCACATAAAATAAAACTAAATTATAAAAAAATACAAAAAGCCTTTTTATTCACTAGTCCAACAAAACAACTTTTGAACTTTCATAATTTCTAACTTTTACCAAAAATTGGAATAGAGAACTTGATTTGTCAATAAATTGATTTTCCCATATAAATAACCTCAAAGACCAAAATGTCAGACACCAGGGCAGTGATGGCACATGTAAGAAGAGAGGATGAGCACAGCTGGTGGGCTAGCATCGTTCCTTACCTCATATGAGCACAGCTGGTGGGCTAGCATCATTCCTTACCTCATATGTTGCAAGTCGATCTAAGAAGGTTAATAACTTCAGTCTGCAGCGGCACAGTTCCTTTTGTTCCAGGGTCAACCTGTGTGGAAAAACTCGGTTGAACAGCTCACATTTATAGACATGCTCCTGTTTATTGACACATGCTGTTTGTCTGAGGCAAAACTGCATGAAACAACCAGTGTTCCCTTTGCCTACAGCTCTTAGGGCTGTATGTGAAATCAGGAAGGCTAAACAAAAAGTAACACGGTGCAGTTGCTGAAGTAACTTAGTGATTCATACTAAGTTTCATACTAGTAAAGAGCAGAGAGACATGACCAGAGATTTTATTTCCCAATAAGCAGTAATGAATGACTTACTTTGAAAAGTTCACTGATTTGAGTAGCTCATGTCTCTTCTTAAGCTCCTTCTGCCGTTTGCTCTTGCCAGGCTCTTTGTCTGGTGGGGAAAGGTCCTCATAGGCGATGCTATCAATGTCCACATCACCCGGTAACGTAAATCTTCAAAGAGAAAAGAACTCAGTTTATTTGTTTAAGCTGTTTTTTTATTTATTTGTTTCTTCACAAAATAAAAAGTTGCTTTGTCCTATCATGAATATTTATTCGACTAAGTTAATTTCCACCAAAAAGAAAAAAAAAGAAAACTTCTTAAAATTCTGCCAAACAGCATGGTTCATTCACTATATCCATGGGATAAGTAAGAGGATAAGTAGTGATCACAGACATTTAAAACAAGGAAAGGTCTACCCAGGGAAATATACAGGATTATATCAGGAATATACTCACCCAATGTAAAATGGGTTTTATGATTTGAATCGCTTCTGTCTATAATCTTTTTTTTTTTAGTGGAAGCAAATTATTAATTTAATGCATTACTAAGGTTGAACCTGATAGTAACAGAATGTTACAGCACCTACAGAGGTGGGTGATAAATGGCTTTTTATGAGGACTAAAGGTAGCCAAAGATAATTTTGGGTTTTGATCTGCACTATTCTGTCTGCACTATCTCCAGAATCACTGAAAGTTCTATGCAGTTAGTGTGAAGAACTGTCAAGGCAGGTGTGGCTTCTTAGAGAATTTCTGTTCATAGTGCCTTTCTACACTGTGTACTTCTCCACTGTGTGACACATTTCCGTATTTGTGATGAAAACATCCTTTTTTATTTCTCCTGAATTGCACAGTACAATATGAGTAGCAACATTCACTCCTTAAGAGCTGGATGAGATTTTCTACCACTCAAACAACCTCTCATGCCCCTTTCCTGTTCCTTTCTTTGCCCTGGTGTCCACTGTTCTGCTCGCTGGTTAAATAAGCTCAGAGTTTTTAGATTGCATGTGTGAAGTAAGTCCACATATGACATGAGTTACTTCACTTAGCCGTAGGACTGATACACACTTCCATTTACATTAGTAAAATAGTAAGACTTTGTCCCTGTTTTACAAGGTTTACATGCTTTATTTTATGTGTATATATAAGTGTCCGCATCCATGTATGCTCACCTGAGCACATATGGTACCCATAGAGGCCAAAAGATAGTGCTGGACCACCAGAACTGAAGTTTCAGGCAGTTAAGCCACCATACAGTTCTGGGAACCAAACCCAGATCCTCTACAAGAGCAGCAAATATTCATTTATCTACTGTGTATGTGATCCATTCCTACACACTTCAAGAATGGTTCCCCTGGAACTAGAGATAAAAGCAGTTGTAAAGTGCACAGTGTAGGTGCTGGGAACCAAACTCAGGTCCTCTGCAGTACCAGCAAGTGCTCTTAACCACTGAGCCATTTCTACAGCCCCCAACTTTGCGGTTTTCTGGTCAAAAATGATTCCACTATTCTACTGTGTAAATATGTTGCATTTTCTACATCTGCTTAATCTGTTGATAGACACCTTAACTGATTCTATCTTAGCTACTGTGCCTTAGCAATTTTAAATGGAGACATACATTTATCTCTTTAAAAAAAAAGTTTTCATTTCCTTCTTATAAATATACATTAACAGAATCCCTGGATCACATAGTATTTCTCCCTTTAACTTCTTGAGGAACCCATATTTCATGATGGTTATACCAATTTACAGTCTCACTAAAATTGTGTAAGAGTTTCTCTTTGTGTCCTCACTAACATTTGTTATTTATTGTCCTTTTGATTCCAGCTATTGTAACTGGATTTAAATGATAAATTGCTGTGGTTTTGATTTGCATGACTATCACATCATTTATAATCTCTTTTAAATTAGTTAATTACCTTATAAATTAGTTAATGTTAATCTCTTTTAAATTAATTATCAGGTATATACTATCACTTATATCTCAACAAAGTCCCAAACATCTGGTAAGCAACAACTTATCAAACAATTTAATACCATTATACTAACTGGCATTTAGACAGCATTAAATGTACATGATACTTTCATAAGTCAGGTAAACACTGAAGATAATGTGTTTGAGTATGGTCTGGTGCTTTGTATTTGTTAATTTCTTGCTCTCCCCTTCCCACCCCACCCCCCAAACTGTTTGTGAGCAAACTGCCATGTTCACAAAGTATTGCTGTTTAACCTTGCCAAAGAAATTATTCTTGACTGGCTGAATAAAAGGCCTAAACCTGGGCAGGGCAGAATGGGGTAGTCATAACCAAAGTTCCAGGGCTTTGAGAGAGGAGAATCATGTGGAGACAGACAGATGGGAAGAGAGGCAGAAGAAGGAAGCCACCATGGGTTAGGTGAAGAGAGAACCAAGTGGGCTGGGAGGAAGGACTCCGAGAATGGCATGGATGAAGAAAGCGACCCAGATGAAGAACATTAGCAAGTGTCTGGGATTATGGACGGGGGGTAGCCAGACAGGAATGGTTAAGACAGGAGGCATAGGATGGCACTGGAAGATATGAGATAGCATAGAGGGAATATCTGCCCAGCCCAAGGTAAATAAGGCAATTATAAAATCTAACAGTGTCTGTGTTTTATTAATTATGATAGTGGGTTACATAATATCACCATAATTATAGGGCTAATAATAAACATTATATAGCTGGACACATTTTATTTACAGCTGTAGGGTCTGACCCTACAGGCTAACAGGTAAAGCCAACCATGTTAGTGCCACAAAGACCCAGCTCTTAGTAAGCTTGTGCAGTACCTGGCATGCCTCAGCATCAAACCATCACCTGCAACTACATTTAACCAAAAGGGAAGGAAACACTGGTCAACTACACTTTCAGCAATGTGCTCAATATCTATCTGGCCCAATGCCCCAGCCTCAGCTTTCTCCATGTCACCTTTATGGCGGGTGCAAACATCCATACCCTACCTGCCATCATCTGCGCCCTTCCCTATGGCAACAAGGGCCTCCAGGTCTGTGCCTTTCAAGCCATACTGCAGTAGTTCCTTGGCAGCATCCACATTTTCAGGAACTCTCTCCAAACACTCATGGAGAACCCAGGACCGCTTCTTGATTTTACTCTACATACAAAGAGAAATAAACAGAGGTATTTAAGAATAATTGCCACCTTATAAAACCTGACGACCACTTTCTAGAATTATAACTAGATAGAAGATATTAGCACCAATAAAAAAACTTGGTCCTAGGTAGTTCCTTATATTCTATCTAATAACCACTGATTCATTTTACTACTGTTGATGGCAGCTGGATACAGGAGGTGTGATTCCAGAAGCATTTGGGTTTGGTTTGTTTAAATTTTCATACAATATTCTTTCATTTCATTCTTTCCCACCCCAACTCCTCCCAGATGTATCTCATCTCCCTACTGAGCCAACTTCATGTTCTTTCTCTCCTCTTCAAAAGGGAATGGGGGGATCAATAGAATTTTAAAAAAATGAAACACTACATACAAAAAGAGAAACAAAACAAAAACAAACAAAATGTAGTCCTTTATGGTGTTGGCCAACTATTCCCGGCTATGGGGCCTGCCCTGGTGTATGGCTGATATCAGTGACACTCCACTGGGTGGGGGGCGGGGGGGACTGATTGTTGCTTCCCCAGCAGGTATCTGTTTCAAATAGCATCTGGGTTAAGGTAGGGACTTTGTGTCTGCTTTCCATGCTCAGTGCTAGGATCCTGTCTGGTGTGGACCTGCGCAGGTCTTGTGCATGCTGTCAAGTGTCTGTGAGTTCACATGTCAATCAGCCCTGTGGTGCCTGGAAGAATCTTATTTTCTTAGGCTTCCTCATCCTTATAATCTTTCCTCCTCCTCTTCCACATGATTCTGAGTCTGAGTCCTAGTATGGCAGGGTGGCTGTGGAGCCCTGCTAGAGAGAAGCTCTGTGGGTCAGTGGGAACCACAAAGGAGTAGAGATAAGCTAGAATAAAGGCTAAATGGGCTGGAGAATAACTGTGGGGCCTTGGGTCCATACTAAGAGACAAGTCCCAACAGCATTTGTTTTAATTCCAGTGAAACACAAAGCTCCAGTACTCTTTTTTTCAGAAGTATAAAAACGATTTTTTGTAAATGCCTATAGTTTATGTTTTGGTTGTACAATACATAATATAAAACAGAGAGATAAAATACATTTTCCCCAAAATAGTAATCATACTTTAAAACAGAGCCACACACCATGGTCATATCTTTATTTGACTCTGAGATGTATCACACAATGTGAAGCTAACTCAATCATACCAAGCCATGGGCTGCTGTTCTTTGGAAAGACAAGTGCCAACTCTTGCATTTCAACTGTTCCCTTTATCTCCAAATTCTCTGACTTGCCCTCTTCCTGGACACATCTTCTCAGTTACCCAATGCCTCACACCCTACATTTCTTTATACCTAAGTCTAAAGGTAAGTCTAAATCATCAAAATGTAATGGCAAGAACACTGTAGGATTCCCTTGGCTCTAGCAGGGAGCCCCTTTCCTCTTATTCCAGTGTTCCCCTACATCTTCTATCACCAATCCACGATGACTCATCACTACCGTGAAACAAAGCAAGTCATCACAAGTTTTCATCACCCATCCAAACTCAAATCTTTAGCACACCCTCCATTCATGTTTCCCAATGTTCACTACCATTACTCACTACTGGCTAACTTACCAGAGCTCACTTATCCATGAAATGGTCACTGAGGATCTACTGTGCTTCAGGCACTGCCATGGACATGAGGACACCCAATAGTGACTGAGATAGATTTGGTTGTCACCTTATGGGCCATGTCACACTCATAATTTGCTCATTCTGCTTGCTCTCTTGGCAATGTCTTCTCTTCTGACTGGAAAAGGCCTATATTGAATTTTTATTGCAGAATCTTTCCTTTATGCTCCATCCCTCCTACTCGAAGGGCAGGCCTGCTGCATAAATACAGTTTCTTGGTCTGAAGGAATTCCTTCAAGTTTTCTTCACCCCCTTATCATTAATCTCTGGTTACCAGAAATGCAAATCTCCTCACCAAAACTCTGCTAGTGGTTCTTAAGTAGGCCCTGACCAATGTGAGTGAAGTACAATAGTGAAAATAATCAGAGATGGCTAGTTTATCAGAGTGTTTATTCAATATATTTAGCACCAAAATCCTGTAGCAGAAACAAGAGATTTTGACAGTTTCTCCAAGACAGCATGTCTTTACCTATATAAAAATTAGCCGTGTGAAATACTCTATACACAAAAGATAATCCATGAATATACATTTCATCACAATACCACAGATATTTACACATACCAAGTAATTCTGAATTGAAGCAATGTTGACAGCTGACTTCCTCCATTGCCTCTGATAGACAAGGTCGGTATCCAGGCCATAGGTGTGAGCCAAAGACAAGGCTTCTTCATACTCTTCACTTTCAATCTTTGTCAAAGAAAGAGACATGAATTACACATGAGGCTGTTCTGATGGGAGGACTGGCCTATGCAACAAGTTATGAATACACATGCAGAGCATCACCAGACGCTCAGACGTCCTGAGAAACAGGTGAATCAGGAATTCCTCCAGCACTTTGACAAATATGATGAAAGGCTCTCGCTTATATATTCAGATGGTGGCAAAAACTGAGACTAGAGGCAGGCTGCAGTCTGGCTCAGGTCAGTGCTCATTTAGAACATCATCAGAGCATAGCAAATAGCCCTAAGAGGCGGTGTTGGTCACACAAGCTTCCAAACCAGCTGCTGAATGCTTCCCTCACCATCTGTAGTCCTAGTAGAGATCTGTACTTAAGTACACCTAGGAGGGACAGCTGACGGCACACAGCAGGTAGCAAAAACCTCAGGCTAGGACCAAGGAGACAATTCAGTGGGTAAAAAGGCTTAATGCCAAGCCTGACAACGTGAGTTTAACCACTGGAACCCACATGATGGGAGGAGAGAACTGACTCCTGAAATTTCTCCTCTGGCCTTCAAATTTGTATCCTGGAACACACATAAACATATGTACACATACACACAAACAAATGAATGTATAAACAAATAAAACAAAAAAAAATTAGACACATTAGGGCATAAAGTGGATAACCGAACAGAGTGAATTGTTTTCTTGTTTATTTTGGTTTTGTTTATGTGTGTGTGTGTGTGTGCGTGTGTGTGTGTGTGTGTGTGTGTGTATATGAGGTTTGCATGCATGCATGCACATGTGGAGGCCAAAGCAGAATAAATGTTTCTTCAACTACTTTCTACCTTATACGATAAGGCAAAGTCTCCCACTTGAATTCAGAGCTCACTGTTTAGGCTACTCAAGCTAGCTAGCTTGATTTGGGGATTCCAGTCCCTGCCTCCAGAACACTGGGGTGACAGGTGGGCTGCATGCCTACCAGGCTTCAGCTGGGTACAGCATCTGAACTCTGGTCTGCATGCTTTATCCCCCGAGCTATCTCCCAGGCCCTTGAGTTCTTTATCCACTGCTTTGATTTTGATCACACAGTTAGAAAGAGGGCATTACTCTAAAAGCTTACAGAACTGATATTTCTAACGTATCAAGGAGCCAACATGCTCTCTCTTAGTTTCTTTCGTTCTGAAATAGTAGCAGCTCTGCAGTAAACAGCAGCAGGAAGCAGCAGCACTGCTCACCTTTCTCTGATAAAGCTCCTCTGGAGTTGTGGAGCGCAGGCTCACAAGGCGGTAGTTCTTAGTGATCGTTCGCGGCCGTTTCCGCGGAGGTGCGAACCTCTCCATCTCTGTCACTAAGTACAGACCTTGCTTGATGTAACCAAAATAACGAGCCTTGGCAGATGCTTCATGATCAGAGTCAGAATCATCCTCCCCTTCGTCTTCTTCTCCAGACCTCATCTCCAAACGAGATCGTTTGGGGGCAAGTTTAATTTCACACTAAATTGAAAAGGAAGATGTAAAATTAATGATAAGAAAATAAAGACAAATTTTTAAGAGCTAATAAAAAATTATTTTAATTATACTCCAATATGATTCATTATATGTCACTCACAATGGACCCAAATGAAACAAAGTAAATCAAAGACCTAAGATAAACACATCCATATGGTTTCCAAATCTTTAAAACTGAAGGCCAGTGTACTAACAGGCCACTAATGTAAAGAGCTACAATTATTTTACAGAAATAAAAAAGATGGAAATGCGAATTTCTTTAACTGTTAATATGTCTGTACTTGCTGTAGAAAAGCAAGAAGACAATTTAGAAAACGACATGATGGTGTTTGTTTTGTTTGCCAGGAGTACGCCTTCTAATGTCCCTTTTGAACAGTCCACCAGCTTCACAAATGCTGAGGCTGAAAGCCTGCTTGCTTTCATTCAGACTTAAAACAATTGGCTTGGAGTTTGAAGCATGGTTTTCTGTAAGAAAGATCATGGCTGGATGATAAACTTCAGGATATCTGCCACTAAGGAATACCTGCCACTGAACCCTGCAAAAGCAAGCCTACCAAGGACCGCACTCTTGAAAGAATTAAACAACGATGCTAGCCAACCAAACACAGCTATAAAGAAACTGCCTCTATGTTCAACTCTTTCATTGTGAAAAAAGTTCTTTCTGAAAGAAGAAAAAAATTTACTTTGCTATACTTTCAGTAAATAACAATATAAACATTAAGTAGTTCCTAGGAAGGAAGTAATTACAGCATTCACATTTTCAAATAACTCATCTAAGGAAAAAAAAATTCTATCATATCCAGCAAAGAAGAAATTTTTAAAGGAAACAAATGGCTATAAATGTTTTTATTCACTTAGCAATGTAATGCATATAATTCAGGGATGATGGAACTGTTCATATTATACTCAATATTTTATATCAGTAACAGACTTATGTTTAAACATAGAACTATATCACATAGGCAAATAAAAAGCTATACAGACAGATTTATAGTATGATGCACATTTACTCTCAAAGGGAGAGACCTCACCTCCAAACTTAAGAATCCCCCATCATGGGTAGCAGTGACTTGGGGGGATGGCTCAAACCATTCACAGGATTTTCCCAGTAAATTCTTCAAAGTTTTCGCTGATGAAACAGTTAATGCACCAGAGCATCGAGCCAAGGTCACTGCACCATCTGCCCACCAATTGACATCAATCAATGGGTAAAAGGACTCTTTATCTAATGAGAAAAAGGAAATGCAAATACATAAGAAAATGTGTAAGTGATTAAAATACAAAATATTTAATATTTTAATCCAAGTTATTTTATACTTGGAGGGGTCTCAAAGAGCCTTAAAATAGGGAAAAAGAAAATCTGAAGCCATCGTTCAAATTTTTACTCAGGTAAAAATAGAAAATTCATTTAAGGTCAGCCCAAGTGGCAACAATCATGCAAAGCTATGCAGGTACAAAAGTAAGCTAAATGAGGTCCTTTTCCTCAATACAGTGACACACAGCTGACAAATGGCGCTCATCTCAGTATTGGAGCCCTGACTTAGCATTTGTGAGACCCTGGGTTGGAACCCAGAGAGGGGGAAAACTTATCAAAAACATAATTATAGAGATGGAAAGATGACTCAACAGTTAAGAGTACTGGTTGCTCTTCCAGAAGACCCAGGTTCAATTCCCAGCATCTACATGGCAACTCACAACTGTCAATAACTCCAGTTCCAGGGGATCTAACACCCTCACACAGATAACATATGCAGGCAAAACAGCAATGCACACAAAATAAAAAATAAACATTGAAAAGCTAAAAAGAAAAATATAATTATATACTCAAGAAAGAGATATGCAACCATTTTTAACATAGTAAGTTGAAAAGCAGGTGTATATAAATCCCACATGTACAATGTTATAAAATATGTTATAAAGTGTACTCCTATCATTTTCAGACAGAGATATTTAGTAATTAAAATTGCATAATATTTAAAATAATAGCTTCCAGGATTGATACGCTCCGAAACATTTAACAGAGAAAAAAATTACAAGACTAATAAAGATTTTTGATACTAAAATGAATTGTGGTTCACCAAACTGAGGGATTTAAAAGGAAATATCACAATATTTTATTGTAATTTCATTACACTTTTATTAAACAATGGTTATTCCACAATGAATATGATATGGTATTATTATTAAGCCATATCACAATAAATCACAGTTGAAAGATTTTCAAGCATAACTCAAAAAAAAAAAACATGTTTAAACCAGTTGGTCAGACTAAAAACAAGCCATTATAATAATTAAAAAAAAAAAGACCCTAACATATTTCTTTGGCTAGATTCCTTGGGCAAAATGTTTAAATTAGGAGTTTCTGGATACATGCATGCATATGGGGCGTATGTTTCCAGAAGCTGGAAGAAAGAAATACTAAATTCAGACATCAATGAAAAAAAAAAAAAAAGAAAAAAGAAGCATGACCACAACATCCGAGAACTCTGGAAAATGATGAAGCAACAAAATGTAAAGATCCATGCAGCAGAGGGGAGCTGGGACACAAATTAAGGGCAGAAAATTTCAATCATAGTGTAGCAGAAAACACCCCAAATACAGGGAAAGAAATGAATACAAGCACTGAGGCAGGCAGAACCTGAAATAAACATGAATCGAGAACCAACCCACTCCATGACACATTGTACTCAAGATGCCAAAGCTAAAAAACAAACTGCTAAAAGCTTCATGCGAACCAGGAGTAGCGGTGCAAACCCTCAATCCCAGCACTCAGGAAGGCAGAGGCAGGTGGATCACTGTGAGTTTGAGGCCAACCTGGTCTACAAAGCAAGTCCAGGACACCCAAGGCTACACAGAGAAACCCTGTCTCAAAAGAAACAAAAATAAAACAAAACAGTTCCAAGATGAAAAACTCTATTCTCAAAGTCAAAACGCAAAATAAATGTCTGACCTCTCAGCAGAAGAAAACAGAAAGAATAGGATATGTGAAGCCCCAAAAGTAAATAACAACCAACCATGACTACTACATCTAATAAAACTATCTTTTAAAAAATCGATAGAGAATCCAAGGTGGTGGCCACAGGAGGACACTGTGGCTGAGGAGTAGGACAGCAGTGTCGGCACAGCAACCAAGAGACTGAAATCTGGGACCTAAAACACCAACGTTTGTGATTGCCAGATGAGCAGAATTCCTACGGTGAGGAAATCAAGTGGGAAAATCCTAGGGAAACCCAGTTAATTCCTGGAAAAACTCCAGGTGACCGGCTGCGCACAGCCCTGATCTGAATGCACAGCCTCCATCAGTGCCACCAGCCGCCATCCTGGACCAGGACACACAGTCTCCGGGCCAGACTGAGGCACCTAATATACCATTCCAGACCAGGATGCATCGGCAGGCACAAATCTGCTAGCCCTGATCTGAATGTGCAGCCTCCCACATCACCTCCAGCCGCCATCCCGGACCAGGGCATATAGTATCCGGTCCAGACTGAGGTGTCCCCAGATACCATCCCAGACTAGGGTGCACAGCCCCTGGCTCAGAAGGAGGCGGCAAGTCCCAAGAGCAGAGGGGAGCCCTTAGCAGCAAGGCCAGGTCAGAGCGCGGAGCTTCCAGACCAGAGCAGCGCTGCCAGTCACCATCTCAAAGAGGAACACTCAGCCTCTGGCACAGAGTGAGCTGCCAAGCCTCCACACCAGAGGGGCAACCAGCCTGCGGTGCTCACAGTTTCTAGCAGAGAGTACAGAGCCAGGCACACAGAGCCCACAACAGAGTACAAGTCCCGCCCGCAGTGCCACCCACTAACCTTGGAGTCCAGCCTGCAGAACCCACCCAGACTGAAGAACACTGTGAATTCAGGAAACCTGCGCAGGTGCTTGGTGCCTGCAGTCTGTTCTTACTAAACGAACTTACACCCTCTTCCCCTGCTACGCTTGCTCCCAAACCCCATAGCCCAAGCATATACACTCCCTAGCACTCCCCTTCAAGACACCTTCTGAGCGCATGGACACACACACACAACTCCCATCTCACAACAAAGATACTGCGCCAGCGGCCTTTCCTCCCACAGATACAACTGAGGCAACAACACACACTATCAAACCAATGGAACTCCCTGATCTTCTTGAACAATGCTCCAGACACCAGAGATTGACAATGCCAGTCTGAAGTTCAGCCTCAAGGAACAAACAGCTCCTTGATTATATATAAACAAATGACCAAAGGTCGACATGAGAACTCACGCAAAAAAATCAGGGCACCATGCCACCACCAGAAACACCCAAAAGCAATTGAGATTTTAATTCAGCAGAGACACAGGAAAATGATGTTAAAGCTATGCTTATGAAGTCACTACAGGAACAAAAAGAGGAAATGAACAAGGCCCTCAAAGAAATACAGAAGAATATAACTGCACACATAGAGGAATAATTAAAGACATATAGAGAGGAAACAAAAAAATAGGAGCCACATTTAATCAGATGAAGAAAATGGTACAAAGCATGAAAACAGAATTAGAATCTATGAAGAAAACACGAACAGAGAATAACGTGGAACTGGAGAACTTAGAGAAAAGATCAGGAACCACAAAGGTAAGCATCAACAATAGAATACAAGAGATGGAAGAGGCACTCTCGTGAGCTGAAGATACACTGACTGAAACTGATTCCTCACTCAAAGAAAAAATAAAATCAGAAAAGTCCCAAACACAAAACATCCAAGAAATCAAGGACACCATGAAAAGACAAAACCTAAGAATAATAGGAATAGATGAAAAAGAAGACTCCAGGCCCCAAGGACTGGAAAATATTTTTAAGAAAATCATAGAAGAAAATTTTCCCAACTTAAAGAAAGAAATGTCCATAAACATACATGAAGCCTACAGAACACCAAATAGACTAGACCAGAAAAGCAATACCTCATAGCACACCATAGTCAAAACACTAAACCTACAAAACGAAGGAAAAATATTAAAGGCAGAAAGGGAAAAGGGTCAAGTAACATATGAAGGTAGACTGATCAGAATAACACCAGACTTCTCATCAGAAACTATGAAAGCCAGAAGGGCTTGGGCAGTCTTTAAGGGAACACAGATGCCAACCCAGACTACTATACCCAAGTAAAGCTTGCAATCAACATAGATGGAGGAAACAAAATTTTCCATGAAAAAATAAAATTTTAAAAATATCTACACAGCAACCCAGCCCTACAAAAGATACTAAAAAGAAAACTCCAATCCAGTGAAAACAACTACACCAAAGAAAATATAGGACACAGACAACTTCCCAACAAAAAAGGAAAAAAAAAAAACAATGAATCATAGTGAGACCATCAACTCCACAATAAAAGAAACTAACAGCCATTGGTCACTATTATCTATCAACATCAATGGACTCAACTCTCCAAAAGAAAGACACAGACTAACAGAATGGTTGTGGAAACAGGATCCAACATTCTGCTGCATTCAAGAAACACACCTATGCAACAAAGATAAACACTACCTCGGAGTAAACGACTGGAAAAATGTTTTTCAAGCAAATGTACAGAGAAAACAAGCTGGGTAGCGATCCTAGTATCTAATAAAATAGACTTTTTACCACAACTAATTACGAAAGATGAGGAGGGGCACTTCCTTCTCATCAAAGGAAAATTCCAACAGGAGGATATCACCATTTTTGACATCAATACCCCAAATACAAGACCACCTACATTTGTAAATAAAACATTATTAAAGCTGAAATCACACATTGACCACAACACCCTAATAGTGAGAGACTTCACTCTCACCAAGGGACAGATCGTCCAGTCAGAAGCAAAATAGGTAAACAAGGGCACTTACAGAGACCCTAAATCAAATGGACCTGATAGATGTTTACAGAACTTTTCATCCCAGATCAAAAGAGTATACCTTCTTTTCAGCACCTCATTGAACCTTCTCCAATATAGAACATATATTTGGTCACAAAGCAAGCCTGAGCAGATACAAGAAGATTGAAATAATCCCTTGTGTCCTATCTGACCATCATGGTCTAAACCTGGACCTCAGCAACAATAAAACAGCAAAAAGGCGGCACATTCATGGAAACTGAACAACTTGCTACTCAAGGAAAGCTTGGTTAGGGAAGAAATTGAGAAAGAAATTAAAGACTTCCTAGAATTCAATGAAAATGAAAGCACAACATACATAAACTTATGGGACACAATGAAGGCAGTGCTAAGAGGAAAGTTCATAGCACTAAGTGCCTTCAAGAAGAAATTTGAAACATCTCATACAAGCAACTTAATGGCCCAACTGAAAGCCCTAGAAAAAAAAAGAAGCAGATAAACCCAAGAGGAGCAGACGGTTGGAAATAATCAAACTCAGGGATGAAATCAATCAACGAGAAACAAATAAAACGATTCAAAGAATCAATGAAACCAAGAGCTGGTTCTTCGAGAAAATCAACAAGATAGACAAGTCCCTAGCCAAACTAAAAAAAAAAAGGCAGAGAGAAACAACTGAATTCAGCATATTCAGAAATGAAAAGGGGGACATAACTACAGACACAAAGGAAATCCAAACAATCATTAGGTTTTATTAGCAAAGCCTATATGCCACAAAATTTGAAAATCTAAATGAAATGGACAATTTTCTTTTATTTTTATTTTTTTAAATTTATTTATTTTTATATCAATCACAGGTTAGGTACTTTGCATCCCAGGCGTAGCCTCCTCCCTCATTCCCTCCCACCGTCCCACTCCCTCCCTCATCTCCCTCCTGCCCACCCCCTCCAAGTCCACCAACTGGGGAGAACCTCCTCCCCTTCCATCTGACCCCAGCTCATCCTGTCTCCTGAGTGGTGGCTGCAGTGTCCTCCCCTGGGATCTAGCCAGTCTGTCACTCCCCGGCTTGTATGGGGGAGGGTCAAAGAGTCAGCCATCAATTTCATGACTGAAACAGTCCCTGTTTCCCTTACTAGGATCTTCAGTCCGACAACGAGCTATCATGGGCCCCATCTGAGCAGGGGTTCCAGGCCACATCCACACATGGTCCTTGATTGTAGCTAACATCAAACTTAATGGAGAGAAAGTAAAATCAATCCCACTGAAATCAGGGACTAGGCAAGGCTGCCCATTGTCTCCATATCTCTTCAACATAGTACTTGAAGTTCTAGCTAGAGCAATAAGACAACTAAAGGAGATCAAGGGGATACAAATTGGAAAGGAAGAAGTCAAAGTATCACTATTTGCAGACGATATGATAATATACATGAGTGACCCCCAAAATTCAACCAGAGAACTCCTTCAACTGATAAACACCTTCAGTAAAGTGGCTGGATATAAAATCAACTCAAAAAAATCAGAAGCCCTCCTGTAAACCAAAGACAATTTTCTTGAGAGATTCCACCTACCTAAATTAAGTCAACATGACTTAGAAAGATTGAATAGACCTATATCCCCCAAGGAAATAGAAGCAGTCATCAACAGCCTGCCTTCCAAAAAAAGCCCTGGGCCAGACGGTTTTAGTGCAGAATTCTACCAGACCTTCAAAGAAGTCCTAACACCAATTCTCTATAAAGTATTTCACAAAATAGAAATGGAAGGAAAATTACCGAACTCTTTCTATGAAGCCACAGTCACCTTGATACCTAAACCACACAAACACCCAACAAAAACAAGAGAACTTTAGACCTATCTCTCTTATGAACATTGATGCAAAAATACTCAACAAAATACTTGCAACCCAATCCAAGAACACATAAAAGATATCACCCACCATGACCTAGTAGGCTTCATCCCAGGCATGCAAGGGTGGTTCAATATATGGAAATCCATCAATGTGATCCACCATATAAACAAACTGAAGGAGAAAAACCACATGATCATCTCCCTACATGCCGAAAAAGCATTCGACAAAATCCAACATCCATTCATCTTTAAAGTCTTGGACAGATCAGGAATACAAGGCACATACCTAAACATAGTAAAGGCAATATACAGCAAGCCTATAGCCAACATCAAACTCAATGGAGAGAAACTCAAATCAATCCCACTGAAATCAAGGACAAGGCAAGGCTGCCCATTGTCTTCATACCTCTTCAACATAGTCCTAGCTAGAGCAATAAGACAACTAAAGGAGATCAAGGGGATACAAATTGGAAAGGAAGAAGTCAAAGTATCACTATTTGCAGACTATATGATAATATACATGAGTGACCCCAAAAATTCAATCAGAGAACTCCTTCAACTGATAAACACCTTCAGTAAAGTGGCTGGATATAAAATCAACTCAAAAAAATCAGAAGCCCTCCTGTACACCAAAGACAAAAGGGTGCAGAAGGACATTGGGGAAACAACACCCTTCACAATAGCCACTAATACCATCAAGTACCTTGGGGTGACTCTAACCAAACAAGTGAAAGACTTGTCTGAAAAAAACTTCAAATCTCTGAAGAAAGAAATTGAAGAAGATATCAGAAGATGGAAAGACCTCCCGTGCTCATGGATTGGTAGGATGAACATAGTGAAAATGGCCATTCGGCCAAAAAGCAATCTACAGATTCAATGCAATTCCCATCAAAATGCCAACACAATTCTTCACAGACCTTGAAAGAAAAATTCTCAACTTCATATGGAGAAACAAAATACCCAGAATTTCCAAAATGATCTTGTACAACAACAGATCATCTGGAGGTATCTCCATCCCTGACCTCAAGCTGCACTACAGAGCAATACTAATAAAAACCGCA
>CM053755.1:21927741-21938825 GCA_028658305.1 Pachyuromys duprasi
AACTCCTCCCCGCCCCCTCCAAGTCCACCAACTGGGGAGGATCTCCTCCCCTTCCATCTGACCCCATATCATCTTGTCTCCTCAGGGCTGGCTGCAATGCCCTCCCCTGGGATCTAGCCAGGCTGTTACTCCCTGGCATGTATGGGGGAGGATCGAAGAGTCAGCCATCAAGTTCAAGACTGAAACAGTCCCTGTTTCCCTTACTAGGGTCTTCAGTTTGACAATGAGCTATCATGGGCCCCATCTGAGCATTTTTGCATGGCTGTCAGCCTTATTCTACTCTCACAGTTTCTGGCACCCACTGTTGGGGCAGCAGAGAAACTGACTTGCTGTGACTTGCCTGAAGATGAGATCCTGAAACTAACAAAACTACAGCAAGTGGAAATTAAAACAAACAAACAATAATTTCCTGAATCTGCCTACAGAACCCATTTGAGAATAAAAAGCAATATTTTTTTTTCTTTCCAAATAGAGGATTTTTTTTTCTCCTTTGCAAGAGAAAGTCATTGTTTAACAAAATGTGTTGTGTTTTCTCTTATGGACGTATCTTTTGATATACTTTGTGACCCTTATGTAAACATACCAGTGAAGTGAAGAATCACACCTTTCTGTTCCAATATACTCTCTGAACCTTATGTCTGCAAAGTGCAAATACAGGGCACTTTACAGTGTAGCCGTGGCCCAAACAGATGGTCTTCTAAGAACATGGTCATGCACTGTTCATAGAGAGGCTTAACTGTTGTAAAGACCTAAAGCAATGTTTTCTTAGATTTATGGATGTTATTTCCTGATTTTCTTAACCACTAGAATCAGTCTTGGTATCCCCCAGCACATGAGCAATATTTCAAATGTTCATTCACTGTACAGATATTTACTAATTTTCAATATGCAGAGCCCGTGGTAGAGCTGCAAGAGAGGTATGTCCAGCATTGATATACCTGTGGGTTACCCACAGTTCAGTGAAAACGTGGGAACAGCTGTGGGGTCTGCTAAGATTAATCACATAAACTACTATCTTTCCATGTGTTCTTCACTGATTCACCTTTAACGAAATTATTCTAACACCTACTCTGTATCAAAAAGAAATAAAATTAAAATGGAAATGATAAGCTTCTATTTCACTTTCTATAGCTTTGCAGAAGCATAGGTCAAAAAGGAATAAAAACTTCAAAGAAAAATTAAGACAAAAACAAGATGTGAAGTTATAAACATAACATATGGAAAACGTTTAAAATGAAAATTACTGAAACAATTTTACTCTCTTCTAGACATGAACAAATTTAACACACAGATTTCTAGCCAGATGGACATTTCATACTCACAATGATAGCAAAAGTATTTCATCAACTCAGAACTGGATACAAAGTAAATCAGAAGAGGCACCCCCAAAACTATCTCTAACCATTAGTCTTCACTGAGAAAATAATCACTCAAAGTACACTATGAAAACTAATAAAACAGCAAATTGCAGGAAGAAAGCCACAAATGCACTGAATCCACCATTTTCATAAAGAGCTGTAAAGGAGGGCAGAAGTAACATTGATTTCTTCTCAAACAACAACTATATGCTGGCTGTTTTACATGATGCTATGTAACCAATGAGAAACTCACTTGCTGGTCTGTTCATTCCTTTCCTAGCATAGCCACAGAGGGAGGCAGAGCTCTGCCTTGCCCACTGGACCAGGCTCACTTGATGAATGCCAAAGAAATAAGAAAAATATAGCTGTCCAAGTATTTGTCAGAACTTGGGATTCTTCTTCAACGGAAGTCTACTGATTCTGTACACACATGCTCATATATCTGGCAAATAGCAATATTATGCCCCTCCCTGATGGCTGACACATTTACACATTTTTAAGAGTCTGCATAATGAACTGCACATTAGCATGTGCCACCCAGACAGGCTGCAAAGTACATTAGTCTCAGATGCTAGCTCCTCATTTGTTCAAACACATGTCAGTATTTCTAAATGTAAACAGTGTTAGTCAATATTCTGAGAAAAGGATGGAATCTTGATTCCAACATCTAGTGACTGCATGTTAATTTTTGTATATTTTTGATATATTAAAGTGAGAATAAAAGCACTTTTTACTAAAATAAGAGTTGTTATAAGCCAAACCTCTCTGTAAAAAGCCAAGCTACAATGTGTAAAATTTATTTGCAAAAATTCTCTTCCAACACCAAGAATACAAGTCTCTCCCTCCCTGAGCTTTTCCTTTTAATATTAAAATGTTACTTTAATTTTTTTCTCTATAATTGTCTTGGCAAGACTATGAATATCTTAAGGGCACAGACTGACACCTACTATATTTCTTACTGCAGAGCTCAGCAGAGATTCAACATCATGGTTTTATGTTGATGTTACCATGGTTATAGGAACAAGAGATTCCATTTTACACAAAAGTTAAAGCTAAGCATTGTGGCATTCACTATAGTGCACCAGATTTTAGTACTACATATGCTAAAGTCCCAATAGAAAACATACAAGATACTGTGACCACTTCTGAGGACACAGGTACAATTCTGAGAACATCACTTGTTCAAACTTGATAGAAAAATTAGCAAAGTCATGAGTACTCTAGATTTCTGTAACAAAGCCAGGCATTTATACCGGAGAGGGACTTTGTCAATGATTTCCTCTGCAACCTGGTATACACTGGCTAGCAATTAGAGTGAAGCACATCCGAGAGGCAGGGTGAGGAAATCAGTGTTCAATCTACAAGGAAACAGAATTTGTCTCCAAGCTTTTAAGATTATCAAATAATAAACTGCTATAAAGCAGCATAACCAGGAAGGGTGATTTGGGTCTTTTTAACCTGTCTGCTCTTTCAAACAACAGAATGTTCCCAAAGTAAGAATAGGACAAATATTGTGAACAAAGAAGTATGCTGGGCGTGCTGGCATTCACTAGTCTCATAAATGAGATTTTCTTCCATCGCTTTCTTAAGTATTTGTTTTCCTACATGACTAAGGAGAAAGCATGGACACCATAATCAGAGAGGTCAAACCAACTGTCATCCCTACTGCTTACCTGGTGCATAAACTACAACATAGTCAGTGCTCACCAAGTAACTGAGTAAATTTTATAAATGCTACAGAACACTGTACCCAGGCTCTTCATGTCCACATGCCCTACAGGTCAGAGACAAATACACTGAAAATCCAGAGTGTCTGAAGAGCTGAAGCCTCATGGGAGCACACAGCAGATAGGGCAAAAGCAGGAAGACAAGAGTCCAAGGAGCAAAAGCATAGACTGCCAGACTCAATGAGATGACAGTAAAGCAGAGGATTTTACGTCTTTGGCAGTAGGATTTTAAGGTAAATAAATAATCTCACTGTTTCCAAATTTGAGCCAAATTTCTTTTGAAGCTAAAGTCAATGGTAGTCTCGAGTGGGTTGGATGTCTGAAGTGACCTGACTGCCTCTGCAGGCTGAACACTACATTTCAAAGGAGGGGACACAGTGTCATTGAGCAGTAAGGGGATGGCAACTGATGCACAATTAGGCTCAGTAACTACGGCTAAGTCCTGTTCCCTCAACAAAGGACGCTACAACCTGCACAATGCCCAGTATGATAGCAAACAGGTCTCAGTTTTCAGTTGGGTGAACACAAGACCCTATTATTTCTGACTTACTCAGGTACTCAAGGGGAACCATTTCAGACAATGCAAAAGAAAGAGGCATGTAATTAAACATGCAAACTGTTAATAATAGACACAACACACATGAGAAGAAGCAGGCATATAAACGTGTAAACTCTTACTAATAGACACAACACCCATGAGAGTATGGACGCCTCTGACTCACAGACTAGAGGCTCATGCTCAACCTAAGGACTGTTTGGGAACACTAAGTTGGAGTCATACGAGTAGATTTCCGCCAACCAAGGAGGGCAGCAGCTACCCAACTCTGCCACAAATGCTCAAGGTATCTGTGGTCTAAAGACTCACTCACTGGACACAAACTGCTACCCTCAACTCATCTTTTCCAGATATGTCTTCCGTTCTGAAAAACCAGTCCTTTCTGCCCCATTAGTTCACTTTACGTACTTAAAGTCACAAAGATAAATATACTTACTAATTCCCAGATTTCAGGATTTTTAAGCAATTTTATGTTTTGATAAACTTACTATTAAAACCTAAGTAACATCTGGGAGAAGCTGAAGGAAGGAAAAATTGTAATCAGAAATAGTGTATGAAAAAATACTATTTTCAATTTTTAAAAAAACTAATTAATAAATAATACCAAAAATCAAAACAGCTTTTCCTCACAGCTAGTGATGAACACATGCCATAAGGAGTAGTAGAAGCAAAGGAGGCCCTTCAGAACCTCAGCAAACATCAAAAGCACATTAATCAATTTTACCATTAATAGTGCATGCACTATATCTTTGAGATTCTAGATAGATTATTAGGGTGCTTCAGAAGATGGTCAATATTTCTATTAAGTGAAAGAACATAATTTAAGGAAATAGAAAGCTAAGGTGCCTTCACTGTTCAAAAACTTCACCATTTAAAAGGATATTTCCCAAATATGGAGAGATGATGAGCCTCCCAAATGAAAGAAGCTGAACACTGTACTACCACATACAGACAGACAGGGGAAACATGCTGCATTTGAGGACTAGCTGAATAACGCAAAGTAGAAACTTGGTATTGTGCCTCAGGAAACAGAAAGCACAGGTTCTGTGTGTCAGTCACTCCCACCAGCAGTCAGCTCATGGCAGCCTAGAGGAGGAGCTGTGTGCAGCACACAGCTAAGGGGCAGCCACTCTACTCAGCTATGCTTTCAGAACAGACAGAAGGAATGTGCCCTGTCATGTGTCTCCAAGTTTAGGCTCAGGAGCATCTCTTCACATGGAGTGAGAGAAAGAGAGAGTGGTAGGCATAAGGACCCCACATTAAATTGAAGGGATGGGCAAAAGAGTCAGGGTGGTGGCTCAGTGCCTGTAATCCCAGCATGCAGAAAACAGGTACAGTAATCACTGAAGGCTCAAGTCTAGCCCGGTCTATCCAGTCTCTACCAGGCCCTCTAAGACTACAAGGGAAAACTCTATCACAAAAATAAAAATATTAGGGACTGGAAAGATGGCTCAGCATTTAAAGATCACTTGTTACTCTCACAGAGGACCTGGATTTGGTTCCCAGCACCTATATGGTGGTTCATAACCATCCTTAACTCCAGTTCCAGGAAATCCAAATGCCCTTGTCCACCCTCTGGGGGCACCACATAGGCACACAGTACATATCTATACAAACAGTTAAAAGGAAAAAAACACTCATACACATAAAAGCAAAAAAATACATCCAAAACCACATTTTGAAGAACAATAATAATAAGTTTCTACTCTGCCATAATGCATGACTCTCCATTTTTCCCTTATATATTTAGATTACAACTTTAATTTATATTTCCATTATAAACATAAATGAAAATCGTTGAGTGCACCTGTTACTAAAGAACAAAATCATCTAATTCTTAAAACTTGTTATCTCAATTTACTAAAAGATAAAAATGGCCATCTTTCTCGATGTTCATTGTAAGAACAAAATGCAACCATCCTCAGACTCTAAGAAAGTACAGGGTATAGGCTACCAGAATCTGTAAAGAATAACAATCCTTTTAGCACTTACATCCAAATACTTGTTAAAACCTGGCAGGGCTTTGTTTCTTTGTTTGTTTGATTGTTTGTTGAAATGTTACAATCTCCATTCTACTTTTTTTTTAAAGCATTAAGAACAAAGAGTTCAATAGAACCCACTTGGTATGTAACGTGCCCCACTTTTCAAATTCAAATTGATACACAGAACCATTCTGCTGATGATTTGTCCTTACCGGTTATTAGTATAATTTAAGACTAGGATGGGTTTGGAAAGATGAGGATAAATAATAGCTCTGGAGTTCAGAAAATCATCAACAAAATGAAATTACTACTGTGAGACCACTCAAGAATGACCCTAATGACAGACATACCTGCTCATCTTGACTCCAGACCCCATGTTGCCTCAAAGATGGAATGGCCCAGATGCTCAGCTTCCCTGAGAAGTGAATTGCTGCAAGGAGACTCCCGTCTGGAGAAAGGCTCATCTTGAAGATGCCATCCTATACAGGAACAGTGAGTACATGTGTTGAGCCCAAAAAGATTTTCAGAATTAAAATGGCAGTTGGCAAGCTTGCATGTTGTAAGTCATCATGAGCAATAGAGGACTACCAATCTCACATCGAGACCACTGTGCCACGGCATAAGGAACAATGCTGTTGCTTTGGCAAATTTCTTGTCTACTTTATGATATTGCATGTTACAATCTACTACAGACCCAAATATGCAAGCACTGGATAAGTATTCCCAGATCAATTACCAAAATTTCCCAACCTTATAGTTCTACTTTAATAGGTGATAAGTTCTTTGAAATATAAACCTACACTTAGGAGTGATGGTTAAGGGGTGTGTCTTTTTTTCAAGGTGAGGGAACTTTTTTTACAGTTGGGACTGAGATAGCTGTAAGATTCTGTGACTCCAGTAAGAACCAGCAAATCACTAAAAGGTGACTATAAGATTTCAATAAAGCTATTTCACAAAGTCACTAGCCCACATTGGCTTGATACAATTTCAAGTACCTTCCTGCTTACATTAAAGTACTAGTTCAAATGTCCAGTGGATCTTTTCTTAAACATACTAAAGGCTTCTGCTACTGGCATCAAATATTTAAAGTAGAACATGTACCTTCACTCAAATACTATAATAAAATTTCAATTTTCCTTAACACAAGGGAACTTTGTGATGTTAAATAGAGTATTGTACTGAAATTAGTTTAAACTAGCTTGCTTTCTTCAGTTGCTTATCACCTATATGGAACACTATAAGTGAGTAGTTTCCATTACCTATTCCTTTCAATTGCACGGGCAATATTAAAATGAAAGTACTGAATGCCAGTGAAGGCATTTAAAATGTTCTGAATTTCTACATATTCTTAAAAAGAAGAAACATCAAATCAATAAAATGCAATTGTCTCAGTGAAGCTCCCCCAACACTGCACAGGTGCTTACTGAATATCGCATAGTGAGCTTTAATACTGCATGCCAGGAAAGAATACAAATCCCTGCTCTCAGGAAGCTCACCACATTTTAAGCATGCAATCCTTGCCTAGCATCTATGAGACCCTAATTTGACTCCAAGCAGGCCTTTTAAAGCTTATATATTTTAGTCCAGTGCAATTTAAGATAAAGAATATAGAAGAAATGGAGGGAGGGAGGGAGGGAAAGAGGGATGGAGGGAGAAAGAAATCTTTCAAACTGAGTGGTGGCCATCCTCAATAGCCTGGTTAACAACCTGAGACAAAAAATAAAAATAAAAATAAAAAAGGTTTGAAAAAGAATCTCCCAGCCAGGTCTACTCATAAACATGACTGATTATTGGTACTATTGTGAAATGAAGGAATTAAGAGATCTGTAACAGCTACTACCACAAATTAACTGAGTATCTATAATATGATAGTCACTGATTTAATGTGTAACAAGTAAACACAGGAAAAAAAACCCCAAATAGTAGCTATATGGTTACACAAAAAAGGAAGATCATTTTAAATTATTAATAACTATAAGAAAGGTTTTATTTATTTTCCATTTTTGAGACAGTCTTACCCTGTAGACTAAGATAGGGCTTAACAATCCTGCCTCAGAATACATCTTAAAAGATGATAGGACTGCTGTCAAAGTTAAGGGATAAAGTAGGTCATTCTTCCAGAACACAATGTAACTTGTGGTCTTGCCTCCTCTCGAGTACAATAGACCTTGCTTTCTATTTCTTCCATTGTCCAGAAGGGTCTCTTCCACAGCCAGAGAGTAGAAAACAGCACCTATCAAAACTCTTCCAAGAACAAACCTACACCTGTTAGGTCTGGCTAAGTGTACTGGGCAGGGCACTTGTCTTGGGGCTTTAACTTCTTCATCAAGAAAACAGACATTATCCTGCCCATCACAGAGTGTCCAGTGAGATCATGTGAAATTACCTGCTAGTTAGACTGTGTTCATGATAGGAAGAAATCCTTAAGTTCTCCCTAAACCCCAACAGCTCTGAAATTACAGGATTAAACATCTACAGGCCACAAATAGAAATGTCTAGGTAAGAAGATAACACACATAACATTCAGATATTTTCTAGAAAGCACTGGGTTTAGAATACTAAATTCAAAATATGTTTTTTGCAAAGCCCAGATAAGTTAAGGATTTGGGAATAGTATGTCACAATGCAGGATCAAAATACAAATTAATTGCTTGTTTCTCTCTGCTTTGCTCAATCACAGAGGATCTGGACAAAATGAAAAAGAGCGAGTTCCACCTGATGAGAATAAACAATAGTACAGGCTGAAACAACACAGGACTGGAGTTCCCAGGTGGCATGACCATAAAGAGAAATGGTCTTCTCGTACTAACCAGGGAAGCCCACATCTCCTTCTGAGAAATCAAATCAGCTGGAAGCCAGAGACGACCCAGAAAAGAATCAAAATATCAATCTCCTAGTTAGGTCTTACTCCAAATACTGCCCCTAGATATATCAAATTCCAAATCTCATTCCAAATAACTATATTGTCCTAAATATAAGGACATGGAAATAACATGGGAAGCCAAAACCACATGTCTGTGGATTCTCAAGCTACCGAAACAAACTGTGTTCAAATGCCACCACTGCCACTCTTCATAGCTGTTAAAGGTACAGAGCAAGAACTCATGGAGAATACGGAGGAGAAAGGAAAACAGCAGCCTTGACCGCTACCATGGTTCTATAAACACCAACACAGGCCACACGGCACATTAGGAAAAACAAACCTCAAGACAGAAGCCAAGTCATTTAGTCTTACATGTGCTTCTTTGTCTGCAAACTGAAAACAGCCTCAGGGAATAACTAGAGAATGCCAACTAGAAAACTGCATAAATATGCAGAGGATTAAAGATGAAAGCCCTTAGACACGGGGGCACTGTTACCACTCAAATCCATAGACAGAATGGCCACTCTATCCAGAACACATGATGGTGTTGAAGCCAATAGCAAAGAAATAATTAGAACATAAAATATGCTGGATGCTACTGTAAAAACAGGACACTCATTACATTCTTCCTGATGGTTTAACAAGGAAACTGAGGAAGTAGAGAAATAAGGACATTTGACTCTTTCCCAGAGAGGAATATGATTTGATGTCCCATGCAGACGGAGCATCCTGTAAGAGTCATGGTAAGACAGACAACCTTCCTCACAGGCAACTGCTAAACACCTGTATTCATTGGCACTGCCAAAGTCTGTGTCCTACAGCCATAATTCTTCTACCAACACAGGTCAAATGGCTCCTTTCCTCCTGGGCCATCAGTAAACTTACACCTAAGAAGGAATTTCTTAATTTTATGACACAAAGAGATCTCTATGCATCAGAATAAAACCTTCACATGATTATAGAAGTAAGAAATTGGTATAGATAGATTCCATCTAGGAGAATGATTTCTTCACCATACATCCACCCTCCAAAAGAACCAGATATATTCTCTGGTTTTGTTTTGTTGTTTGTTTTCTTAAGATATATATCTACTAAAATCCACAAATTTTCAGTAAATGGCTCTAAAAATTACTACTATTACATATACTCAGGTGAAGATCTAGAAATTGTTCAAGGTTTATGATGGTTCCCTTGATTGTCCACTTGATCAGAGAGAGAAGCATACAGTTCAAGGCTATTCTAGAGGAGACTAGCTCACAGGGGCTCCAACTTCTTAAATGGTTTACTCTATAGACAAATTCAATTTCAGAATTACATGCCAGGAAGAAGAACAGAACTGTGGAATGTGGGGCTGGCAGAAGGAAGTATGCTGCACCTCTTTCTGACACTAACCCCACTCTGCCCCTTCTCCACCATGAGGCGAGCTACTCCCCTGTCTCCCAGCTGCCCCACAGTCATGCTCTACCAGCTCCCTTTACCCTGATGGATTTCAAACTTGTGAATCTATGAGCTGGTCTGCCCCTCTTGTGTGTCATATATTTGGTTACAATGATAAGAGGCCTTACTAATCCAAGCTTCATTCAACTTTAACCGTGAAAGAACTCTGCTGAAAGAGTTTGAGAAACAAAGTTAAGCAAATTAACTTTACCTGTTCTTGTCCCTGACGAGTATAAAACTTGACACTTAACAGCTTTAATAATCCCAGTGTCTTTGGCACCTACAAAATTAAGATAGATCAAAGAAAAATTAATGCAATGTTTTTTCATTATCTAAAATACTTTTATCATGGTACAAAAAGCACAACAAATCAAATCTTTTTAATAAAAGTTAAGAAAACCATCAGTGGAGCCAAGGATGCAGCTCAGTAAAAAAAAAAAAAAAATGACCATTGCATGAGACCAGACCTCTTACTACATAGAAAGTTGAGTGTGGTTTCAGCATGGTTACCAAGGTCCAAGCATCCCAGTATTAAATTAACTTTAAAAATAATACATAGTCTTGAATCCTAGCACTAAGGAGGCAGAGGGAGGTAGATCTCTTTTAGACCATGTCTCAAAAACAAAACAAACAAAGAAATGAGTAAAATTGACAGGGGCCAAAGGTCTTGCTGATATTCGGATGTAGCAATGGCAGGGAGCCGTGGGCAAGGGGAGGAAGGTCTAGGAAGTGGTAAGAGCTCACAAGATTAAGCCAAACACTTTCTTCAGTAGACAAATGACAGGTCTAACACAGCTTAGGCAACTAGAATCATAGCATGTTCTCAGCTAAGGCTAAGGTTGACACTTATCTTACTATCAATAGGAAAAATTCAAAAGTTCCTATAGAAACTTCATTCATTTGGAACTGAACCTATTCTTCAAGATACAAAGGGGAAAATAACATTAAGAAACCAATATATTTTTTTTGAGTTTGAAAATGCTATTTTATTTATTTATTTATTTATTTATTTATTTATTTCACTTCTTTTTTTTAATTTATTTATTTTTATCTCAATCACAGGTTAGGTACTTTGAATCCCAGGCTTAGCCCCCTCCCCCATTCCCTCCTACCCTCCCACTCCCTCCCTCATCTCCCTCTTCCCCGCCCCCTCCAAGTCCA
>CM053755.1:21939325-21956552 GCA_028658305.1 Pachyuromys duprasi
GAAGGGGAGGTGGACCTCCCCTATCAGTGGACTTGGAAAGGGGCAGGGAGGACATGAGGGAGGGAGGGTGGGACTGGAAGGGAAAGAGGAAGGGGGATATGGCTGGGATACAAAGTAAATAACTTGTAATTAATATAAAAAAATAAAATTTATTAAAAAGAAAAAATGCCACTCCCCCCCCCAAAAAACAAATAAAAAACACGAAAAGGAAAACAAGCAGGAGGGGAAATGAGAAAGACACAAGGGACAGTGCTAGCCAGCAGCAGCAAGTGACAAAGACCAGGTGCACAAGCACAAGGCTAGGCAGCCACAAGGGAAGATCCACACACAGGCACAGTGCTGGGCAGCAGCAACAAAAGAAAGTCCACATACAGCGGACTTGTGTTCATTTACATTTCCCTAAATTTTGATCTTAAAACTCCAAGGAGACAATAATAATTACCATGTATATCGTCTCACCAGTTTTATCATCTTCACACAGATTGTCTCATTGGATCCTGGGAAAGGCCTGAATACACAAGTGGCAAGAAAGGGGCTGGAATTTCAGTATCAGATTTCTGACTCCAGCGCCCATACCTATTCTCTGTTCATTGAATTCTAACTGGGCAAAGTTAGAGCTTACTGTGCTCATTTGTGGAGATGGCTACCTTGGTATCTTCATATTGCTAGTACTTGAAGCAATAATTCAATGTTGAGTAATGAATAAGTAAAACCATGTAACATATAGGACACTAGCATTCATCTGGTAACATGACCAAAGCATATATTAAATTTTGCATAGTCCCTTTTATAACCTGCCACCCTGTGGTAGACTGAAATACACACGTGATCAGAATTTTCCAATCAGCACATGCCTAACACATCAGCAACCTTCAGCAAGCACTGAGAGAGGAAGCTCTAAGCGCAGCTTCCAGCCCCTGATCAAAGAGACAAATGTTACAACCTCAAATTACTCTGAGTGGGAAGGCTACATAGAAGGACTGTAAGACTAGATGCAAGACACATTTAAAAGCTACTAATGGAGTCAAAATGCATTTGCAGCATTTCCAGAAGTCAGTCATAAGGCAGGGCATTCAATCTGCTATTCAGTATTTTTCCTCACTTACTGTGTCAGTAGACAAGCAATTTCCTCATAAGAGAAGCAAATATCAAAGCCCCCTGGCTTGAGACAGAAGGACTGTACACAGCAGAGCACTTTCCAGTACTGCACTCAGAAAGAAGCCAAGTGGAAGCCCACGAGAACTCAAAGGAGCCCAAGAGAAAGGTCTGCTGCTGTGTGGCAGCGCTCAGAGAGGTCCTCTGCAGAGCCTCTTGGGGCAGACACTGTCAAAGCTGCTACCCCACTAGTTCTTTCCTTGTATCCTCCACACTCACATACTTCTCTGTTCTCACATTTGATTTGGACAAAAGCTACAGAAAAGACAAAGGGATCATGTGATGAAACTCCACATCACTCACCTACGCTGACCAGTTACTTACACTGTGCTATATCTGTTTGATTTTCTGTACCTGCAAATGCTTCTTTAAAATTTATATTTTAATTGAACCATCTGAAAATAAGCTACAAGTGTCATATTTGTCTTAGGCAAATATGAACGATAAGATTTTTCCAAGATCTGCTTAATTTAAATCATATAAAATTAAAAGTTACAAAATCCAAAGAAAAACACAGTTAATATATTCCTACAAACATGAAATAATGTGTCCATTCCTACAAATAAAATGCCTACCTTGTACAATGAATCATACCTCACTCTTGTCTGGGGCAGAGAAGAGTAACAGTTATATTGTCATAAATCAGATACGGAGATAAATAATCTAACACGGGGGTGTTATAAGGAACCCAAACCCTCTCCTCCTGTCTTCAGTTGTTAGACTCCATGTGTTACATCCCAGGGCTGAGAAAAGGAGCTGATAGAATAAACTGCCTTCTCTCTAGGTTCTAGAGATAAAATAGCCCAGCGGGAATGCAGGTAGAAGGCTCATAAGGGGAAGAAAAAAAACGGTCCTCTGTAATGTGAGCTGCAAATATCAGCTGATTTAAGGTTTGGTGCCACACAAAACAGTAAATTGGTATCATTCTAAAAAGTATTACTTTGCTGGATTAAATCACAATTACATATTTCAATGTAGGTCAATTCTAATAATAATAATGGAAGACCACTATAACTGCCCAAGATTTCTTTTCAAAAGCACTTCCTTGGGACTCTTTTCAACACCAAGCCATTCACCACTTTAGAAGATTACTTTTAGATCAATATATTTTTAGAAAAACAAGCCAAAAAACACTACAAAAACAAGCAGCCTAATATATTCTCTTATATTGTGTTTTAGTTTTCTTCTTCCATCTCTCACTTTAAGTATATGCAGTTGTTCAGTACATAACAGGCATATACTAACTGCCGGATACATAACCTTGATCAAGTGGTACTTTTATAAAATTTACCCAAAGAACCAAGCCACATATTAGAACAATATGGCCAATGTAATAGGCACAATTAGCATTCACCAGCACCTAACTGATTTCAGATTTCTGGACACACAGAAAACTATTTCCAATCTTCTTTTGAGCTAGGAAGGGTCATGTGGTGAGTTTGATAAATGGACAAAAACAATGTCACTTTCTGGGATAAGTATGTGAAAGTTCTACTTTTAATTCCTCTCTGCCCTTCCTAAGCTAGCAGTTGAGACAGTGAGGCCTCAAGAAATCATCTCCCATGGACTCTTTCATCAAGATTACAAAAAGCTGCCTAGAGAAGACACAACATCAGCAGCTGACTCAGACAGGAATGTTGATGTGGCAAGCCATAGACATTTTAGGTCTTCCCATATGCTTGTATGATTGCTTTTTCCCACACAGCCTAGCCTACACTAATGTTACAGACTAACGCAATGTTATGCTTTGGATATGGAAGGTCCCTGGGGTCCATTTGTTAAAGGATGGTCACCAGCAATGGTGCTATTGGGAAGTGGGGCAAGCTCTAGAGAGCAGTGTTGGAGGACACGAAGAGGACAGACCACTGGAAGCACACCACCCTGAAGAGACTCTGGCAACCTCATAATAAGGTAGGTCCTATTAAGTTCATGTTTTCTTTTACATCATCTGACCCATCATGAACTATGATGCCACACCGTCAGCTGAAATCTCTGAACCTCCTAGCCAAAATAAACTTAGTTATGTCAGTGGTAAAAAAGCTAAAATCAGAGGCACAATAAATGATAAAGAATGAAGACAGAGGTAGATAAACAGCCCACATAAACATGGAAGTATGTTGTGCTATAGCAATTAAGGAAGTGGGCTGAGAACGTCTGTGATAAGTTGCCGGCACAAAAACAGCTTGTTACATGTTAATGTCTAAATGAAAAAATATAAGTAATAAGACAATAGCTAGGCTAGGTTGTGTTCTTTTTTTTTTTCTTTTTCATTTTTGTATATTATTTGTGTGTATGCATTTGTACATGAGTACGCACCAGTGTGTGTGCGCCAGCGTGTACAAGAAGAGATCAGAGGATAACTCTGTACCATCAGTTCTCACCATCCGGTTTTGACAGGGTTCTGGGTGTGGGACTCAGGCTGCCGGGCTTGCAAGGCAAACACGTGTACCTGCTCAACCACCTCACAGACCAAGACTGCTCTAATATCTGACGATACCACTACTAAAAGGGGAGCCAAGTTAAGTTCAGTATACTTTCCTATATTTCATATGTAGTAAAATACTAAAATCACACTACCACTGCTTAATTTCCCTTTTTTGAGACACACTTTTCTGGTTACATCTTACAGAAGGTTTCTTTGTCACAGACCAATTAGAAAGTAGTTGAGTGAACTGTACTAACGCATACCTCGGTGACCCTGTCTCCACCATTTGTAACTTGCTTATAATATGGTGAGCCCGAAAGGACTCTCCACGCAGAAAGGCCACAGCTAGAAGCTTTGGAAATGCCCAGTTCAGCAGTTTCACATCCACCAACCAGTAAAAGTCTAAAAATGACAAGAACAGAATTAATAAATTACAAATGTGAACAAGAAAACAAATAGTACAGAAACAGCCACCTTTACATAGAAAACTAAAATGGCTGTCATTATCTCTAGAAAGGAAACTATGGTTTCTCAATTAGATCTTCACCTTCACTGGTAGAAAAGTAAAGGGTAAACATTTAGACTCCTTAACTCACACAGAAATTTAGAAATAAAGAAGAATATCTTGAATTTGCATTTGCAGTTTGCAGACATTGACTTTATCAATCCTAACAAACATTCACAACAGTCGGACAATTTCACCCAGACACACATGCAAAAGTACCAATACCATGCCAGGTGCAATGTGGCATAACCAAAGACATGGCAGCAGCTGGGTATGCTCAAAAGGAAAAGACATATGGCCATAACTCCTCAGAGGTAAGACAAGGTGAGCAGCAAGTGATTAATGGCTTGCTTCTGTCTTCCATGCTCCATTAGCAAGCTACAAGCCAGTTACTAAGAGGGCAAAGGGCCTACCAAACACTGGAGAGCAAAAAGATATCACTGTGCAGCCACTGCAAAACTAAGCTGGCTAATAGCGGGAGCCAAGCAATCATTTTCTGCAAGTTAAATCAGGTTCCACATCTGGCAGGGTCTTGTATAAGAGACCTCACAATCACTTCTATTTAAAGAGAGCAGGGTCAAGGTAGGACCAGGAAGATAATCAATGGGTTAACGCACTTGCCACACAAGCCTAGATTGAGTTTGATCCCCAGAACCCAGGTAAAGGTAGGAGAAGAGATGTGACTCCACAAAGTTGTCCCTGACCTCCACAGACATGTCATGGCACACATATGCATTTGCACATGAAAATGCACACACATGAATAATAATTAGTAAGTACATAATAACTAAAGATAAAGTTTTGATACATTAACAGGAAAACACCCACTGTCAGTAACAACAGGACAACAGAAATAATAAAAGGAATCCATGCACTGCTTACTGATTAAATTAATGATGATGATGATGATGATGAAGAGTTTCCCTGCCACTATCTAAAAAAGTGTAGAGTTCCCAGCAGAAGCTTGCTTACATGGTGCTGTACCCACACCATGTACATTCTTTCAAGTGGCAGGACACTGTTAAAACCTTTACACCAAAACCTACAGAGCCCCTGTCACCAAGAAGCCCCCAGCTTGTTGAGAAGAGGGTGTACTTTTCCTCACACATATGACTCTTTTTTTTTTCTAGGCTACATTCACAGGAAACACACAACTTGAAATGTTTCAGGGTTTTTTTTGGTTTGGGGTTTTTTTCCTTCTTTCTTTTTCTTTCCTTTCTTTCTCCTTTTTTTCTTCCTTTTTTTAAGAAAAGAAGCACTTCATATGGTTCCTTAAACCTGACATATGAAACAATTGAATTATATAAGGATATTAGTCATATTTTCCCTTTTCTTTTGTTACAGTCTTACTATATAGCCAAGACTGACCTCAAACTCACAGTCCTCCTGCCCTGCCTCACACATGCTAGGCATGGACCACATTTAATTTTATAATTACACATCACAAAATTATAAATATCAATAGCACATTATGTCACATGATGACCACTCAATATTTCACCTTTGAGACCACTGTAGGTATAAGACAAGGGTTTCGAGAAGAACTAACACTGTAAATTGACACCTGTCTTCCAATCCTTCTGCATACGTCTGTGCTAGGCAGCAGAGAGAAGTAAGGTTAGCAATCAACTACCCTCACATAGACATTACCTTGGCCTTTCCTGGTGGGCCCATGTAATCACAAGGAGTGGAAGAAGCAAACACAGTGGCAGGCTCAGAGTGAAGCAATGTGGGAAAAACTGGGGAATGCCAGTTTTGAAGGCAGGAAGAGTAACAAGCCAGAAAATCTGAGCTGTCTGGAGAAGTCAGACAAAGCTCCAGAAAGCCCTGCTGACACCTTGACTAGCCCACAAATGCTCATGTCAACCTCTGAGCTCCTACAACTGAGATCAATGTGTGCTCTGTGTGTTACAGCAGCCTTAGAAAATTAAGGCACACCATGTTTCATTCCCAATCCTAAGATGCAGGTGACTTATCAGACTCCAATTCCACAGACAGTGCTTCTCATTCAGCAACTGTTTCCTAATGTGTTTCTGAACCTGAGCCAGCAATAACTGGAGAAAGAAAGAGAGAAAGAGGCAGAAAAAAGGAATCCTAAGAACTTCAAAACGGAATTAAAATCCTGCAATGTCTCATCTGAGAGATCATCCCAACTCAAACCCATTAAGTAGGCACCTCACTGAGGGAAGCATGGCTTCGGCCTTCAATCCTTCCTCCTGCAGCTTTTCCTGGTGGTGCTAACTAGCTCACATCAGAAAATCGGGAGCAAACAGTTTGAGAGAATGACTCGAAGCAACCTATTTGGATTAGTTCTACTCCAGACCGATCCTCAGAGCTAAAAGAAAATTCAGCTTATTCTCCAAGACCAAAGATACACTGGTCTCCAGTCACAAGAGAGCACAAGTACTTGCCTGGAGCATTCACTCTGTGCAAATGATTGTTACAGTAAATATTTGCCCCCCAAAAAGTTTATTTATAGATAAAGGTTTCATTATCCCTCTAAATCTAACTACCAATTTGGGAAAAAATGCAGGTGAAAAAACAAAAATTACTTTAAGTGATAATACAAAGATGTGATCAACAAAATCCAGATATTGAGGATATAGAAAATAAATGGTCTGATTTCTTCAAGACACATGCAAAATCCTGTCTCTCTCTCATACACACACACACATTCACTTCATTATATTAACTTTCCCATCATTTCATCAATTTAGGAGGTTCACAATATTGACTTAGAGCTGACCTGCAAGTGATTGGGAAAATGAGAATAAAAGCTGCTGCCACTTGGCTGAGTAAATAAACATTCCTCCTTGTTACTGCAACATCCAGGGAAGGCAGGTAGAACAACGCTCAGACATGAGGAGGAGAAACATTACACTGTTACAGCCATGTTGGTAGAAATAAGGCCAGCCAATGGCAAGGAGAGGAAAGGAGTCTCATGCCCAACACTCAATGAACGTGGGTGACTCTCAATTGGAAAGCTCCTCCATTTCCTTAAAAAGCACAGAATGCACACAGGTGCTTTGGACACCATCTCCACAATGACAGTCTTCACTCGCGCTGGGTTTGAACAGAAGCAGGTGAATATTTAAAGTGGGAAGACAGGTCATGGCAATGGGGCCAGTGAGAGGTGGGGGTTGAAAAGAACACAGGACAAAATGAAGGCAAGACTGTGGTTAAAAAATAAAAAAAAAAAAGTTTATCAACAAGAACTGTTCAAAATGCCCATTAGAAAAGTGAGGGGAAGGAAGCAGAGGGGAGGGAACTAGAAGGGAGGGGAGGGGAGGGGAGGGGACAGGAGGGGAGGGGAGCAGAGAGAAGGCAGAAAAGGAGACACTTCAATGAAGAAACAAGAGGTCATGTTCTCTGTTAGACTATCAACATGCTAAAGACACAAATTCTTCTTAAATTAATACAGATAGTTCATGTATCAAAGAAAATCCTAGTAGAATTTGTCAGAGAACTGAACACACCAAATTAATAAAACTACAGTCAAGTATACGGTGCACATGGGAGGTACACAACTCAATTCATACGGAACAGTCCACCCTGCCAAGATGGGGTTTGTGCATCCTGACTCGGAAGCAATTTCCTGCCTTTATGTCATTGAGACATCCTCCCTAGACAAGGGCGGTGATGCATTCCTGGAACAGCAACATTTGGGAGGCTGAGGCAGGAGGATGGTAAGTTTGAGGGCAGCCTGGGCTGCATAGCAAGTTCTAAGAGAGAAAAAAAAAGGAGAAAAATATCTATTATATACATGTGTGTATCATCATGTATGTGTGTATGTCTGTGTGTGTGAAGGAAGATTTGACTTGAAATTTAGAACTTATATTAATAAAAAAATCATAAATGGGAGAAGTTACAGCATATAAAATTCAGTATAAAGAATTGGTAAAGATCTGCCACCAACCCAAAGAGGAGGGAGAGAGGGAGGAAACAAACAAAGAGTAAATAAGCAATGGAAGGACATAAAAGAAATCCAAAGACCAAGATTTATACCAACCCTCCTCTACTGGCTGGTTTTGTGTTAACTTGATACAAGCTAGTCATCAGAGAGGAAGACTAGCCGCAGATTGAGGAAATGAGCCTCAGCTGAGGAAACACCTCCATGATGACCAGCTATCGGGCATTTTCTCAATTACTGATTGACGGGGAGGGCTCAGCCCACTGTGGATAGTTCCACCCCTGGGCTGGTGGTTCTGGGTTCTGTAAGGAAGCAGGCTGAGCAAGGCATGAGAAGCAAGCCTGTAGTGAGATTTTTTCCCCCTTAAAAAAACACAGAAACATCCTAAGAATATGTTTTTGTCTTAATCCCAGGTGTGGCTTTGGGGCTGCTTCACAGCAGCTGACTATGATTTACCTCATGCTCTAGCAGGGACATGGTTCTACAAGTGTATGACATTTGGAATTCTGCAAAATTTTCAGAGGATATACAAATGCTACAGCCCTGATGGGTGGGCTATGCTGGTTAGTGGTTGGATGATGTTACTTGTGGGTTGTTAAGTCGTCTTGTGCAAAGAAGAAGAAATTAGATATCCTGACATCAAAGATCAAACTTGCACCAAGGAAATCAATGCCCCTAATCAGCAGGAGGTGGTCTAACGTAACGTTGCCTCCTTCCCCCTGTATCTTTTTTCTCTCACATCTAGTGTTAGAGGGATAAAAGAGTACAAGAATGAGGCTGGGAAAGGGTAAAAGAAAGGAACCCACACAGTAAAATAACTCCAGCTACACAAGTCAGTAAACAGAACCCCTCCACAGCTTCTGCATCTGCTCCTGCCTCCAAGTTCCTGCCCTGCTTGAGTTCCTGTCCTCACTTCCTTCAGTGATGAACAGCAATGTGGAAGTGTAAGCCAAATAAACCCTTTCCTTCCAACTAGCTTTTTGGTCATGGTGTTTCATTGCATCAAGAGAAACCCTAAGACCTTTCTCCTTCAAGGTTTAGGAACATAGCAAGTGCTATGACCTGGTGAGATTATACTTACAATGCAAATGTTTAGGGATGGTGAGAATGTTTATAGGCATGAAACTAGCACCATTATTCGTGTGGCTGCATTTACAATGTAAAGTGAGAAAATGTTTTTTAAATATAATAAAAGATCACACACTAAAATCATGAAAGCTAGGCTGGCTCAGCACACTGGCTGTTCTTCCTGAGGACTCTGGTTCAATTCCCAGGACCCACATGGCAGTTCACAACTCCAAGCTAAAAGGATCCACCACCCTCTTCGGCCTCCATGGGCACTGTATGCACATGGCATATAGCTACAGATGCAGGTAAGGCACACACAAACACATACACATAAAATAAAATTTTTTAAAGTTAAATAAAATGATGAAAACTGCCTCTTGAAGGGTTAAATATAGGAAAGTGAGGGAAATTAATAGTTATAGCTTAAGCATTCTGACTTACCTCTAAAATAGCTGTAAGATTTTTATAGAAATTAAGTCTACAAACAGGCTATATGGTAGAAAATAATTTATAGCACTAATGTTATTTTCTGTTTCATTAAGATCCTTCATCAAGTCTACTCAGATGAAGAGCATAGGCAGAGGGTGATGGGCTGAGGGTTTAAGTTCAAAGTCACAATTAATATTGTCATATGACAATCATATTACCATATAAAGACATTTGTGACTTTTAATTATATAAAGATATAAGGTTAATTTTTAATTATAAATAAGACTCTCTAAAACACACACAGGCTGCTTTTTTTCCTTACTTTGTCTTAAGTACATCTATTTTTTATGTCTTTTGTTTGTTTGATTTTTCACCGTTTGAGAACTTTATACACAAACACAATGTCTTTTAAACAAATCCATCCTCATTCCTCTCCAACTCCTCCCATACCTTCATCACTTGCCCCTCACAAACTCATGTACTCTTTTTATTCAACCCACTGAGTAATAATACTGTAAGTGCATGGGTGAAGGGCCACCCACTGGAACATGGACAGCCTATCATGGCCCACTTCCAAATTAAACTGACTCTCCTTCCCCTGGTAGCCATCACTTGCCAATAGCTCTTAAGCTATGGGTAGGACATTATGAGGCCCTCCCTCATCCATTCTGTACTTGTGGCTGGCTTGGTTGTCTGCATCCAGTCATAGCTGCTATGAGGAACTCATAGCCAATACTGTCCAGTGAGCCAAGGAACCATGCCACGGTCATAAGCTGTAGGAGAGAGTGATCTGCTATTATTCAGCTCAAAGGACAGAGTATTAAACTGATCCTATATACTTATCTTTACACTCATATATTAGTGCAACTCTCAATCTTCATTAGTGAAGCTAATAATTAAGACAAAGATTCACAATTGGTCAAAGTACAGAAAATAAGAAACTACAGTGTGTTTACACTTAGCTGGAACATCGATACCACACTCCTCTCCCCAAGGCTCGGGGATCATCATGGGAAAGAAAGCAGAAAGAATGAATGAAGTAGTGAAGGATGCTACAAAACGGTGCTTTCCAGACATGGCAGGGCCACTGCACTCATAATCAAATCTACTTTGCCTTCACAAAAACAAAAGAGTGAGAAAGAGACTCTGTCCTAATAATCCTGTATATGAAATTCTGTAGGAATTAGCAAGGATTATCATAGTTGGGGGGAGTTAGGGGATAAAGCTCAAACACCTTTGCAGAAAACCATGTAATCTATAGATGTGCCTTTCCTATTAATATTGCAAATAAAGTATTCAGTAAGCAATTGAAGAAATGTCAGACATAGCCATTTCTAACTCTCTTCACATCGATGGGTACCTCAACTCTTGAATTTCACAGTTAATGCATGCCATGTACATGGCCTGCTTAGCAGGCTTTTACTATCTGTACATCCCTATGTCCACAGCCTTTGAAACATACTTTCACAGAGAAATGAGCATGGACCCAATCTGGTGCAGATGAAATTATTAGCAACCATTAGTAATCAGTGACTACAGCTGCACAGAACCTTAGAGCTCAGTACAAAACAGCACCCTGGGGACACTAAGAGCATGGAAGAAGACGTCAGCCAGGACTTCCCAAGGAAGCAGTCTTTGAAATGCTCCCAGACAGGCAAGAGTGTTAAATAACAGCACTCAAGCCAAGGGCACATGCTGCTCAGGAGCACAGCTGAAGCTTTAACAGTGTATAGAAAACTGTAAGAAACACAGTGAGTGCCTGCGGCCTCTAGAGAGCAAACAAGGAACAGGAGAGGAAGTGCAGGTGGATGTTAGCATCACAAATATTGAATCATGCTCAGTTCCTTGAGCACTTAGCACAATCCACTGCAACCTGCAACCATTAATCAACTCATAACTCTAGCACGGAGTTGGCGCCATTTGGGGGAATATCCATTTCATCTTTTATTCTTTACAACCTTTATCCAGAGTGCTTCACTCAAGAAACATCCATCTAGGTAGCATGTGGGGGAAACTGCAGCTGCACAAAGATAAGACGTAGTCTTTGTCCTTGGCTTAACCTCCCTAAGCTTCAGCTCTCCCACCAGAAAAATGAAGTTTAACCAAAGACGGATGAAAGCTGATCCAGCGCTGATGCTCTGACTCTGAAAGTCAAAGCAGGAACACAGGTGCCAGAAGATAAAAATAAAGTGACTGGTAGGGAAACACATATACACAACTCCATAACACACACACATACACACACACACATACACACACACACCATGCACACTGATGAACCTGAGAATCACATTGTAAAAGCATTTCAAGAACTAGAAATGGTTTAATAAGGGTCTTAAATATAGTAATTGTTGGAAGAATCTGCCACCTAGTGGTGCAAAATCCCTTCTGGCCCACAAAACAAAAAAAGTTAGGAATAACCAACAATTTCAGGTGTTCAATGCAATGGCCAGAGTACTTAAAGCAAACAAAAATGAAACACAGAAAGAAAGAAAAAGACACATCATGACCAAAAATTTCAAAATGCTTAAAGAACTGGGTGTGCACAATGGTGGAGCACTTGTCTACCATGCAGGAGCTATGGGGCGACATCCCAGAACCATAAAACAGAGCGGAAAAGAGAAAATTAAGACTTAAGACCAGACTTGTCAAAAATGAGGGGCTGAAGAAGCACATAACATAATATTTCATATCTGCGTATGTATAAACAAATATATGTAGCCATTATTCCTCTCACACAAAACTGAGTGAAATTCCTATGAAACAAACCAAAGATAAGGCAGAAATCACTTCTAAAAATGAACAGCAGGCAGTTTTGTTCAGAATATAAGAAGAAAATAAATAAAGAGGGATTACAAGTGGATCTTATATCCACTAAAAAAGTATATAATCAAAGCACAAAAATCTCTCTCAACATTACTGAAATCCAAGCATAAAAAAAAATGGTATCAAGTTAAATCCAAACCCTGGGGAAGAAAAAAGACAGGACAAAAAAAAAAAAGAAGGGATTTTTAAAAAAGAATGAGCGCCAGAGCAGGCCTGAGAGGTGGAGACAGCATCAGCCCCCAGGGCTTGCTATAGCATAAGCACAAACACCACTTGTCAAATAGCAGGAGATGACAGGGGAGTGCCATGCTGATTCCACTGTTGTTTTCAAAGGCCAAGGTTAAGCTACAACTGCCAAAACCTTAGCATCATGATGAAATTACCAATTACACTCTGCTCCTCAGCACAAAAATAAATAAAGGAATTAACAAGTTGTATCCTACTCAACAGGTGTCTGGCTGGAGACTGCTAAGGACCAGCTCTGCCAGCCTGCAGGACAATAAAAACGCATGTCAATAGGAATCACAGTTCCCCGCTTCCCAGTGCCTGTCGGACCAAATTGCAGTCTGCAAACATCAGCAAGCCTTGACTCACTTCTAGAAATGCTCACCCTAACACTCTGTCTAAAGACAGCATCTGTGCACTCCTCAGGAGAAGTCAGCTTGTGCTTGTGGAGTCAGGAACTGAGAGCAGCATCCGCTCAGGTACGGACACTCCTATGTTGTGCACAATGCTGCACATTAATCCCATCAGTGTGTGAGTCCCTGTATCATCAAAGGTCCAATACAGCAAAGACCCTGGCTGAAGCGCTCTTCCTTTTCCAGGAGCAATCCTTCATCGTAAGTTTGCCCCAGCGCTGCTTTCCACCACGTTGTACGAGGAAGTTAGCACTGTGCCACCTGCAGGTGCATGCACACAGGAACCTTTTACCCCACCCCCTGCCCCACACTAAGGACTAAATACTTGTTTGGAATACTCACACTCTCCTGCCAGTGTAGTGACTTATATGTTCAAAATATGGAAGATGCTGATTAAGGGAAAAAGCAAGCAAAAACCCTCCTGGGGTAACCAAATCAGCATCCAGAAAGCATAGCTCTTCAGCGCTCGGCATTCCACTAGTTGAAATTATTCTCTATTTCCCTAAAGCCTGTGTCCTCTTCCATCTGCACAGCCTCCCAAAAGGCAGCCTTGACCTAACTGCTCTTCAGCACTGCAGTTCCACCCCCCCGCCCCCAGCTGAAAGCCGTCCACTTAAAGGCAGCCTGATGTCCTAGCTGTTACTCTCTGTAATCGTCTCGAATCTGGCTTAAAACAAAGTTCACATCAAGAACAGTATGTTTTCAATCATCCAAATACTTGAAATCTCCCTCTGCACAGCTATGGCTTGCATTATTCATCAATCAGTTACTTCCCATGGACTGTATGAAACATGAGTGTTAAAGATAAAGTTTTAAATGAAAGCTAAAGGGCCTTTTGTTCTTTCTCATTTATTCAATTATTTATACAGAACACTGCTACCGCTACTGCTTGGCTATGGTTTGAGTATAAGCTCAATGCTCTGGTTCCCTGTATTGAAACTTGATCCCCATTGTGAAGTACTGGGAGGATAAAACAAAATTAAACTAACTATAGATGGTAGCTATTATAAGATTATTACTAGATAAAACAATTTGCAGGACCCTTCATGATTAGTAGAGAGATTAGTGGTAGAGACTAGATGGAGGCTGGAAGCTCTCTTCCCTTTTCCTGTATTCCTCCCTGGTCCCAACCCTCCCATCCCCCACCTCACCCTGTCCTCTCTCTGGTGGTGATCTGAAAAGCTACAGGATTCTCTGCCAGATGAAGGTTATCCTCCAGATAATGCCCACAGATCAAAATAAACCTCTCTTCATAATAACAACAAAGATAGCATGCCTCCAGTATTTCCTGACAGCAAAAACAGACTAACAAAAACAGCTTCACTGCGGTGTGCCATAGATCATGACATAAAGGAGCTTGATGAGTAACAGGCAGCAAACCACATTTAATAGTAGTTTCATCATTTTACCCATTTAATAAAATCACTGAATTGTACTGAAATTGTTGGCCAGTGTCATAAGAATTGAGAGCATGAGTATCTTTTCAAAAGGACACTTTGTCCCTGCAAAAGAAGAGGCATTCTCCTAGCCTTTCAACATTGTTGAGAAATAGTCTAAAGTAGCTAATACTAAACAGTAATTGTGCAGTTATCAAAGACCTGATGGAAATTCAAAGTGGAACAAATCAAATAAATTTTGCTTGTAAATATTTACAATTAAATTAAGAATAAAGACTAAAAAAAAAAAACTATACACTTAGAAGTAGTCATGTCATTTCAAATACATACACATCTTGTATTAAGTGATATTAAACTTCCTTACTTGTGGGCATATGACCACCAAGACTGACTCATGAAGTTCAGGGAGCACTCCAGAGACTCCTCTAGCAAGCTTTCCACCCACCATGCAATAAGAGTTCAATATCAGAGCTGGAGAGATTCTCAGTGGTTTAAAGCACTTGCTGTTCGTGCAGAGGATGTGGGTTCAAATCCCAACACCTATATGATAGCTCACAACCATATATAACTCCAGTTCTGTAGACTCTGAGACCCTCTTCTGGCTTCGGGGGAGCTAGGCACACACATGAATATTTGGACAAAATATTCATATACATACAACAACTACATCTTTTAAAACAATGTTAAGTATTAAGTTCTATATAGTTTCCTCTGAGAATGCAGATGAGGTAAGGGACTCCTTTCAGCCAGAACCACAATACAAACAAAAATGAAACCAGCAGATCAAAGAAAAGGAAGACAGTAGTGCACACTAAGTGGAGGGAGCTGACAGTGGGGATAGAGTATGAGATAGTCTGAGTGCTTAAGCAGGATGAAGTGCAGGTCTTGGGCTGACTGAGATACAGAGGGGAAAGAACCAAGAGTGCCCACAGAGCCTATTCCCAAGCTGCTCAATTAATTTCTGTTTCATGTTACACAATTTACCACCTCAATTTCTCTTCCTGAACAAAGCTTGTAGCACCAGACAACACAATGAATTTCATAAAAACTATGAGTTTGTGTGTTATCAATTTATACCAACTCTACGGTTGATTTATTGAACACTTATAAAATCCTTGCGTATGATGAATGCCATATGCTCATATTACTAGAAAGAGAAAACAAACAAAAATGTGATAAATATTTTACCTTCTTTCATTTAAAAAAAAAAAAGACCACACCATGAAAATATAAACTGCAAAGCAGGTGTTTTATCATTCCCAGTGGGATATCTGCATTCATCCCTGCATGACAGCAATCCTCAAGCAGAAACATTAGTGCCATCCATCTCCAAGCTGACTGCTATCGAGTTGCATGATTGTAGAATTAAGGGGAGCTCATCCTTGAGAATGCACCAAGCTTGCTTCAACTCATTAAATAGATCACTCTCACCACAAAACATCCCGTTGAGGAGATAGCTGGAGGGGGATGGGGAGGGGAGAGGGAGGAAGGGAGGACCAAGAGAAGATGAGGGAGGGTCCTACAGTCAGGAAGTAAAGTGAATAAATTATAAAAAATAAAGTTTAATTTAAAAAACATGCCCTCGGGTACTTAGATCCTCATATGCTGGGATTACAGGCATGCGCCACCATTCCTGTGTTAGTAATTAACAAGAAATTCTAATTAACCGGGGAGTAAAGGTTAAAAGAATGCATGTCAGCATACATGGCCTACAAAGCTTTACACAATTCAACACTTGGCATTCTCATTTGACCTAAAATAACTAATATGCTTGTCAACTGGCTTCTTTCAAGTTGGCCTCTCAGCTATTCCTAGACAATGCCAAGGACATGACCAGCTCAGAGCAAGCTATTCTGTCTGCATAGAACCCTCATATCCTAGATATCCAAAAACAAATACCCTCAACTTCCTGCTGGTCTTTGAGGAGATGTTACTTTTTCAATGGGGATAACCTCACACTCTTTTTTTTTTTTTACATTTATGTGTATCTGTGTGTGTGTGAATATGCCACAGCACATGTATGCAAGTCAGAGGACAATTTATAGAGCTGGTTATCTCTTTCCACCATGTCAGTCTCAAAGATTGAATTCAAGTCACCAAGCTTCATGACAAGGACCTTGGCCTACCAAGCCATCTCAGGAGCTAGACAGCCTAAACCAGTGATTCTCAACCTTTCTAATGCTGTGTTTCTCATGTTGTGGTGACCCCCAACCATAAAATTATTTTCATTGCACCTTTGTAACTGTAATTTTGCTACTGTTATGAATCATAATATAAATATATGATATGCATGATATTTGACATGCAACCCTGTGAAAGGGTCATTCAACTCCCAAAGGGGTTGTGACCCACAAGTTGAGAATCACTTCAAACTGTCATCTGCACCTTAGTCCCCATCGCTGATCCTTTTTTTCCAGTAGCCTTATCAGTTCTTCACATACTTCACATCCATTATTTGTTGCCTGTGGAATACAGTAAGTTATATAAGGTCTACCAGAGGAGCAGAGGAAATAGCAATGCAAAAATGAATGGAAACATACTGATAAAAAACTGTAAGCATTCTAGTTGCAACTGCAGCGAGCAGGTATGTAACCACAACAGTAGTCAGTCACAAAATTATATGAGCAGTAAAGAACAGCAAAATATTGTACAAACCTCACAGTGGGTAAGAAAAATAAATACCACTATCTAAAACATAAGTCAATACATAACATGTGAAATTAGAAACAAAAAACAACACTGTCATCCGAACGAAACGACAGCCAACAGATTGGGAAAGGATCATTACCAATCCCACTTCTGACAGAGGGCTAATATCCAGTATATATAAAGAACTCAAGAAGTTAAAAAGCAAGAAACCAAATAATCCAATTA
>CM053755.1:21957052-21970340 GCA_028658305.1 Pachyuromys duprasi
GGAGGAGGGAGATGAGGGAGGGAGTGGTAGGGGAGGAGGGACTGAGGGAGGGGGCTACGTCTGGGATTCAAAGTACCTAACCTGTGATTGAGATAAAAATAAATAAATTAAAAAAAAAATAAACAAAAAACAATAATGTAAGCATTTTTCTTCAGTCTTAGAAACAAAGAATCAACTAATAGTAGAAGTGCCTGCTTGCAGAAAACAAGAATCTGAACCTGGCGTAATGGCATATACCTGTAATCCCAGCATTCTGGGAGGCAGAGGCAGGTAGATCTCTGTGAGTTCAAGGCCAGCCTGGTCTACAAGGCAAGTCCAGGATAGCAGGATAGCCAAGGCGACACAAAGAAACTGGTTTCCAAAAAAAAGGAAAAAAATGGATTTTTTTTTTTTTTTAGAATTACTTAACACTTGAAATTATATCCAAACATCATTCATAAACAAAAGGTAAAAGAGAGAAAAAACTGCAAAGGCAAGTACCATCTTGGGAAGTATTCACTACACATTTCATTCATCCAGAATTAATATGCAAATTATACAAATTATATAAAATGTCAGGAACAAAATAGCTAATAAAATAAAGCCTACGATAAGCATTTCACATTGAGTAAACAGGAGCAGCCAATTAACATACAAAGAGCTGTTCAACATCATTAGTAGCCAAAGAAATGCAAATTAAAACTTGAATAGGATAATTTTTTTTGTTTGGCTGTTATGTTTTGCAGTGCTAAGGATGAACCCAGGACCATCCACATGTACCTTTGAGCTGTACTTGTTCTACCCCAGAGATACTCTTTCAAAACAGACATTCAATCTGATATTAATCCTACCACCAAGAGTACCAGTTGCCAAGGCTATTTTCCTGGCTCTCCACAAAATGATGGTAAGGCTCTATTGCTGAAGACAACACGTAAACAACTCACTGAATATGGAGTTGGTGCCTACCTAGAACCTTCACCCTTTGGACTAATGTTTTCTGTACTGCAGGGTACTCTGCACATTACCAAAGAAGAACTAAGCTACGAACCCTTCATTCTACAAGAGTGACCTACGTGCAAGATACACTGGTGCAACAGTAGCATAAAGCTTGGTTGTAACCAACTAATGTATGATTGGATTTTAAGGCCCACCCCATGTGATGGAACCCATCTCCAACACTGCCCGAGTGACCAAGAAGCTGAGATTAGATAGCCCAGGGAGCTAGGGAAAAACCAAATACAACTGTTCTGCTAAAAGAGCATAGCAATAAAATGACTCCTAATGGCAATTTGCTATCTTCATACATCCGTGCCATGCTCACCAATCATCAGAGAAACTTCCTCCTGTACCAGATGAGAATAAATATAGAGACCAAGAGCCAGACAATGTGCAGACCTTAGAACACTGAGCCCTTAATGTGATGCCTTCATCAAACTTCTCCCATCAGGGCTCAGAGAACACTTTGGAAGAAGAGGCAGAAAGAGTATAAGAGCCAGCAGGGATGAAGGATACCAAGAAAACAAGGCCCTCTATAGCAACAGGATCAATGCACATACTAAGACAGCACGCACAGGGCCTAGACATGTCTGCACCAGATGTGATCCTGGAGCTGAAAGAAGTGTACACATGGCCCCCATCCCTAACCCAGAAGCAATCTCCAGTTGATAACCACTTGCAAATGAAATATTACTTTTCTCCAAGGGAGGCTGTCTGGGAAAACAAGCCACTCTTAGGAGGAGGCCCGATGCCAAGCAGTAGATAGCCACACAAAGCAAACTCAACATCTTTGGAGGTTCTTTGTCTCAGAATGCTGTCAGCGCCTTTTTTTTTTTCTTTTTTGGTCACAGGTCCTTTGGGTATATATTATGACTTCCAGTTTTGGGTTTTTATGAAATTCCTATGTGTACAAACCTGTGTGCATGTCTCTCTCTGTGTGTGTCTGCGTCTATACATGTTTCTTGTGCTTTTTCTTTGGCTCCTTTTCTTGTTTGGTTGTTTTGTCATGTTCTGATTTGTTTTGGGCTTATTTTGTTGTTATTTTATTTTATTATTATTATTATTCTTTAGATGCCTGTTAGTTTTCTAAAGAAAAATCACGAAAAGTGTGAATCCAGAGGTAAAGCGAGGTGGGGAGAAACTGAGAGGAAGAGAGAGAGGAGAACTAGTATAATACACTGTATGAAAAAATATATTTTCAATAGAAGGAAAAAAGCATAGCGACAACCAAAACACTGTGGAATAATAGAAAGGCTCATACACTGATATTAAATTGATACAAGTACTGTGAAAAATGCTTAGCGTTATCTGATACACTTGGACATGTATGTTCTTAACAATTCGGCTAGTCAAGTCTTGGTTCTGCATCCTACAGATATATAGTGCCAAAGTAATACATAATGATTGGTAGCAAATATGACTTCTACCTTTTTTTTAACCTTTACAACTTTTAAAACACCCCGAAAAGAATCAAATTTTTGCCTACAGGAGACTAAGTAAACATGTTGTACAGTATTGATAAAAAAATAAATAAACAAGAGCAGTGTAAGTCAAACATCAAGTAAGAGAGTAAGATTTGTGTATCTTGTGTGTGATTGCATTGATATAAAATAAAAACAGCACAGATAAATAGGAGGAAGTGACAGTCCTGTGAAGAAGGAAAAGGAACAATATCATAACTAAAGATAGTTTTCTCTCAGAGAAGACAATGAGATCAGAAACGTGTGTGTGTATATGTCTGTGTGTGTATGTGTCTGTGGTGTATGCGTCTGTGTGTTTGTGTTGTGTGTGTCTATGTGTCCATGACCATATATATATATATGTTCTTTTGCCATACAAAAATGTCTTAAAATTCTGAACAAAAAGCTATAGACTTATATGTGAATGGCATGCAATGCTTATACACATTATTAGCTAGAGACTCAAGCATGATAACACAGAATTTAAGACTCACCAGTAGACACAGACCAAATTAAAATTTCAGAACTCATGTTACATTCATCCAACTCAAAATCTGACAAGAACCAGAAAACTCACAAAATTCATGTAAATTTCAGTCTCAATAACAAAGAGGAAAAGTCACAGGAAGTAAAAATGTTCAAAGTTTCCCATAAGCCTCAGTGTAGGTGGTAGGTAAATAATGAAGCAGAGAAAACGTGAAGAACAGAGAACAGTACTGAGAGGAACTGTGTAAATAACAAGCAATCAGCCTGACTCTGTGAGTAGAGAAGTGACATCTACTGAGGTCCTTTTGTAGGAAGGCGCTGCATACATGGTCCTTCAGTGCTCCAAATAACACTGAGACAGGTATTATGAAAGAGAAAGGTCTAAAACATTTAGAGCAGGAAAATTTCTCAATGAAATTTGCAGTGTCTTGTCTGACTCAAAGAAGTTCACCAAGCCAGACCAGAGGCAGAAGGATCAGAATATAAGTACAACAATATTCCAAATATTGAACATAGTTATACACAGGGGGACAGAATGAAGAAGCCAAGATCCCTGCATTTACCTAACAGTCCAGTAAGTAAGACAACAAATGACTGCTTACCTATGACCAGGGTGGTAAATAGCGGTATTTATTCCATGAGGATAATGACTATTAAAGCTGAAACTGTGACTCTCTTGGTAGCTCTGATTTGTTCCAACACTAAGTAAAGAAAGCACAACAGAAATAATTACCATTAAACCACAGGGACACCAGTAGATAGCGTAGCAGCCACACTTTAAAGACAAACAACACCAACACTGTTGAGGACGTAAACAACCAAACGCGTTACAGCAGGGATGTGACTGATCCAATCATCCTGTTTAAAAGCCTGAAAGTTTTGTATAAAACTAAATTTTATCACCCAATGGCCAGGCACTTCTAATGAAAGACAATGACCCAGGAGAAATAAAAATCTTTATGTTTATCTATGAAGATTTATGCAAGAATGGCCATAGTACAATCTGTCAAGTCACAGTACAAATGGTCATGAATGGTCCAGCTTGTCACAGCCCCAAACTGGAAACATACAAGTCCATCTACAGAGGAATGAACAAATGAAGCATGAGATATCATTGTGTCTATATGTAAAGACATGTTATATAATTCATGAAAGATGAATCATTTTTAACAAGGAATAACATAATGATATACAAAAAACTGATAATTTCTAAATATGCTAAGTGAATGAGATTTGAGCAAAAGTCTATATATTATATGATTTCCTTGTTATGAACTGTTTCAATGGGCAGAACTAATTTATGATTAAAAATAATATGTTTAAAAATGGTAGTATTCACGGGATAGATGTGGAAAAGAGGGGGAGGAGGGAGCTCTCTAGTATGGTGATAATGTTCCATTTCTTCACAGAGTTCTGACCGGTACAATCACCTATCACACTCATGGGAGCTACAACTAAGATGTGTGTACTCCACTGTACCCGGATTTCATCTCAGAAAAAACTATGAGCAAAATAATAAACTCTTCATAATATGCATTCTCAAGGATTTGATATTTTCAATGAACTATGAAATACAAGATAAAATTAATTGTTGGCTGGAGGGATGAATAAATGTCTAGAAATGTGACGTATAAACTATAATAAATTTCTAACCACAGAATTCAAACACAGATGTATGAACATTCACTATACAAGTTTTTAACATGTCTGATGTATTTGTAATTATTATAATATGATAAAAAAGTATCTGACACTGTCCAGAAAAATAAACATTATATTAAAATGCATTTTTACCTGACAAGGTAACTTCTCAGTTCTCCTCGGTAATTAATGACCAGGAGCTCTGCAGACCACTGTGCACTTGCTTTGTATTCTAAAAATACCAACCCAGCAATGGCATAGCTCAAGTCCCCAGCAAACCCGGATGCCTGAAAACAGGAGAAAATTAGGTCATTACAGGGATACAGATAAACTACTTCATGTTTAACTGGACAATAACCCAGACACTGGCTCTGACACCAGGTTTATAGTGGGCTCCTAACTAGTCACAGCAGCCACAGCACCCTCCTTGAGATGCTCAGCTGGATAAGCATTTTTTGTACTCAAACTCCCTGGAAAATAAAGAGGAAAGAAGAAAAGCAAGCAATGCCACCATTCAGTCTCTTTGCAAACAAATGCTTTCAAATATTAATCTCCACTGCAACAGTCTATGCCAAAAAGACTTCAAGTACTTTCCATGTGCCTACTCAGCAACTTACAGGGAAGAACATAACACTCAATGTCAGCCTTTCCATCAAGCAACTATATGACCATGCTGACAGAGCTCTGAAAGTCTAAGCTTCTTTGAAAGGAAAAATAACAGTATTTCACTGAGAATGTGACCAGAATAGTCCATCTTGGTATGAAGACTATTTGAGACTAAAGACAAATAATCAATAGATGGGCAAGGTTCTCTCTTCTCCCCTTACTTATTCAAAAATGAGGCACAATTTCATTCAGTAATAATGTCCCCCTGTAGCAGGCAGAGGAAAAAGAGGCACACCAAAATAAGTCTGTAGGCCTTTTAAAGACCAGTCATGTCCTTTCTCTATCCAACATCACTTTCCCACAGTGCATCATCCCTAGCAGCCCACAGTCCATTTCCCTAGTGTAGTCACATCTCAATACTGTAAAAGCCTCTGCTAAAACAGTCCATAAGCTCCTAGCTCAAACTGTTTCCTTGGGTTTTCACTTTTCTATAAAGGCCCATAAACACAAAAGTATTAGCACCAATTATTATTGTCTGCCTCTTATTATATTAATGTCTCATGTCAATTACTTTACAGGCCCATAGAAATTTAAAAACAAAGTAAAAAAGGTTTCTCTCCAACACTCTAAATAGTTTTTCATGATCTAGAACTGCTCAATAAACACCCATCTCAAACACATGCCAAATTTCACACTTAATACCAAGGCAAAAATGCAAAACCTCTCACAACATTTCATAATGATTATATAAAATTAAATAAAATACATTATCCATAAATTTCACCTATGCCTTATAATAACGATTTGAAAATGTAAAATTACACTTAACCACATAGATAACTGTCATTACAGTCCTACTGAGCAGCACTAGCCTGTTAAATGGTAATTTGAACCTTAGTCTGGTTTTGTGGAACTTCAATATGATCTCTATTCATTCTTTCCAACGTTTCTTGTTTTTTCTTAGGAAAAATCATTATCTGTATCATTGACTCTCAACGTTAACGTCTTAAATCATGCTTTTTCTCTACTCTCCCTTTCAAACCTGTCCTTTTTAGGTAACAAAGTCCAGTTTCTCTAGTAGTTGTTTCTGTTGCAAACAGCCCACTGATTTATTCCCTCACTATAACCTATCAATAATCCATACCATGATAAAAGAAAAACTGAGATGCCTTAAATATAGTCACAGGGGCCAGAAGATGAATGTTCAACTAGCCAATCCACAAGCAATGACTGCTTCTCCTTACAGATGTTTCTCACACCCCATCCCTCCTTTCTGTGGTAACGGAGATCCACTGTGAGCAGTGCTCTCCCTCTCCTTAGTCTATAGAAGCAGTCTTCACTCTAAGTCCAGGAGACCATTTTTAACTGGTGCCTAAGCCTTGTTCCTGAAGGACAGGAGAAACTTTGCCAGGACCTGATCTTTTGTTTTTCTGACTAGTCTCTACTATGACTCAACAAACACTTTTATTTCAGACATCCTTTGATGTTAAGGGCTTAATCATGTCTATTTATTTCTTGTTATAAAATGGATTTACACCTATAGCATACATTCCAAATACAAAATAATAAATACTACATAACTATAATCATTTTAACTAGATGTTAAGTGTTTTAAGTTCATAGCTTATTATTCTCATTTATACTTATATTTCACCACTCTTCACACTCATCCATTGCAACGTTATACACATTATACCACACACACTAAGAGAGAGTCATCATTGAAGGTGTGCACGCACTGGGGAGATGACGAAGAGCTCACTCCCCGTGAGGTCAAACACCCTCACAGTCCCTGTGCTTTCGGCATAGGCCAGGAGCGCACAATCATGACTCCATGCTACCCGTCTCCACTGAGGCTTCGGGTCTTTTGGAACTAAAACAAAAAGAAAAGAGGTGGGTTAAACTAGCATAAGCATTCAGTAATTACTTCATCTCCCAAAGTGATCTAATGCTTCAGTCAACACACGTTCCCAGAAACCTCCTTCAAGCCACAAACCATGGCAAACTCTGACTCCATTACTTCAGGAGCCAATCAGCTTACTGCTGCTAGAGCTCTGATGGACACTGAACACACCCTAGACTAGTAAGAGCTCAGAAATAACTTACTCAAAATACTTATGAAATTGAGATTAATCAAGAGCCCAGAGCCCACATTCCTAAACTGTGAGTTGGCATTCCTCACAGTTTGCAACTACTGTGAGTTTGCAAACCCAAGTGTGAGAGTCAAGAAAAAGTTGGCAATGATATAAAGGTTTTGAATACACAATGACCAAAAACTGATTCAAAATCAAACAGATAGAAATTCTGAGGTGCTCCTGGAAGCGTTTAGCCATACAGTACCACCTAGATGTACCACAGGCTCTGAGCATAAAACACACACACTTTGCATGTACACATGTGACACCATGCAACACTAAGGAAGGCTGCCTGAAATACCTCACTCAGACTCAAAAGTGACTGTACATGATGAACTACAGTCTCTTTACTAGAGAAAACTTTCTCCTATTATAGAAGTATGATTTATTTACAGAAAACAAAGACGTTTAATATTTTCCTTTCATCATTCCTCAGCATGTATGAAATATACGGACTGTAATGTGTTAGAATGTTTGAGTTGATAGCTTGAGAAACTAGTCAAAAAATTTTTGTTTAGAATTAGAACAACTTCCACAGTTTTCTAAATGATCTCATGTATACTTCTGCCATTTTGTACTGTGAAGCATAAGCTCAGCATTGACTACAAAGTGAAAACGTCCATCAAACTCTGCAAAACACGACAGATACTTGACAGCCCACAGTAAGCACCACATAAGCAAGTACATCTATCTCATGAGTATGAAGCTTTGTTTTCCTGTTTAATAAAAGGTAAAACTATATATTTTATATGATTTATTATCAATAAATATTTTATTTGTAGACCTAGTATATATACCTAGATACCTGGGTTCATATGAAATTTTCTCACACATATAGGGGTAAGAAATAGAAAAGTTTTAGCATCATTAGCCTAGAGAATTTGTAAAACAGTAATTATTCCTATCCACAGAGTTTAGCTCCTCTAAAAATCCAAACCATTAAAAGTACAATTGAGCGCTTTTAAGTATTGGCAGTGCATATTCCAAGAATATACTACCTAAGAAACTGAAGAGGAAATTATATATGGAGGGGGAGGCAGATGAATCAAGAGCTATTCTTAATCATATTTTAAGATTTTGATAATACCTTAATAATCCTAATAAAACCATACGCAAATCAATTTTTAAAATTCCATAGCCAGGCGCAGTGGTGCATGCCTGTATTCCCAGCACTCAGATAGGAAGAGGCAGACAGACCTCTGTGAGTTTGAGGCCAGCATGGTCTACAAAGCGAGTCCAGGAAAGCCAAGGTTACACAGAGAAACCCTGTCTCGAAAAACAAATAATAAATAAATAAACAAAAAATAAAATAAAACTTGCATATGACCCACAAGTCTCATTACTTACACAGAGAAACCCTGTCTCGAAAAACAAATAATAAATAAATAAACAAAAAATAAAATAAAACTTGCATATGACCCACAAGTCTCATTACTGAGGATTTCCAAAGCAAATGAGATCAGCTTGTTTAAGAGACATCTACACTCCTGTGTTTGTTACATTATTTACAACAGCCAAGAAACAGAAAGTATGTTTATAAACCTGATGATTGATAAGTAAAGTCTGATACATGCATGTGTATAAGGGAATACTCTTCACCATAAAAAGACTGCAATCCCATCATTTGCATCAACATGGAGGAACTGGAGATCTTTATGTTAACTGAAATGAGGCAGGCACATAGACAAGTGCTGTAGAGTATCATTCATACATGAACTCAAGCTGTGCAGAAAAAAACAGATGCTGAAATTCAAATGGGATTAAAGGTTTACATAAGAGAAGACAGAGGGTTTGAAATTAATTATTTAAATTTTCATCTCCCACCTAGCAAAACGAAAGCAACTTAAAATCTGTATGCAGAAGAAAAAATTATGAGGCAAAAATCAAAGAAAATAAACAAAATAAGAACTAAAAATCCAAACTTTTATTATTGAAAAACATTAGTAAACTGACAAAATTCTGGCCAGAATGAAGAGAAAGAAAAGAAGGTGTAAGTTACAAGTATCAGAAATAACCAAAGAGACATAAGTACAGATCCAATGGACAGTAAAATAATAACAGAGAAAATAAAATAGAGACTATAAAAAGAAGTTATAAATATGAATTGTACGATTCAAAGAAAGACTTCACACAAAAGCCAAAAATTTAAAAATGTAGCACGTTTTTAAAATTGGATTAAACCCTGCTTATTAAAAAAAAGCTGTCAATTTTTTTCATGAATTCTATAAAACATTTAAGGAAAAAATTAATTCAAGTTCTATACAGATATTTTAGAAAATAAAAAAAAGAACAATATCCACTCCTATTTTGAGACCAGCAAGACCAGAAAGAGATGAAAGCAATCTACATACCTGTATCTCTCCTTAAAGTAGGTACAATATTTTGATGCCTATGTCTCCATAAAGGCCTAACAATGACCTTAATTTGGAGGGAATCAAATATGATATTGAGTTGGTTGCTACTCAGATCAATTTTATTGGGATGTTTAGGATTGTCCTGGTAATTTTTAAATCAGTGGTCAAACACCTAGGATGCTACCTAGGTGTTACCTAACACATGAAAAATAGGTTAAGAAGGCAATTTGGGAAAGTTTGTCTGAAACTTAAGCCTAATAAGAGTTCACAGCCATCATTAAGCACAGAAAGAAGATTACATTATATAACAGTTTACTTCTATAAAACATATTCTGCTACAGGTATTAAAGAAAAACTCCTGAAAAAAATCAGCAATACTATCTTTTTTTAAGACTGATTGATTATACAGTATTCTGCCTGCATGTATGACTGCAGGCCAGAAGAGAGCACCATATCTCATTATATATGTTTGTGAGCCATCATGTGGTTGCTGGGAATTGAATTCCAGACCTCTGACCTCTGAACCATCTTTCCACCCCAACACTTATCTCTTGACTAAGACGGTTTTGTTGTCTACTTTTGTTCATCCTTGGTTGCTACTAAGAATGTGTACTATTATTTCAGTTAAAAATATTTTCACTAAACGTACAAAAAAAGGGAATGTTGGATAGTCTTAGACATTATACTCATACTTTGAAAATTGAGTATTTTGTTTCAAAGTCTAGGCATTTCAAATAGTTTGTTTCCTGATACTTTTTGTGTTGCGACACATTTATAATCACTTGCAAGGAATCTAACAGTAAGCCAATAAGGCTTAGAGAAGTCAGAGGCAAACAGAGACTGTCCACCTGCCCACTCAGCACTGGAAGGCCAATGGCCTCTCTCAGCATTCCTACAGTAGGCAAGAGAAGGAAAAATTCAACACAACAGCTCTTCAAAAAGTCTAATACCATCTGCTGTTTTTAAGACAGAAAAAGAAGCCCCAGTTACCATCAATGGTCTGGCAAACAGAGCCAAACAACTTCCAATCCACATTTCAAAGATTCTCAAATGGCCTATCTTTTATAAAACAATAATTGAAAAATATCAAAGTGGAACCAAATAGCTCCTATTTCAGTTTGCAGACTCTGCAATATGCAGTCTCAAAAATGCATTAACAACAATCTGGCTCTTCTTCTCCAGGCACACACATGAAATATCATTTGGCATATGGGAGTGATTCCCATAAAGATGAGTCAAATAATAAGCAAATGATCATTGCCTCACATTATACGAAATGGAGAGAAGCCATTAATGCAGCATTAAGGTCATAAATTCCCACATTCAGAAGCCAACAAAATAAAGCATTAGTTCTCACCACATTATCTCATCTAGGCTGCCACATTAACTATACACACTAAAAAACTCTAACAAATATAATTTGTATGAAATACAGGACAGTTAAACTTTCCATTTTCATGTTAACTTTCCATTTTCCTGTTAACTTGTGGCTTTTCAGTTTACTTACTGGTTAAGAGAAAGTGCCTAATGTCAATATTCAAAAGGACCCTCCCCTATATGTTGGGATCACTCCAACACTGAGCATGCTCAGAAGAAGCCTAGCTCAGCCTCCCTAAGCAAGCAAGAAGGCTGTACTGGCAAGGTTGTAATTGAACAGCCCACATGACTCTTCTGTAGACTCCTTGGTCCACAGATATTCTTTAAGTCAGATCCGACCTAATACAGCAACTACTGTTAAGGATACTACATGAAGAAAATTCAGGATATATGTGAGTTCCAACTTGATAACCAACATTTAAACACTGTTTCTCCTTATTATCTTGAAAAGGCTTATCCACTGAAAGAGCTTATCAATGCACAATGTCCTACTGTAGTTTGTATATACAAAGTACAAAGCATGACTGGCAATTATTCAAAAATTATACAAAACATTTACTCTCAAAAATTTCCTAAATTAGCCAAGAATAAAAAATATATATACACTCATTCATAAAAATCACGTCACCAGCTCCCACATATCAGTCCCAATTTAACAGAGTCAAAAAATCTGTGTGGGAAGCCTGCTAGCCACTAGAAATGTAAGTAACTACCTTGTAGGGGATCCCTGACTTCACAGAATTTACATCTGTTTTGGGTTGGCTGTGAATTAGTCCCCACAACCTCATGTTGAACATCTGGTCCCCAGGTGGTAGTACTATTTGAAAAGCTGTATGTGTCTGAAAAGTGAGCATTGCAAAGGGAAGTGGATGGGTGAAGGGTGGGCCTTGAGCTTTTCAGCGCCACCCTGCTTCCAGTCTCCTCTGTGCTTCCCAGTAGAGCATTCAGCCAATGGAACCAGCAGTCTCACTCCTGCCTCCAGGACAGACTCTAAAGCCTAAGCCAGACAGAACAAATCCTTTCTTCCTAAAGTTCTTTTGATCCAATATTCTGTCATAGCAACTAGAAAAGTAACACATAATCTGAATTGGGAATCAGAAAAACCAACAATTAAAATAGAAAAAACAGGGTTAAGTGTTGTGATACAAGCAAGTATGAAAGAATCACAGATATTCACAAGTGGTGGGGAAGAAAGTGCAGATGAAAGGTCTGCAGAAAGAGCTGCTACATGACCTCACAAATGCAGGACTAATTAGAGAAATGCAAAAGCAGAAGCTTCCTGGGCAAAGGAACGATACCAAGGGAAGAAGGCACGGAGGGGCTGAAAAACCTATACACAGCTTTTTACTACAATATAGGAACCTAACATGAAGCTCTCCTGGGGTGTTGTGCTGGCTCATTTTATATCAACTTGACATAAGTTTAAGTCAACATTAATTAAGAGAGTAAGATTAGGCTGCAGCAAGCCTGTAGGGTACTTTCTTAATTAGTGATTGATGGGGGAGGGCCCAGCCCTTTGTGGGTAGCACCATACCTGGGCTGGTGGTTCTGGGTTCTGTAGGAAAGCAGGCTGTTTGAGCCATGGGAAGCAAGCCATAAAGCTGCACCTCTCCATGGCCTCTGCATCAGCTCCTGCTTCCAGGTTCCTGCCCTGTTTGAGTGCTGTCCTGACCTCCTTTAGTGATGAACAATGAGGGGAAAGTGTAAGCCAAATAAACTCTTTCCTCCCCAACTTGCTTTGGTCATGGCATTTCATCGTAGCTTTAGAGCACTGACTAAGATAGATGGGTAGGCTAAGATGATCCTGAAAACTGAATTACAAAATAATAACTGTTTCACAGTCAGGAGCAATCGACTGAGGAGTTTTGGGTACAGTCACAGTACCTAATACTTACTGTTTAACATGTCCTAAGTAGCTATCATGCACCATTGTGTAAAGGTGTACATACATTAACTCATTAACTTTTCTATAACTTAATATTTAAAAATTATGTGCATATTACAGATAATACAAATAAGGCCAGAAACTGTTAGCTTTCTGGTAATCAAATAAAATATCTAATATTAACCTTATAAGAATTAGTAAGAAAGATCAAATCACTTTTTTACTAGTTTTTATCTGAACAACTGATTTTTTTTGTTTTTTAATTAAATTTTTATTTTTTACGTTAATTACATTTTATTTGCTTTGCATCCCAGCTGTAGCCCCCCCCCCATTCCCTACCAATCCTACCCTCCCTCCCTCATCTCCTCC
>CM053755.1:21970440-21988443 GCA_028658305.1 Pachyuromys duprasi
CAGAGACAGTCCCTGCTCCCCTTACTAGGGAACCCACTTGGAGACTGAGCTGCGATGGGCTACATCCAAGCAGGGGTTCTAGGTTATATCCATGCATGGTCCTTGGTTGGAGAACCAGTCTCAGAAAAAGAGACCTGTGCCCAGATATATTTAGTCCTTTTGGAGCTCCTGTCCTCTCCAGGTCTTAGTAACTCCCCCTTATTTCATATGACTCCCTGCATTCTGCCCAAAGTTTGGTTATTATCTCAGCATCTGCTTTGATACCCTGCTAGGTAGAATCTTTCAGAGGCCCTCTGTGGTAGGTTCCTGTCCTGTTTCTTGTTTTCTCCTTCTTCTCATGTCCATCCCATTTGTCTTTCTAAGTGAGGATTGATCATCTTACCTGGATCCTCCTTCTTATTTAGCTTCTTTAGGTGTACAGATTTTAGTATGTTTATCCTATCTTATAAGTCTAGTATCCACTTATAATTGAGTATATACCATGTTTGTCTTTCTGCTTCTGGGATACCTCACTCGGGATGATCTTTTCTAGATCCCACCATTTGCCTGCAAATTTCATCATTTCCTTGTTTTTAATTGCTGAGTAATATTCCACTGTGTAAAGGTACCACAATTTCTGTATCCATTCCTCCATAGAGGGACATCTGGGTTGTTTCCAGATTCTGGCTATTATGAATAAAGCTGCTACAAACATGGTTGAACAAATGTCCTTGTTGTATACTTGAGCATTTTTTGGATATATGCTTAGGAGTGGTATAGCTGGATCTCAAGGAAGCATTAGTCCTAATTGTCTGAGAAAGCTCCAGATTGATTTCCAAAGTGGCTGTACAAGTTTACATTCCCACCAGCAATGGATGAGGGTTCCCCTTCCTCCACAACCTCTCCAGTATGTGTTGTCACTTGAGTTTTTGATCTTAGCCTGATAGTTGTAAGGTAAAATCTCAGAGTTGTTTTGATTTGCATGGCTAAGGATATTGAGCATTTCTTTGTTTCTTTGCCATTCTATATTCCTCGACAGAGAATTCTCTATTCAGCTCTGTACCCAATTTTTTAACTGGATTACTTAATTTGTTGCTTTTTAACTTCTTGAGTTCTTTATATATACTGAATATTAGCCCTCTGTCAGATATAGGGTTGGTGAAGATCCTTTCCCAGTCTGTATGCAGTTGTTTTGTTCTGACGACAGTGTCTTTTGCTTTACAGAAGCTTTTCAGTTTCACGAAGTCCCATACAACTCTGATCTTATCACTAAATATTTATCCCTGCACTGATTCCAAAATAAAAGACTATACTTACAAATTACTTTTTCCAAGAAAAAAGCCTTGACTATTTTAAAATACAATGTAACTTTCAAAGTCCCAAAATGTATATATATTATAAAGCAAAATATTTAAAGATTAAAGATTGAGTAATTACAATTTCTTAAATAAGTTTAATACAGTCATAAAATATCTTACTACTAAACGCTTTTGTAATATATGCGCAAACTTTACAGAAATATTATAAACCATTACCAATTGAAATGTTCATATTTCAATATCTGAGAAAATCTTACCTTGACATTTCCCAATAATTGATGTAAAGTCATCTTTTGCAGACCTACAAATATATGAGAAATAAAAACAACAGTTTTACCCTAAGAGCACTGATATGAACGTCTATGAAACCCCTGAGGGTCTATGGTCTAGACAGTGCCTGCTCATAACAGGAAGCCATCCCTTCTGCCACACAGATGGGTGGTTTAGTGCCTCATTAACAACAACATTCTTGTTATTGAAATGGCACTAGAGCAGGAACACAGTGCTAAAGCAGAAGTGCTTAAGCATGGTCTATGACACAGCAGGAATGTCTGTACCACACATCCAAGAATCTGATTCAGTAAATCGAGAATGGGTCCCAAGAAAGATTATTGATTAAAGTTTCACACATTGACACCAGTTAAGAACCACTAATCTATAGCATATTACAAAGTGTATCACATACAAAAAGAGAGGCAAATAATGTCTACTTTAATAAATCACATAATCTAAATAGGTTATTAAGACATGAACCAGTAACCTGTTTACAGTCTGTAATCTTGAAATACATAACACAGTAGTATATTACTATAAACTATGTTCAAAAACAAAAACTAAACTTTCTAGAACATAATTTAATAACAATTACCTAAAACTTTAATATCTATAGTATTTGACCTAGCAATTTTACTTCTACAAAGTTATTCCCAGAAAATAATTATAGATTTATAGAGTTATCAAGGAAACTAATACAATATAATTTATAAAGGGGAAAAATACATAAAATACAGAGATTAATTAAATTTTGCTATGCACAACCAATGAAATATTATGCAATTACTATACCTGACATGGAATGGCTTCATATTAGATTAATTTCAAAGGTTACCCAGAAAAAAGTGATATAAATTTTAAAATGTAAATTAAATTTATAAATCACAAGAATAATTCACAAATTAGCATCAAATAGAATAAGCAATATTATCCGCTAATGATATACACACACATACAGAAAGAAAAGTACTAAAGAATATATGCCAAAATATTAATAGTAAAATAGATGAATAGTCAAAAAATTAATTTCTAGTTCTTTCTTTCCATTGAACCATATTTTCTATTACTTCTAAATACTACTAAGCATTGCTTTTTAAATAATTTACAAAATTTTTAATGTCTTAGCTATTTTTCAAATACTGTTATGACTACAGACATAACTACAGAAATAAATCTCTAAGACAACATAGTGCTCAGCTCCCAGATAGAATAAGGCAGAAAGAAATCACTCTGAACTGAAGGACACCTGATTCGAGCTCAATCTTTGTGACTGAGATGAAGGATTAATGTTCCCCTTCCCTTTAAATAAAATGGGTGACAGCACCTCATACAGCATGGAAAAAATACAGAATGAGTAAATGTGCACTACTTTCATCCTTAAGGTGATGATAAACGAGTGTTGCTGTTTTGCTGGGGAAGAGGAAAGTGGGATGAACATAATGTTTTCTCTAAAACGTCATACTTTATTCTCCTTCGTTAAGAAAGGTTTGGCTTGGGAATGTTTACACATATTGTCATGAGAGTCCCTTCATGTCTTTGTTGGATTCTCTCACAGCTTCTTATTAGTTCACATAAAAACAGTAGCCCATAGCCATATTGAGTTATTCACTATTTAAGAAATAAGGAAATACATATTAACCAATTAGAACCTGTAGCTGAGGCCAAATTACTATTTAAACAGTAATTCATACATTGTTATTTCATCCAAAGTCAGCCTCTACCACAGGCAAGTTAAGGACAACATCCTAAGTGAATGACAGCATGGAACACCACAACAATCACACTGGAAAAAAACTAAGTGTTTCTGCAAAAAGCAGGGCTATCACAGTATCCAACTGGGTACCCTAGTAAGGGGAACAGGGACTATTTTGATCATGAACTCAATGGCTGGCTCTTCAATTCTCCCTCCCCCCAAGGGAGGAGCAGCCTAGCTAGATCCTAGAAGAGGACATTGCAGCCAAGCCCTGAAGAGACATGATAAGCTAGGGTCAGATGGAAGAGGAGGAGGTCCTCCCCTATCAGTGGACTTAGAGGGGGCAGGGAGGAGATGATGGAGGGATGGGGAGAATGGAAGGGAATGAGGGAGGGTGCTACGGCTGGGATACAAAGTACATAACCTGTGATTAATATAAAAATAAATAAAGTACTTTAAAAAAAGGAAAAACAAGAAAAAAAAGCAGGGCTATCTCTCAAAAATTCATCTGCTTCAGCTTTTCATGTCTCTTTTCTCAGGAACTATTTCCTCTTCCTGACTCCTTCCTGACAGTAAATAATTACAGCATTGTGGTCTAAATGGAAAATGTCCCCCACAGGCCCTGCGCTCTAGCACTTTGTCCCCAGCTGATGGCTGTGTTTCAGAAAGTTGTGGAACCTTTTAGGAGATGGACATTTGCTGAGGGAAGTGAATCACTGCAGGAAGGCCTGGAGGTTAGATGGTCCAGCCCACTTTCCTGTTCCTGTTCTGGTTCCTGAATACCGATGTCAAATAACCAGCCAGCCTCTCGCTCCTCCATCATGCCTTCCCTGCTATCATGGACTATATCTCCTTGGATAAACCAGAATAAACTCTTTGATCTTTAAGTTGGTTTGGTTAGGTATTTTGAGTTAACAATGTTTAAAGTAATGAAGACACACATGTTCATCAATATTGTAGACAGAATGCAAATAAAACAGAAGAAGCGTCTTTAAAACTCAACAACAGCCCACTATGGTGGCACACACCTGTAATCCCAGCACTGAGAAGGCAGAGACAAGACGATTAAAAGTTCTAGGCCAGCTGGATTCATATAGAAAGATCCTGTCTCAAATAAAAATCCCAGAACAATCACTGCTGATAGTCTACTTTGGGGGATTTCCTATGTCCCCCAACATTGTTGATCATTCCTCATTTACTGGAAAACACTTTCTTTCTGGTTACTACAAAGTCAATACCTGTGCTTATATTCATTCAACAAAAGCAACTGAATACCATCCCTAAGCAATGCTACACCCCATAATTCCCTCTTACTATCTGTTCTTCCTATTCCTCAGGCAAAGACCACATGTAGACTATTAATTCTTATTGTGTTCATGAAAAAAGACAAGTGGGGAGTGACATTTTTTGAGGGTAGAAGATTGAGTTACATCTCCAGCCCTATATTTGTGGAAATATATCATACTGAGAAGAAAATATCCCTAACTATAAAGAAAACACAATATAATCAGAGCTGCAGAGTCCAGGTCTCATTCACACTGCATTCCTGGTAAATGGCACATTTGGAGTCATAGAAAACAGAGGTGCTAACATAGTGAGAGGGGCACACAGCATCTACACCAAAGCAAGCACAGCTAAAATATAGAGCACAAAACCTGAGGCTAGAAGAACAGATCTTGAATTCTTGTGCACATATTTAACCATATGTGCCAGCTCTTCATTTCTAAAGTAGAGGAAAATCTAAACAACCTCTCCAACCTGCCGGAACTCCTTGAATTAACATGAGTACGTATAACACACAGCACTGGCATTAACTTATGAAGAATGACAGTAAGTGTGATCACTATTATAGGTGTTATGTTGTGAGGAGTTCCACACACATTATGCTCGAAAATGCTTCTTGGTGGGGCTGATTTCACACTAAAGTTTGTGTGCACAAAGCTTTTGAAAATTACCTTTCATCAGAATTTTCATTAATAAGTTCCATGAATCCTTAGTCAAGCTCTACCTCTCAGATCCCTGACTCTTATACCAAAACCCACTTCGTTCATCTTCTCTTTTCCTGGGAAAAAGTAAATGTTGTCCTCTGACTGCTACATTAAGTGAGGTATATACTTTCTCAGAACACACTGCACAAAACTGCAACAAATGGAAAAGTAAGTTGTATCCATGCCTAGGATCAATATAAATTCAAATGATGCCAAAAAGGATGTTTAATGATCTTGTTTAAAACAACAGTAACACAGAAGGATCCATATGGCCTTAGGTTAAATTACTTAGGATGGAAAGACTGCCATCATTATTTCCTTGGTGGCTTGGGAGAACTCAGAAAGCCTCCCCACATGGAGCCAGTACCTGATAAAGACCTTTCTACTCCTCCAAAAAGCTGAAAGAATCCAGTTCTGCTTAAATACATGGAAAGAAAAAAATAAACAAGACCAGCAGAAAACTAACACTGATGTGATAGCAACTGAATGGGCACTGGTTCTGTTGTAGTCAAGAACAATGGAGCAGCAGAAAAACATTCCCATTACTATCTAAGTAGCTTTAAATTTCTTCCCCTGAACTTTTCTTTTTGTGTGTGGTGGGGTACATGCCTATATACATCCACATCTACATATATGTAGGTGTACACATGTGCATGCAGAGGCCCAAAACTGATAAGCCTCTTCCTTATCAATCTCTACCTTATATCCTGTAGCATGGTATCTTGCTCAAACCAGAGCTCACATTTTCAGCTGATATAGCTAACGAGCTTGCTGTGGGGATCCCATTTCTGTCTACCACAGGAACTAGGATTACGGGCAGAACACTATGACCATCCATCATTCACACGGGTTCTAGAAATCCAAACTCCACACATCAAGATTGCACAGCAAGCTACTTATCTGCTCAGCCATTACCCAAGCCCTCCGCTTACATTTTGACAACCAATAGGTAGGCTTTGCCTAAGAAAAAGGGGACCCTCAGTATTAAAAATGGCATATATTTAGTGTTAGTGTGTTGATGCAAATTTCATAACAAGTCAACTACTTCTGAGTTTGCAAATTGGCACTGCTTTAAAAGTACTTACTATTTTTTTATGTGCATATGTGTATGCCTCTGTGAGTTTATGTCCACCATGTGCATACAGGTAAACATGGAGGTCAGAAGAGGGTGTCAGATTCCCTGGAACTGAAGTTACAGGCAATTGTAAGCCACCATGCAGATCCTGGGGAAAGCACCCAGGGCCTCTGCAGAGCAAGAAGTGTTCTTGACCACTGAGCCATCTATCCAGCCCTTTGAGGTGTATTTTAATTGAGAATATAGCATCACTGAATGTCTTGACAGACACCAGACAAATCTCCAGTAATCATGTCACCTTTCACAGACCTATATCTGATCAACACATTTGTGCCATTATTGCAAAGATGGTAGACATCTTGAGACATCTCATATTCCTCTAAGCAGCTGACCCATCAGTAACTTCTCAAACAATAGTTACTTCCAGGCATGTAGAATATTATCTTCATTTAGCAAAAATGTCATTTCTCAGGAGCCAACAGAGAGCATGAAGTGTTTGGCACTTCACAAAACTAATTTAATAGTAAAAGTTCATTCAAATATACCAACTTGGGAAATACTTAAAAAATTTAGTTCTTATGTATAAGGATTTTTTTCCCTCAAAAGACATCTTCCATATTGACAACATTAACCATTACCTGATCTCCACACACTGATCTTGAACAACAGCCAAAAGCTTGCCATTGCTTCATGAAAGAAAAGAGAAAGAAATCCTGTTGTGAGCATTTGAACCTTCAGCATGGATGGAATTCTTTTACAATCAGTTTCTTTAACTTTTGCTTTCACTACCTACTTTTTGACTTGGCAATTTAATGAATATACAGCTACAAAATCATAGAAAGTGATTCAAAACAGCTTAATGTTCAAGCAATGATGACCATATGTAACAAAGGAAATTTAATAAAAATCAAGACTAAAAGCCATAAGGACCCAAAAATTCAAGTCTGTGTTGAGATTTAGACAAAAATGTACATAGAAGAGTTTTAAGTGGATTTTACACATACTTACTTTGCAAGTACCAAATGCCAGTTTATCTGTTTATTGACTAAGCGAACCAGTCCTTCAGGAAGCAAAAATGGAGCAGGGCTGAAACCACAACATATCAGCTAGATTAAAACTGAATCACAAAAATCGTATGTAAGCAGATAATAATAATAATCTCTAGAGAGAGGGTTTTATATTAGGATATAAAATTTAAATATTAGTAAACCTAAATCCAAAAACTAATTTGATATCTGAAATTTTCATAAGGCATAGGAGATAAACACCCCATGGTGTACAAACAACCCATGCAATGCCCAACATTCATCTCTACTGTATTAAACTCTATATCCTCAAAAACTCAAAACAAACACATCACACACATGCACACTCACACATATGTACATATGCATATACACACACACATGTGCACACACATATACATTAAAAGAAAAAAAAACACTGAACAAGTAGTTCTACATGGGATCAAAGGTCTCTCTTACAGGACTATCTTATCTCTAGAACTGTTAAGTTTAAGGTTAGGAGAAAGCAACATACAATTAATAAGCATATTTTATAAAATCACTACAAAATGGCTAAGTGAGGAATTATATAATTTTATCAGATTATCTATTTCCCTGTTTCTTTTTAGAGCTGAAAATCAGCACCATAGCTGAACATAACAATGCTCAAAAAATTAAAAACCACACAACACGCAAAATCTGAAGACCTGACGTACAACAACTCAACTACTGACCAGAGGTGATGTAACAATAAGAACAAAAATGTTCTTTAACATATACAAGAACAGATCCAGCATAGGGGTGTCCCATGAGGTTGAGAACTCACTTCAGAGGAATCAGGGGTCATCTGAGGATGATCAACGACTAAGGAAATAGGAACTAGTGAGCATAATGAGGTATCTTCAGCTTACACCACAGTCTTTGAAATGCCTATCTAAAAACCAGGTTAGGCTTGCCTGAATATCACCATCATCTGATAGTCCAATCCTTAAATCATCAAAAGATGATAATCTTCATAAGAACTGAAGGCTCACCTGTACCAGATGTACTGACGCAAATATAACAGATGATCTGTAATAAAAAGAAACACTGTCCTTCAACAGTCATTTGCAAACAACTTGTAAAATGAGATCAACTTAATGTGTACTATAATTTTTATAAGATCAAATATTTGTTTATATTAAAATCCAAATTTATGTTATTCAAAACATTAAAATATTTCCCAACTACAAAATTTTAAAATGTTTGAGATGTTAAGTTTAAACTAAGAAGCTTTAATCAAACCATTACTAGAAATCATAGTAAATAGCTCTTTAAAACAAAGCTATTTGTATAAAATATAAATCAAGATACTGATTAGAACTTTGTAGCAACTATGTAATACTGGAGAAGTCTGTAAAAAGCAAAATTTCAAAACAGGTTTAAAACTGTTTTATATCATCTCTCTCTCATTCTCTTTCTCTCTCATACACACACAAAGAGGCACGCACACACACAGTCCTGTGTACATAGCTATGCATACGGCAAGGGAGAAAAATCTAAAGAACATCATCTAGGTTATAAAATGAAGGAAATTCTATTATAATGTGTGGTAATTTATACTTTCAATTTTTTTCTACAATTATTTAGATCAGCTATGTATGTTTTCTAAACAAATCAAGACTTCATTTATAATAACAAAAATTGAATATACTAGAACTTATATAAAATCATAGCTATTCAACAAGTTTTCCACTTCTTTTAGGTTGAATTTTCTTTTAATAAAGAATGCAGACCCAACATCAGGATGACCTTTGAGGCCAGAAAGACAGGTAGTTATATTCCAAAGAATATTGTGACCAAGTCTCCACATATAAAAACACTGCAGGTGAGAGCGGGAACGATGCCTCAGGGCTTAAGAGAAAGAGCTGCTCTTGCACAGGAGCTCAGTTCAGTTCCCAGAACACACATGATGGATCACAACCACTTGTAATTTCAGTGTCAGGAGGTCCTACATCTTTTCAGGCCTACACAGATTCCTACACCACATGGTACACACACACACACTCAGGTACACACAACATACATATGATATGAAATAAATTAATATAAAACACCACTTGACCTTGTCAGTCTTGAAGAAGTAGAATAATCTGTTAAATACTATAATAAAGCCCTCAAATCTCAAAAAGGCTGGTGCTCAGACTACTACCGACTAATATGTAATGAAAGCCCAGTTTTAATCAAAATTTAAGGTGAGTGTTTTTGACCAGTTATATCTGACACTTAAACCATTTAAAATGGTCTCTCACCATCTTAACGACATCAACATCCACAGCCTTTACAAGACTTACACTGGGCTTATTCATCATCATCCCTTGTACAACAGCAAATCTATAATGGCTAAGCCTAGACTAGAGTTTAGCTCTAAGATGAATTAAAGATAGGTAAGAATGAAAATATGCATGCATACATATATATATATATACATACATAGATGTATCCATAGAAATAAGTACATGTAAAATTAAACTCAAGGAGCATATATGCTAGCTTCATCAGGTTCTTTATCAGAAGTCTAAAATGCACATTTTTAAATCTCTAAGCTGTCTAAAACTGCACAGTTGTGAAAAAAAAAAACTGCCCACTAACTGTATAATATATAAAACACGGGACATATTTACCTCTGATTGCATTTGTGATGATGAATGATGCACCATGCTTTCGATTGCCTCTGGGCTACAATTTAAAAAAAAAAAAACATTTGAGAAATTTATAATACTTAAAACATATAAATTTATATTTCTTTACTTATATCCAGAGAACCAAGTATCAGTATGAGTATTTTAAACCTTCAGATTGAAACATCATCTGTGCTGCGTGCAGTGGCCGTACTAGTGAGAATTATGTGGATAGGTATATGTCAGAAAGAACCCCAAGATGAGGTTAGAAACACTTTCTAAATCAAAACACCAAAAAAAAAAAAAAAAAAGGCAAGGAGGCACAGGGGCAGCACTCAGGTATATCTAAATGCTGGAGGACATGCCTATACCATGCAGGGCCCTAAGTTTAAACAAACAAAGGTTATAATATATGCCAAGTCAAGACAGTCTATTTAGGTAGGTCAGAGACCTAAAACAAATTTTAGCCAGAGGAAAAAGTGGTTACCTGTTGTACACCCATGGAGACAATGTTATTAACAAAACATCTGTATGTAACTACTACATTACATAACTTGATTCCATAAACATAACCTGGATGCCACTGTCTGTGGGATAAAGAGTAAATGCTTCATATAGTGAGTAGGGTGGGTTAAAGCACTACCAAGAACACAATGAATAGTCATCAGTAAGTACACACATATCATTCCCTAAGATGCTCACTCAACAAACATGATACAGGATACAATCTGGCACAGTGGAGGGATATAAAACTGAATGTGATGCAGAGGTTACAGGTCAACAGCTGTAGTACACAGATGTAGAAATCAATAGTAAAGAGTGAGAGAGGGCAAAGTACAGTGAGGTTTCAATATAAGTTGACTCTGTGCTTCTTTTTTTTAATCAATGTATAGTGGTAAGCATTCTGAGACAATATTACAGACATTTCGGAAATATTAGGTAGCTTTTTCCAACTAAAGGGCAGCAGAGCAGCCTCTGAATTTCATAGTCTACAAAATATCCACATCACTCGTTAGAAACAGAAACTAACAGCAGTACACGTACATCTCTGCCTATACAGAGATCTAATTCAAGACAAGCAGAACACACACTCAGAAAAGATGATAAAGGTGCTTGGTGGGTCAGATTAAAGTATCTTTAACAAAGGTCCTTTTTGATCATGCTGCTTCCCCAGGGCCTAATATACTGGCCTGTCAGGCACTTATCATACATATATGTCAAGTAAATGAGCCTGAGGCTCCTGGTCTTCACCCTCTGACCAGAAGGCTCTCCCTAGGAAACTAGTAACAGCAGGATCCAGAAACTGGAAAACAGAGTAACTTCATCTCCAGCAGAACTGGAAAAAAACGGCAGCTTCTTTCTCTACACTTCCTCGGCATTTTACTCAGAGAGCACTTCGGTCTTGGTAACGAGAAACATTCACGGGATTGGCTGCCTCTCTTCCACACATGAAAACACTCAACTCTAAATGCCCAGCAGCCTGCACCATATCTGGGACCCGGGTGTGCACACACGGACACACACATGCGCCAGGTGTACCCCCAGACACACACACGAGTAAATGCCTGTCAAGGAGATTTTGTGAAGACTGAGGAGTCCTGAGAAATTCTCCCGCCACAGTTAACAAGGTAACGAAAAAGTCCGGGTGTGACAAGGATTCCCTCCCTCCAAGGAAGGAGAGTGACACTGACCTCCCAACAGAGAGCCAGCTGGCGTGGGGAGAGACAGCCGAACTCCGGCTAAGGCTGACTCCACCGACACCCCTCAGCAAGACCCAGACCCAGCCGCCCCGCCGTTGCCAGGCGACTGCACAGCTGCCCTCCCCGCTCCGCTTGCGCTGCGTGGCACCGCGACGTGGCTCTATAGGCAACGTGCCCGTGCCAGCCGACAGCCTTCAAAGAGGGCCCGGATCACCTGCACTTCTGTCTCGGGTGGCCACTCGGTGTTGACCAGCAAGTCATAGAGAATTGTCTCCTCCTCGTCTGCAGAGCCAGGACTCGAAGCCGGCGCTGACTCGGGGGCCGCCATATTGGCCGGGAACAGAGTGGCGAAGGGAGGGGCATACGGTGCCTCACGCGGATCAAACTTCCCTAGACGCGTCCACTGGCGATTGGAAGAGAGGGAAGTGAAGTAATTGGCTGCTGAAAAGTAACGCTAAACTTGGACATCTCGATGGGTATGAGAATGACCGTGTCGTGTCTGAGGTATGTCTTGAACCTGGTCCATTCTTTGCTCATTTACCTGAAATGAGTCAAGTCACTGAACTTTTCTTACAAAGGTAAGATAAAAGTACCTCCCAGAGTGCTAGTGTTCAGGTAGGTACCTTCCTAACCCAGAAAAGTATTCAGGTAGTGGACTTTAAATGCACCAAGGGGTTATCCAGCTCAACAGATTAAACTAATGGTTGAGTAAAACAGGAAGGGTGTTTGGGGGGAACCTAGAAAACACAGCGAGAGCCAGAGGGTCTGATGGAGAATTCCCGTAGCAAGAGGAGCTTTCAGCTACGTGAAAGAAGATACCCTAGAAATCGCTGTGCTAGCCTCAGCCTCCTGCCTGAGCCTCCCCAGAGCTCAGAGTACAGCTATGTGCCATCAAGCCTAGCCCTGGGCTTTCAACTATAGACAGAAACTGGTTCCACTAGAGAAGGTCAGAAGAGAATATTTCAGTTAAAGCAGAATGCGGTGCAAAAAGATATAGATAGAAAAAATTAAGTTGAGATGACAGAGTGAGTAGAGAGGCCAAGCTGAGAAAGGGTATGGAGGACGGTAAAGACAGGACAATTGAGGATGCCCTAGCCGGGGAAGTTACCTCATTTGTCCACACATCGATTCATTCATTCATTCAACAAAAGTCTCTCTCTCTCTGCTTTACTGTAAGCAGAGCCAATTATGACCTGAATGACCATAAGTGTTGCATTAAAAAAGCAGCACAATTTCCCAAGATACCGTTCAGAAATTATACTATACAATAATCATCTCAGTACATTAGGCAATAGTATAATCAAAAGGCACAACTAAATCGTGTTTAATGGATCCCATTTCTCTGCAGGTTAAATTAACTCAAAGCCAGATACCTTTTGCTGCGCCTTGTAGTCTCAGAGCTAAACTGTTTTTTGAACACACACCCTTTTCAGCCTTGCTGTTTCTGAGACACCATACACACATAAGCATCAGAAACTTTGACAAGGACATTTCTTATGCACAGAGGTTCTACCTGATATACTGTGGCTCTCTATCTCCTTCAAGTTTTTGTTCAAATGCCACCTTCCTTCCAAACTCTACCCTGCCTGCTCACATCTAAGTTTGTAATCACTTTCCCCCTATTCCAGCTTCCCAACTTTCCCCATGCCTTCTGAATTTTTTTTAACATAACACTTGTCATCATTGGCTATGCTTTGTAATATATAATTTATTTTGTGAAGTGTCTCATCCTACAAAATGTAAGCTCTAAACCAGCAGCGTGAATCATTATATTGTAAAATAGATTCATTACACAGTTGCACTGTGCTCCCAGTGTTTGTAACAGTGCCAAGCACAGAGAAGGGGACAAAATTTTATTTCTGAGGGGCTGGAGAGATAGCTCAGCAGTTAAAAACACTGACTGCTCTCCCAGAAAACTCGGATTCAATTCCCAGCACCCAGGTGACAGCTCATACCTATCTATAACTTTTAGATCCAATGCCTGCACACAGACATACCTGCAGACAAAAACATCAATGCACATAAAAAATTAAATTATAACTCTGTTGAATAAGTAAATAACTTAAAAACAACTTTTTAGACATACATGGTATGTTGTCTAGCAAGCTTAGAACTCCTAGTCTTAGGCAAACCTCTTATATCTATCTTTTGTGTAGGTCTCACTAACTGAAGATTTTTCAAATGACTTAGGTCTACACACTCAAGAGTATTTCTTTTACAACAGCTGTGTCTTTTCATCAAGCTCCCAACTGCAAACCCCAGCATTTCCTCTCCCTAATCCATGTAGCATAACAAGTTACAAAACTTAAAAGAGTGCTTCTCACCCAGTACATCCTAGACTACAAAGACATAGGAAGACTGGTTGTGCACAATGTTAGGGTTCCCACTGGGGTTATACAGTGCCTCAGAACAGCACCCACCTTCAACTGTGAACCAGCTTTCCATGTCCAACCTCTTTGCTGTATTTCCTTTGATATTGGAATTGTTTTCTGCTTCTTCCACTCTTCTTGTCACCTGATCATACAGCTACAGTAAATGAAGGATGTTTCCTTGGGCTTGAGGCATGAACCTCCATTCACAGAAGGAATCTTTAAACTTACAAAAACTCCGTGATCACAACAGAGCAAAATTCAGCCAGTGTTTGAGCCAGGTATAGTGACTTGAATTTGTGATCCTAGCAGTTGGGAGAATGAGACAGGAGAATACTCCTGAGTTCAAAACCAGCCTGAGCTATGTAGTGAGCCTTAAAAAACAAACAAACAAACAAACAAACAAACATGGTTCTTGAGATCCATGTGTTCTTCTTCTCATAAGGTAGCACATGAAAGAGATTTGTATGGCAAAGGATAATTTAATATTGCAGATAACTCATTCCAATGGAAGAAGTAAGTGAACCTTTGGAGATGAGCAGGAGTTCTTTCTGTGTCGACATGTAGGACTGCACTGCTATCAGCCTGCTCTGCTGGTGGAAAATAAAACGTGCTAGGTAAGAGTTGGCTGCTGTGTGCTACTATAACCATCCAGTCAACAGCATGCAGCTGAAAAGTCTACCTCCTGGGGTCCAATTATATCTTCCCTCCAAATTCATATGTTAAAACATTCTGAATATTATAAAGAGGTAAGGATCAAAAAAGATGCTTAAGATAGCTGGAGAGAGGCCTGATGGGCAAGTGTGCCTCCTGGACAAGCTTAAGGACGTGCCTCGGAACAAACATAAAATACAAAGCTAGGAGTGACTACACAGAGGGCAGAGACAAGAGGCTGGCTGGGACTTACTGGCCACTAGCCTAGGTCTGATTTCCCTGAAAGATTCTACCTTAAGAGAATAAGGCAGGAAGTGATATATAGCAAGACACCAGGCATGCCCCTCTGCCTCCATGTGTGTGCATATCACACACACGCACACACACTCCAGAAACACTCAAATCAACTGAGGGATAATTTTATCCTTTCCACTATGTAAAGACACAGGAAGAAACTGCTCTATATATGTAGAAATACAGTTCTCACTAGATGCCAAATTTTTGTGCTCTGATCTCAGGATCTTAGATTTCTTAGCCTCAAGAACCGATAGCAATTACTTTCTCTTGTTTAGAAAATAGTCCATTTTAGATATTTTATTGAAGCAACCCAAGGAACTAATACCTATAATTCAGAGACACTTAAAGTCAAAAACAAATCACTTTTAAAAGAAAGATTGTGGCAGATACTAAACATGAGTTGAAACTCTGTGGAGAACTTGAGGAAATAAGACAAATGAGAACTACACTCAGTCACACACTGGTCCCTCTCACAGCTACGGTTGAATATGCCTGCTCCTGCCATTCTGCATGCTGAAAGATACAGAGGAGGAAGCTCTGTGTCCATATACTCCATCTGAACTCACACACTGGAGATGGTTCAAAGGAGAAGGCATGGTGGCGTATCCATTTGAAGAGAGGTGATCTTATACATATATAAGCTTTTGGTGGGGAAGAGGGGAAAGAAGCTAGTAATAGGAATATTTACCTATATCCCTCTATCCTAACCTCATATCAAGTTCATCTCAAATCTACCAAGACATGATTAGGGATTTACTTTGCTAACGGCCATACGCATTTATACCTTACAGTCAGACAGAAATTGCTTAACAATGTCTTAGAAAATGGATAATTTTCATCTCAATTCTTCCATGCAGTGCTATTATTAAGTGATAGATTCATTCCACACGAGCCCAGCTTTTCAGCTTCTATCAGCTAAAAGAGCCATTAAGCCAAAAAGCCATTATTGATTCAGCATTTAACCCTTTTATGCTTCTACTTACTGGAGAACAAAGAAATTGGTCTGTCACGTGCTGTTTCTTCCATTTTAAATTGGAAATTGTGTAATAATATTGAATTAAGGCATTTAAATCCTACCATTCATAGGTGCTATGCATTTCTATCCTATTGAATGATACACAAGTTTTTAATGAAGAATATAAATTTTAATCATAATACTAAAACCATATCGAGAGTCATCCAAGAAATGCTTTTTTCTCCAAAAGCCTAAATATTTCAGTCAGTCCCTCCATAAATATTATAAGATTGCCATAATATCTCTTGGCAGCCAAAATAATATGATAACGTCCATACATAATATGAGCCAAGAAGAAATCCTCAACCTCTTACTTGTTTACTCTAATATATTATACTTTCAAACAAGTTATTTCTTCCTCCATCTTTGTCACTCAGAAATTAAATGGAATGGTCATGGGAGAATACGTCCTGCCAGAGCTACATGCAATGGCAAGTGCAAAAATTAACATGTGCTGTTCAACGTTGCTTCCAAGCTGACTAATGGCCGTTGCTGGTTATCAATAAAAAGGTAGTTACATGTGTCTTAAAGGATTTTCTCTCTTGCCGTCTCTGCTAGGATGGATAGACTGACACTTGGGACTGAAGCTTGGAAATTCATTCACAGACATGGAAACCAAATCCAAGATCAGAGCAAAATCCACATATATTTCTTCAGGTTTGAGCCATGTGCTTTTTTTTCCCTTAGAATGGCATGTTACAGGGAATGCATGGTAAAAATTACTAAACTTGCACTCACATGATAGAGAGATGAAATTATCATCATTATGCATGACCAGATGTAAGCACAAAAAAAATTGACGTAAGATGTACGGGTAGATTAACAGATGTTGACTTATAAATGAGAATAGCTTTTTAAAATTCTGTTTCAGCAGATGCTAAACCCACAGTCAAACATTAGCCCGAGTCTTGTGGCAGAGTTGGGGGACCAGAGGCTAAAGGACCAGAAGGCACAAGATCTCCACAAGAAGACCAACAGAGTCAACTATCCTTGACCTGTGGGGGCACACAGAGACTGAAGCACCCATCAAAAAGGATGCATGGTCTGGACCTAGGCATCCTATACATATGTAACAGAACGGCACCTAAGTCTTCATATGGGTGGCCTAGCATGTAGAGTGAGGGCTGTCTCTGACACAGACTCAGTTGCCTGCTTTTAGATCACTTTCCCCTGGCAGGGCTGCCTTGTCTGGCCTGAGAGGAAGATGGATGTGCTTAGTCCTGATGTGACTTGATGTGCCAGGGTGAGTTGGTATGAGGAAGAGGTGCTTTTCTGAAGAGAAGGGAAGGGGGGAAAGGGGAAAGATGGTGAGAGAGTGGGACCAGGATGAGAGGAGGGAAGTGCCTGCAATAGGGATGTAAAATGAAAAAGAATTTTAATCATTTAAATTATTTTTTAAAAGTTATCAGTTTGGACACTTAAAATCATTTTGCCACTCAAACCAAGAGAAGTCAATATGATAATATGATCATTAAATAGTTCATGTATTTAATGTAACATGTATTACCCAAAACATGGAATAGAACATGGGAAATAAAGAAAGTGTATCAATTTGAGTAGAGTGTGACAGAGTACACTAATGTAAAGAGGGGATAAAGCAAAGCTTCTCTTGGAATTTTGATGAAAAGCCTTAAATAAACTTTAAGCTTATAATCTCTCTCTCTCTCAAAAACAAATAAACCTATCAAAAATCAAAACAAACACAAAAAATAACACACAAAATGCCAAAACAGAAATCCTACAAACGGTATAGAGAGTTTGTTTCCTTTTGATCACCTACTCCTGGGCATGGAGGCTACCCTGCAGTGTGAGTGTGTGCGGTTCATATACCCACTGACAGTCCATGAGAGAAACCTGATTTTTCCCTTTGCCAACAGGTATGGTTTTAATTGCAAGTAGATTTTTAGAAGATCTCTCTCTCTCTCTCTCTCTCTCTCTCTCTCTCTCTCTCTCTCTCTCTCTCTCTCTCTCTCTCTC
>CM053755.1:21988543-22161272 GCA_028658305.1 Pachyuromys duprasi
CACATGAAACAAGACTCACTCAACCCAGAGGAGGAAAGCAGCTGGCTTCTCCTCAGTTTTACCACAGCCATGCAGCTCACTGATGCACAGACCATACAAACCACCAGTGGTCCTGAAAGATGATACATCAAGTCCAAAAGGAGCAAACTTTTTGTCAATACACACCAGCCACCTCTGGAGCTCCCCAGGTGTGCTTGCTAGGAGCTTTTTACTAATAATGGAGTGTGCCATGTCCCCAACAAGGGACAAGATGAGGGAAATTGCAGTGCTTATCATTACAGGGACTGTTAGTTGTGTCCACAATGTGAGGGTGTCTAGAGAGACTCAAAGAACACCAGCAACTCAGAAATTCAAAGGGAAATTATAGAAACGAGATTGTATATTTTTGTGGGCAGAAATTTTATTTTTTCAAGAAAAGGTTTCAAGTAAACTTAAAATTTAAAAATTTTTAAAAGAAGGTCTCTGGGAGGGGGTGGGATCAGGCTGTAAAGCGATTAAAATTAATTAGTAATAAAATGGAATGACTGAGGCAGGAAAGGAAAGGAAAGAAAAAAGGAAAAGGAAAGAAAGGAAAAGGTCTTCTTAGGTAGCCCTGGCTTTCCTGGAACTCATTATATAAACCAGGTGGACTTAGAAATCACAGAAATCTGCCTGCCTCTGCCTCCCAAGTTCTGGGATTAAAGGCGTGCACTGCATCTAGCCAGGAACAGCTGTTTAGTCTCTGCACCCTCAATTGCCTGGAATAAATTTGTGTTGCCAGCATAATGTGTTCATGGCTATCTTGAGTCCAGCAAATAGGAAGTTAGCGTAACCACATGACCACTTCTGCATACTCATGCTTCTGAACCAATAGGCAAAGAAGAGAGTTACTGTGCTATCTAGGGTGAATTTTCCTGATTACCAGAAGAAATGGGACAAATGCTCTGAAATGGAGAGCACTTGGAATAAAGACAATTAATAGAATTAGAGGAAATTAACTCTGCCTAACTTCTAAAGCGCAGTTCAAGAAGCCACATGGTGGGTATACTTGCAACACCTGCTTTTGGAACAAAGCCACTAGGTAGCCTGGACCATGTGCAATGCTACAGCTAACCACAGCCCCAGCCAGAGCTCATGAGCATGAAAATCAGCCACATGATGTGATTGACTGCGTCTTATGGGTGTAGCTCAGCCTTGTAGTCTTTCAGTAGAGCTGCTAGGCAATGTGGAACAGAGGTGATCCATCCATACTGTGCCTTGACTGGCTTCCCCACCCACCGAAATCCACGCACAGAATAAATGAATGTGTTGAGCCATGTTGAGTGATTTACTATGCAGCCAGAGTAACTGGAACATTGTCACTTGGAGCTACAACTGAATCAGCCTTTGCAAATCCCCATTCTTATTATTGTAGCATAGGGATAAGGCAATGTGCATTTCTGTATTCAGAATTATTCCTGCTAGGTCTTGTGAAGCATTTATGACCATCCTGTTTATTATGTACCCACTTTCTGATGCAGCCAGTTGTCTTATTCCAACCTGCTAAGTGATCACAAGTTAGCAAAAGCCTATGCCATCAGTGTCACAAGTGCATAGGAGGTGTAGGGTATGAGGACTTTGGGAAGGAGAAAGCAAGCCACAATTTCCATGTAATAGTATAAAGTAGCTTTCTACGGGGATAGAGAGAGAAGCAGATTCTGGGATGCCCGGATTTAGAATGCCTGTCAGGTGCACATTCTGTTCTTAAGTACTGAAAGCCCCCAGGCCATGTTCTCCTGCTCAGACTCAAAGTGCAGCACCATTTCCCTGAGAGTCAGCAACATCACTCACAGGGGCTGATGAGCCTGCAAGATGGTGGGCTGCAAGACGAGCCACGGGAATGGAGGAGAGAGAGATGCAGTTCGGCCTATGTGCCAGTCAGCATCAAGCCATAAATAATGTCCCTGCCAGGCTTACTTATAATGAGATCGACTGTTAGTGAGATCTCTTTTCCTGCTTTACAGTCCCTCTGCAACTCTTCCAGGCTGCCCTTTGTCTTCTTCCCTCCATATATCTGGAGTGAAGGACTTTATGGCCACTTCTTCAGGGGATACAGAGTTATAGATCTCTGGATTTATGTGTGTTTGCCAGGCCCCCTCTGGTCCCTGTACCATAAGGTGAATGCCAGGGCAGGGAGAATGATGTTGCATTCTAATAGATCTGGGCCACTTTCTGACAGCTTATTTTGACAAAGGCATAAAATTCAATGACTGTTGCTCAGCCCAGAAACTGCAGAAACTACCGTGGAGTAAGAAAAAAGAAAGAATGAGAAGGTTTAAATGCGACCTTCCCCATATCCAAATTGCTCTGAGTCAGGTAAATTGTGAAAAAAAGCATGGGAAGGTAAGCCAACAGATTCGATGACAATAGATGGTTTAGATGCAGCAAGATTTATTGTAGAGAGTGTCACACATTGGTCTCTTTCCAGAATGGAATTATTACTGCTTATAAGTGAACACAAGAGGGAGTCTTCTAGGGGAGTGGGTGTTTGTGAAAGCCCATAGAAGATGGTCCAGAAGGATTTTTTATTTGGCAATTATCCCAACTGTTTGTATAGTCCTCTTGCGCACTAAGAAAGTCTGTAGGCCCACTAAGAAATTGCAGAAGTGATCACATGCAGCTGAGAGGGCATTGCCACAAAAGCTGCCACTCTGTTTCCTAGGGTGGCTTGCTTCGATGGGGAAGGCATGGAAAGGTGCCAACAGGCAAAGCATGACATCACAAAAGCCAAGCTACATGTGGCTGAACAGAGGCCTTTGACAAACCAACGACATAGTCACGTGACTGGGTGGCCCTGGAAAGCCAGTCTCCAGCTGCAGGTAGATCATTAGATGGGTGGCTGCAGTCCCCACCAGTGACCGTCACTGAAAGCAGGATCAAAGCAAAACTGCCCAACCATGCTGCCCCTGCATCCACAGAGACTGAGCAATGATAGACACATTTTGTTTTAAGTGACTCTATTTGGAGGTGACTTGTTTGATAGCAGTAACTAACTGGTGGAGGCCCATAAAACAAACAAAAAAAATAGTTTTGGTTTTGTGGGACAGAAACCCCAAAATGAGAAGAGGTGCTTATTATCTCATATGAGAGAATATGCAGCCATAATTTCGGGCTGGCTTGGTGCCCCATGGTATCTGGGACTCAGACTGTGACTCTCCTACTGTCATGAAAACTCCATGGAAAGCTCTCTTTACATGGTGCAATATGATTATGATATCCCATTTCTAGCTAACAAGAAGGAAGAAGCATGTGACACCTTCCTTAAAGGTATTTCCTGGAAGTCTCACATGACACTGTTGTTTATACACCACTGGCCAGGACAGATGAATATGGCCATGTCTAGCTACTGGAAGCATCAGGCTGAAAAGAAGCCTTTATGATGAGTAGCCTTGCCTAAAGATAAAAGTCCAAATTTTAAGTGAAATGAGAAATAAACATTGGAATAACAGAATTTTGCCAAGGAGCTATCTTAGTTGAATCTTACCAACAATTAAGATTTCCAAGAGATTGCCAAGAAAATAGGTATTATAATTATTGGAAGATATTTATTTGTATGCCAGATGAGTTATGGAAGATAATCTTATTACAAGAGCTGTAGACTCTTAGCTATTTATTACACTGAGAGATAGAATGCATTTCTGTCCCTGCTCCAAGAGTAAAGGTTGGTTGCATAGACAGTAGATTTGTTTGAAGTGATATTGTACAGAATCAAGAGCTATGCATTGGGGAACACATGTAGTGGGCTCCAGTTAGGAAGCGGTAAGTCTTTCATCTGTGCTACTGATCCTGCTGTGAGAGGGTCCAAGCTGACCACATGAATGGAGCAAAGGCTACAAAACAGAATGCTGAAACACCATCCACAGAGGTGGTCCTTTTACACTTTCCAGCCTACCCAAGACACCATCTAAACGCAACAACATGAAGGGTCCAAGGAATGTCACATAGAAGAGAATTATGTAGCCAAAGCTCTGCACCAATTTTTGACCTACGGATCATGAGCTAAGAAACAGGTTGTTAATATTGAGCCACGAAGTTTTGGGTGGCTGTTATACTGTTTATAGATCAAGAACCAGAAAGAAAGGCTATTCTAGGTGTGGGGCGTGGCATACAAAAGAAAATTGGGCAGTGCAGCAAGACCATCAGGTGTGTGCAAGGGGTTCTACACAGTTTGATAAGCTGGGAAGTAAACTTTATGGAGGACAGTAGCAGGTAATAAGTCAGGCTAGAAGTGGAAGATGTGGTGTGTGTCATTCTCACACCACACTCACACTCAAGAGCCTCATCGGTCAAGACCTGTAATGAAGGGGAGAAGGCTGAAGGAAGGTCAAGATTTGGCAGGAACAGCAAGGACCCGATGAGTTCTTTTCTTTACCAACACATGATCTGAGGGCAATTTTCATGACCAATGTTGTTTGTTTGTTTTGGGGTGTGTGTGTGTGTTTCGAGATAGGGTTTATCTGTCTAGCCTTGGCTGTCCTGAACTTACTTTTAGACCAGGCTAGCCTCCAACACACAGAAATCCACCTGCCTCTGCCTCCCCAAGTGCTGGGATTACAGGTGTGTTCCACCATGCTGGCCAACACTGTTTAAGATGGAGAAGATTGTTATTATCTTGTGGAATGACAGACAGATGGTTTTGTACCAGGTACTGTGGGTAGGGAATGGGTAATGTGTATGGAAGACATTTTCTACTGGGCTTGTTTTAGATTTTAAAAGCATCTTCTCAGGGCTGGAGAGATGACTCAGCGGTTAAGAGCACTGGTTGTTCTCCCAGAGGTTCTGAGTTCAGTTCCCAGCAACCACGTGCTGTCTCACCACCATGAATAATGAGATCTGATGCCATCTTCTGGCCTGCAGGCATTCACACAGACAGCCCTTATATACATTAAATAAATAAATAAAATAAATAAATAAATAAATAAATAGCAAGAACAGCATCTTCTCTTACTGTTTTCATCTTGGTTAAATCTTCAAGAACTTGGCAGCTTGTTTTTATGTTTCTAGAATGAGCAGAGAATAGGAACCAGGGAGAGAATTAATAAAATATAAAAGGAAAAAAGCAAACACTGACTTGATTTATATTTCTTAGGCTGGGTTGAGACTCACAACTCCCACAAGATGTGGTATACTTCCTTTTTTGGTTTTTTGCTTTTGTTTTTGGTTATGAAGAAAAAACCCAAATAGTTAAGGTCATTTCACAAGCCACGTGTCCAGCTTCTCCTTGGATTCACAATAAATAGCTTTTGCATGTACGATGTCCCATACATATTCATGTAAAGATCAGGGGTTGATGTCATGTGTCTTCCTGTATCTCTTCCTACCTTATGCTTTTTTGAGATAAGGTCTCCCAATGAACCTAGAGATTGGTGATTTCGCTAGACTTGCTGGCCAGTGACTCCCCAGGATCCACCTGTCTCCACCGACTAGTGCTGCAGTTACAGAGGCACACCTGCATGTCTATCATGCATGTGGGTGCAGAGGATCCAAACTCAGGTCCTCACCCTTCCACAGCAAGCATTTTACCCAATGAGCCATCTTCCTAACCCTCACTTGAAGTTTTTCAATAGATTTGCTGTAAAACTCCCAAAATGATGAAGGTTTTTTTTGTTGGTCTTTAGTATGTTGGGTAGCTGACAAAAGAACTTTTTAAATGGTTTAACTAACAGAGAGGTTTTCAAGCCAGCTTAGCTCATGAAGGTGTTTGCTGTCAGGTCTGACAACTTGAGTTCAATTTCCTGGACCTACTTACCAGAAGGAAAGAACCATCCTGCAAGTTCTCTGATCTACACATCCAGGCTACGCATACTCTTCCACAATATATGCATAATAAATGTTTTTAAAATAAATAAATTAAATTAAAAAAGAGGTCTCAAGGAAGAAAGACCTGGACTTAACTGAATATCATCATAAAGAATCTAGTCTTCAAAAAAAAAAATCAATGCAGCTACTCCTGATGAGACCTGATGGACTGGGATTGGAGGGAAGGAAAGGAGGACCTCCTCTACTATCTGTGGTCTTGGGGAGGGACACGGGTTCAGAGGGGGGAGGAAAAGAGGGATTGGGACAGGAGGAAGGAGGGAACTACAGGGGTATATAAGGTGAATAAAGTGTAATTAATAACGAATGCTTTTTTGAAGCATTCCTGGAAGGCCCAGTCTGGATCTGCATTTCTCTCTCCAGGCAGAACTGGGCCTCAAGACTCCATTGGTACATAGGGAAGATGGGTTTTATTATTGTTGTTTTCCTTCTCAATATCTATAGTGAAGAAAGACACACTGGGAAAGAAGGAGACTAAGGTGATTTGAATGTAGACTCCTCCCCCACATTCAGTTATCATCAATGTGATAGTGCTAAGAGTCAAGGCCTTTAAAAGGTGAACATATTCTTCCCTCATGAATGTGACTAAACCCATAGGGAAGAGGTTTCATGCAGCACTAGGGTCTTGCCCTTCCGTCTTCTGTCATGAAAGGATACACCAGGCCACCACATTTCAGAAGATGCAGTCTTCAAAATGCCATCTCTGAAGTAGAGACTGGCTCCCCACCAACAGATAGATATACCAACACCTCCATCTTGGATTTCTCAGCCTACAGGCTTGTGAGGAACAATCTTTTGTTCCTTATAAACTACTATGTTGTTTTAAAAAACTGAAAATCACAACCATTCTATTTCACCATTAAAGACTCAAGAGCCAGATGCTGGGGTGAAAACCTGCTAGCTCAGAGAGGCAGAGAAAGCACCCAACTGACCTTCCTACTCAGTTAACGTTTCAAAGGAAAAAGCTGAAAAGCTCACTAGCTCAGCTGACAGTGAAGAAGCTAAAGGCCAAAGGCCAAAGGCCAAAAAACCCAAGGCTTCCTAGTTCAAAGCTCAAAAAGCCCAAAAGGCCAGAGAGCTGTAGGTCAAGAGCTAGAGAGCTTAAAGCTCCTTTTACTTCTACAAATACCCCTCAACTCAAAGTCCTTCCTATTTTTTAATCCCTATCAGCTAGTTTTTTGTTCTGCCTCTTGACATAGGGTTAACTTTATTAAATCCTGTGTACAGAAAGCTTTTGGATTAAAGGTGTGTGCTAGGGATGGCCGAACCATACCATAATCACCTGTTTACAATAAACAGAAAGTTCTTTGATTAAAAGTGTGTGATAGGGCTCAACCACACCAAACAAAAAACAAGGTTTTACAGTTCCCAGTTTTGGGTTTTCACGATGGAATCAAATGTTCTGCGACACCATCCAGGCTCTGGTATTTTGTTATTGCAATTAAAATGAACTAACACACACTTTTTGTCACTTATGGTGCTCAGTCTAGGGTGTTTCATGCTGCCCACCCTCTGTGTACTGTCCTGGGTAGCTGAGGTTCATTTTCTTTAGGCTTGCTTTGCAAAACCCATCTGTTCTGTTGTGGGACACAGCTTACTCAACAAATACTTAACAGAGTCTGGCTGATATATGATGACACAGTGAAATTCTATGTCATGGTTAATGCATACAAAAGACCCAAGTACATAAACTGTGAGGTTATTATGAGGCCAGAGAAATAACTGCTGAGGACAAAACTACATAGAATTTCTTCACTTCTCTACCTGCCACTTGCAACCACCCATGGTGCCTGTCCTTTGCTAACTGGGTTTGTTGGATCAAGAAAGTTGTTTTTGTTTTTTTAATCCCCTTCTGTAGACATATTTAATCAGCATTTTCTTGGTAGACTGAACCAGTAAGAAACTGGCCTGTTGTTTTCTGGTTTAGTGACAAAAAAAAATTTGCCTGGTACATCTCTACCTAGTTTTCTCATAATCACCAACTAAAGAAACAGGCACACTGTATTCCAGTTTGCATTCTTGAAGGCATTACAACACACATACATATGCACACGTGCACACATGCACACACGCATTTATAGTTACCTAAGCATATTAAATGATCTTAATCTGATAAGAGATAAACATAAAATATTACTTGAATACATAAAATATTTAGCTTGAAATATATTCTGTTTTCCTTTCTTTTCTTAAATTAAAAAATAAATTATTGTTGTGTGCATGCATGCCACAGTATGTGTGGAGGTCAGAGGGCAAATTTGTGGAGTCCGTTCTCTCCTACTTTTAGCTGATTTTCCTGCTGAGGCATCTCACTGACCATCTGAGACTCATTTCTTTCCCTGACCTAAATGAAATCCTTGGACTAAGTCTAAAGCTTTTCTGTCATTTTCAATGAAAGAAGGTTTTTTGTTGTTATTGTTGTTGTTTGGTTGTTGTTGTTAATTTAACCATAATCACAACCATGATCTTATTTATGTAATTAAGTTATTTAAATGTAAATGAGGACATGACTGTTCCTAGGAATGGCTGAGGAGGTTTTTATTGTAGATGTGAGTGAGAGTACAGCCAGAGGCATCTGGAAGAATCCAGGCTGAATATGGCCAACAAAATAGGTCAGGCCATAAGGAGAGGTGAGTGAGAGAGGAAGAGAAGAAACAGGGGCAAGAGAGAGAACCAGGAAGAGAAGAACAAAAATAATGAGGGCAAAGAAAGAAGAACTAAGAGAGCGTGTGGCCAAAATGGCTAGTTCATATAGGAATCAGAAGCTGGAGAAGAGAAGCTCAGAAGTTAAAGAGGCTTAGGGTAGGGGGTGGAGTGAGAAGTGCTAAGAGGAGCCAGGACTCTGTAACAGGTACTTGGATGCTGAGAGATACTAGCTGCCAGTGTCTGCTTTGATAAGTTAATAGGCACCTAAGCCATTCATCCTGGGTTTCTTTGGAACCTAACACTATGGAGTCTGGCACAGTGGTCAAGATTCACAGCTTTAACAAGGTTTGGCTTTTTCACTCCTAGCTCGGTCTGTTCCAAGCCTTCAATGCCGTGGGCGTGGATGTGTTTTTCTCTGTTCTCCATGATCGCATTAGGTATTTGTCTTAGTTAGGGTTTCCACTGCTGTAAAGAGACACCATGACCGTGATAAAGGAAAGCATTTAATAGGAGCTGTCTTCCAGTTCAGAGGTCTAGTCTATTTTGTGGGAAGGAGGGTGGCACACAGGCAGACATGGTGGAGGAGAGGTAGCTGAGAGTTCTCGGCTGGATCCCAAGGCAGCAGGAAGAGACAGTGAGCCACTAGGCCTGGCTTGAGATTCTGAAACCTCACTGCTCTCCCCATCCACCAGTGATGTGCTTCCTCCAGAACACCACCTCTATTCTATCAAGAATACACTTCCTAATAATGCCATTCCCTGTGAGCTTAAAGAGCCATTTCCATTCAAACCACCGCAGTCTTGCTTCTGACCCCTAAGTTAGGACAGAGTCTAGTTTCTTCAGGGCAATGCCATACTGCTTCCTGATTCAGTCGTGCTTAAGGTGCATGGAATGTAAACACTCTGATGAGATGCTGGTGTCCCTGTCTCTGGAAACGAGGCCATTGTAGTGGAAAGTTTTGGCGTCTTTAAAAACCACCATGGTGAGGATATGCTCAGTCCTGATAAGACTTGGTGTCCTGGGATGGGTGGGGCGTCCTCTTTTCCGAGGGGGAGGGGAACTCAGGAAAGAAGAAAGGAGGCTGGGACTGGGAGGGGAGGAGGGAAGGGGCTATGATTGGAATGTAAAGTTAATTTTTAAAAACTCAGTTACGTCATGTAAACATGTTTTTGTTTTACTCCCAGGTGTGGAATATGGGGGCTGCTCCAGATTGTCCATAGCAGCAAGCTATTTACCTTGTGTGGGCTCTGAGAGGAGCTGCAAGACTCTGGAAAGGGAATAAATTCCAGAGTCCAGAGAGAGAAAGGGGGCTCTGAGAAAGAAGAAGGCTGCTTTTGCTCTTCCTGTTGCCCCTGGTTCCTGTTGATGCAGTTTGACAAGAAGTTGGAGGTCTCCTGAAATGCTCCTGAAATGAAGATTGGACTTGCCCCCAAGGAACTCAATGACCCTAACCAGCTGGAAGTAGCTAAGGAAAACTATGTCCCCTCTCACCGATAACCTTGTTTCTCTCCTACCTGGTGTTGGGGTGTTGAAAGGGGTAAGGGATTGGGGTGAAGGGAGGTAGAGGCCTAAGAAGCCAAAATAAAAAGTTTTTTTAAAAAAAAGAACACCTATAGACCATTGAAACAAAGCGTCCCAAGAAACTACAATGTCCCCTGATATTGCATGGGGGCGGGGGGGAGAAGAGGAGAAGAAAAATGCTGAATCCCTGCTCCCTGCAGAGGAAGAATTTGAAATCCGGAAACAGATTTCAGCAGGTCCTGAAGACTTGTCAGATTATTTTCCTAGAGAGACTAGATTTGAGACAATGATGAGGTCCACACCTTGGCAAGAACAAGGATCCTCTCTGCTCTTCTCACCCCCACTCCCTACCCTAAACCTCTCCAGCCCAGGGTCTTTGCTTCCCTTCCCCCAGCTTCAGATTCCTCTAAAACCCTGCCATGTCAGCCATGAGCTCGCTTGGTTCTTCTCCCTCTCTTGGTTCCTTTGGCTCTTTCCTGGTCTCCTCTCTTGCCCTTCTCTCCTCTATTCCTCTCTTGCTCTTCCCCCTCTCTCCTCTCATTGCCTGGTTCAGTCCGCTGTCCATGTTCATTCAGTCCACTATTTTCTCTCCCTGCTCTGGACTTTTCCAGATGTTTTGACTGTATTCTCTCATACGTACAATAAAAACTGTCTTCTTAACAGTTTGGAGCAGTCATGTCCTCATTTTATTTACATTGTGTACTTTACTTAATCCTCACCATAAGATTATTATATATCTATCATGGAATGAATTAGAGCTCAGAGAAGTATACTTTCAAGGTTATACAGCTTGCCCGTGGAAGGGCTAAAATTCATTCAAACCCAGGACACCTGGCTCTCAAATCTGTCCTTCTAGCCCTAAATTGCTTAAAAGTTTCCTATTTCTCCTGGATTGCCAGGACAAGCTACAGAGAGCACAGAATGGTCCCAGAGTTAGGCAGCTCATAGGCTGCCAATTAGTAGTAATAGTAGCCATTTCTGCGGCATTGCAAACTCTATTAACTTCCCCGAATCTTAGATGTGCATCTGATGATTCCAACACACTCTTTACATAGTGTGGGGAGGAGCCATCATTCCTTTACTGAACTATTTCTCTGAAAAGATGAGAGACTTAAAGTAGCTTGGGAGTCAAGCCTGAAATTATTAACGCTACATTAAACATGGTTGAGGGAAGGCGAGAAAACATGCTCCACTAATTCTTCTATTAAAAATATTTAACAGGTCCTATGGGTGACAGGCACTCGCTGGTCTTGATTGACTGGACAATAGATTCAGTACATTCTCAAGTCATCCCCTAACCATTTGGCCTCGTTTATCCTTGTGAGAAAGGTTTTTGCTACCAGGAGAGCCTGGCCCACTGTTTGAGAACTGTGGCTTCCTCGTCGAGGAGAAAAGATCTCAGTAGCACACGACTTTCTCTAGGTACATCGTAACTCTAAAGATGGCTAATAACGACCAGACCCGGCTTTTAGGGAAAGCAAAGTCCAGCGGCTTTGAGGGAGCAGCCGTCGAACCTTTTCGTCCTCGGAACCTTTCTCCCGGGTCCGCGTCCCAGCCCGGAGTCGGAACATCAAAGGGCACGGGCCGGAAGCGCGCGCTGCCGCAGCCCTGGCGTGTCTGGAGGGAGGGAGGGAGGGAGGGAAGGAGGGAGCAGTCGGGCCGGCCGCGGAGGAGTGCGCGAAGATGGCGGCCTTCTCCGGTGCGTGGTGGGAAACTGATGGGTTGTGAGAGGCTTGCCTTGGCCGCGGGAAGCTGGTGGGGAGCGCTGTTGTGGCGATGGGGTCGGTGGGATGACATGAGCCCGGCGAGCTGTCGTCCCCTGGGGACCCGCGCTGTGGGACTAGGGCGGCCGGATCGGGCCCGGCGTTTCCCCGCGGGCGCTGCCCCGGAATCTTCGTTAAGCAGCTTTTTCTTTCGCCGTTCGGCATCCCAGCATCCCGGTCTTCCTGCACTACACACTCACCTGCCGGATCCCGGCGGCGGCATCTGCGCTCGCCGAGCCGGGTCTCGTGCGTCTTTGACGTGGCAGTGTCTGTTTGAGATCCTTGTGCCCCATGGCACATCTGGTCCTGGTCAGGCTGAGCAGCCGCCGAGCGTGGGGAATGGAGCTTTGGGGGGAAAGATGATACAGTCCTGATTCGTTTTTTACCCCCAGGCCTTTCCAAGAATAAAACCCCAAAGCATAAATCTGATAGTCATTTGTTAAACTCCACACTGGGAGGGTTAACGTTGCATGTCAAAGCTAATGGATTTTTTTTTTTTCTGCATGGATTCACTAACTTTTGAGAGTTAGTTACTTGCTTTGTGATACCAAACAGGATTTGGGGTGAGGTATTGAACCCACCGGTTGATATTTTTCACTTTCTTAGTTAACCTCTTTACACACCCACATTTTTACAAAGTTCCAACCAGCCTTAAATATGCTAAATATGATCCCAGCTTTCTCTCTCTCTCTCTGTGTACATATATGTATATATGTACGGATATAAGTAAATGCGTGTGTATGTGTATATGTGTACAAACATGTAAATGAACAGATCAAATTAGATATATTATCTTTTCATGTTATTAACCTATCAAACAACAGCATTCTTCTGTTTTTTGCTGTTTTCCTTTTTCTCCTGTAAGAATATTAGGATTCCAAATTTCAGGCTGTTAAAAGTCACCTCTCCCAAGAGGAAATTTCTCACTTAACACAATTTTAGCCCCAAGATCTGTCAGAAAGTTGTATCTTATTGTTTTATATCTTTGGGAGAGAGGTGCACAAATTTTAGGACAAGACAATATTCTGATACGAATAAAAGTAAAATTTAAAAATTTGAACATGTACCTGTTTCCCTTAAAAGGTTAACTGTAGGTTTTTTAAAAGACAAGGATTCTGTAGAAAATATGGCTAGTACATGATCAGGATCTGGCAAGAAACTAAAATTTGCTAAAAGCAATCCATGATTGCTGCAGCTTTGAGCTTGTAAGCAGCTTGAGCTTGCAATATTCTTTGTGAAGCATGTTTCTTTTTAAATTTTTATTTATATTTGGTGTTAGGGGAACAGGGGTTTTTCCCAAGTGAAGGTCAGGTCAACTTGCTGGAGTTGGTCTTCTCCTACCAGGTGGGACCAGGGCTTGAACTCAGGTCTTCAGTCTTCTGTCAAGTGCCTTGAGCCACTGAGCCTGGCCAATGCCATGCTTTTTTCCCAGTACTTTGTGTTTTAGAAGACAGAATATAACTAAACTCTTAACGGGCATAGTTGTTAGGCAGGTCAGTTTACCTGTTCATCTTTAAGAATTAATTTATCTGTGGAATCGATGGTTTAGTAATCTACCTAACAATAACTGATTTTGCTTAAGGAATGATAAAATAACAAAAAACATCCAGAAACTGCCTACTCTATCCATTTATGACTGGCCTTTATGCAAAATTATTTAAATAGACAATCTGGTGCAGGCGTTTAATCCCAGCACTTAGGAGGCATAAGCAGGTGGATCCTGAGTTTGAGGCCAGCCTGGTCTACAGAATGGCTTCCAGGAGAGCTAAGACTATACAGAGAGACCCTGTCTCAAACCAAAAAACAAAACAAAAACAAACAAAAGAACATCATAGATCTTCACCTGGCAATTCCCATTGTTCAGGTGTTCTGTAATGGCACCTGTGACCCCATCAGTTAACCAGAATTTCTTTTTTTATGTTCAAAATAAAAATAATTTTGTTTCTCAACCTTAGCAAAATGAATTCCTCCTTAAAACAATGTCTGCTACCCTGAAGAAAAGTTTCACACTCTTTGTGCTGTGCATGGTAGTGATGTCTGAGAGGCTGTATAAACTTATCAAGAAAGACTGATATCAAGGTTCAGTAGAAAGTTCTAAGACTCAAAGCACATGACCAAAAATTATCTACCTCCTCTATTTGGGAGTTTCTGGTTCACTTAAATTCCTTTAATTTTTTTTTCTTATTGAAACAAAGTATTTATATATAGTTATAAGGTACAATATGAAGCTCTGATCCTTAAATATGCCTCATAATAGTCAACTGAGGGCAAACAGCATGTTCATTACCTTAAACTTGTTATCTCTCTAGTAAGAATATTTAGAAAAAAAACCAAAACCTTTCTTCTGGTCTGAGACACACAATGCCTTATTAAAAAAGTTTTAGTTATGGCTGCCATTGAATGTGCGCAGCCCCCAACCCCCCCTTAGATCCTAGAGGGTGTTCAGAAGGTCTTGGACTAGCCAGGACATAGAACTGCTACATACCACCCAATGAAACAGTGGAGATGCAGGTCTAGGAGTCTAACTGTTAAGATTTTTTTGCTCCTTCTTTAAAAGCTAAAAAGCCTGCCATGTGCTAATGATACTGTGCCAGTATCGCATTTCCTATATCCCTACAAGGTAGGTGTGACAAGTTCCAATTCTGCAGAGAAAACAGAATTGTAGTTTTGTCCCAAGGTCTTCCAGAAAATGAGACCTTGGATTGAATTCAAATCTGTCCCCAAAACTCAACACTCTCAGCAGTACCATACAAAGGTCTGATATAAGGACCCAACTTCAAAGTCATTCCCCAGTTCTATGAAAGCAGCTTTCAGAGGATATGGTTTATTAATAGATTTGATTAGTAAAATGGCTTTTTATTTCAGAGATGGGTGTTATGCCTGAAATTGCCCAAGCTGTGGAAGAGATGGATTGGCTGTAAGTATATAGAACTCAAATTCATTTGTGACAAATATCTTTTCTAATGTGAACAGTAATTTTTATTAAATATATTTCTGTCTAGTAATTGAAATTCAATTAATGGTGATTCTTTAGATCATGGAATGTTTCCTTTGAACTTTTAAATCTAGCTGAAAAAAAAATGGTTGGATTGCCACATACAATTTGTTTAAGGTTGATTTAGCATGACTTAATTAGCCTAGATGATTCTCTGTTTTTAACTAACTGCAATTTTTCACATGTGATTTTTTTTTTTTTTAAGTCTACCAACTGATATTCAGGCAGAATCTATCCCCTTGATCCTAGGAGGAGGTGATGTGCTTATGGTATGTGTATATTGAGTAAGGTGGTTGGGGGGAACGTGTTCTGGACCTGTGAGTGACCCACGTTAAGAAATCACAGAAGCTTTAGAATGGAATTGTTTTACAAATTAATCACACATATACTATGATCAGCATATTCTATAGAAGACATGTGGATAGGCTTGGGGTGAATTTTTTATCGTTTTTGTTGCAGGATAATGGTGGGTGGTAGCATAAAGTATATATACCTGGGATGGTGGTATAACTTGTGGTACAATGGGAAATGCGCAGCGTCAGATTGGATTCTTTCTTAAGTTAGTTTGTGCATTTGCTGCCAGTGGGGAGTATGGAAAGTTATTAAGTAGGTATGGGTTAGAATTATGGTTTTGTGTATACCAATTATATAGCAGATTATAGTATAGATCTGTAGGGTTAGATACTCACAACATGTGAATAATTAGATTAATTAGGGCTTCAATTCGGGTACTAGTAATGGGGGAGGAAAGAGGAGGACAGAGTCTTACTGAGTTGGGAGAGGTGACAAGTTGCCCAGTTGCCTGGGGCAGTTTGCGTCACCTTGAAATAAAGTTAGCTAGTCAAGTGTTACAAGATTTCTACATGGTATTATGATAACTTTGATCTCTTTAGTTCACAATTTGAACTGCAGTTAATTTCCTTCCTATTCAGGCTGCAGAAACAGGAAGTGGAAAAACTGGTGTAAGTAGTACATTTATATTTTATTAAGATCTGAATTTAAAAGTGTATTTTGAAATATTTAATTAAAACAATCTCCTCCGATATATAAGAAACGATGGTTTACTGTTGTTTCATTAGGGTTACTATTGTTGTGATGAAACATCATGACCAAAAGCAACTTGGGAAGGAATAAAAAAGGCTTACATATCCTAAATCACAGTTCACTGAGGGAAGCCAATGCAGGAACTCGAACCTGGCAGAATCCTGGAGGCAGGAGCTGAAGCAGAGGCCACAGAGGAGTACTGCTTGCAGGCTTCTTCCCCATGGCTTGCTCAGACTGCTTTTTTATAGCACCCAGGACCACCAGCTCAGGGGTGACACCACCCACAATGGAGTGGGCCTCCCATAACACCTGTTAAGAAAATGTCCGACAGGTTCCCTCCCCTCAGTGACTGTCACTTATTTCAAGTTGACATAAAACAGGCAGCACAAGCATTCAGAGTAATAGTTCTCCTGTTGGCAAACTGAAAGTCTATAAAGAGTATGCTTTAGAAATGTTTAAAAAAGCTCTTATAAGAGGAGGCACAGATTCTGAACTGTTTATAGGCATTTCAGAATTTTAATGCTTCTCAAATAAAAGCATTGCACCCAGAAAATGTGTCCACTATTGGTTGGCTTGAAGTAGTCTGGGTAGGCAGTATTTTCCTGCTTTGCTCTATGTTCATTTTGAAAGTCCTTATTGTTCCTGTTCCAGGCCTGCAGTGGGCTTCTGTCTCTCAACTCTGGATTATATGATTGGTGTTTAGGTTTGGGTAAATGAAATGGGACCAACCATGCAGCCACCTGGATAATTTATAATGTATATGCATAGCCTTGGCCTTATACTTACTAATCATTCTTATCTGACAACTAACATAGGAAATGTTTCTTTGACAGGCATTTAGTATTCCAGTTATTCAGATAGTGTATGAGACGCTGAAAGACCAACAGGAAGGAAAGAAAGGGAAAACAACTATTAAAACCGGTGCTTCAGGTAATATTGATATTGATATTTCCTTTTTGTAAATTAGTCATTGTCTTGGTTTGTAAGTTAGTTTGAGGTATGCATTTTATTGCCCATGTGTGGAGCACAGCATAACACGGATAATAAGTAACATTTAAAACACAGTTAGTGCACTGTCCACCCTAAAATATGAATATTGCGTCTATTGATAAAACACTGATTGGAATTTGCCGTTAGTTGTGTTCTTCTTAATCATATGTAACTGTGTATGCCAGAGATTAAGGATGAATTGGTATATTGTGCAGAAGTGGTATTTGTCATGGAGGTCCATCTTTTTATTGGTTTCTGATTCTGTTTATTATAAATACTCTCATGTTCATTTCTTATCTTTAAGTTATGATTGTTTCCTTACGTGGTTTCTAAATTTCATTCTTCACCTTTATTTCCACTACATTTTAACAAATTGAATTATATATTTTGAAATAATTTGTTTTATGTTATAAAGCGGAATTGTGATAAAATAGTAAGTTTCAGTTGAGTGAACTTGGCATATCAACTTTTTTTCCCCAATATGAAAGTAATAATGTCACAGAGGATGAACTAATATAGTAAACAAATCGTGTTGTAGACAAGGTATATAACTATTTAGACCTTTGGCCTATTTTAAAATAGTTTTGGAACTTTCAACAGCCATGTGCCATCAATTATGAGAAACGATGCCAGGAAAGAGTGCTTCTGAGATGGCTAAGCAAAAGTAGGATGGTTTTGATAGTCATGTCTGAAGAGGAAACAGACACATATATTTATAAACACAAAGAATAAGGGAAAAGATGACATCTGATGCCCAAAGAAATGTGGAAAGAAAATGATTGTTCTGGGGAGCAGGACCAGAGCAGCTGTGGAGTTTCTCAGCAAAGGACTTGCTGATGGTTTGTGTGAGCCAACAAGGGAAGATCCTGAGGAAGATACTTCTCCACTGTTCATAGTGACAGGTGGCTCTTCATGTAGGGCCTCTGTACTTACTGTAAGTTGTGTTATTCGTGGGCCATTAAGATATTTTAGAAAAGGAAAAATGCTGATCACGTAAAAACAGGAAGAAAAATAAAACAGTGACTTGAGAATTTCATATTGAATTAAGATAAAGAACTGGGTGGTGAGGTCGTTATAGTTACCTAGATGTTACTTTATCAGTGACAAAGGTCAGTGTCCTGTATACACAGTGCACTGAAGCAGGGAGGGCAATTAGGTTTTAGTCCCAAATGGGCCAGTGGCTATTATTGACACCTTTTGATTTTCAGGTTGAGTTTTGCCTTTAATAAAAACAACTCCATACATGTGTATATTCCAAATAATTTGTTAAACCTTGTTGAATCAAACAATTAAGATATAGAATATAAACTTTTATTTTTCCATAGAGCTGTACTTTTAATATGGTTATGGCTCACTTTTCTTTTATTAATTTGTTTAGTGCTGAACAAATGGCAGATGAATCCATATGATAGAGGGTCTGCTTTTGGTAAGTAGATATATTTTACCTACTCATTGATAATTCAGAAACTTTAAAAAAATCCATACAAATACCAAGAAAATTATGAAAAGGTATTGTGCATGATTTAATTACCAGACATTAGAATATAGTTACTGAAGATAAACAGTACAGTGGTGAACTAGAAGTAGACAGCAGAGTATAATAGAAATAATTCCCAGTGTATATGACAAGTTAATGTGCACACACAAATTATTTCAGTGAGGAAAAGGAAGATTTATTCAATAAAAGATGCTGGCACCATTGATGATCCATCTGGAGCAACAAAAAATTGGCTTGATAATAACTAGAAATAAATTTCCTTGTACTTGAGGTTTAAATTATGTGTTTGTGCATATATACATATATAAAAATTTAAGTGTAGATGTACAATTTAGCATGTATAATTTAGTAGAAGAAAAACTTTTCTAACCCGAATAGAAGACATAGAAATTACAAAAGAAAAGATAGGATGTTTGATTTTGTTATTGTTTATTATTTTAATTAGCACATTAGTTGTGTAAACTAGTAGGATTCACTGTGGGAGTTCTATTTATGCAGACATTGTGTTCTAATTACATCCATCCATCTACCTTTCTCCTCTTGATATCTTCTTGAACTGTTGATTCTCCTGCCTCTATATTTCCCAAGTTCTGGGATTGTAGGAAGCTTCCTAGAGAATCTTTTACGAAGTTTTATATGACTCATTACATGAGTAAGAACTTAAAATTTTTGAAAAATGAGGTAAGATGTCTGGTGAAGTGGTATTATACAACTTTGTTTGGTACTGGGTACTGAATATGACTTTGAAATGTAAATGGGGTGGAAGATACAGGTTTTTTCCAGTACAGACAAAAGCTAAATCTTTATTTACATAAGCGTCTGTCTGACGATGGTGTGTAATATAAAACCTCATTATTTAGAGCTCTAGTACTAGCCAATAGCACACACTGGTTATTTGTATGCTTCTCCTAAATCTTCCGGGCAGCAAATTGTGATGAAAGTGGCCCATGTCATTCCTTAGTACCCTTGTCTTCACAGCACTGGAGCATGTCTGTCTAAACACATGTATATTGACCATGAGGCTTTAGTCAAGCAAAACTTTCTAGGGTCTGTGCTCAACTTACCTGGATTCATTGTTGTAAATTCTTGTCCCGAAGGGTGACAGTATAGACCCTAGTCACCAGCATAGCCAAGGAGATGTAGGAATAAAGAGGAAGAACTGCTGTCATCATGGAGTCCACAAGTCTTAAAATCTGGAGCATTCTAACCGTGTCGTTATTAGTGAGACAAAAGGTTTTTATTTCATGATCGCTGATTTGTAAAGCCTGTACTGATGTCTGTTGCTTTATGCTTTTTCTCAAATCTAGCAATTGGGTCTGATGGTCTGTGTTGTCAGAGCAGAGAAGTGAAGGAATGGCATGGATGCAGAGGGACTAGAGGATTGCTGAAAGGTATTTGGCTACCATTCATTACTGTTTAAGTGCTGAAACTGTTTAAAGCAAAGATTTGAACAGTCTTAATGATACAGAAAGATGCACAGGTCATCTGTCACATACAAATATAACTTGGAAATGTGGGAAGTTGGTAAACAAGTCCTATGTATGCAATTTGTGTAAATCTCATGGGAATTTACCCTTCCAGGGAAGCACTACTATGAGGTATCCTGTCATGACCAAGGGCTGTGCAGGGTTGGATGGTCTACCATGCAGGCCTCCTTAGACCTAGGTAAGTGTTTCTAAAGTAACTGAACTGCTTTATATTTATAGAATGTCAACATTTTATTATTTGGGAGACAAACTAATAGATTTCACTGTACTAGGGATTCATTTTGTTGCTATTAAAAATATCTGTACCCTATCCAGTTTCAGAAAATACTTGAAATAAATTACTGCTTGCTCCCTGTTAGCACCCTCACCCCATGTTCTGACAATGTGAAATCAGGGTGTTTTAGCTTGGGTTTTATTACGTGAAGAGACACCATAATGGCAACTCTTGTAAAGGAAAACATTTAGTTGGGGCTGGCTTGGAGTGTCAGAGGTTTAATCCATTATTGTCATGGCGAGAAACATAGTGGCATATAGGCAGACATGGTGCTGGAGAAGGAACTGAAATTTCTACATCTTGACCTGTAGGCAGCAAAAGACTATTGCCACAGTGGGTGCAGTTTGTGCATATAAGACAGCAACATACCTCCTCCAAAAAGGCCACACCTCCAACAAGACCATACCTCTTAATAGTGCCACTCCCTATGGGCCATGTGTTCAAATACATGAGTCAGTGGGGCCATAGCTATATAAACTTAGCATGCTTGAAACATACATTACTGCATAGACACTTTAAATCATTGAGTTTGTTAGTAACCAGAGTTAAGAGTGAGGCAGAATCACTGTGTCTGTAGTGTTGTAGATTTCCCATAGGTTGACAATGCAGGACTTGGAGACATAGAGAGACTTGTCTGTTGTGGTCTCTCACACTGCATATGTAAAATCACTGCTTTCATGGGGCTTGTAATTCTTTTAGTAAGCTCAAACCTTTAGTAAGCTACTTTTGAAATCTAGGTACTGACAAGTTTGGATTTGGCTTCGGTGGAACAGGAAAGAAATCTCATAATAAACAATTTGATAACTATGGAGAGGTAAGCTATGATGCTATTTGTTTACATTTGTTTAAGCAGCATTTGTAAGTCGTCTTGCGGTCTTGGTCACATGACACAACTGAGAATATGGAAGTGCTTCTCAAAGATAAATATTTTTCAAAGCTTGGGTTTGGACTTGAAAAAGATATTTTAGGACCAAATAAACAGTACTTAAAAATTTTTAGCCCCACCAAAGTATATTAAATTGATTTTCTTTACCTCATTCTGACTTTAGATCTTATATTTATGTTCTTGTTTTTTAGTTTTGATTATGAAGACATTAAATGTAGTTACTCTGAGCCTAAATCCATAGCATAGTCCTTAATATCATGTTGAGCCTGAGAAGTCTGTTGGATAGCTCTTCTATTAAACATGATGTATGCTTTTGTAAGTTTTTGATGGTTTATTTTATACTGTCTTTTTTGTTTGGTTTTGGTTTTGGTTTTTTGAGACGGAGTTGTATAGCTTTAGCTAATCAGGTCTTGATTTGTAGACCAGGCTGGCCTTGAACTCACAGAGATCTACCTTCCTCTGCTTCCCTGAGTGCTGTGATTACAGGCATGCACCACCACACCTGGCTGATGGTTTTATTTTTTTAAGACAATTTCTTACGCTGTAACCTAGGTGCTTAGTGATCCTTCTGCCTTGGCCTTCCCAGGGCTGGGATTATAGGAGTAAGGCACCATGCCCATCTGTGATGGTCATTTTGATACCTGTGTACCATTTAGAGAAACTTTTTTGGAACACCAGAGTCTGCTTTTGGTCCTCCTGACTGTGATTTGTTAACCATATTTCTGGTCTCACATTCTGTTAATGACATTTTACTTTCTGGGTTTTTAGGAATTCACTATGCACGATACGATTGGATGTTACTTGGATATTGATAAAGGGCATGTGAAATTCTCTAAGAATGGTAAGCTCTCTGGATCTTGTCAGCCAAAAAAATATTTGTGATTCTTGTTTTTTAATTCTCTCATTCTCTTCTTCAGTCCTCTACCCTATCCACCGGCCTTTCATTTCAGTGGATATATGTTGAGTATTTGTACTATTAAGTGATGGAGCCACAACAGAAGATGGAGCAGACAAAATTTAGCTCTGTGGTGCTTTCTTTACTAGTGAGGAGAGTATTTACAAATGTTAGGTGGGAGTAAGTGCGAAGGAAAGGAAAAGCCCAGCCAGGGAGTAAACTGCTGGGGATGGGGGAGGTTGGGGGGGTTATGTGCTTTTCCAAAGGGTGCTCAGAGAAGGCTCTGCTGCAGAGAAGACATTTAAAATGAAGTCATTATTAGGTAGGTTGTGCTGAGAACTGAAGAGCATTTCGGGTAGAAGGAAGAACAAAGAGTGGAAGTGTCCACTCTGCCTTAGTAACAATGAGAAGGTACGGTTATCAAGTGCCCTGAGTTGGAGAGTGGGACTGAGGTGTTAGCTCAGTGAAGTAGGCTGTGGTGTGTGTGATCTTTGCTTTTTGCAAAGATGGAAACTCTCTGGGGTTCTGAACAGAGTAATGGCATGACACTGACAGCCTAGGGCCAGCTGTGTTGAATATAGACTAGGAGGTAGAAAGTGGGTTGAAATTGCCTATGTAGTAAGAATATGTAGATACTAGTAAAGATCCAAGGTCTGGTTCCCCATGGCTAAAAGCTAGCTAAGTGAGGAAAAGCAGCATAGAGGAAAGAGAAGGTGAAAACAGGGGTGCATGGACTCTGACTATCCAAAGTAAGACAGTGTTTCACAGAGGAGGGAAAAAGTCAGTTTGTGCCCAGTATAGCTGACAGGATTGTCAGGAGGGACAGCAGTGACAGTCACTATAGGATTTGGTACCTGAGAGCTGTAGGGTAGGGCAGGGATGTGGGTGAACATGAGTCAGACCTGTAGACAATGAGATGAAAAAAGGAAGGATGTCTGAAAAGTGAAAATCAGGGGTTTTTCTTTATAAGTGAGAAGGAAAATACAAGTTAAATAGGGCTGTGAATTCAAGGGAGGATTTTGTGAGTCTGCAGTGTGAAAGTGTATGTGAGCCATAAGGTCTCTAGAGTCAGAGGTCTTGTAGATAGGGAATAATTAGACTTGTAGACAGGAGGGAGCTGTTAGTGAAGTCAAACGTTGACTAGGTTGGTTCTAGTAGCCCAATTTATCCATAAGTTCCATAGGTGAGAAAACAGGGCAGGTTGCTAGATTTCATTTTGTATATGCAAAATCCTCGTTTTAATTTCTCTGGTTTTGTTTGTTTTAAAGGAAAAGATCTTGGTCTGGCCTTTGAAATACCAGCACATATAAAAAACCAAGCCCTCTTCCCCGCCTGTGTTTTGAAGGTAATTAGAAGTTTTGCTGTAATCTCAACTGTTTGATTTTCATTATATTTTACTGGGCAGTTTGCCATTATGCTAAACTTTTTTTTTCCTTTTATTCAATGCTAGAATGCTGAATTGAAATTTAACTTTGGTGAAGAAGAATTTAAGTTTCCACCAAAAGATGGTTTTGTTGCTCTTTCCAAGGCACCAGATAGTTACGTCGTCAAATCGCAGCACACAGGTACTGATGCACCTGAGAGGGGAGGGCTTTCTGGAATACTGCATCGCAGCACACAGGTACTGATGCACCTGAGAGGGGAGGGCTTTCTGGAATACTGCATAGAGAACCCCTACGCATAGGACTTCTCAGTGAATCCCATTTGCTTCCTGCTGTGGTTCGGTCAACGACTTTGTTTAACAGAGTAGTAAACTTTATTTCTAAAACATAATTGATGAACTATTTTTGTGGCCTTTAAGGCACTTATGCTCTATCTCAGTCTTGATGGCAGGGATCTACTTGGAGTCTGTGCTTGTGAAGTGCCGTAGCAGCATGTTACGGTCCATTCATACTCTCCATGGACTGTTTAATCTCCACACAGCCCCTGAGGTAGTCCTCTTCACACTTCACAGGAGGCCTGAGGAATAAGGATTTGAAGTAATTTTGCCAAGGTTGCACAGCAGATAAGAGGTAGAACTGAATTCAGATCCAATTCAAAGCTTGACTTGAAAGCCTACACAATTTTCTGTATTATTGCCTGATATAGTTCACCCAGTTAAAGTATAATTTCTGGCTTGTCACAAAGGAAATGGATTATTTTATAACCATTATCAATCAGTTATACTCATCCCAACTAGACTTTAAAAATCCCAAGTTATTATAGGAGTTTTAGCTTTATATTGTTAGATTGTCCTTTGTATATTACAATTATTACTTAAAATTTGATACTAGAACATTAGCACTTGTGTTTTACAACTGATGCTATTTTTCAAGTTTGTTTTACGTGACCTCTGATTTTTCTGCTCTCCTAAGGTAATGCACAGGTGTCACAAACAAAATTTCTCCCTAATGCTCCAAAAGCTCTCATCGTGGAACCCTCCCGCGAGTTAGCTGAGCAAACCTTAAACAACGTCAAGCAGTTTAAGAAGTATATTGATAACCCTAAGTTACGGTAAGCCTTATATGCTCAACTGTTTATTGTTTTTAAATTTAAAGTGTCCTGGAAGAACAAAGTAGAAAAAAAATGAGGCTTTGGTGTACTACATAACAGCTTTAATTTTGTAGTAGCAGTGTTTCCATTCAAACTTCCTTCGGGCAAAGGTTGATTTCATCTCTTCACTGCTTAAAAGTATGTGGCTCTGTGTCGGGTGTCAGTAAACCTAACCTGATAGTTGACTATAGACTTCTGCCTGCAGAGGTGGTCCTCTTCTTCGGGCCTTCCATGGAGGGAGACCATAAGTTCTAAGTAGACTTTCGCTGTTCCTTTATTTCTTTTGTGAGATAGGATTTTGCTGCTTAACAAACAAGCTGGCCCCAAACTCATCATCCTCCTGCCTCCTAAGTACTGAGATTACTTTTGTGAGCCACCACATTCAGCTAGGAATCCCTTTTAATTTATGGAAAGCCAAATCCTGTAATTAGGCTACTTTGTGGATTTGGGGCTTAATTTTTGTTACTTTGCTTTTAACTAATTTTTTTTTTAATTGGAGCAATTTTGGGCAATAAAATTCAGTATTTGGAGATGTACACTTAGGTGGTTTTCAGTACATTCACAGTGTTGTGTGACTATTGCCACTCTTAATTCCAGAAACTTAAAGGTTCTAGTGCTAGTAGTGGCTTTACCTATGAATTGAGCAAACTGATCCAGTTATAAGGTACGCTAGGCAAAATCTTAATTTTTGTTGAAAGGATTTATGCATATACTAATTTGGCAGATATGAAATACCCTGTGTTGTGAAGTGTAGGCCTGGGATCTAGACTGGGCTCTAGCAGTGTGAAGTACCCTCGCTTTCACAGACGTCAGGGTGAGATTGTGGGCAAGTGTGAGGAGGGAGAGATGAAAAAACTGCTTGGGAAATGACTTGAGCATGTGAAAAAGGAAGCTCCTAAGGAATTGATGACAGCGGCCCTGCTCGGTGTAAGAGTGTGAGACCTTCAGAGGAGTGGTTTTGGAAACAGGTAAAATGCCTGTGTGGCTTGATTCATTGACTCATCTACACAAATTAATGTACTGTAGACTGCAAGGGGAGATGGATGGTTTAAAAAAAAAAAAGAAGCAGTTTACTGGTGAAGATGGGGAAATTGTGAACTACTAATTTGGAATTTATTACAAATAAGCCCTTCCCTTACACTGAAATCCTACTGTATCTTTGAAATGAACCTAGCTATTCTGCACAGTGAGTTTGAGGCCAACCAGGGCAAATAATAAGATCCTGTTTCAAAAAAGGGGGAAATGAGGCAGCTGGAGAGATGACTCAATTGGTAAAGAGCACTGACTGCTCTTCTAGAGGACCCAGCTTCAAGTTCCAGTACCCAGATGGTGGCTCACAGCCATCTGTAACTCCCATTGCAGCAGATCTGACACATCCTTCAATGGGCAGCAGGCATGTGTGTGGTGCACTTAAAAGTGTGTAAGCGAAACGCTCATGCACATAAAATAAATCTTTTATTTTTTTAATTAATTTTTTATTTTTTTTTATATTAGTTACAGTTTACTTACTTTGTATCCCAGCTGTAGCCCCCTCCCTCATTCATCTCCTCCCTTCCCCACTCTAAGTCCACTGATAGGGGAGGTCCTCCTCCCCTTCCATCTGACCCTAGCTTATCAGGTCTCTTCAGGACTGCATGTATTCCTCTGTGTCCTATCAAGGCTACTCCTACCTGGGGCGGGGAAGTGAGGAGGTCGAAGAGCCAGCCATTGAGATCATGTCAGAGACAGTCCCTGTTCCCCTTAGTAGGGTACCCACTAAGATACTGAGCTGCCATGGGCTACATCTGAGCAGGGGTCCTAGGTTATATCCATGCATGGTCTTTGGTTGAAAAAACAGTCTCAGAAAAGGCCCCTGTGCCCAGATATATTTGGTCCTTGTGGAGCTCCTGACCTCTCCAGGTCATACTAACTCCGCCTTCTTTTATATGATTCCCTGCACTCTGCCCAAGGTTTGGTTATGAGTCTCAGCATCTGCTTTGATACCCTGCTAGGTAGAGTCTTTCAGAGGCCCTCTGTGGTAGGCTCTTGTCCTGCTACTTGTTTTCTTCTACTTCCAATGTCCATCCCATTTGTCTTTCTAAGTGAAGATTGATCATCTTACCCCAGAGTCCTTCTTTCTTGTTTATCTTCTTTAGGTGTACAGATTTTAGTATATTTATCCTATCTTATAAGTCTAGTATCCACTTATAAATGAGTATATACCGTGTTTGTCTTTCTGCTTCTGGGATATCTCACTCAGGATGATCTTTTCTAGATCCCACCATTTGTCTGCAAATTTCATGATTTCCTTGTTTTTAATTGTTGAGTAGTATTCCATTGTGTGTAAAAATACCACAATTTCTGTATCCATTCCTCCATTGGGGGACATCTGGGTTGTTTCCAGGTTCTGGCTATTATGAATAAAACTGCTACGAGAATGGTTGAGCAGATGTCCTTGTTGTGTACTTGAGCATCTTTTGGATACATGCCCAGGAGTAGTATAGCACTATACCTTGTGGATCTTGGGGAAGCACTATTCCTATTGTCTGAGAAAGCTCCAGATCGATTTCTATATTGGTTGTACAAGTTTACATTCCCCACCAGCAATGGATGAGGGTTCCCCTTTCTCCACAACCTCTCCAGCATGTGTTATCACTTGAGTTTTTGATCTTAGCCATTCTGATGGGTATAAGGTGAAATCTCAGGGTCATTTTGATTTGCATCTCCCTGATGGTTAAGGATGTTGAGCATTTCTTTAAGTGTTTCTCTGCCATTTTGTATTCCCCTACAAAGAATTCTCTGTTTAGCTCTATACCCCATTTTTTAATTGGATTACTTGCTTTGTTGCATTTTAACTTCTTTAGTTCTTTATATATTCTGGATATCAGCCCTGTGTCAGATATAGGGTTGGTAAAGATCCTTTCCTAGTCTGTAGGCTCTCGTTTTGCTCTGAATGACAGTGTCTTTTGCTTTAGAGAAGATTTTCAGTTTCAAGAGGTCCCATTTATTGATTGTTGCTCTTAAGAGTCTGCTCTTGGTGTTCTGTTCAGGAAGTTGTCTCCTGTGCCAATGAGTTCTAGGCTCTTCCCCTCTTTTTCTTCTAACTGATTTAGTATGTCTGGTTTTATGTTGAGGTCTTTGATCCACTTGGACTTTAGTATTGTGCAAGGTGATAAATATGGATCTATTTTCATTTTTCTATATATAGACATCCAGTTAGACCAGCACCATTTGTTGAAGATGCTGTCTTTTTTCCATTTAATGGTTTTGGCTTCTTTGTCAAAAATCAAGTATTTATACGTGTGGGTTTATTTCTGGGTCTTCTGTTTGGTTCCATTGATCTACCATTCTGTTTCTATGCCAATACCATGCAGTGTTTATTACTATAGCTCTATAGTACAGCTTGAGATCAGGGATAGAGATACCTCCAGACGATGTGCTGTACAGGATTGTTTTGGAAATTCAGGTGTTTTTTTTTATTCTCCATATGAAGTTGAGAATATTTCTTTCAAGGTCTGTAAAGAATTGTGTTGGTATTTTGATGGGAATTGCATTGAATCTGTAGATTGCTTTTGGCAGAATGGCCATTTTCACTATGTTGATCCTACCGATCCATGAGCATTGGAGAGCTTTCCATTTTCTGATATCTTTTTCAATTTCTTTCTTCAGAGACTTTAAGTTTTTTTCAAACAGGTCTTTCACTTGCATGGTTAGAGTCACACCAAGGTACTTTATGTTCTTTGCGGCTATTGTGAAGGGTGTTGTTTCTCTAATTTCTTTCTCAGCCCTTTTGTCTTTGGTATACAGGAGGGTGTCTGAATTTTTTTTTTTTTTTGAGTTAATTTTGTATCCCCAGCCACTTTGCTGAAGGTGTTTATGAGCTGAAGGAGTTCTCTGGTTGAATTTTTGGGGTTGCTTATGTATATTATCATATCTGCGAATAGTGAAACTCTGACCTCTTCCTTTCCTATTTGTTTCCCCCTGATCTCCTTTAGTTGACTTATTGCTCTAGCTAGGACTTCAAGTACTATGTTGAGGAGATATGGAGACAATGGGCAGCCTTGCCTAGTCCCTGATTTCAGTGGGATTGATTTGAGTTTTTTCCATTGAGTTTGATGTTGGCAATAGGCTTGCTCTATATATGTTTAGGTATGTGCCTTGTGTCCCTGATCGCTCTAAGACTTTAACATGAATGAATGTTGGATATTGTCAAATGCTTTTTCGGCATCTGAGGAGATGATCATGTGGTTTTTCTCCTTTAGTTTGTTTATATGGTGGATCACATTGATGGATTTCCGTATATTTAACCACCCTTGCATGCCTGGGATGAAGCCTACTTGGTCGTGGTGGATGATATCTTTATGTGTTCTTGGATTCAGTACTTTTATTTTTTAATGAAGTGGGTTTTTTTTTTTGTTGTTTTTTTTTTTTTGGTTTGGTTTTTTTGTCTCTTTAACAAGCTATTAGTAACACTAAATAAAATTCTTTTACCTTCAGTGTTTGGTTATCCTTCCTAAAGGCAACCTTTTACCCTGATTTTCACCCGTTCTTCCAGAAATATTTTATATACTACAAAACAATGTTTTTTAAAGGTGGAATTCGGTTTTGAAGAACTTGAATATTGTGGAGTGGGCTGAGTAGATACGGAATGACTTTTTTTCCTTACTCTAAGCTTGTAGTCACCTTAGCACCGTTTATGGGTTGGTAGGGCTCCTACCCCTGTATTCTCTTGTTTCAGTGACTTATTCCACGTGGAGGGCATGCTGTAGACCATACTGCAGAACAGTCTTTAATCTTTCTCCCTTATCATCCTGCTCTTCATTTCAGGGAGCTTCTCATAATTGGAGGTGTTGCAGCTCGGGATCAGCTGTCTGTTCTGGAGAATGGGGTAAGTTGTACTTTTGACTTTTGAATAAATTCTCTTTTGTCTAAGAAAAGTCAAATGTAGCTAAAATTAGCACAAGACCAGAGGAGTGCATTAGCTGGAAGATGCCTTCTAACCGGAAGTAGGGAACACTAGCTCTTTTTAAGTTTATCTGAAAGTCTGAGCTGTTTGTTTACCCTTTACTTCCTGATAATTTCCTTCTAACTTTTCTGATTAAAAGTCACTATTTACTTAGTCATTTATTTATTTTTATTGAAAAACAAATGTTGAGTGTAAGTATGGAGATAACGTAGATTATGGAGAAAATAGAAGTTTTTGCAGCACTTGAAATGATGTGTAATGTTGAGACAGCTCTGAGCTCAGACACGTGTAAGGGAAATCTTAGAGACTGACTGCTTAGATGTGCCAATATGTAGAACAAAACCAGGGCTCTGGTCCCTATTTTTGGGACTTCATAAAATTATTTATATATATGAAATGAACTTCTTACAAGTCTCCCTTTTACTTCTTTTCCTTAATATTTAATTGTGAAGTCTAGACCACTTTATACTAAGTCTGCTTTCTTTCATTTTGATCCCTGCCAAACTAAATTTGATGTTGAATGGACTGTAATTTGACTTGCCATAGTATGTTAAGAGCAAGGAATCATAATAATGTACTTGTTAATGCTATTTTTAAATGGATAATGTTACTCTGATATGTTCTTAGTGTGGTTTTATTGTTTATTTTTTTTAGTGATTAGTGACTTTAATAGGTTCATTCTTGATCTTTGGTTTTCAAAATTAGTCTTCCCATAGTATACTAGGATTTCCGCTAATGTTTTCCTGCTATATTATTTTTAGAAAAATAGCTCTGCCTTCATTAGTCATGCCTCAGTTTGTGGGCTCAGGTGGTGGCTTCATTGGCAGTGTTTGCTGTGCAAGCCTGAGGAGACAGTCTGGGTCCCCAACCCTAACATACGAGCCAGATGTGAGGCTGGGAATGAAGCTTTGTAGGGGAATGCTTGCACGGCATGCATGAAGCCCTGGGTTCAGAACCCAGCATTCCCTAAGGCATACATGGCGGCACACGTCTGTAGTCCAGGCACTTGGGAAGCAGCGAGAAGCATCTTGGACAAAGTCAGACATGATGGTCTGTATTTATAATCCCAGGCCTGGAAAGGAAAATCCGTGGCGCCTGGTGGCCACCCAGCCTGGCCTACTCAGTAAGAGACCTTGTCTCAAAAAAGAAGGTGAAAAACAGTTGAGGAAGACACCTCATGTCAGCCTCTGTCCCCCCATGCATGTGCACATACATGTACAACGTGTTTACACACACACACACTATGCTCACTGAATCCTTTGGCAAAGGAAAAATTATTTCATTGTTTTCTTGGCAGAATTCAGTTCTGTTCTGTTCTTAAAGGAGTCTCTATGCTTTTTCTGCTTCTTTTCATTCCAAATTTTCTACTCTCACCTCTGTGTCATCCTTCAGGTCAGCCTTAGCAATGTTTATGTTTTATACTAGAGTCCAAGTTGGCTTTGGAGGTAGAGGGTAGAATTATATTAGCCTGTAACTTCCAAGGGCGCTGTACTGTGTGCCATGTGCTGTTAAACACAGCATGTAGATACTTCTCTCAGAGTTGACTAGCAGCTGCTTGTCAAGCCTGTGATAACCTGGATCTGTTTTTATGCCCCTTTACCTCTTGTCACCAAGGAGGGAGGAAACTTAGCTGGTTGGTTAGAATCCTGTCCCAAAGAGGTGTTCCACACAACCTTGGAGTGATACTTTGTTTTCTGTGCTGCACCTGTCCCTGTGATTGGCTTATATAGTAGAGTTCTTTTTTGTTTGTTTGTGTGTTTGGTTTTTTGAGATAGGGTTGAGATGGGGTTTCTCTATGTAGCCTTTGCTGTCCTGGACTGGCTTTGTAGACCAGGCTGTCCTTGAACTCACAGAGATCCACCTGCCTCTGTCTCTGCCTCTGTCTCCACCTCCGCCTCCCCAAGTGCTGGGATTACAGTACACTCAATTCATTGAACAGGTTTTTGTTTTACATTTCATGGGTATTTAGTTTGGAACTTGTTTGTAGTTGAACTCCCTGAGTTTAAACATAAGAAGGAGTCTGGGGGTCTTTCTTGGATTCTTTGTGTCCTTCTTTGCAGGTGCTCTACCTCTGAAGTACAGCTGCAGCCCCTGCATACACTTTCATTTTCACATCTTGCAGGAGCCCTCTGAGATGATACTTGTCCCTATTTTTACATATTAGGAAGTGAGCGTATATTAAATATTTAATAACTGGCCAAAGAAAGAAAAAGTTACAGGTGATGGTAATGTTCCTAATACTTGCCTTATATACTTGGCTATGAGCTATGTGAGGGAAAATGCAAAGTGTTGCAAATTTTGTACTGATTTAGGTTGCAGTACTGTTAGCATTTGTGTAGGTTTGACATTTTTATGATGGAAAGTTAAACTTAATATCATTTCAGTTTTACCCTTTCTTAAAATATTTATATTTTAGATTATTTCATATGTAATAGTGTTTTATTTGCACACATGTATGTGCCTAGTCTATGTTAAGTCAGAAGAGACTATTCTGTCATTGGAGCTGGAGTTATGGATGATTGTGAACTGGTGTGGACGCAGGGGACCAAACACAAATGCTCTGCAAATGCAGCAAGTGCTCTTAACCTGAGCCGCCTCTCTAGCCCCACAGACACCTTTTCAGGTTTAGACTCACAGTTTGAATCCGTGAGGGTATCCATCTGTTTTTGTTGTTGTTGCTGTTTGTTTGTTTTAAATACACATTCTATGTATTAGATTTTGGTTAAAAGTTACACCAAATCAGTTGCCAAAGTCAACATATTAATTTAAAATGTAACATAAATGTGATGTATAGCATTATCTATCCATCATGACCTTAAATACCTTTGCATTGATTGTCACCATTTCAGTGTTCAGTGTAAACAGAAAATGCCATTTTGCCGTTTAAAGTAATTATGATCTTACATTTTGCCTTGGGTATTGCTTTTGGCTTTTCAGGTTGATATTGTCGTCGGCACACCAGGAAGATTAGATGATTTGGTGTCAACTGGAAAGCTCAACTTGTCTCAAGTTAGATTCCTGGTCCTGGATGAAGCAGTATGTTGAAATAATATTCATATTTTTAGAGAGTATGCTTATATTTCTTCATAAAGATTTATAAAGTGATCCTATTACCTAAATATTATAGTTAAGCACATTTTCATCTACTATATATTGCTACACATATAGTTGACCTTTTGTATCTGCATATTACATCAAGTTTGAATAAAAAACATTTGAAAAAATTCCATTTATATTGAACACATGTAGACTTTTTGCCTAAATAATACAGAATGACAGCTATTTACATAGCGTTCACATTGCACGTAGGTTTGAGAAATGTGACTTGTAGATGGAGAAAATGTATAATTTTACATCAGGGACTTGAGCATTGAATTTAGGGATCCAGCAGGGGTCCTGGCACTGAATTATTTTAGGGAGTTGAAACCAAGTTTTGAGGAACTTGGGCAAGCAAATATATATATATATATATATATATATATATATATATATATATATATACCAAATATATTACTTCATTATTTGGTTCATTGAAGTATTTTTAATGATCTGTTACATGGATGTGTCATGGTTTGTTTAATTACTCTCTGACAAGTTACATAGTTTGCTTTTTTACTCCAAGTAGCTGTTTGTGCATACATTAATTTTTTATTCAGTAATTATTTCTTTATGTTGAGATGCAAATGTGGACCATCTGGAAGAACATAAATGTGATTGAGGCTTTTGAAATACTCTTTCAAATTATTCTCAAGATGGGCTTATTTTCTAGCATTGAAACTTTTTCAGTTTTCAAATTAAAATTATTCTCTTAAGGACATGTTGAGGGGAGGGTTGTATTTCCGTTTTTTGTTTGTTTGTTTATTTGTTTGTTTTCCATGAGACAGGGTTTCTCTGGGTAGCCTTGGCTGTCCTGGACTCGCTTTGTACACCAAGCTGGCTTTGAACTCATAAATATCCACCTGCCTCTGCCTCCCTGAGTGCTGGATTACAGGGCCAGCAAGTACAAGTGTTATAAACTGTTGTATTCATCCTAGAATACTGAAGTATGGTTTGGATTTATTTATTATACCTTTTTTGTATTCTAGTCACAAGGAACCTAAAATTGAACTTATAACTTGTCTTTAGGTATTCAGCAGATCATAATTTATAAATACAGGTATATGTATGTACATGTTAGTTCTCTTATCTTGCATTTTAAATTAGAAAGTTAAAAGATTTTGATACTGATTAAAAACTCTTTTCTTCTACAGGATGGGCTTCTCTCTCAAGGTTATTCTGACTTTATTAACAGGATGCACAGTCAGATTCCTCAGATTACTTCTGATGGAAAAAGACTTCAGGTATCAAGTGACTAATGCAGCTCAGAACTACATGCAGACAATTAGTACTCACTGTTACAGGAACAAAGAATTTTGTTTTAAGAGTTCTGATTAAGTTCATTGTGTGTCTTTTCTTTGTTATCATCTAGTCACAGCTCTGTGTCTGTACTAAAAGGTGCTCTTAGAAACAAAGGTCTTATTTGAGACTGATACTGTGGTCCTTGGTTGGAGTATCAGTCTCAAAAAAGACCCCTGTGCCCAGATTTTTGGTTCTGTTGCTCTCCTTGTGGAGTTCCTGTCCTTTTCAGGTCTTACTATCACCCCCTTCTTTCATAAGATTCCTTGCACTCTGCCAAAAGTTTAGTTATGAGTCTCAGCATCTGCTTTGATACACTGCTGGGTAGTCTTTCAGAGGCCTTCTGTGGTATGCTCCTGTCCTGTTTCTTGTTTTCTCCTTCTTCTAATGTCCAACCCTTTTGTCTTTCTGAGTGAGGATTGAGTATATAATATAGATAAACATACTAAAATATGTACACCCTAATTTGTATTCTTGTCCTATCACATCAAGGACTCTGTTTTTCTAGAGCACCCATAATCTCTGTTGGGGTAAATCTAAAGGAATGGCGTCCAATGTTATCATTCTACTCTAGTTTACCCTACACTATTAAGCTTATATACAACTCTAGGTAAGAAGTATTCTTAAAAACTCATCACCTATATACAGTTTCCTTTTATTGATGATATCAAGGGGTTTTTTTTGTTTGTTTTTTGTTTTGTTTGGTAGTGTATCTCTTAATAAACTCTTCTCAAATTTCTAAAAAAAAAAAAAATGCTCAATAAATGGCTGATACCATTTGCCTAGTACTCTGACCAAACTGCCATTCATCAATTGCATGTTTTTGCCACAAGAGGGCACGATCAAGAATTTTAATTCAGGTGAATTCTAACTGTCAGTTTACCAATGTGTTTTCTAATCCCACAGAACCTTATTGCTGTTTCAGCTTAGCTTAATGAACCACAAACATTCATTTTAGAAACATTATAGCTCTATTATTATTGAGTGTGTGTGAGTGTACTTGTGTATATATGGAGGTCGAGGACAAGTTCTTGAGGGTTAGTTCTTTCTTTCCATCACTGGTTCTGGGTTCCGGGTATATATGTGTATATACACATATGCGTGTGTGCATGTACATATATTTCACAACATATTACAACATATATACATATATTACAATATAATATGCATATAAAAATAAATATGTATAAGACAAAAAAAAAAAACAAACAAAGGTCATTGCAGACAACCCTAAGGTATTCTCAACGACTCTTCCTGCAGAGCCCTGAGCAATTCTAGTCTAGTTATCGATGCTGCTTCTTTTACAAGCGGAAGTAGCTTCAGCTAATGACAGTCAGTCACCTTCATAGTAATTATTTCTGAAAACATTGCCCTTTCTTTTCTCATCCTTCCATTAGAAGCATTTGAGAGGTTGAAACTTTTGAGAGAAGGGGATGAATAATAACTTGTGTCTTTTGATTTAAAAACAAAAAAATAAAACCCAACTTCCTAGAGGGAGAGAGGGTACGGTTTCTGTGTAATGGTGAGGGCTGACAGCATGCCGGTGTCCGACTGTTAATAGTTATTACATGGAGCTGGGTACTGGCTTTGTCCTGGCTGGCGGCCTGCCACTGTCACACTGTTAGCTGTCACATGGTCAGGTATTGCATGTGTTTTACATTTCCTGACTACTGTACTTTGTTCTCTTCTTATCCTTAATTACTGTGATTCTCAAAACATAAAAAAAAAAAAAAGCTGGTATGGTATACTGCTGATTGTTATAAAGTAAAAGTTGATTTAAATTTGAGTTTTCTGTGTCTAGGTGATTGTTTGCTCTGCTACTTTGCATTCTTTTGATGTAAAGAAACTATCTGAGAAGATAATGCATTTTCCCACATGGGTTGATTTGAAAGGAGAAGATTCTGTTCCAGATACTGTGCACCATGTCGTCGTCCCTGTAAATCCAAAAACTGACAAGCTCTGGGAAAGACTGGGGAAGAACCACATCCGAGTAAGTGCCGTGGGGTATGAGCGTTTGTATGGTGAGCCACTCTCTTGAGGCTGAGTCCTTCCTTAACACCCCCTATCCTTTTTTTATCTCTCCCTTTCAACAGACTGATGATGTACACGCAAAAGACAACACAAGACCTGGTGCTAACAGTCCAGGTAAGCTGAAAGAATTAGTGGAATGTGTTAAAGATCTTGGAAATGATTCGTTTGTTTCTGCTCCTGTTATTCTTATGAAAAATGTGAGATATGACATGCAAAGTTAGAATGGGAAAAATAAAAGTAATAAAAACATCAAAAAATGAGAGCAAACTACTGCCATTTAGCTTAGAGAAAGACTGTTAATCGCTAAACTTAGGCACTAGTTTTATGGACTCAAACTTTTAAGTCTTTTTGATTATAAACTATAGATCATAGAAAACCAGCAAATTTGTCTTAAAGACAGATTTATATTGACCCTGAAATTGCAAAAATGTAAAGATGAGGCATGTTGGGAGTTGCCTTTAGCTATAATGTTAAAGCACAAATAATCTGGATTTCTTCATTATTTTTATGATTGTTTTGACTTTTTTGGTGTGTGATTCGGGGCATTGAACACATTTATATTGTTTGGCCTTAGTACTGTTTGTGTGTAGCACTTCGTGTTCTCAAATAGAAACTGTACTCACTGATAAGTTTTGAAGAGCCCTAACATTTGTCTCAATGCAGTGGAGATAGCCTGTGGGATGATTTGTTTCATGGCCATAATATTTCAAAAATTTCTAAAGGTACCTTAGGATACCAGGTGCTAATACCTAAGTGAATGGATCTTCGACTTGTTAGACTACATGTCTAACAAGTGGGTCCAGATGTCTCAAGTGGGTCCTTAGAATTGCTCAGAATGTGTCTGCTTGTTGGTTGATTTCACTGAACAATTTGTGACATGTGTCTGAAAGGTAGATTCATTGAAATCTTGACTTAAGCTCCTTAGCCATCAGTTTTACATGTAACTCCATTTGACACAATCCATATTCACTTATCCTCCCTGTTGAAGCAGAGAAACTGCTAGTTAAACACAGTGTTCACCCATGGTTAAGGACTGCACTTTATAAAGTACCAGTTGTTTCTGTGTCCTGTATTGCTTTTGTAAAGCTTTTGCTTACTCTCCATTACAATTGGAGACAACCAGAGAATGTTTAGAAGTAGGTTGGGCTGTTGGGCTAAAAGTGTGTATTAGCAGAGGAGTAACAACAGTAACAACACTTTCCAGGGAAAGAGATGGGGAGCATGACTGAAACGCTTGTAACCAGGTGTTTATTCCACACGGTGGTGCTGGATTGGTTTTACTTATTAATTTCCTTACGAAGGGTTAAGATAATCCAATAATGATGTCTTAAGCATAAGGGAAGTTAATGCAAGACATTATAATTAATGCTTGAGAGGAGAGCACCAAGTTTTGGTGTATGTGGCTTTTGTGTTAGTGTGTTTGCACAAGCATGTTTCTTCTTAAAAGGTTGTGGGGGTTATGTCTGTGTATGTGAGAGAGAGAGAGACAGATAGACCCATAAGTAGCATGTAAGACATTGACAGAAATAAAATAAATGAAGCAGTGAATTAACTCAGTATTTCACTCTCATAGCATGCCTTGTCTGTAGCATACAAGGATTTTGAGGAGAGCTAAGCAATATGTCTGACTGATAATGTGTGCTTGTGACATCTTCAGATTGACTTTCTGTTGCTTTTTCTGTTGTTGCTATGGTAATCAAGAGATGTGGTCTGAAGCTATTAAAATACTGAAGGGGGAGTATGCTGTCCGAGCAATCAAGGAACACAAGATGGATCAAGCAATTATCTTCTGTAGAACTAAAATTGACTGTGATAACTTGGAGCAGTACTTCATGCAACAAGGAGGAGGTAAATTTGTACTCGGCTTTTTTCCTCATTTCATAGATTGTTAGTCTCACACTGATAAAAGCTAGAATGCATGCACAGAGTTTAAAGCAGTCATGGCACATTAACCTGTCTATGTCTATGCTGTACTTTTCCATAGATAAGCCCTGGGATAAATAATGAACTTTTTCACGGTACTACAGTCTTCATTAAGATGAACCTGAATCACAGAATTCTATTGCTATAGGTCTAGATTACTGCTTAATACTAACATTTAAAATATAATAACTAAAATAATAGAATGTGTGTTTTCTAAACTGGTAAATAGAAGGGGAATAAGGAAAAAACCCTGAATAAAGCTAATGGAAGAAAGAAACCAGGCACGATGGTACACGATGGTACTTCCAGCGCTTGGGAGGCAGAAGCTGGAGAATCATGAGGTCACTAAAGCACATACCAAGCTTGATAGTATCTCAAAAACTCAAGAGCTGGGCATATAGTTCAGTAGTAGAACCTGCTTGGTTGAGTAAGACTCCTGGTTCAATTTCTAGTCCTGGAAGAAAAAAAATACATGTTAGGAATCACAGAATAAGATCAGTATTGTAAAAAAACTAAATATGTAAGTGTTGATGAACCAAAGTCTTCTGCTAAGGTCACATAGAGTATTAATCTAGATGAGCATTAGGTATATGTTGTTAGAAAGAATTACCAAAAAACCCAAGGAAAACATTAAAAACTGTTTGCTGGTTTGCAAGATACATATTCTGTTATGTTAGTGATGACATGTTGAATTTTAATATTAAGGTTAGTGCACACATATAAACACATGTGGTGAAATACTAATCTAGAGGTCTAAAAAGGTTTGAAGTAGGCCTTAAACAAAAATGCTAGTAGAGATAAAGGCTCACTGCTGTAGTGAAGATGTAATGATGCAACCTTTGCAAATAAATAAAAATCCCACACTAGTATTAACTAGTCCCAAAGTCTATACAAGTTAGTGAATTTCTCTACAGGTAGAACAGGCATTAGAATGGGAACTGTACTTTCACATTAGATGTTTTTTATGTTTAGATGATTTTGTTTCTTAATATGTAAATCAGTATAGAAATTTTCCTAATCAGAATGGAAATGCAAAAATGTGAAACCACTGTACTTAGCCAAAAATGAAACATCAAGTTTTGCCAAGGCTGTAGAACATACCTGAGTACTCTCACCTGTTGTTGAAAGTACAAAGCAGTAAAGCTGCTTTGGTCAAAGAGTAGTACGTTCTTTTACCAATTTGTATAGTAAGCTGGGCGTGCTGAGACATGCCTTCAATTCCAGCTTCTGGGAAAGTTGAGACAGGAGTTAGGTGAAATTTAATTTTTTTCTTAAAAGCACATCAGTGTTAATGTTTCATGGAGTTTTCTGTGTGTTGGGGATGTGTGTATGTTTGTGTAGGGATGTGAACACATGCCTGTGAAGGCCAGAGGTGGACATCTTGATTGCTCCCACTTGACTTTTTGAGACACTCTCACTGAACCTGGAGCTAATTGATTCAGCTACACTTGCTGACCAGTGAGCTCCAGGGTCTACCTGTCCACCCCATACTCGGTGCTGGGGTTAAAGAAGCCAACACTGTCCCCACCTTTTACATGGGTGCCGAGAATCTGAGCCCACATCTCCATGCTTACACTTTAACAACTGTCTCCCCAGCCTTTGATGGAATTTATTTTAATGCTATTTTGCCTGAGACAGAAGCTCGTTACCTTCATTTGTGTCAAATTGGCGTGTAGATTATTTTAGACACGTGATATTATAGTCTTAGGCACAATGCTCTTCAAGGTCAGATGTTAAATATGTTTTTCACTAGGACCTGATAAAAAAGGACACCAGTTCTCATGTGTATGTCTTCATGGTGACAGAAAGCCCCACGAGAGAAAGCAAAACTTGGAAAGATTTAAGGTACAATGCCTGGTTACCTGCATTTCCTTATTATTTAAAGGGGTTAATTACAGTGTTCCTTCTGCCATTTAATATCATTAAAACAGTTGTCTTAATTTACCCATACATCCTCATTGTGGCAGAAATTAGTCATCTCTGACACTCAGATAATAAGTTTCATGTTTGCTGTCAAGTCCTCCACTCTCCTTCATAATGTGATCAATAAACTATTCTTTGACATACATACATACATTCATACTTACATAAATACATGTTTTGTCTGGTAGATACTTTTTTAGAAGTATGGGATAGGTAAACATCTATAAACTTTTTTTAAAGTGCACGAATACTTATAGACCATTTTCTTTGCTATGAAACGAGTCCTCATTAGAGTTTGGTAGTGTAAAGCAAATATGCCTTGTTTTACCGTTGTTCCGAGTGCACCCTTCCAAGTGCTCGTTGCATTCCGAAGGACTTCAGAGTTCTTGGTATGTGCAATGGGCCTCCTTCATTTAGAACCCAACCTGAGTAATTTCTTCCCTCTAAAATTCCAGTTCACCAGAGTGTTCATTGCTGTACAGGGTGGATATTTTTTCTGAGACGATTGGTATGGAAAAAGATGGGACATATCAGGCTTAGATTGGTTTATGCTTCCATGCTATGTATCACTGATATTCCCTGGATTCATTTCACCAAGTTCACTGCCATTTGTCCTGTCTACTTCACTAGACCAAAAGTTGCTGTGTTCCTCTCACCTCCAAACTTCATTTTCTTCTGCACAGAGGCATCTATAGGCTAATTTATATTTCCTTTGTCAGCACTAGGGGTTATTCCCTCTTTGGGATTTTTGTCTGTTACCAAAAGGTGTAACTTCAGGGTACTATATCTAGTATTCTAGCTTTATTTTGTTTTTGAGATTTTTTTTTAAATGGGTGTTTTATTGGTGTCACGTGTGTGCAGTGCCCACAGAATTCAAAAGAGAGTGTTGGATCCTCTGGAACTGACATTACAGACTGTTAGTGCTGTGTAGGGGTTGGGAAAGGAATCTAGGTCCTCTAGAAGACCAGTCAGTACTCCCATGGGAGATGAACCATCTCCCATCCTTTAGGCTTATTTTAACATAAAGAATAAAGACAGCTACTTTTTGTGTCTGTGTTCTGTTCTATTATGTATTTTGAGGTTCCAAAGATATTGTTAAAGACTAAAGCTAAAGCCAGAATTTAGCAATGGCTTAATATCACTGGTATAAGAAAAAAACAAGGTAGCCATTAATATCATGTTCAGCAGAACATAGAATGAAGCCTCAAGATTTGGTCCAGGATGTTACTATGTCCAAACAGCTAATCTGAAAGTAGCATTTAACCCTCTTAGTAAAAAGAATGTTTCTTTTTATGTTTTATGTGTTTACTGATAGGTGACTCCTTTTTCTCTTGGTTCTTGTAGAAAGGAGATGTGAGATTCTTGATTTGCACAGATGTAGCTGCTAGAGGAATTGACATCCACGGTGTTCCTTATGGTAAGAAGACACTTGATGCTTTACTTGGTAACCTTACAAACAAATGGCAGCTGGTAACCATTGCCTTTATTTACAGTTATAAATGTCACCCTGCCTGATGAAAAGCAGAACTATGTGCACCGGATTGGCAGAGTGGGCCGAGCTGAAAGGTACTGACTAAGTTCATCCCCCTTTGAGCTTCTGTGCTTCAGAAATAAGGTCTAATACGTGCTTTGAAATCTTTCAGGATGGGCCTGGCCATTTCCCTGGTGGCAACGGAGAAAGAAAAGGTAATCTTCCCAGTCTCTGGTTGAGTTTGTGAGCTATGGTTTTGATGTGGGAAGTAAAAGCAGTTCAATTTCCCATTGAAATTGGAGTCAGTCACAAACAGAAGTACATGAACATTTTATGGCATTTTTTTCCCTCTGAATTTAATAGGCAAATAATAGCATGTGGCTCAGAAAGGAAGGGTCAAAATATGAATATTTCTAATAACCTTAATATAGTTTTTCACCAAAAACTATTTAAATATTATAGTATGATGACATTGGAGGTAACCGTGTGTGTATGTGCATATATGTATATATATATGTATGTACATATGTATGTATATATAGAAACAAATATATATAAACACAAATATACATATATAATTATGGTTTGTGGGAAAACTTTTACAAGGTCTCCTCTGTACGTTTTTATCAAATTTATGTACACACTTCCCCTGTGTGCTTTATTTTTCTTGGATATAAACAGATTTTGAAAGTATTAATTTTAATACAACATTCTCCAGTATTTATCCCCTCCCCACAGCCAGGACCACATTTTAGTAGGCCAGACTGTCCTCAGATTTGACCTTCCTTGCCTTAATTTGAGTGCTGGGTTCACAGACTGTACCACCACATCTAACTACATGCGCCTCTTTGGACATCAGGTTTTGATGTTAGTTTGTTTGGTTTGAGAATTTCTTTTCTATTATTTTGTAACTCATATTCTTTTGTATTATTTCCAGAAAAACTCCAATCTATTCAGTAAGCCATCAAGTAATAGCCGTTGGATAAAACACATAATATATATATGTATTATATAAATACATAAATTTATATATACATTTATATATAATATATATTATATAAAACACATAATATATATTTTTAGTGTTTTGAGGAAATAAAAAATTAAAAAATGTAGAACAAAATATTTAGTTTCTAGATCTATACATGGTCATGTTTTCTTCTCCATGTAATGTAGGTTTGGTACCATGTTTGCAGCAACCGTGGGAAAGGGTGCTATAACACTAGACTCAAGGAAGATGGCGGCTGTACCATCTGGTACAATGAAATGCAGGTGAGACTTTTCCAATACTCCCAGAGACTTTATTGAAATTTGTGAGCAGACTGCATTCATCTAGAGAAGTTTCTTCTCAGTGGTGAGAGGAGTAACTGACTAATACTGTTGTTTGTAAGCTGTGGCATGGGGCTGCTGCCAGGGGTATTAAGCATTCTGGCTTGCCTAGTGTATTTAATGCTGTTGCAGTGAAACTCTTAACAAGTGAAATTTTTTTATCTGAAATATTTTAATTTTCTCTTTCTTAGTTACTTTCTGAGATAGAAGAACACCTGAACTGTACCATTTCCCAGGTTGAGCCAGATATAAAGGTCCCAGTGGATGAGTTTGATGGGAAAGTTACATATGGTCAAAAAAGGGCTGCTGGCGGTAAGCTTTCAGATGTTTCAGTGTATTCTGGCTCCCTGCCTCCCTATACTGCACCCAATGTTTATAACCCAGGCAGGACCCAACCCAAGGTCCTCCTGCCTCAGCCTTCTGAGTGCTGAGGTTGTAGGCATGTACCACCACACTTAGCTGAATTTGCCTCTTTGAGTGTCAGTTTATGAAGACCATGATTTTGTTCATTATGCTAATAGTATATTATTAGCATGTTAATTATTTTCTACTAATTACTCTCCAGTGCTTTATTACTACTTGGCTTGCAACATTTTATTGTATGATCTGTATGAGAATGAGGGACAGCAAATTAGCTGATGGTCTTGAAGTTTTCCTATCAAGAGTGCTTGAACTTTTAATGAAGTATTAGGAAATGAGTATTAAAGGTGATTTTGAACAAAGAATCAGAAGTCTTTAATGGAAGTGTCAAACTCATTTAGTGTTCTCTTTGCCCAGAATAATTCTGAATGTTTTAGATTCAGGATAGATTAATGGTTTGAAAACTAAGAGAATGGTGGGTATTGAGGCAACTATTAATGAAGCTTGATTACTAATATACATTGGAATTCTTGATTTAAAATTTTAAAGCTAAATGTTCTGGAGAAAACTTGCCTGGTAGTAAGTTTTTATTGCTAGAAGCGGTATTTGAAGTGGTAGAATTGAGCCCCAAGTCTTCCTGACAAGTGCTTCAAGCGTGTTATTGACATTGCTTTATGCTTTTTGTGTGTGTGGTGTGCAGGTGGAAACTATAAAGGCCATGTGGACATTTTGGCACCTACTGTTCAAGAGTTGGCTGCCCTTGAAAAGGAAGCACAGACATCTTTCCTGCACCTTGGCTACCTTCCCAACCAGCTGTTCAGAACCTTCTGATTCCTGTAGACGGAGTAGGATTGGAGTAATAAAGTCTGTAGTCTTAACTCTAACACAGTGGTACTGCTTCCAGGCAGCAGTATTTATAGTAACTAAGCTATTACTGCTAACTCTAGCATGTCAGGAAACACAAATCATAGGAATTCTTCATAAAATGGCCGTCTAATGAAAATAAATATGACAAATATATTTTTATGAAGGTTTGTGTCTTCTTTTAAAGTTACATTTGTTTTTTTCTTTTAAGAACACTATGGGCTTGTGAAATAAAGTTTATGGATGTATGAATGTGACCCAGGACCCACCTGAAACCCAGATCCAATATCTTTTGAGTGGAATTTTTCACAGGAGTGATGCTAGGCTAAAGTGATATCCAGATACTTAAGGCTGTGTAGGTACATTGTGATGTGGGAGGAGAGTTGTAACAAGAAAGAACAAGGGATCCCAAAGTTGAAGGGCTCTTCGACTAATTTGGAAACCAGGAGGGTGCTTGGGAATTTGTTATGATTTGCTATGTATGGATTGATGACTAATGTTGGTGACAGTGAAGGAGTCACTGAATTTTTTTTTCAAGAACCTCTTTTTGCAGATGATATGCAGAAGGACAAAATGATTTTTATGTCCCTCTGTGTTCTAAAATTAGTTAATTTCTGTCCTTTGATTAAAATACCTCAAGGAGAAATTTAAATACATACAATTGAATTGCTCTTTGTGCCTTTGGATCCTTAGGTAAGGAAGTAGTTTCAGCAGTAGAATCTCATCCTAGAGATTCCCTAAGAACATGTGATGGTTTTCAAACATTTTACAATGGAATATCCCAGTAAAATCACAAGAAACAAATAGCCACCAGTGGGAAAGCCATCACTGATGCTTTAGTTCCAGAACTTTGTGCAGAGTGATTTGAGGACACCAGTCTTTTAACTTGTAGAGCAGTTTCTTTAGACACGCCCTAGCACTGCTGTCACATCTCAGGGCCAGGTGAAGGCAGCAGTTTGCATGCTCCGCACACTAACTATTCTTTAGAAATGGACGTTTAGATGCATAGCAGCAAAGACAGGACTGAAGTTGAGGTTGGTTAAATACTAGGAGCTAGAAAGACTCTACCCAATCCTCTTGTTACAGCCTTGTTTTAGTGGGCCGCTGGTTGATAGAACTGCAAACAGAACTTGAATTTCTTGGGTTTTCTTGTTTGTTCTCGGAGCCACTTTTGAAAACTATTCTGACATTCACTAGATAGCTAAGAGCAATGCTGACTTATGCTAGTTGACAGATGGGGAGATTCAGTTTGTCTGTGGTTCAAGTTGCTATCTAACTCTGAGCTGTTGAAGGAGAAATTTTCATGTAAAAGGACCCAAAGTGGGGTGTGTGTGTGGCGGGGGGGGTGCTCTTTGGAGACCTAACCTGACCTGCTGTCTCTTTCCCTACTTCCCCACTAATGTTTTCCTTGTGCTTGTACCAGTGGGAAGCTGTCAGTTGTTCTTTAAGTCTGGTTGTCATTGATGACTCAGCCTGAGACATGCTGCTGCATCCCTTTTCCTTTTACTAGTTGAAGCTCCTGCATCTTACGAGGGTCGCCTTGCTGGTATCCAATCAGTGGGGTGTGAGTGAAGGGAATGGCTGTCACCTGTGCCCCTCTTTCTGTTCTTTCCTTCACTTGGGCTGGACCGTGGACGTAGTACTAGTGTGCCAGTAGATTCCAATGGTTGAGAGTGATATGGCGGAGACCTCATAAGGGACCTGGCTGATCCTAGAAAGTAGCCACCCATTCTCTGAATTGCCTGGTATAGTACTGGATGTTATCTGAGTCGCTGCATGCTCAGATCTTGGTCACAGAACTTTGGCCTCTGCCTCAGAGCACTTGAGGCCCTGGAAAGGCTAAAACATGTTAAAGATTGACTTGTAGTATTTCAGACTCAGCTTCCTTGTCCCTTGTTTATTGAATTCTACAGAACCTGAAATGCTTCTCACACGTTTGGGTCAATCTTCTCTCCACTTCAGTTCATGATGGGTCTGGCCTTCTCGACCACCATCTTCAGGCTTTGATTGTGAGGGCCACTTCCACATAGTGACTGGAGTGGTTCTGTGCTTTGGGAGCTGGGGTATATTTCCAATCTTAATAAGTTTGTAGCAACCCATCAAAGCACAGTGATGATTTATCACAATGCGCCCCCAAAGCTGATGAGCACTGAGGGGAACTTGAAAGCACGTGAACTTCACAGTAGGCCTGGCTGGAATCTGGCTTCAGCTCATATATGTTCAGTACAGCAGAGGGCAAGGTCACTAGCTTCGCACTAAGCTGTGGTTCCTTCATGAAAATGATTCGCATTATTTTGTAGTCCGTCAGGCATTCAGCAAAAGTTGAGTAGATGAGAGGCACATCGAATTTTTTAAGTTTCACATTATTCTCATTGTCCTTGTTCTACACACAGTACTGCAGTGTGTTTCTTCTGTCTTAGAATGTTTCCCTAAACATTGAATTCAAGACTGAACATTGTGGCTATTTTTCAGGGCTGCCAGTGCCAGATTACTTTCTGAAAGGGTTATGCGGGTTGACATTCACATTAACCACACACAAAGAGTCCTGTGGAATATATTTTATGAACTAAAATAGAACTTGTACCTAAGCCTTTGTTTTTGTGTTGTCTGTGTGTAGAGTGTACGTCAGTGCTAGTGAGAAGCAGACAGGAGGCGCTTCCCACCTCGCTCCTTACCTCTGCCTCTCCCTCCCTGTGGCTCCCACCACCACTGCATTATAATAAAAACCAAGATCTAAGCTTGCAGTTGGCCTGCTTTTTTCTTTTTTCTTTCCTTTTTCAAGGTAGAACTGTGTGGCAATGACTCAGAACTGCCCCAGATTTAAAAAGAAAGAAAAGAATTGGTTCCCAGCCAATTCTAAATGGGCAAAACCGTTTAGACACATTCCTCACCTTGTTTTGACTTAACAGAGAAAATATGCGCTTCATTGCTATTTGAATGAGATATGTGAGGAGGGGAGGGGGTGTATATACAAGGAAACCCAGGGTAGATTCTCTTACAGCACTTACCATTAGACTGTAGATACTGGCATTTCCCAAGTACTGCTAGCCGCCCCAAAGTGCTCTTTATTGTGGGGGGTGGGAGAAGAAATATTAGAACAAAATGTGATGGTACAGGAAGGAAAGAAAGGGATACTGTTTCTTTATTCTAAAGTAATTGTGAAGGATGCCTTTCAAGGGAGGAGGAGATGGGTTTCACAGATTGAAGGAGGAGACAGAGCATTATAGGGGCCTCCTTTAGGGGTAAAAGAAGGTGGCTATAGGGTGTTCCTGTAGGGAGAGAAGAACCCTCCTGTAGGGAGGGTTTTTCAGGGTCCCTCTGCAGGGGAGATTGGGGCATTATAGGGAGAGGAGAAGATGGAGAATTTTTACTGTTGGTTTCTGTTCAGTTGTTTTTGGTTCATTAAAAATCCTTTAAAGCTCTAGCTAGTTACTTTGTTTCTTTCTGATATCCCACTCGGGTTAAAGTATTGAGGGAAATCTGGAAGGTTTTGTAATCCAGGAGGCCTGCATTTGATCCCACTAATAGTTACAGACTTCTCTTCAACCCACTAACATGCAGACTCTGTTAGCTCAAGGGCAGGACCCAGACCATCTGCATTTTAACCAACTGAGATTGCTGAGTGACCGTGATTGGAGAAGCAGAGAAATAGCTCTCAGAGCTTTCATTCTCATGGCAAGTTTTTACCCAAAGATGATTCAGAGAACATGACAGCCAAGTGATGCCTTAAATGAAATGCCAGTATATATCTCGCCTCCAGAAAGTCTGCTTTAAGTGCTCTGGGCAGAAGTAGGCCTTGCGTGTCCCAGGTGATATCAGCAAGCTGCTTTAAGTGGAGCCTGATTCACCCTCCATACATGCCGAAGCTGCCATATCTGCCGTGCATGCCTGTGTCTGCTTGAATGCTGGAATAGTGATGACCATCATGGGTCGGATACTTTCAGAAAGTGTGAATCCCTGGATACCCTCAAATGTTACTTAAAGTTAGCAACCAGCTACGTCAGTGTGACTTGGCTATAAAAGGGAAAATTCTGTGTTCAGACAAAGTGGTACTAGAATGGTAGAAACTGGCTTGGACCCTGTGAGGTATTACTGCAGAGGGGACATGAGAAAGCTCTGTAAAAGCCATTTAAAGTTCGTGAAATGGCATGCTTAGCAGCAGTCAGACCTAGCAAGAACTTGCTAAAGAATTCTTAGACGTATTTGAGCGAGAACTGGCCTGCAGGCTCAGACCAGAGTTTGAGATATTTTGTTTGGCACTTAAAAGGCAGGCAATTTGGAAAGATTGGATCATATCCGTATCATTACATACTGTTTACTTAAAATATTGGTATTAGTGCTGTAGGCTGTAATAACAAATCTTGTAATGTGTATCCATCCATAAATTGTTACTTGTTTTCCCACTGCTATTGGCCCACAACCCAGCACCAAGAAAACGCCACGAAATAAAACAGATGTGATAATGGAGACTACCAGTCAGGTTTGTGGGGTTTGTGGCTTGATTCCCAGTTGAGTCCACTAGGTGGCGCTAGTGTCACATCAGATACCCACAGAGGCCCGAACACATGTGCTGCTGTATTTTTACCACTTGGGGTCACTTAAGGATTACCTGACTTCCCCTTTTTCCCATCTAAGCAAATTCACAGATTCAAAGGAATTATTTCCCCGTTACATTTGTCAGGCTGTGCTCTTTTTTTTTTTTTTTTTTCCTTCTAGATCTTGAAGGCCAAGAAATGTGAATTTTTTTTTTCCCCCATGAATTGGCCCCACATGCTTTGTGCCTGGGTGGTTCCTCCTGTCACAGTATGGTGGGCTACCACCCCAGCCTTCTCCTGGGCCCACCATTAGAGACTTCTCTGTATAAAGAATTTCCATACATGTCAGGCTTGAGCTTATGCTAATTGCTGTGCTCATTAACATCTGTAGAAGTTGGAGTGCTTTTTCTCAGTCCTTTCCTTTGATTCTGCCTGTCTCTGAAAGGCCAGCTCTGAATGAAGCAAGGTGGGTATCATGTTAACTAATTGCTGACACCCACCAGCCTTCCTGCCTCCTCTACAGCTGATCCTAGGAATTATGCCACTACCCCTTGAGAGCATGCTAGAAATTTGTGGAATGACCCCAGTGGACTTGCCTGCCTGTGGGTGGGTATGGGTGAGGGCAAGGGCAGGGTGTGTGGGCTTGCACAGCACAGACAATGAGCCCAGTCACTTCACATGGCAGCTCTTGAGTACTTTATTTGAAAAATCAAAATGTTGGTCATCCCAGTTCATGGTCTTTCCGGATCCCTTCTCAGAGAGTGACTTCTATTTTTTTTCTTTCTTTTTTCGTTTTTGTTTTTGGTTTTTTCTTGTTTAAATTTTGCTTGATGTGCATGCATGTTTTGTGTGCCTGGTACCTGTAGCATTCCAAAGATGTTGTATCCCCTAAAATTGGAGTTACAGATGCCTGTGAGCACTCTTAAGTGCTGAGCCATATCACCAGCCCCCATCCTTCTGCTATTGCTGAATACCTTCTTGGGTGCTGGAAGCAGGAAAATTGAGTCACTAACTCAAGAGCATCCTCTGCTGGGACCATTGAAGTCTGTGACAGGAATTCATTTAGTTTCTACCATTTTGAGTTTATAGTTTATTAATCTGTGTCAAATCAATTCAAGCACCTGTGATGGTCCACTATTGTGTTAACTGAATACAAACTAAGATGGGAACTTAAAGTCCTCTATTATTTATTTCCCAGCCTTCCTCCTTAAATCTTCTCAGTTGATACTAGCTTCCTGGTCTTCTCATCCTCCTTCTCCCATATGTAAAAACAATAGGAAACATTGACTGGTCTATACTGTGAACTGGGCATTTCTCTAAGGGCCGATCCTGGTTCAATCCCAACAAACCAGGAGCCAGGTTACCTTCATATTTCCCTTCGACAGACGGGGAAGCCCACGCACCAATTGGGTGGTGATTAGTTTAAAAGATCACATGGCCAGGAAGTAATGGCACTATGACTGTATTTATTGTTGTGCTGTTGCCTGCTGGGAGATCTTTCCACTTTAGCTGTCAAGGTTTTAACCAGTGTCGGGGACCTCATTCATCCTGCCCACCCCTTGGAAAGACTCTGCTCTGGAACACCACCCAGAAGCCAGCTATTTTGTTTTCTAACTCATGTAAGAACCAGTGCTATCCTTTTTGCAGGTGAGGAACTGAAGCCCAATGAGTTAAGTCAAACCCTGGGAGGTGGGCTTTCCTGATGTGCTGGGACCTCCGGGAAAGCCTCGGTGCATCCTTTGCCACCCCTACGCATTCTAATTTAGCTCTAAACTCTGTAAAACTGTCACATACACACATTCTCTCAACCTGTGAGTCACCAAACGGGTTGTATGTCAGATATTTACATTACAATTCATAACAGTAGCAAAATTACAGTTATGAAGAAGGAACAAAAGGCTTTTATGGTTGGAAAAAAATCACAACAGGAGGAACTGTATTAAAGGGTTGCAGCGTTAGGAAGGCTGAGAACCACTGCTCCCATGAAAGGCTTCTAGGCTATGCTCTGTCTCTTCCTTCTCCAGTGTGCTGAATGGGCACATGCAGACATTAGTTCTCATATCATAGGGAGTTTTCCAACTGACAGAAATATTCTACTGATAATGGAGACCTCAAACAAACAAAAACCGCCAAGAGACTTTCATTGCAAGCAGGAAACAATATCACATAGTCTAATAACCCCAACAGAATGGGAGAATAGACCACTTTCAGTAGGAAAATAGAGCTTTTTAGTTTTCTCAACAAGACCTTTGACCAAAATCTGAGTATGCTTTTGAGCATATGGGCCTCAAGTTCCAATTTGCTATGGCTGAGATTTCACTGGTACGATGGGCCGACGCTCGCAAAGAAATATGTGAATTCATCATGGCTATTTCTGCACCACTGAAGCTGGCAAACTTCCAAGTTGAGAACTTTCTGCTTTAGCAGCTCTCGGTTATTTGAGGCTGGATGACTCACTTAGTGTAACATCCTCTTGTTTTCCTCCTTTTCCTCCCCTGGGCCCCTCCCACCTCAGAAGCCTGGCAGGGGCAGGGAGGGTTATGAAACTCAAGCTGCTGTTAAGGACTGCACTTCTTGTCAGTTTTTGTGGATGAGTTGTTGGGAACCACTCTTACTGCTGCTTCTCTGTTCCCTACCTGGCAGGTCACTTCTGTCTTCCAAGCGTGCCAAACCTTTTGTTCCTTCCCCTACCATAGTGTGCACTTCCTGCATTTTCTTTACCTGCTTAGACATAGTGTCTCTTGCTGCAGAGAGAAGGGTGTTTAAAGCAGGCCTAGTGTCAGGATTCTCGGGACCCAGGACAGAGGCTGGCCCGGCAAGGGCCATTAGTAAGCATTTGTTAACCTGGAAAAAGAAAGGAAGGAGAGAGGAGTAAATAATTGACAAGCATTTCTGTGAGGAACCAGATAGAAGAGTTAGCATGAGAAGTTAGAATTCATTAGTTTGTTATTTTTGTTTTTTTCTTTTAGATGAGAGAGATGTACATCTTGGAAATTGGGCTGTAGAATCCTACAGGGCTGAGCCTCAGCTTTCTTCAGAGGGGTTTGTGCTTTCCAGACTGAAGCCATGTTGAGCTAACTTGGACCCACCCAGCTGTAGTAGAAGGAAATCCTTCTCCACACCACTGTACTACACTGTCACTCATCCGGAGCCACTGTGGCAGCACTCACAGTGCAGCAGGCTGTGCCTTATTCTGAATTTGTTTGTTTGCTTTTTTGCTTGTTTATTTATTTATTTAGTTAGTTTTTTGAGACGTTTCCCTGTAGCCCTAGCTGTCCTGGAACTTGTGCTGTAGACCAGGCTGACCGCGAGCTCAGAGATCTGCTTGCCTCTGCCTCCCAAGTGCTGTAATTAAAGTCATGAGCCACCACCCACTGTGTTTTGAATTCTTTACCCCTCTGTCAAGCAGCAATAATTATTGTCCTTTAAGGAAACTATTATAGTAGCAAAGGTATCAATTCAAGAATACTAGTTGGATACTTCAATACCTGATTTTCAACAAGAGCAAGAAAGAATTATATTAACAGAATATAAGCTGCAAGACCCAATCTTGAGAGGCCCCAACATCAGAATACACAAACCTCTAGTGTATATGGAGCATTCTCCAGGATATGCTAATCCATAAACAAGCCTCAGTGTACTTAACAGAACTAGATCCATATATGGTACATCCACTAAACATACTGGACTGAACTTGGAAGTCAATAACAGACAGCATTGAAATAATAACAAGCACAACAAACCAAAAAAGCCACTGAGTCAAATAAGAAATCATGAGAAGCGTTAGAAACTGCTCTGAGAAAGGTTAAAGTGGAAACATCAAAGACAGCGATGAGAAGAAGCTAAGGTGTTTACAGGGAAATTTATAGCTGTGAATCAATGTATTAAAAAGGACAAAGAGCTGGGGAGATGGCTCAGGGCTTAGGGGTACTTGCTGTACTTGTAGAGGACCTAAATTTGGTTCCCAGAACCCATGTGGTGGCTTACCCCACTTTTAGCTCCAGTTCCAGGGGACCTGGTACTCCCTTCTGGCCTCAGAGGACACTAGGCATGCATATGGTACACATACATGTGGGAGCTCACATAGATTTATATATACATATATATATATTTAGATAGATATATTTATATATGAAGCTGAAGTTGAAGTCTCATCTTAAGGAACTGGAGGAAAGAAAGAAAAAAGCAAATCACGAACAAACAGGAGGAAGGAAATAATAAGTTTAGAGCTGATGTTAATAAACAGAAAGTGGAAACAACAGAAAAAAATCAATGGAACCAGAGATTCATGTTTCAAAAAGATCAACAAAGCTGCCAAAGCTTTGTCTAGAAAGAGATGAGGTCATTTTCCCAAGGTGACTCCAATAAGGAGAGTCCGAGCGAAGATTTTGAACTAAGACAAGGTTAGTGTCAGGGTTCAGACCGGGACTCTGCCTCTCCACGTAGCCTGCAAGTGCTCAAGGACCAAGGACTCCTGTCATTCATTTGCACATCCCTAGTGCTTTTGCTCTGTGCCTGGCACACAAGAAAGGCTCCGGAAATGTTTGCTGAACTAAAATGAAAAGCACACTCCTCCCCATCCTTAGCCACCATCTGTGTACAATGATAAATTATGCTTCCAATGCAGATCGAGCTGAATCGCACAATTTCTGATGAGAGAAGCTGGAAACAGCAAACTGCTAGTCCTTAAAAATAAACCCTTCAGCTTCAGGGATCTGGCCCAGAAACGAACCGGGTTATAGCTCAAGCCCTGACATCGAGTTTATTACCCTGGAGCCAGAGGGATGGTGTTTCTGGCTGGAGAGAAACCTGATCACCTTGACCTGGCCCTGGGTACCAGGAGGGAGCTCATCTGCCCTCTCTACCCAGTCTGAGCTCTCAGGGAGATGGATACTGCTCATAGTGAGGCATCCCCCCCCCCCGGATGGAGTTGATTCAAGGGAGCCCCTAGACCCAGCCCCTTTCCCCTGAGTGATAGGTTAGGAACCGAGTTCAAGGTCCCAGCTCCATGTAGATCCTAGACTTCTGCTGTTTCTTAAGGGTTAAAACGTAGACAATATTGAATAACTGGGTTGTGGGAAGCTGGAGGAGAAGGAAACCCAGTGGGCAGTGGAATGAATGCTGTCACATGTTTGAACTGGAGTGGGACCTAGCCCAGGAGCAAGGGAGATTGCATGGTCTTCACAAATGTTCTCCCCTTGGCCTAGTAGAGCTTCTGAGGAGAACAGAGTGCAAGCTGAAGCTTCTGAAAGTTACCCTGAACTCACCATGGTAGCACAGGAATCCAGGGATCCGGACGCCCATGTCCTCTGAGCACACCCCCACCTCTTGAGGCTGCTTTGGGCCTCTGTGTTTGTGAGTTTCCCACGAAGAGTATGTGTGTGGGGCAGGCAGATACCATGCACATTCGTGTGTGGTTCTCCGGGGCTTAAATGCAACAGCTTCTTTTCCCCCATTTCTCAATTTAAAGGTGACTCCTCTGGAAACCTCAGATGTGGAACTGACCCTAAGTTGAAAAGATCTTTTTAGGGCAAGAGCTTTGTTCTTGTGAATTTTCTGCCTCACCAACCATGGGGAATGTGGGCCGGGGGTGGAGGGGAAGAAGTCTGTTAAAGAAGTTGGTCATTCATTTCAAGAGCCAGGGGCCGTCCTGCGGAGGCCTGGTCTCCCATTCTCTCGGCCTTTTGATCCACTGGGGTGCTGGACAGGAAGGTGCAGGGCAATGGCCCTGAGCTGGAGAGCCTTCCCACCTGCCATTACGGGATGGGGAGAAGGGCTTCAATTTTTTATAAACAGGGGCTTTAATTCTGTTTTTGAAATTAATAATCTCAAATTCCCATATTACAAATTAGTAAAAAGTAAATAAGTAAATAAATACAAATACACCTTTTGCCCCAGAAAAAGTGATGAAAGCCCTGTATTTGACCAGTTGTAAAATTGCTATGTCTCCCAGAGTGTGCTGCCTCAGTATCTGGCCAGTGTCCATTGTTTAAGATGTTGAACATGGAGTCAGTTCATTTTATGATGAGAATGAAAGGAAAAACAATAACCTGTGAATACTTGTGTGACTAGTGAATCCATCAGTTGGTGTTCAGCGCAATTGCATACCACAGGATGAGCTCAGGCACAAAGGGCTTATTGTATGATTTCTTGAAAGAGGTATAGAGGCAACGGGTGGTTTGGAGCTGATCAAGTTGGCACCGTCATCAGCCATCCAGGTTCATTCTGGCTTTCTGTCCTGCTGAACTCAGCTCCGGCTCCTGCATTCCTCAGAGAAGCTACATTAAGGCTGAGGAAGACAACTCAGTGGTCAGAGTACTTCCTCTGCAAGTGTGAGGACCTGGGTTCGGATCCCTAGCATCAAAGTAGCAAGCTGAGCGTGGAGTCACACATAGCAGGGCTGTAATCACAGCCCTGGGAGAGGCAGGGGGACCGGAGATCCCTGTGATTGTCTGGCCAGCCAGTGCTGCAGAAGCCGAGAGCTGCGGGTTCAGTGGGAGACTCCATCCCCAAAAATAAGATGGAGAGTGGGTGGTTGAAGAGGACTCTGGATCTTGACCTCTGTCCCCAAAACAAGCAGTGCCTCCCCCCACCTCCCAGAGTGTGGGAGATGGACAGGTAGAGGAAGGATAGGAAAGAGATTACAAGAGTGCGGGGTGCGTGGAGGAGCAGAGAAAACTCAGAACAGCTGGGATCCCAAAGGCGCCCACCCCAGGGAAAAGGGTAAGCAGCAGTTAGTTTTCTGAGATAGAAATGCTGGCTTAACCACAAAAGAGAATGGCTCGGCTCACAACTAAAGCAACCCGATGAGAGTGGCTTCAGAGGGGATCTAACCCAAGGATGCATGCAATGGTGATGGGACTTGGTTTCTCTGAGTTCTCTGCTGCCCACTGGGTGGCTTTATTTATATTTATGTGCGGGTTGGTCCCAAGCTTGTGGTCCAGAAGAAACAGCTGCTTGAACAAGACCCAGGATACAATATGACAACTGGAACAGTTAGCTCTTAGGGGCCAATGGTGACCGGACACTTAGACACGGGTTTTGGTAATAATTAGCCACACTGCATCACACGCTTACCTCATCCGTAGAACTGTGGAAACTGAGTCTCACTCACAGCGATTGGAAGATGGGGTGTGAAGACAACACATAAGGTATATGTTGGCAGGTGTGGGAGGGACCACTATTCGGACACTGGTGATGAAGAGGAACATGCTGCTGCTGATGTTATCTAGCCACACATAACTGAGATTAGCAAGCTATGCTCTGAGCACAGATTGCTCTGTGCAAACCTTTTGTTCTTTTGCTAACCACTGCTGTCTGCCAGTGTCCTGCCTGAGTCCCACTCAGCTCCTTGTCTTGGAGCTTGCAGCTCCTGCCTTCAGTTCAACTGAAGTTATTGCCAGGGCAATCACAGGGAACTAATGCCTGGCATGATACAGATGCTCAATACATCAGTTTTAAATGAATAAATAATGAGTCTTGCCTTGATGTGTGCTGGACACTGTCCAGAGGCCTGAAGAGTTAAAACTCACAACTTTCTCATTATTTTAATAGCCTCTGTGAGGTTACAAAGGAGATGGGAGATAAAGCTGGTTAAGAACAGTAGTTGTCGCTGAACACTCCAAACTATCAGTAATGACCCTTCATCTTCCTGAGTTCATCCTTTTTATTAATTCTCTGACAATTTCACGCATGGAGACAATGTATTTTGAGCATATCAAACCCATCCTCCCCCGGAAGTCCTCCCAAACCTCTTACTACAATTTTGTCCCAACTTCGTGTCATCTTTGCATAGCCCACCAAGTCTAATCAGTGCTATGTGTGCACAGGAGTAAGACCATTTATGTTCAGGCCATCTCCTGGAAGCAAAGTAAGTCTCCCTATACCAGCAGCTTCTAACTGCCAAAGATCCTCGGGAGGAGTGGGGCTTCACGTGTCTTTCCCCATCCATGCTAGAATGGCTTGATCTTGTTCAATGTGGGTTCATCATCAGTGCAATGGTGGCTACATCATACCCAGAAGACATGCTTTCCCACAGTCCTCTCCAACATATGTCTCTTAGAATCTTTGTGTCTTCTCTTTTATTATAAGTCGTGTGTGTGTGTGTGTGTGTGTGTGTGTGTGCTGGCTAGTTTTATGTCAACTTGACACAAGCTAAAGTCACTGGAGAAGAGGGAGCATCAATTGAGAAAATGCTTCCATAAGATTAGGCTGTAGACAAGCCGGAAGGACATTTTCTTAACTAGTGACTAATGTGGGAGGGCCAGCCCATCGTGGGTGGTACCATCCCTGCGCTAGTGGTCTTGGGTTCTGTAAGAAAGCAGGCTGAGCAAGACATAGGAGCAATGTAGTGAGCTGCACTCCCCCATGGCCCCTGCATCAGCTCCAGCCTCCAGGGGCTTGAGTTCCTGACCTGATTTCCTTCAGTTATGAACAGTGATGTTGAAGTGTAAGCCAAATAAACCCTTTCCTCCCCAACTTACATAGGGTCATGGTGCGTCATCACAGGGTGGAAATACTGGGGTGTTGCTGTGACAGGCCTGACTATGTTGTTTTGGGAAGGGCTGTGGAAGGACTTTGAAACTTTGGACTAGAAAAGCTAGTAAGTGTTTACAGATTAGTGAGCTGTTCTGTAGGAGCTTGGATGATTAAACAACAACAACAACAAAACATTGAGAGCAATGCAGACAATGGAAGCCTGGCTTGTGAAGTTTCAGAGGAAAGAAAAGACTCTGTGCGGCCATTTGTGTGAAGAATCTGTGGTTCTGGTCAGCTGGGGCTGAAGAATCAGCCATGATTAAGAAGAGACCAGCATCATGGAGGTGAAATCTGGGATGTGCTTCCTCAGGCTCATCACATAGAAGCTGTGGTCCAGAAGTGGCTAAGGCTGTACCTCCTGGCAGCTGAACTTGGTAGTGTAAGAGTCACCTAGGTGACTATACCACCTAGGTGGTATTGGTTTTGAAGGCATGAAGGGGCATCCTGGAGAGCAGCAGAGGCTTGGCACTGTGTGGTAGGTCTAGAGAACATGATGAGAGCCCAGGAGAAGCTATTGAAAGTGCAGCCTAGTTGCAACAGAAGACCCAAGCATTTTGGAGATCCTTGAACCATGGGAGGACCAACAAGAATATCGGCCTCTGGGGAGCGCCAGCGGAGCCTAGAAGACAAGCTGTTTGTGTTGCAGAAGGCAAAGCTGGAGAAGGGACCCAAAACCAGAAGATGGTGAGTGAATCCCAGATAATTGGATATTGAATTATTTAAATCATGAGAGTTTGTTTTGCTTTGTTCCGATTGTGACTGTGCCCTGGTCCTTCCCTCTTGAAGCAAGAAAGTATTTAACTTAATTTGTTTTTTTATAGGAGCCCACAGTTGAGAGAATTTGAACTTTAAAAAGAGATTTTAGATTTTTTTTTCAGGAGACTGGATAGTTTGAAGGGACTGAACCTTTACTGTGTTTGAATTTGTGAAGACTGTGAGACTTTTAAAATTATTTATGCTTTTAATGTGAGATCTTAGAGATGAATAAGAAGGAAAAGGTTGTGGCTTAATAGTGACGTGTTTGTGTGTCAAGTTGACAAGGGGTCAGTTGTGCTGACTTGTTTTATGTCAACTTGACACAAGCTAGAGTCACTGGAGGAGGACTATCAACTGAGAAAAATGCTTCCATAAGATCAGACTGTAGGCAAGCCTGTAAGGCATTTTCTTAGTGATTGATGTGGGTGGGCCATTCCCAGGGCAGGTGCTTCTGTGTTCTACAAGAAAGCAGGCTGAGCATACCGCAGGGAGCAAGCCAGGAAGCAGCACTCCTCTATGGTCCCTGCATCACGTAGGGCCTCCAGGTTCCTGCCCTGTTTGAGTTTCTGTCCTGACTTCCTTCAGTAATGAACAATGATATGGAAGTATAAGCCAGATAAAAACCCTTCCCTCCCCCAAGTTGCTTTGGGTCATACTGTCTGATCACAGCAATAGTAACCCTGACTAAGACAATATCATATATATGAGTGTTTGCCTGTGAACCATGTGTGTGCTCTGCAGTACTTGCAGAGGCCAGAAGGGAGACTCAGATCTCCTGGAACCAGAGTTACAGACTATTGTGAGGCTCCATGTGAGTGCTGGAAATTTAGGTCTTCTACATGCCCAGCAAGAGGTCTTAATTTCTAAGCCATCTCTCCAGCCCCTCAGTACTTCTCAGCAGGATCACCATGGGTGCTGGGGTAACCAACCAAGCACAACTGAAAACAGGGACTCAGACTGTTATACGCCAGTGTCCCTGAGGAGCATTATTCACAATAGCATTTAGAAAAAAATCTCATAAAACAAACAATGATTTGTTCATGAAAGGGAAATTTTGACATATGCAACAACCTTCAGGATCTTGTGCTGAGTGAAATAAGTCAAACGTAAAAGGTCAAACACAATGTGATTCCATACATCTGCTGGGCCTACAGTCACCAAACTCCTAGTGGCAGAAACTAGGATGGAGATTATCAGGGGCAGAGAGAGGGAAGAGTGGGAGAGTTCGTGCTTGGAAGATAACAAGTATGGAGACAGAGAATGGAGAGCACTGGACAGTGTAACAGATGGATCTAGAGCCCCTGACCTACAGATTTAAAAAAAATGGCTAAGGTGGGCTTTGAAAGATACTGAAAATGAAAGTTTGCAAACAAACTCCCAAAGAACCATCAGATCGAGTGTGGACTGACAGCAGGGATGGTTGCAGGTAGCTGTGAATTTGTTAAAAGATATTGAATTGTCACCTGGTGAGGGTGAAATACAGGGTATGTGCATAGGAACTCAGCAAAGCTGTTATGGAAATGGGGCCAGCACGATGCACCCTCCTGGGATTTGGTCCCCTATGGCTTGAAAATCCCTACAGAAAGGCCACCCAGGAGTGGTTGCTCCTTCCAGGGCCTATCCTAGGGCTCAGCACTGGAGAGAAATAGGAAGGCAAATCCTGTGGCCCCCAGCATGAGTGGGGTCATACTTTAGGAAGGGTGATTCCAGGTCTCTGTGGAAGTGGGTGGGAGTGGAAGGGTGGGAGCCATAACCCACAGGGCCTGGTGACTCTGAAGTTAGTGCGACCAAGGTTCAGCTTCTCCAGTAAAACAAAATTACCTAAACCTAAATATTGTGTCCAACCTATCCACGTATCCCCTTTCCCCACCTCTCTCTCTGTATGTGTGTGTGTGTGTTTCCACTTCCACCCTCTCAGCCTGGGAAGTCCCACTGCACATGCTCAGTCCTTAGCCCTGGTTACTTTGGTCTCAGAACTTGGGGAAGGGCCTTGCAGACAGAGCAGAGCCCACCCAGCTCAGTTCACCTGGCTTCCTGTTGCAGCACTCAGACCCTTCCTCTCTCATTTTCTGTGACAGTGCTGGGGATGGAATCCAGGGCCTTGCATGGGCTTCAGCAAGTGCTCTGCCCCTGAGTTATACTCTAGCCTTCATCTGGTCTCATTCTGAGGAGGCAGACATCCCCTTCTCTGGCCCCAGGACTGAGGCTCATTCCACATTGAGTATTACCTGGGAACAGTGTTTAGAGTGACTTTGACTTTGGGCCTGTATTCCATCTTTCCCTGTTGGGACTTCCACACTAGTATGTAGCCCAGCCTTGGAAGGTCATGGGGACAGTTTCGGGTGGGGGGGGGGTTGAGAATATTGGGAAGGAAAATGTATGGGAGAATCCTCTGAGGAGGAACAGAGGCAGTGGCTGGGGGGCAGAAGGACCATCTTTATTTTTCTCTTTCTTTATTTAATTGATTTACAGCCTGATCTCAGCCCCCTCTTCCTCTCCTCCCAGTCCCATTCCCATGCCTCATCCCCCTACACCCTCCTTTCCTTCTTCTCAGAGACCAGGGAGGCATCAACCCAACCTGGCATCTCAAGTTGCAGCAGGACAAGGCTGCCCAGCTAGGAGAAAGGGATCCAAAGGCAGGCAAGAGAGTCACAGACAGCTGTTACTCCCATTGTTAGGGGACCCACATGTTGTCCGGGCTGCACATCTGCTACATACGTGCAGCGGTTCTAGAGAAAGACATCTTTGTAATCGTCCCTCTCCATGCCAGGCCTGGCTGCTCTGGCTGGCCCTGCCTTGTGATGAATGCAGCTGTGGTCCTGCTGCTTCTTCAATCCCCCTCTCCCTAGCCACACACACACCTAGCTGATACCAAGCTTCAAGCAAAGCAGCTCCAGGTTCCGGCAAGCCCATGGACCAACACAGGATGCCCTGGCAGCTCAGAGACAGGATACTGGGACTCGGGACCCCTGAGAGGATACCAGAGCCAGGAAACTGGTCTTCCTGTTACAGGAACAGCCCAGTGACCTGGAAAGGTGTGGGACATGATGTTCATGCTTTCACAGTGACATCACCCTCGGTGGGAACCCCACCCCGGACATAACAACCGCACAGATTGCATTGGACTCAGGGATCCTTGGGCAGCTGACATACTTCTGCATTTGGACAGGCATATTCCAGGGTAGAAACTGAAGCACTTCACGGGTGGGGATCTCATGGCACCGTAGAATGTTGACATTACAGGGTGAAAAGAAGGACTTGACCTCCTACCCCATGCAGCACACCTTCTGCAGCTGTCCCAGAGTGAGAGACGTCATGAGGCATCACACAAGCGTCTAAGGATAGATTTTCACACAGTACAGGCTTGATTCCATGGGCGGGTCAGTACTCACACTAACAATTCCTACTCTCATTGCTTCTCACTCTCTATTTCCTCAGACCAGAGTGTCTCAGCATTCCATGAAATTCTCCAACAATTTTCCTGGGCTTTCTCTTTTTTTCACACTAAACCACCGGTAACCCTTTGATTCTGCCTCTTTAATGTGACTTCAAGGTCTCCTCTTGGGTCAAAATGATCAAAGATATAAATCATACCCAACCCAAGCCAGTACCCCAAGTAGGACCTAGCAGATATGGAATAAAGTAGGGTCCTCATCTGCCCAAACATGGACATTTGATTTCTGTTAATGTACCCTTGAAGGATGGGATTTCTGAGGTCTTTATAGCTACAAAACTCCAATAGAAACTAAACGCTTTGCAGTGTTTAGCTTCAAGCTCCCAAAGGATGATGGTCGTGGCTGAGAGTTCAAAGATAAGCTATGAAGATTCACCCAAGAGAAAAAGTGGTTCTAGAAAGTGGGGAAAGGAGGTAGAGCTTCATGGAGTCACTATGTTGCCAAGAAGGCTCAAGGCCCCAAAGAAGGTGGCAATGTAGTATAAAAAATCAGGCACATTCTGTGAGAAAAATATTGTAAAATCATGGAAACCAGGGAAAAGTTAAACATCTTGGATGGGATTCACTGAAGTAGCTACAGAATATAGTGAAAATAAAGCCAGGTAAAGGGGTGACTTGAATTGGATGACCAGAGGGATCCACAGTGGAATTCCTTCAAGAAGCACCATTTGCCTTGCCAATAACTAGGAGAGAGAAGCCCATGTTTACAGATGTGCTAGATAAGACAAAGTTTGGCTATCATATTACTATTATTGAAGGGAAAAAATAAAGTCATATGAAAGGCTGACATAAAAAATGATGATCACCCCCAGTTTCTGATCATCTGATTTTTAGGGTAACATTTCATCTTCCCTAAGTTAGCCAGCAGTTTGTAGGCCCTGAATGGTGGGACATGCTATCCTGAGAGCCTCACCTAGCAGCTGGAAGTGAGATGAGGGTTCAGGCTCTAGGTGTCCTATGGGCTTCCTTGGTACCACAGATGCCTTACAGCCTGGGTTATCTTATTGCTCTGTAAGATGGGGGTTATCCATGTTCTCTCTCCATCGCTCTCCTTGCTCTCACTCTTGTTTGCTTTCCCCTCCTGCCTTCTTCTTCCCTCCTTCCCTCCTCCTTCATAGTTTACCTCTGTTTCTCTTCGCTCAGTGACACTCTTATCCTGTCACGTGCTCACCTACCAAACCCTACCAAACCCTGTCCTCACCCACTTGGGAAGGCAGGGTGATCTTTCTCTTCCCTTACCTATCCCTGCATGAGGATCTCGCCTGAAATCACAGAGAACTCGGACAGCTTGAAAGGATTGTCTGATACTTCTTAAAAGGTCCTTAGAGAACCAAAAGGCAGGCTCAGGTCTTGACACACCCTGAGCTGGGAAATACAGAACAGAGACTCTTATTCAGGACTGATGGACCTACACTTGGGAGAGGAGGTGACAAATCACAGCAAATGCCTCCTGTGTCTGTGGGGGGAGGGGAGGAGGAGGAAGGAGGAGTGTGCAGGTTCTGATGTTCACAAGGTTGAGAAGACTTGTCCTATGCTCACTTACTTCTGAGGCTGTAGCTCTGGCCAGGTAGACTGAGTTTTTGTAACGCCTGCTTTGCCTATTCCATTAGGCCTTTGCTTTTCTTCCTTTGTTTTTAAAAGGAAAAGGCTAATTTCCCAGGTGATGTCCCTGCCAGCTTGGGAAGGCTTTCCCAGCCTTCCTTGGGAAAGTTCTCTGCACCTGTAGTTTCTTACATCATTCTGACTTCGCTCTAAGTTGCCCAGGCTGTCCTTGAGCTCCCGGACTCATGAGATTCTCTGGCTTCACTTGCTGCCAAGTGTTGAGACTACAGGGCTCACCCCCATGCCCAGCTACATTCCTAGAAATCACTCGCTCAGTGAATAAGTGGCGATGAGGAAGGCTCTCTGAGGGTCTGCTAGTGCTTCTGGAACTTTTCTGCAGCCTGTGATCAACAGAGCTTTATCTAAGTGCCTCTTCTGCCCTTCCTGGCCCAACCTCCCTGCCTCTGCTCTGAGTGCAGACAGTTAAGTTGCAGAGCAGAAGAGGCCATTGGGGCCTCAACTCCCCCACCTCCTGCTTTCCCTGTATCCTACTCACATCCCTGGCTCTCATCCTCATCTGACCGCTGTTCTCACTAGTGAGAACCCATGCTCCATCTGGAAAGACAACCCTCTGCCACCTCCTTTTTGGTGGCTACTATGAGCTTGACACATAGGCTGATGTTGAAGGATGAGCCCTTGTGACAGGGTCAGTCTCCCCCAACTAAATAACGATGAAATTTATAGGGATTTTTGTGAGTGCCTTTTCTAAACCAAGGGCTCTGGACCCAGTATCTATCTTTATGGCCTCCCCAGATCTCCTCAAGGAGGCTGTCCTGACTTCACTTTACCAATAAGGAAATGAAGGCTCAGAGCCTGGTGAATGGTAAATTATAGGATTTGCTCTATGATATCTCTGTCTCAGAGGGCTCTTGTTTTTCAACCCGCTACCCTGCCTTACGGGAAAGAACACTGATGGGCATCCCTCCTCCAAGCTCTGCCACTTCTGCCTGTCCAGGGCAGCTGTAAGTCAGGCCTGATCTGCCACCCATCCCTCTGAGGCCATGCTAGCCAAACCATCCCTGAGGTTGGGGGTGGAGTGGACACGCTAATATGTTCAGCTTTTAGGCTGAGATCAAACAGCCAGCAGGATGAGACGTAAATCACCCTCAGAGACAAACAGTTCCAAGTGACCAGCAAACACAGATTCCCATGGACACCCTACACCACACTCCGAGCCTCCCTGCTGTCCCACAAGTGGGGGGCTGAGCACACCCTGGGAACCCATCTACCCAGAGGCTTCACAAGCCTACTCATCCCACTGAAGAGTCTTTCTCAGCCAAAGCTCAGATCAAGGTCTCTACAGGACCCGACACGGGCACATAGTTTACAAAAGGGTGTGGGATAAGCGGAACATGAGTGAAAAATATGCCAGGGTCTCGTTTATCAGTGCTAAAGGGGTGGCCATGATGACCTAGTTTCATAGTGCACAGAACTGCTTATGCATGACACATGACAGGAAACACTAGCTCTGTCTCTGCTCTAGCTCATCACAAAATATTTTGTATTCTTCTTCTTTTTTTTTGCATTACTTATTTAAACTGAAAAACCTTTGGTAAAATAGGTATCTTTTTCCTCTTTAGAGGAATTACAGAGATCCCACGCTAAGCTGGGATTTTGGACAGCTCTACCTGATCCACAGGGGCCCCTCTGCCTACTCCATGAGTTGCCTTGGCTTTAAGAGATTTTTGCTTAAGATTGTTAATAACCTCTGAGCCTGTTTGTTTCCCATCAGTAACATCATTAGCAACTATTCCTCATACCCTGAGCCCCTAGCTATCTGGTAACTCTGGGGACCAGAGGGTTTTGCATACATGCTTTGTAGAGATAAGCACATCCTTGGAAGAAAACAGTGCCTTGATAGCCAATGACCATTCAGTGCTTGCCCTGGGTTCCTCTGCCAGTATGGGTAAAAAACAGTGTGAGGAGAAGCCCTTCTCTTTTCCCACGGGTGACAGTCAGTGGTTGCAGTTTGGGTAGTCAGGAGCAGCAGACTCCTCTGGCTCACTCACTGAGGTTTCATTGCAGATAAGCCTTGGGCCCTCTAGGGACTTCACACCTCCTGTCACTGCCCCAGCAGCTCTGAAACCCAGCTCTGTGGGAACCAGAGTTACTAACACTGCCCTCAGGGAGGCCCGGGGCATCACCACAGACACCTCCTCACCCCTGAGGCCTGCTTCTCATCTCCCAGCACTGTAGGCAGTGGTAACCCCGTGTCCTGTGAAAGCTGAGGAGAGAGGAATGTCACATGAAAGTTGCCTGAGGAGGCCTGGCCAGCATCAGGCCACCAAATGGCAGGTGCCAGGTGGTTAGCATTAATAGAAAGGCTGTGGGGGGCAAGGGCTTGACTCTAGAGGCTTGGCTACAAGCGCTACTGCTAGCTGGCTGCTGCACTTCAGCCTGAAGCTTCTTGATGTGGATCTACCAATCCCCATTTACCTGCTTCATAGCACTGATGTGACTTCAATTCTTGTGTCACCTGTCTTCAGAATATCTTGCTGCTCTCATCCATTCTGCACTGCCTATCCAGGGCCTCCAGGTTGCTTTGCCTGGCATCAAGCCTTCTGCTCTTTCTCTCCCTTCTCCAGCTTCACTGAAATGACCACCATGTTAATGTTCTTAGTATAGAACTCTTCTCAAACTTCCCACGCTAAGTGACCAGAGAGGAGAAGAGGGTGCCAGAGTGGGACTCACCAGCTTGGCCAGATGTCTTGGGTGATGATCCCTCTCCAAACCGGATATACTGCTCCATTCCCCACGGACAGCCTTTGCTGGGTAGAATGGGAGCGCAGGAGGAAGACTTAAGTTACAAATAGGTAGAACTGGCAGGAAGGATAGGGCCTGGACACCAGCAAGGATTACAGTACACATTTGAGGCTCCACACCCCACGAAGGAGTGGGATGCTTCTCACTTCATTCATGGTGAAGTTTTCTTAGTGTTTGGTCTACTTTGGGATATTTCTGGCATTTTTTTTTTCAAAATCCGTACTGGGAAGGCTCATCAGACGAAAGCCAAAGGACTTTCTGGAGCTGTGTACTCCCCTCTTCAAGAGAGTTCTTCTCTGTCTATTTCTTTCCCGTTTCTACAGAATGAGACCAATTCTACAGCCCATCTTTTAGGTTCTCTGTTGCTCAAATTTGCTTTATGTATCTGGTCATGTTCCAGTGAGACTGTCCCAATGACGTATGTTTTGACCACCTGGTCCATTTGCTGAGATTTTCGCCCAACGAGACAAAACCTTCAAACATAATAGGCAGAGGTACCAGCAGAGGCAGGAGGACAAGTGATGTGACCTAACAGGATACAGAGAGGCTTCATAGGGACTGTGTATCAGTGCTGGGTCTTGGTGGGTCCAGGAAGAGGGATCCTCATTCCCTGGTTGAACATACGGAGAAGGGGCCGTGGAAGGGCCTGACCAGAGCACAGAGCCAGCACACAGATGCTCGCTCTTCAAGGGTCAGAGATGCAGAATGGCTATGAGCAGTAATTAAGCACACTCCATTTCATGTCTGGGAATATCATGAGAACTCTAAGGATGGCTTTACAGCAAGATAGAGGTGAGAAAGAAAAATGGTGGTAGCCTTCCATGTGAAATGGGCTGAAGGAAGGATTCAAGGAACCCAGGGGTTAAAATTCATGGGCTGGGCAATATGGGTGTTTACAGAGTCTTGCTAAAGCAACTGGAGTGATGAGGATTGAAAAATGACACCTTTGCTCTGTCCAAGTTGTCTCCTAACAAGACTGTTCTAAGAGCTCCTTAGTAAATGTGTTCACTCTCATTGCCCAGTGACACATACCTGCAATGCTGGCATTTGGGAGGCTCGAGCAAAGGATTATGACTATGAAAGCAACCTGGGCTGTATGCCAAATCCTGTTCTCTCAAAATAAACAAACAAAAGCAAATAAAAAAACCAAACAATTCTCAATCATTCTCATGGGTTGCCTCAGGACTGTGAAGTTATAATATTTGAGAAGGAAAAAAAAAATCAACTTTACAAATTGCTGCTCAGATGATCCATTCATCACTTTAAAACATTAATTTTATCTATTTCCTTTGAGACAGTGTCTCTAGTCTAGGCTTCCCTGGAACTTTTCTCTATGTAGCTCAGGAAGGACTTGAACTTTTACTACTCTCTCCTGTATCTTCTGAATCAAGGAACTACGAGTATGGGCCAACATGCCTGGTTTGTGCAGTGCTGGGGAGCAAACAGAGAGCTTTGTGCATGCTAGACAGACTCTACATACTGCGCAGGTAAATCTATCAGCTGATTTTGAGGAACGCTGTTTCCAGTAATGGCATACTGCAGCTTCCCATTGGGCTATCCTTGAACTATGAATCCACAAGCAAAAGCTATGTTTTCATCTTTATTTTCCCAGATTGCAGCTCAGGGCCTGTGTGGCCCACGGCTGGCATTTGTTGGATAAATGAGCTGACCTCCAAACCAACAGTGGCAATTTCCTCTTGAATATTGAAATACTGTGCAGGCCTCCAATGGCTGAGGTTGGCTGCTCAGTCCTAGTACCATTCTGTCTGAATCACACTCAAGCCTTCTTAAAGTCAAACACTTGCTTATTAGTTTGAAGGTTTCCTTCTATTGGGGCAGCCTCATATGTTCCATGGTTTTAGATGTGAGCCTCTAGGCGATTCTTGCTAGCTTTCAGTTTTTAAGTTGAATAATAGTAAAAAAAAAATTGCTTTTGTTTTTTTTTTGTTTCTTCTCTTCTTCTTCTTCTTCTCCTTCTCCTCCTTCTCCTTCTCCTTCTTCTTCTTCTTCCTTTTTAATAAGAAAGGAAATGTTACCAATAGGAAGGTCTTCAAAAGGCCACTTCTCAAGCTCAAGATTTACTTGAAAGCACAGACCCTTTAGCTGCAGGGCAGGCTTAGTATGTTTCTGATTACACCAGTGACCCTCAGCCCCAAACTCTTTGTAGATGGGCCTTTCTTCTAGACAACCTACTGATGAGCAAATGATCTAACAGATTTCACACCACATAAATTTAAGCCCAATAAATGGCTTCAAATTCGGAGCTCCTCATTCTGGGCTCAGAGAAGGAGACCCTTTACAAAAGCAATCATGTAGACAATTAATAAACTCCCACACAGCACTAGGAAAGGGAGAATTCAGCTCCCAAGCTCTTGTCTCCAAACAAGCTTCATCCAAATAATTAACTCTGGGAAATTCTGATTTACCTTGAGGCTTCTTGTTGAGACCATGGTAAGAAAAATCTGCTCACAAACATCCCCTGTCTTATCCAATACTATAGGCACTAGTCATATACGGCTACTTACCTGTCAGTTTATGATAATTAAATTTAACGTTTTTTTCTTTTTAAAAATGACTTATTTTTACTTTATGTGAATTGTTGTTTTGACTACATGCATGTCTGTGTGAGGGTATTGGATCCCCTGGAACTGAATTGCAGACAGTTGTGGGCTGTTTTGTGGGTGCTGGGAATCGGAGTGGAAAGAACTACCAGCGCTGTAACCTCTGAGCAATCTCTCCATCCCTTTCCCAGCATTTTTGTTCTCCAGCCTCATTTCAAGGGCTCAGGTGCCACACATTGCTAGGAATAACTCAGTTTCAACATAAGACATTTCTGACACACACAAAGTTCATGGACAGTGCAGGTCCAAATCTCTCAGGGTCCAAATTGTTTCTGTTGCATTATTATTAGTAACTATACCTGCTGTGGGTCTGAGTTATTACAGCCATCTAATTAGGCAAAATGAAGTGAAGTCCATAGCAAAAATATGTAGACTAAAAAGAAATCTTATTGTCAATGGGAAAGAAGGGAACTTAATTTTAAATCTGCTGAGAGGCTTTGGTTTTTCTCAACTCTATGCTATTTTGGGTGATGTATTTACAGCTTTGAGGATGAACAATCTTCATTATTCAAGGCCAGAAGAGAAAAATCTGCTTTCTCATCCTGGTTAGATAATTGCTCTGTCTGAATTAACCAGGTAATTGCTCTGACCGTCAAGGACATGCCCCTTAAGGGCAGTAAAGTAAGGCCTGGACCTCTCTGAGTTCACAGTCTCCTGGACAGGTGGCCTGAGGTAGAGAAAGGGATGAGCTGACCCACATGCCTGGCTTCTAGCAGTGCAGCTTGCTTCTCTTAGCAGGTAACCCTTGGTTTACTTACGAAGGGTTGCTGATCAGTGCCGACCTAAAAATGTGTGGAGTTGAAGTCCTGAAAGATATAATCCTTGATCTAATGTGTGTGCACAGTCTCTGTATGTGTGTGTGTGTGTGTGAGAGAGAGAGAAAGAGAGAGAGAGAGAGAGAGAGAGAGAGAGAAAGAGAGAGAGAGAGAGAGTGAGAGAGAGAGAGAGAGAGAGAGAGAGAGAGAGAGAGATGTGCACACACCACCCACTCCGTTATGCAAGTAGAGGCCAAAGGTTGATGTTGGGTGACTCCTGCCTTAATTTTTGAGTCAGGGTCTCTCACTGAACTCAGAGATTACTTATGTCTAGACTAGGTGGTTGGGAGCCCTGGGACCTACCTGTGTCTGTCCCCTCTCCTAGCATTATGGTTACAGACACACATTACCATTGCCTCTTATATGGTACCAGGGAGCCAAATTTAGATCCTTGTGATTGCACAGTGGGCATTTTACCAACTGAGCCACCTCCCTGGCTCCAGCTAGCTTTAAATTATTGCAGGTCACCCTGAAATCTTATCTTTCAGCTTCTACAGTGAGAAATGGGCTTGGCCTCATCAGACAAAGGGTTTACCAATCATGAGAAAGGGGTTCAGATGTGGGATAGCCTAGAAGAGTGACAAACATCCATTGGCTTTCATGCATAGGTGATGAAAATATGCAGATAATTTTCTGTTCCAGGCGTTCATTATAAATTCTATATCATACTACACATCTAACGCCCCTGTGTGGAGTATATGTTATTAAAAGCATCTCCGGCCTTTAGGCTGAGAGTTGCACCTTCCCTGGTGAAATGAGTGTTTTGTAAGCAGTGGGCTCCTGGTCTGGGTTTGCTATCTTGTCTAGCTAGTTAGTCTGCATCTTTTATTTAGGATCTTAAGTTTGTTTCTCTTCAAAGTTGTAGTAGATGGGTAGAAATTTACATATGTAATTTTCTTAACCTACTAATGTTTGTTAAAAATCTTGTTTTTTGTTTTGTCTTTTGCCTCCCCCTCACCTTATTGTTCATCTTTATCCTGGAGGAGGAGCTGTTCAGTGCTGAGGAAAAAATGTGTAGGATTAAAATAGTCCTCGGAGACATCATCCTAGATCTAAATGATTTTGTATGTGTGAGTGTGTGTGTGTATAAACATGCACTTAAGCAAGTGAAGGTGTACTTACTATATTGATACATTTTAATTCTTTTTTTATTTCTCTTTTGTGCATCATCTGGTGGATTTTACACTCTCATGGGTTTTCGTCTTTCATATCTGAATGTAGGACTTCCATAAGCATGTTCATAGGGTTTTCACAGCAGTGGTTGATTTCCTCCATTTTTGCTTTTTTGAGAATGTCTTTATTTTTCTGTAATATCTGAAGGATATCTTGGCTGGGTATAGGAGTCATGATTGGCAGTTATTTCCTTCTAGGATTTGGAATGTGTACCATTTCTTCCTGGCATGTATGTTTTCTGATGAGAAATCTGCTCTTACTAAATGTGACTTGGCAATATCTTTTCCAAATTCTTAACACTTTCTTTTTGCCTTGTACTTTTGATAATTTGACTTCATGAGCCACAATGAAGATCTTTTCTGGTCAAATCTAGTTGCAGCCTTTATACACATCCTATGCATTGGTGTCTTTTGTCTTTTTAGTGTCTTTTGTCTTTATCAAGGTTAGGGAAATCTTTTAGTCATGTCATCATCAAAATAATTTTTTATGCCTTGTTTCCTTTCTTTAGGTTCTCCTATTTGTACATTTCAAATGCTGTTTTATGCCTTTCCCCCCCCCCCTTTTAAAATATTTTTAAATGGTGCTTTCAAGTTTGAAATGCCTTTCTTCTGCTTGAGCTTCAGTTGCATTCTGGTTTTGACATGTTGAGACCTCAAACCCTTTTCAACCCCCTGTGCTGACTTTCTCATATATCATGATTTGTTTTCCTGGCTTTGTTGGATTTTGTGTTTGTGTTCTCCTGAGTCTCCTTGGGGTTTTTTGTTTTGTTTTGTTTAGAGCCATTCTTCTGAATTCCTTGCCAGGTTTTTTGTTATCCTGGAGGTCTGTTGCTGAAGAGTGAAGAGTTATTGTGTTGTTCGTAGGTCTCATGTTACTCTTTTTTTCCCGTAGTTCTTGTGACTTGCACAGCTGCTGAACGAATCATGTCCACTACTACAGAGGTGGTACTTGCCATGCTTCATCTTAAAGTTATGTCCTAAAGTAATGGTTCAAAAGCTATGCTGAACAATTGAACACCTCAACTTAGTCTTCCCATAGCTTCTCCTGCTGTAACCCATGGGCCTGGGTGCAGTGAAGAGAGACCTTTTTTCTCAAGGGGTCACATGGGGAAGAAATACGCTAGAGGTCCAGGTGGCTGTGGCTTAAGATGTCTGGGTACACAGAGTGGCTGTTGGCTGGTAGTATTTGAATCTATGCTGCAGTATCCTGGGATTGGGAATTGATTCTTTCTCTAGAGCAAAGCTCTTGTATAAGACAGCTCCCCTAAACTAGCCTCCAGTCTGTCCTTCTTATTGCAAGACTTGTCAGTGACCATGGTGAGGTTTCAGGTACTCACAGTTCTGGGATTGTCATATTTGCCATTTTGCCTTTAATGAGTAACTTCCCCAGGTTTAGAACCAGGATCACAGCTTCCAATACATTTTATCCCTCTCCTGCTGCTGACAGCCCAAGTCTATGGGCTTACACCTGTCATGTGTTAGGTTCTAGCACTACTCTCTATGATGCAGTTATTTGTCATTCCGGTTCTTTATAAAGGAGGAGGCAGATGGCAGGCCTCCACGTGACAACCCTGCCCTCTCCAGACCCTCAGACTTGATGTATTAAAAAAACTGAACTAATGATCCATTCCCCCCTGATATTCCCTCATATTCACTCTTCAGGAAAGAGTAGCACTACCATCTGCGTAACACAAACCCAAAGTCCTGGGTTTGTCCCTATGACCTTTCTTTTCACTGCCGATTCATCGCCAAGCTCTGTAGAATTTATTTCCCAGGAGGCTCCTAGACTCTACTCAGGTATCTCCACATCCACCAATACCGTGGCCCAAGCTGCAGCCATCACTCCCCCTGGCTGCTGTTGTAGAGCCGTTGATGTTGATCAGAATGTGCTTGCCTCTGTCTCTCCCAGTGCAGCATCGTTGTGGAGGCCACTGTTGTCCCTCAAGTGAAACTGAACTTTGTCCTCCTGTTTTAAACACCTTCCACTGTCCTTATGAGAAAAACAAGGTTCTTTAACTGCATTCAAAACCTCCCATGTTCTGCCCCTCTCAGTGTCTGGTCTCTCTCTCACCATGCCTCTCTTTCCCCCTCGCATAGCCATTCATTCCCTAGTACCTGTCAATTTTTTGGAGCCCAGAGCTACTGCGTCCCATAAACTCTCTGCTGTTCTCTTCTTCCTTAATCATCCCCACTCCCTGGTCAGTTGAGTCCACTCATTTCTCCCACCTCAATTAACTGTGACTTCCTCATGGGAGTGTTTCATGAGCTCTGTACCAACTGCTCTCCAGTTCAGTTTCTCAGCATTCCCAGGCTCTTTTTCCTTTCAAGCCCTCTGCAGTGCTACAGTTGTTTGTGTGATAACGGACAAGGATCCGCCTTGCCAAGTAAACTGTAGGCTTTACATCGAGGCGCATCTTACCTCTCTGCTCACTGAAGCCCTCTAGTCTGACTCTCAATGTATACAGACCACTGAATGAATGAAACAGCTACACTATGGAATAGGTCAAATCCATTTCTTTTTTCTTTGAATTGTGTTTATTATTGCCATTGGTATGTCTGTGTGAACACATATACCACAGTGCATAGGTCAGAGGACAACTCTGTGAAGCTGGATCTCTTCTTCTACCTTTACTTGGGGAGCAACCCCAGGTTTTCCACTTGCATCATTGCACAGTGAATGCTTTTGCACACTGAGCCACCTCCCTGGCCCCAGACATGGTTTTAAATCTTTGTTTCATCATTTTCTGACTTGTATGAACTTAGGCAGATATCATTTATCCCTACCCCCAAGACCCAGTTCTTAATATGTCGAAGAGCCTAACAACCATCTCATCAGGACTTAGAGAACAGATGAAGTCATTTCACAGAGTGCCCAGAGCAGCCAGCATCTGGCGCATAATTGGCAATTGGGAAATGGTTATTGCCACCACCAAAGTGCCCCTCCTATTTGGGAACCATGTCCATAATGTGCTCCCAGAGTGGCTAAAAGATAATGAACAAAATGTGTGGAGCAAATTGCATAAAGCACCCCCACTCAAATCATTAATAAGGAAAAAATACACAGGCCTTTACCATACACACAGAGAAAAGCATGATAGAAACATTCCAAAAGTAACAATTGTCTCCTTTTGATAGAAATTTTAATTACTTGAATTTTTTTCTTTTCCTTCCTCCTTTCCTTTCTCTATCTTCCTTTTCTTTCTAGTTTTTAAAACCTCCTTTCAACATCATACAAGTGAGTTACTATTATAATTTTAAAAAACATAAATGCTATTTAAAAAAGAAAGAAAGAAAACCAAGGGAAATCTTGTTATTAGAAAAGAGGAAAGCCAGGCAGTGGTGGAGCATGCCTATAATTCCAGCACTCGGGAGGCAGAGGCAGGCGGATCCCTGAGTTCGAGGCCAGCCTAGTCTACAGAGCATGTTCCACAACAGCCAGGACTACACAGAGAAACCCTAACTTGGACAAAAAGAAGGAAGAGGAGACAAGGAGAGGAGGACCAGAAGAAATGAAATCCAAACCAAAAAGGAAGAGCAGCGGGAGTGGGTAAGACTGCCTCATCGGCCCTTCAAGGACCATCTTTGTGAGAGGTGGCTGAGAGTCTCATTTTTTAACAAGCTTTGTTGGAATTTTCAGCAGTGACTCATCTTGGCCGTTTGATCCCTTGACGTTCCAGGACAACGCTCTCAGTTAGACATCATCTGCACTACTGCATAGGTGAAGAAACTGAGGCACAGACGCTTCAGAAACCTAACCAACCATAGGGATGAGGGAGAGTCAGCACTCAAATCCAGAGAACAGATGTGGCTGTAAGTACCTCTCCAAGAGCATCCCTCCCAATTTTGAACCAGAGGCTACACTGGAGAATGAAATGCTTAGCCAATGAAAGCTCTTGCCTTGAGAGTCTTCTAAAGCAAGTGGTTTCTTAAGCAATATATATAATATATATTTAATGATTTACAAATAGAATGGGTATAAAAACCAGAAAGGAGTGCAGATAAATAAATATTTCCACCCCACACTAAAAATAGATGCTACAGGGAAAAACAAACTTTCACCAAGAACAGACGAGTGTGTAAGTTGGAATAGCACTCTTTTTCCAGCAGTGTGGGGACTTTGTTTAGACTTCCTGTTCCGCTAAGCTGCCTTTCAGAGAGTAGTAGTTGCATCTTTAGGAGATTTATGAAGATTGCTTAGGCAAACCCCCTCCCTGCCCCTTCCACTCTCTCTTTAATGTGTCTCTTGTTATCCCTATTGACTGAGCTGAAATTCCGTTCGAGTTCTATACTGGGTGCATGTTCCAAATCTGTCAGTTGCCTCAAGATAAGTTTCTGAGCCTTCTTGGTGGATGAGACCAAGAAAGGTCACCTGGTTCACCCCTTCACCCCCTTGCCCTTCTTCTACCTAAACCGTCCCCCCAACAGATGGAATGTGGCTCTGCTGGCAGGGACCTCCAGGGAAGATGTCTCTGGCCTCTCTCTGGGAAGCCCTCATCAACTCTTAATCAGAATGTTTAGGACCCGTGGGAGAGCTCCTGAGGAGTCCGGCTTATCAAGGTGGGATTTATTTATTTACTGTCCAAATCATTTCACATCAGATTAGCTTGTTGCTCTCTGCGCTCACCAGCTGAGAGCCGAAATGACAGATCACCCCGTTGCTTATTTAACCAACCATAAACAGGACTTGAAAGAAAGCGAGCTTGCCACACATAACTCATCTTTTGAGAATCTGACATGCATCAAGTTGATGGCAAACTTCTGCTCATTATCTGAAGACACTTTTTCTACTCCCCCTCCCTTTTCTGTTCCCAGAGGGAGCCACTGACCTCAGGACACTCGCTAGTTTTATGCCACCAAGAACGAAAGTAGAGCCAGATACAAGCCAGAAGATCACCTCCACCCACAATGGCCTGGGCTGTTAAAAGTTCCTTTTCCACCCCCGTGGGCCAAGTGACCAGGACACTGGACTCTGTGGCCCTCGCTCTATGCAGCTTGACCAAACCCTCAACTCTTTTCAATAGAATCTGAACTGCAAAATAGAATTGTCAGAATTGTAATCCCTTTTGTTGTCTTTGTTGTTTTTCAAGATAGGGTTTCTCTGTGTAACCCTGGCTATCCTGAAACTTGCTCTGCTATCCAGGCTGGCCTTGAACTCAGAGATCTGCCTGCCTCTGCCTCCAGAATGCTGGGATTAAAGGTGTGTGCCAGTGCTGCCTGGCTCAGAATTGTATGTAATAAATGATATGATCTCTGCAATATACAAAAAGGAATCATTGAATGATTCCATTTAAACCATATTACTCCTTTCTTCATTGCCCCCTCCAGCCTTCACCAAACGAGGAAGTAGACACAGGTTGCTAACTTGTCCTAAGCTGAAGACTGGGGTGGATGTTGGGATCTTAGAAACTACATTATTTCATTAAACATCATCACAGGAGTCTGGAGAGGTGGCTCAGCAGGTAAAGTGTTTGCCATGCAAACCTGAGGACCAGAGTTTGGTTCCCCAGTACTCACATAAAACACCCGGTGGGCATAGCAGCCTGCCTATAGTCCCAGAACATGGAATGCAGAATCTAGGTTAAAGTGAGAAACCCTGTCTCAGCACATACAAGAATGAGAGAGCTGGAGAGGACTCCAGATGTCAACCTATGACCTGTGTACACATGTATATTTTCATACACTTTTTACCACCAACATGTGAACACACACACAGACTAAAAAATGTTACAGCCTTACATGACTTACATTGTAATTACAGGTAAGGACATGGGGATAGGCTCCCTATGTTGAGTCCTATACTGATGAACACAGTGATGGGTTGAGTCTAGAGCCCTCATTTATCGGTATCAAAAGGTTTTTGTACTGCTGGGCTATATCTTACAGTGCAGTGTGTGTGTGTGTGTGTGTGTGTGTGTGTGTGTGTGTGCACGCGCGCCTGTGTGGTGACTGGCATACAAAAAAATCACAGGATTAAAGCGCAGGTTTAAGGTTACACTAAAGGTAGTAAAACAAAGAGCAAAGCAGGAAATGGAGGGACAGCTGTTTACCTTATCAATTCTTGGGGTGCTCTGTTCATGGAAAGTGAGGTCACACAGGGCCATATAACAGGCATCACACATTGCTCAGGAGCAGCCTTGCTAGACCACAGAGGAGGATATTGCAGCCAGTCCTGGAGAGACTTGATAAGCTAAGGTCAGATGGAAAAGGATGAGGACCTCCCCTATCAGTTAACTTAGAGAGGGGCAGGGAGGAGATGAGGGAGGGAGGGTGGGATTGGGAGGGAATAAGTGAGGGGGCTACATCTGGGATACAAAGTAAATAAACTGTAATTAATATAAAAAATAAAAATTTAAGAATAAAAAAAGAACCAGCAAACACTCTGGTAATGGTGCTACCTCTCCTCTTGGAGAGAAATACACCCTCCTGGTTGAAAATGATTGAGTTGCCCTTCTCCACACTCACTTTAGCTCCTGTGGGTGTCTTGAGAGTGTGATGTGAGAATCCCTGAGTTTGGGGGGGGGGCCTGAGCTCATGTGCTGTGTCATGTTATTTAGAGAAGGCCACTTAAGAATTTCCTGAGATCTTCTCGGGCCTCTGGAAATGTGCAGCATTTTCTATATAACATCAACCCAGTGAGGGTGACGACAAAAAGACAGACTGCTCATTTCATGGTCTGTAGGACCAGCTTTCAAATCTCAGGCTCCCATATTTGGCGTGACTATACGTTCCTTGGCTTTCACATTTGTCTGCAAGATGAAGAGAATTTCCTCCACATTGGGGCAGAGCTATAAGAACTAGATTTTATAAAGGAAAAAGGCATTTGGGTTCCTTGATTTTTCTACCAAGTACAAAAGGATGCAGTAGGTTGGCCACTCCTGGGTGTATTCCCCCCCCACCCCAAAAGAAAAACTAAACAGGTGCTCAAAAACACCATGTAAGAATGTCTATAGTAGCACTGTTTGCAATAACCAAAGGAAGAAACAATCCAGATACCCACCAAGTTAGTGAATATATAACAAAATGTTATCTAATCACATAATGGAATACTATTCAACCGTAACAAAGAATAAAGGAGGTATGGATACAAGTTGTAACATGGATGAAATGAAAACTGCTTGGAGAATTTTGAAGACACAAAAGATCCCATGTGTCTGGAAGAGTTGTACCTGCAGAAAAGGAGGCTGGTAATAGGTTGCCAGGGACTTAGAAGGGAGAGGAACCAAGACCTTCAGCTTTATGTAGAGTGTTAATGGTACAGGCAAGGGTTATGAAGGGGGTGATGAAAACGTTCTGAAGTAGAGTGCCGTGGTGATAAATGTACTAGATATAATGAACTAGATAAGCCTGAAAACGGTTGAAATGGTGATTTTATATTTCACATGTTTGACAGCCAAAAATACACACGAAACTACAGTCAAGAAGATTCCATGATGCAATGTGAGTGGAGCCCTCCCTCGCCTTGGACACAGCGCCGTGTGGAGGTGTGTTTCCTCACACCAGCTGTGAGCAGCAACCTGTGCTCCCGAAGCCAGCACACACGGCCTGTGTGTGCCCTTGACTACCTGTAGGGTCTCCACCATGCTAGACAAAGACCTTTTCTTTCTCCATGGGCAGGGGAACAGTGAATGCATAAACATGGGCAGGAAGGCAGGCTGCTTGAAAGCTTCCAAAAGGCTCTTTCTGACAAGTGAAAAATGTTGGTGACTTGAAGTCACAGGGCCAGGCTTTTAACAACCCTGCGCATATTTATTTAACCCAGTAAATACGTTTATTAGCAAGGCCGCCTTTGTAGAGCAGGTAATGCATTTCCCATATGGTTCTGCTTTTTAGACCCGGCCACAACGACTCACACCTAGCTCCCCTCCCGCCTCTGAGGTTAAGACCTCGGTGTGTTACCACTTCAGTGCCTTGGCCCCTGTGTGTGTGTAATTACAGTCTTTCCCAGAGAGGAGGAAATCCCCCGGCCTCGGCCTTAACTAGCCCCGGCATTGCACTACCAAAGGGCACGTCTCAGAGGGGGGAAGAGAGAGCTAATAAAGCCTTCACGTTATTAACTTTTTCCTTCTGAAAAGAATCCTGAAACATACCATCGCCCCACATTAAAGGCTGTGTGTGAGAGCCGCCACCGCCTAATGAGTCGCTCGGACCCTGGGCCACATGCGAGAGCTTTGGAGGCCCCCTTTTAACTAACCTTGATGTTGTGCCAGCCCTGAGGGTGTGGGTAAGGCATGAGGGAGGTTGCAACCACCCCCCCTCAGAGTTAAGGTTTGCACCTGACAGAGGGGACCTGGCCCAGGCTGGCATGGCACCTCCCAGGATGACATAGAGGTAGGCAGCACAAAAGACATGCAGAGACAGATGTGTCAACCACAAAGTGTCTTCTTGGGTGTGAAGAGCCACAGTTGGGATCTTGGACCCCCACAGCTGAGGCCTCCAAAGTAAACTGAGATATGACCAGAGATACAGTAAATAGAGCCTCTGGGTCTTTACCCACCTCCCAAGCATCCTCCCCATAGGCCAGTGGAGGCACCTCTAACTAAGGATGTTTTAGTGTTTTGAGAAAGGCTGTAATTTCCTTCCTTTGCATTCCGGAAGTCCAGTCATTATAATTGTATGCTGTGAGGCAGTAGACAGACACCCACCAGCCCACGAGAGATGACATCCAGGTTTTGCACCGAGGGAAGCTCTTAGGGGTGTCCTGGTCTTAGGTTGGGTGGCCATCTGTGCTCACATTCTCAGGGCTAGTGGTTAGCTTCCTGGGGATTACCACAAGGAGCCCTAGGGATGAGCAGGGATCAGAAAGTAATTTCTCTTGATCCTTCTCTTCAACCCTGGGCAGGAAGAGACCAAAGGCCATGTTCCAAGTTTGGACGAGGAGGTATTCTTTCCAACCCAAAGATCTGGTTTTCTGGTACAGCGCTATGTCTCTTCCTCCACTCCTGTCTTGTGTTAGATGGTTCTACAGGAAGCACATGGGAATCCAGAGAGATCTCACCAGCCCTGTGCTCTGCAGACTCATATCTCCTCTCTACTCATCTGTGCAGGCGAAGCTTAAGTGTCTTTTTGCCTTTCCACCCTTTCATACCAAACCCATGCCTCCTCCATAATTCTAGAACTGTATGTACGGTTGTGTATGCTGGGCACTAGCAATTCCTGGGTGGAGATGGGAGACTTTGAATCAACTGGGAAGTGAATAACACCCCCACTCGTTGGAGGGCTGGAAGTGTGTACGGTGCAATGATTATAGGCACGAGCAGAGCCAGCCTCAGGGAGGATAGGATAACTGTATTCAGTTCACCTTTGCTGTCCCTAAAGCTCTTTGGCATGCTTTGTCTATTTGGCTCTCATTGTGGGAATGGGCAGGCACTGTGAACCCATGCCACATGAGGATAAAATGAAACCCCTGCAGAAAAGTCGTATACAACTGCCAGTGCCAGGCATAGCAGAGGCAGAACTAAGCCTGGGGTTATCACGGACTTGTTGGTCAATAGCTTTTTCACTAGACTCCAGACATTTGTCCCAAAACTAATAAATTCATGTTCTATTCTTCAGGCCTTACGCCATCACATGGCTATGTACTTCAGATGGGAGCTGCTCTTGGCATCCTCAGCAGGTAACATTAGTACTCAAAAGCTGACTCTGCTAGCTGGCTGTTTGTAGTCAAGATACTTACCTCATGTGTTCATTCATTCATTCGTTCGTTTGTTTGTTTGCTCATTCATTCAACAGGTATTGATTGGGTAGCTGTATGCTGCAATGAACAAGACACACAAAAGACCCTTGTAACATTGCGTGCTCTCGAAAGAGAGCTTAGTGAAGTACTCAACAAAATGTGGACCTCTATCTGCCCATTCTTGCAAGGCTTTGCAGAGAAAGCCATGCTGTGACTTCTCGCCTGAGAGCAGAGAAGGAAGACAAAGTTCATCTCTGAACAGTCTCAGCTTTTGGAGTAGGCAAGGGAGGCATGGGAAAATTTCTTGTTGGACCCTGGGCTTGCGTTTCCTGGGCCAGGGCTGGCAGGGTGTTGTCACGCTTGGACTCCACAGCTAAGTGCTTCTAGCAGCAGGTGCTTGTCTAGGTGAATGATTTTCCCTGTGACACTGTGTGTTTCCCGGACTGGGAACCCACTGCGTGTCGTTTATTTACAGGGTTGCTGAAGGAAGTGCCACTCGTTCCACTCAAGCGTGGGCGTAGGGCGGGCTCAGGAGCCATATTCATCATTTGGTTAATAATGTCCATATCAATCTCTGTAAACATTGCTGGGCACATGGGAGGCAATAAGAAAAAAAACAGTACCCAATTTTATGTTTGTTCCTATTGGGGGGCACAGATTCCAAGCATGGAAGGAGGGTCTTGGCTTGCAAAAGACCCTCAGGTCTGCCAGAGTCAGCTCTGTCATATTTTCCAGGAGGTAGTTTACTGGTAAGGGAAAGGGTATAAAAGCTTGGTGGTCGTGGTCTGAACTTTCCCCCACTCCCTGCAAAAACTCTAGTCTTCATTAGGCTAGAACAGCCCCTGCCTCCTCCTGGAAGCTTTTTCAGACATTTCGAGAGGAGAAACAGGCAAGCCATGAGGCGTCCAAGCTTCAGGTCTCCAAGGCAGCAGCTGTGTGTGGATTTGTCTGTCAAAGACTGCGCATTGGGTTCCTTGAAGCTGTAGAGAGGAAATGAATTTGTGGGTATCAGGGGACCAGAAAAGGTATACAATGTGTTCTTATGAACAAGCTTGGGGCGGGGGGGGGGAGGGGAAATTCGAAAGTCAAACGTTAAGACTCTTCCCCCCAGGAAGTCTGTTCTTGCCAAGATCTGACTTTTAGAAGGAAGAGAAGGCAGCATTTCGGAATCACTAAAGGGCTTTCAGATCAGCTTTCAGATGATCTTGGGGGAGGGCGTAGCCTCTGTCACATCCCTGAAGACAACCAAGGGCCTGCACAGCATGCTAAATGCAGTGATCAGGTGGCTGTTTGTCTTTTCGGTGCTGGAGAGGAAACCCAGGACCTGGGGCACATTAGGCAAGGACTCTGCCACTGAGCTACACCCCAGCAAGATGCCTGTTTGGAAGCAGTGAATCCTGGCTGGCATATGTGAGTTGCTTCAAAAGCTGGTGTGAATTCCTTACAGGAAAAGTGGGGAAGGCCAGCCTGCCCATAGGGAACAGACTACACAAACATGATTTTGACGATTAAGAGCCTAAATAGGATTGAGAGATGATAAGGGGGGATGTGGATGGGGGCCTGGGAGGAAAGCGATAAGTAGGAGGGATAACAGACCCCCACAGGAGCTGGTCTGCCATTGCGGATCTTATCTGGCACAGGGCATGTAAGATGTGTGTTTCAGAAACCCAAGGACCACTTCCACTGTCAGTCTGATGCAGTAAGTAGGCAGCCTCTTCTGCCCACTACAAAGATGGAAACATGAGTGAGTGGTGGGCCCTGTAATAGTCTCCACATAGTGACAGGGGCTGGCCCTGCTGGGTGGATGAAGCTTGCCCTGCACTGGTTTTTCTGTTCTATGTGGAGCCAGCAAGCCTCAGGGCCCCTCAGTAGCCCTTCTTGGAAGCTGTCTGTCTTTGTGTGAGCCAGCAAGTCCAGCATTTTTTTTTCTTTGTCTGTGTGTGTGTGTGCTGGAAAGCCCTGCTCTTGTCCACCACAGGCGGCTCACAGCTTTCAGCAGAGGATTACTTAGAATAACAAGTTAATGACTGTCCTTGGGTTAGCTTGGCTTGCCAGGAGAAGCAGGCATGCCTGGGGTTCATTTTACTGAGTCTGATCAGGGTGGGAGCAAATTCCAACCCAGAGGTAGGGGGAGAAAGAAAGTAAAGAATGTTTGGTTCTGTCGGAGCAGCGTTGGAGGCGTCCTGGGGAAGCCGTGCTTCATTTAACTAGGTGAAGCAGTGGGAGGGCCTCTGGGCAGAGTTGTGTTGCAGACCTATCAGAGAAGGACTGCTCTGCCTGCCGTGTTGTGGGGGTCCGATGGTCTGCCCTGCCCCCTAGAAAATAGCTGGGAGTATAAATGAGGGCATGAAGAGGGAGATGGAGGTGCTATGAGGAAGGGAGGGTGGGGACAGAAGGGGTAAAGGAGACAGAACAAAAGTTATCACACAGACCACCCCATCCCTAGATCTTGAAGGTGTCTGTGCTCACTTATGATTCACTCAATAAACACTGGTATTTCAAATCTATTAGAGTCCACAGAGGGCATCAAATGTCACAGAGCCTCCTGGCGAAATGTGAACCTTGGAATCTGTCCTGTCACTCAAGGATATCAGTTGCTATATGTATATATACATCATATACGTATATATGTATATATTTCATATATAATAGAAATAAATATGTCCTTGGCTTAGAAAGGCCTCAGGATCTTGAGGAGACTGAGTTAGCTGGTATTCTAGGGGTTTGGAGTGACCCATCTAGACTGTGAGGGACAGAAGGGTAAGAGGCAAAGGGTGTGTGTACATGTGTGTGTGCATGAGTGTGTGCATGGTCTTTGTGTATGTGTGTTCACATGTATGTGAATGCATATGGAATCAGTGGCCATGAAAATATATTGCCCATGTGTGTAAAGGCCAGAGGACAACCACAGACATCCCCAGATACACTATCATTCCTTCTTTTTCATCGATTTAAACAAAATTACGGTTGTTTATTTGCGTGTGTATGCATACATGCATGTGGGGAAGTCCGAAGACAAGAGCTTGTAGGAGTTGGTTCTGTCTTTCTGCCATATGGAGCCTGGGAATTGCACTCACGTCATGAGGCTTGGAAGCAAACACCTCTACTCACTGTGCCATCTTGCCATTCCTCCACCACATTTCTTTTTGTGACAGTCTCTCACTGGCCATTGATTAGGACAGACTGGCTGACCGGCAAGCTTCAGTCCTGCCTTCTAGGTGGTTACAGGTAGATACCACCCCCGCTGTCATTTAACGTGGGTACTGGGGGATTAAAGTGGAGGACTGAACTCCAGTCCTCATGTTTTCAAGGCAAGCACTTGACTGACGGAGCCATCTCTCCAATCCATTTTGGGGGGGCCTTTGATAGGTCAGTTTTAGAGCTACCTTTTTGGGGATATCATTAAAATATAAAACATTATATATATATGTATATATATATTTAATACAAAATGAGCTTGGATGGAGCAAGTACCCATGATACCATGGTCCAATCATTGCAACAGAGACTTCCAAAACACACTGGACTTTGCTCATGTTCCTTCATACCCTTTTGCTTGTTTTTATGTCATAAGAACACTTACTGATTTTTTTTCACCACAGAAATGGATTTTAAAAGTTGACATGCTAACTAACGCACACCTGTGATCCCAAGACTCAAAACACCATGGAGTCGTGGAGGAATTTGACGTAGTTCAAGGACAGCAAATCCAGGCCAGCCTCAGCTACATAGTGACCCTGTCTCAAAAGCCAAAAGCAAAATTCTCCAACATTGTAAGTATTCAATATTGTAAGGCTAAATATAAACACTCCCTGTACAATGGGTCTGTAGATGTTATTTAGGTAGCATGCTTGAAATTTCATGTCATTGATCGTTTTCTACTTTTCTGATCCTCTGTCCAGGAAAGCCACCATTGTCCTTGTGACTTTTTTTAAGCCCAGGCTAGCCTCAAACTGGATACTTGGCCAAAGATGACCTTGAACTTCTAGTTCTCCTGCCTCTACCTCCCAGGTGCTGGGATAACAGGTGTATGTCACCGTGCCTAACTTATTGCAGTGCTGTGGATCAAACTCAGGGCTTCGTACATGTTGGGCAAGCCCTCTATCTACATCTCCAGCTTGTGCAATTCTTTCGCTCAAGCAGATGGGGAAATACCCAGTTGGCCCTTCCGTGGCTGGCTTATCTCAGCAAATGTAAGGTCTTCCTCGTTCATCCATGCTGTCTGCATATTTCCAGATTTCCTTTATTTTTATGGCTGAATAATCTCCCTTTGTATATATACTACATTTTCTTTAATCAGTCACTCAGTAGTGGAAATTTAGGTTGTTTCCACATTTGTGCTGTTGTGAACAGTATTTCAATGGACACGAGAGTGCATCTATCTCTTTGGGAACCTGATTTCAATTATTTTGGATAGAGACCAAGATATGGGATTAATCTGTAAGTAGCATTTATACTGTTCTCCACAGCTGCTATGCCATTTTGCATTCTTAGCAAGTGTGCACAAGAATTCCAGTTCCACCACATCTCCAACACCTGCTGTTTTTTTGTCATTTATTAGAGTAATGGTTAACCTAATAAGTGTGAGCTGATCTCTCATTGTGGATTTGATATGTGCTTTCCTGTCACACAGTGATACTAAGCTTCTTTTCTATATACCTGTTGGCCATTCCTATGTCTTCTTTGGAGACGGTGTTTTGTAAGTAAGAGTTCAGTGACAGAGTTGGGACTGGAGCCCAACCAACCTTACCCTTGCTCTAGCTCTCATCTTCATAAGGAAGGGCTACTGAGCCAGGAGGGGAGCTGAGGGAGCCAGGTGAAGACAAGACTGGACCTCTCAGGAGCAGTCGGAAGCATGGCCTGGAAGGCCCTGTTGGGGGAGTTTGCTGGGGACATAGCAGGAAGTGGGGATTTCCAGTCCCCACTGGGAAGGAAGAGTTTAACACAAGGGTGGACCAGGGCAGTCCCCTGAGTCCTAAGCTTCCTCCCTGACCCTGCAGGAGTCCCTGGCTCTGCAACCAGAAGTTCCTGAGGGAGGAAGGTCAGGAATTGTCTGCCAAGAGTTGTGTACAGGAAGTGAAAAGATACAGGTAGGGCTGACAATCATGTAAACACATGATACTATGCTTTCCTTGGTCAGCCTTGGCCTTCAGACACCAATGCTCTCTCTCTCTTAGACAGGGTCTCTCTATAATGTAGCTCTGGCTATTCTGGCACTTGGTATGTAGATTAGAATGTCCTGGAATTCACTAAGATCCTCCTGCCTCTGCCTTTTGAGTTCTGGGATTGAAGGTCTTGTTTCCATCCTGGGCCTCAGACTTGAGTTCTGAAAAAGAGGTACTAACTGAGAGATGGTCTGTACTGATTGAGTTCTGGGATCCTGTGAGTACCCCACTCCTTCTGGGTTTGATCCTTGAATTCTATCAGCTCTTTTTTATTGGTTATGTGTGCTTTGGCTGCTTATCAGCCCCAGGCCTCAGTTGCTTCATTCATCACAAAGCAACCTGGCATGTAGAGAGGCATGAATTACCATATGATTTTTATTTATTTATTTATTTGTTTATTTAAGATTCCTGCCTTAGTCAACATTTTTGCTCAGTCAGTATTCTTCTGGAGTTACAGAGTCTGAAGAGTGCATGGGATGATCTATAACAGGCCTTTAACCAATCATGTTTCCATTTCCTACAACATAGTAGAGATTCCATGCTATGAGGCTTGAAGGGGCCCTTCGAGAGCGGGTGGGTGCAATGTTTACAGTTATCAGTTTGAAGGAATCTAGAATCATCTGGGAGATGAGCCTGGTGGTGCACTGAGGGGAATTACCTAGATTAAGTTTAGCCTCTGAGAATGTCAGTAAGGAACTAACTTGTTTATGATAATTAATTTGGAAGACTCACCCCATTGTAGGCAGAGCTATCCCGTAGGCAGAGGATTCTGGATTATATAAATGGAGAAAGGGAACTGAGCAGCATTGTGCTTTCAGTTTTCTCTGCCTCCTGATTGTGGATGTGATGTGACCAGTTTCTTCAAGCCCTTGATCCCTTGGCTTCTTCACTTTGAAATATGAGCCAGAACAAACCCTTTCTCCTTTAAGTTACTCTTGTAAGAATGTGTTATCACAGCAACAGGAAAAGAAACTAAGCCAATGGGTCACTATACACTGTGTTTTAGTCTGCAAGGTGGGATCCTATTATCTTGACATTTATGGTCCTAGGTGGTTCACCCTTAGAGGGACTCAGTACTGAATGGACAGAAGACCACACCATGCTGTGTGCTCTAAGCCAGGCTATAGCATCATGTCAAGAATTACAATGATCCATTTGATCACTACCTCTGAGGAAAGCCGGCGCCAAGCTGCAAGGAAGCTCAAGCAGCTTCATGGGTAGGGAGATTCACATGCAGCTGAGTACAGTTCCAACCCACAGCTCACTCTGTGTGACTATCTTGGGAGAGGGTCTTCCAACTTCACTCGGGCCCTCAGGTGATGACAACTCAAGCAAAGCTGAGTGCTAACCTCATGAGGAAAGTACTAACTCTCCTTCAAATTCCTACCTCCAGGAGCCAAAGGAGTAAACATGGGCACCTATGCTGCCTTGGGGAGCTAAGTTCTGAGATGCTCTGTTGGGCAATAGGTACAAATCTATGTGAACCTAGAAGTTTGCCTCTCTCAGGCTCCCTCTGGATCCTTCAGCCGTTTTAGTGCCAATCCTGGTTCTGGCTCATCCTTCTCTCCTCCCAGCACTCCTGGCTCCTCTTGGCTTTCTGGGGCTGCCAAGAACTACACTTCAGGAAAGTCCCACCACTCAGGAGATGGCTGCCTCAGTGGATGGTCCCATGGAAATTGGGCAGCGTCTACTATCGCTGCCTTTTCCACCCTCACCCACATTCTCTTGTTACTTTGTGCTTGCCATCCTTCTCAGGTAGAGAAGAGGCCACCAGCATGCCTGGCTCATTCAATGGTTCCTGAGCAAAGTTATACTTTCAGATCTGATGAGGGGTCTGGTAATCGTATTCAGTGATCTGCAATCCCTCCATAGCTCTCATATGTCCTGGGAGATGGCTTTGGTCCTTTTCCTTGGAAAAAATCTTGTCACCCAAGCCTCCTCTTGTGCCTCCGTGTGCTTAATTTTTGTTAGTGGTGCTTTTTCTATAATCTTGCTGCTGGAAGATTCTGAAAAGTGGGAAAAAGTGGAGTATGGAGGGTAATGCAGAGATCTTATGCCAGGGAAGGGTCTTTTGTGCCAAATGAAGGAAGATTAGGTCAGTAGACAGCCATCAAAACCTTCAGAACCAGAAAGAGTATAGGAAAATAAAGAGTATGTCTACATTTTAGCTCATAAATATTATGTTGTGCTAGAAGGCAGGTCCTTAATCTCTCCCTCTGAGCTGAGTTATACAAGTCTGAAAGCTTGCTCTTCGGGGTGTCTGTGTTACAAAGGTCAGGGGAAACAGTGGGTTCACCTCCTCTGACCTGCAGCTGCTTTGCAGGAGCCCATAGCCTGCAGCAGTCTCAGTCATGTCTAAGTCGCTGGAATAACTTTGTTAGAACCACTCCCAGATGTTCTCTGATTTCCACCTCTGGGTCATCAGAACAAGCCAAAGAGATAAGGGTTCAAGATCTCTGTCTTCTGGGAGAGGACTGGGGTGAGCCCCAGCCTTCCCTGAGTCTCACTGTCATTATTACAGTATGGACATAATAATGGCCACCCCCGTGGAGAGCAAAGGAGATCTTGTATATATAAAGTCAGTGGAACAGGGCCGAAGTGAGTAAGTGCTCCTTAACATCAATCCCCATACCAAAGTGACAGCTGGAGGCAGGGAAAAAACCCATACACACATCTAAGAAAATTCCTTTAGGGGGAAAAAAAAGGAGAAAGAGAAGAGACAGGAGCATTGGAGAGGAAGAAAGGAATTAGTGCTGTCAACGGCGGGTCAGTTTGTCTTAAAACCTTTCAAATTGTGGAAAGGGCTGAGAAATGTATTTCCTGGGGCGGGAGGTAGTGGGGCAGAGGGGCCTGTGCACCTCGGGCATTGCCTGTGCAGGCAACTGCTCCGTGTGTGGAGCATTCCAGAGGGGTGGGCCTGATGCTAGGGAAGCCTGGAGGAGGGGAGCCAGTGGCCACCAAACAGGCAGGATGAGGTCAGAAAAGGATAGGCAGGAAGCACACAGGCTCAGATCAAGGCTGCATCGTTGGGCAGGGGGTGCTGGATCATTACGCTTACTGAGAGAAGCCAGGCACTCAGGACATAGAGTGAGGCATCCCCTTGATTGGAAATTCCAGAATAGGAAAATCCAGGGCAGAAAGCAGATTATTGCTTGTCCGGTTGTAGGAGTGTGGAAGACTTCTAGTGACTATGAAGCCTGTTGGGGCTGACAAGATGGGGAATTTCACTCCATGGATGGCTGTGTGCATTTTCAGATGTAGTAAAACTCAGCGGATATAACCAAATAATGTGTGATTCATGTCCCAACAGATACAACTCCATGCATTTGCTGAAGTGGTTGTGTGACTCTACAGATATGCTAAAACCTACTGAATATAATTGACATGTGAATCATATTCCAATAAATTTATACATGGGGAGGGTGGAGAGAGAGAACACTTAAGCAACAATTCTAAGTACCACAAGATGTAGTGGCTTACATCTTGAAATCCTAATGTTTAGAAGGTAGAAGCAGAAGGATCAGGAGTTCTAGACCAACCTTTGCTATGTTGTGAGTTGAACCAGTCTGTGCTAAATGAGAGTCTGTCTCAAAAAAAAAAGAGACAGAAAACAAATAAACAAACAAAAACAAATGAGCAAACAAAAGGTTCTGCACATTAAATTTAATTCTAATGTGTTTGTGTCTTTTTTCTCTATGGCTCTGTCTGTGTGTCTGACTCTGTGTGTGTGTGTGTGTGTCTTTCACTGTGGCTCTTTCTCTGTGGTTCTGTCTGTGGTTTCTGTGTCTGTGTGTCTGATTCTCTCTCTGTCCTTCCTTCTGTGTGTGTGTGTGGTTTATGTATTCCTTGGTATGCATATGTATGTGTGCAGGTGCAAGAAGCCAGATGTCAACATTAAATGCCTTCTTCTATTGTTCTCCAGGTATCCTTAGGTATCTTTTGAGAGGAAGTCTCTCAGTGAACCTGGAATGAGCAATAGAGATGGCCAGAGAGCTTCGAGCATCCACCTGTCTCTGTCTCTCCAGCACTTGGATGGCAACTCTGTGCCACTGCACCTGGCTTTTACCTGGGTAACGGGGATTAAAACTCAGGTTCTTCCACTTGTGTGCTTTATCAGTTCAGCTCTCTCCCTGCCCCTCCTCACCCCCATGCTCATAATTTTAAGAGAACTACGATTATGTGTCATTGTGTCCTTATTTAACCATCAGAGCCACTCTGCTCACTCTGTGCTCTCAAAATCAGAGATCGTGGGCCAGGAGTGGGCGGGCCCAAATAGAACCCCTGTCTGCACAAGTCCCAACCCCACTCCTCATCCCAAAGCTGCCCAGGGCAGGATACTGGGGGTGCTATTTAGCCATGCTCTGATTTTGTTCAGAGATGGCTGTGTCCCAGGCATCCGAGTTTACTGAAATGTTCTAAGAGTTATTGGGAGAAATGAAGCTTTGAACTTGCCTAATATAACACGGGCTGGTTCTCAGGATCATAAACATGTTTCTGAACCTAATTAAAGAGCCCTATGAAAAGAGCAGGGGCAGGACTGAGACATGACGGTCGGTCTAAAAACTCCCTGTGAGCCAGGACGGAGCTTTGCTGTTCCCAGACGAGGGAGGACGGGCCCTCTCTGGGGGCAGGGAGTTAAGAGCTTTCCAGAGAAGAAAAGGCTCTTTTACAGTCCTGGCTGGGGACCTGGGCCGAACTGGGGAGGGAATGTAGGAGGCGTAATTGGGGCTTGTAAAACATTTCCAGACAAAATCACTTAATGTGTTTGGAGAGTAAAAAGCAACAGTCCACATAATCCTTCCACTTGGACAGTTTGCTCGAAAGTCACTAGAGCTGGATGGAGGATGTAGAGACATGGCCAGCGAGGGGTTCACAGCAGTGGGTGCTTGGGGCACCCTCTACTCTGGGCCCAGGACTGGGAAGCAGCAGAATATTGGCTTGAATCTTTGTGCTATCCCTTGCTCAGTGTGTGACCTTGGACGAGTGATTTATCCTGCCCAACCTGTTTCCTCATATGGAAAATGGGGACAAAATTGTATTCATATTGGGCTGGGGATATAGCTTAGACAATAAAGAGCTTGTCTTGCAAGCATGAGGACCCGAATTCTACACCCCAAAACCATGTTTTAAAAAATGAATTGAGTATGGTGGCGCATAGTTGTAATCCCAGGACTGGGACAGGTCAGGGGCAGAAGGCACGAACAGAAGGATCAGTGGGGCTTGCTGGCCAGTCAGCCTAGCCTGATTGGTGACTTCCAGGTCAGTGAGAGATCCTGTTTCAAAAGTAAAGCCAGGCCTCGTCTGAGGTTGCCTTCTTGCCTTCACATGCACGTGCATAAATGTGCATATGCACCCACACGCACATGAGCATATGCACTCACACAGTACTTAGTACCTACTTCGTGGCTATGTTGGGAGACTTAGCCCTCTGCCTGGTATTGGGGAGAGGGGTGCTATGTAGACAGATGTTTGTGCCTTTAGCTCTGCTCTTTGGACATGGGCTATCCCAGCGAAGAGCATTGTTGCATTTCCTTTGGACTGAGTCAGATGGGGAAGCATTTCCAGAGCCCTCAGTAAGTCTTTATGGATTCTTTCTCTATTGGATTTCTCTGTGTTTTTCTCTATTTTCCCTGGCTTCTGTGCTGCCAGAAGTAGTTACACTAGTCCATTTCAACAATTCCCTTACCAAAACACTTCTTGGACCTGTTCCTTTTATTTCTCCCCAAATTCTGATAATGTTCCATTTTGTTTTAGAGAACTGGGTCCTCTAGACCCTATCTAGAGTTCTTGGCCACGCCCATCCTTGTGCTTGTCACACAAGGCAAAAGGCTTCCACTTTTTCTTCCTCCTAGACAAAAGGTAAGTGTTTGTACTTCCTGGCTCCTTGGTACCCAGCTGGACAAATAGCTAGCTGTGGCTAAGGAGTTATGGGCTGAGATGAGCACCTATCCTCCTCTGAACAACTGGGATATGATCAACATCAGATCTTCACTAACTTCTCCAGTGCTACAGGCCACATGGTCTTGGCGAAACTCTTGGTCTAAACTCTGCGTTCAGCATGTGCAAGTAATCAAAGATAATGTGCAGTTCAATGCATACAGCTGTGTTGCAATAAAGTTTTATTTAAAGATTACATTGCGCTCACAGGCTATAGTTTATAGACCACTATTCTAGACCAAGCTGGCCAATGATACTTACAGCAGTGCTGGAAATATTTTCTAATACCTATGCCGTCTAACATGGTAACCACTAGCCCCTCATACGTGTCTAGAAAATAATCCCCCATGGATAGTAGACATTATATTAGATATGCAGTTCTTTATATTGGCTGTGCGGTTAGCCAGAATCCTGGAATGAAGACAATATGGAAAGTCACACTGGACCTTTAGCCTAATTCTTGATATTCTAAGCAACTGGGATATTGAGGATGTTTGTATTACATCTTCTCAGACCCATTTCTGACTTACCTACACTCACCTGTATCCACATACACATAACACTTATTTCATTTGCTCTCATTCAAGCATTCCATGAAATCCAGATTTCTAGCCCGTGGTTTAAACTATTTACTCTGCCCAGAACCCCGTCTGTTTGCTCAAATGTTGCCCCTGTGTTTAAAGTGTACCTCACATTTGACCATTTCTTTGTGTTTTTTTTTTCATCAACTCTCCATAACATCTTCATACAGCAACCTACCACTTTTTTGGGACATTAATATTGTAATACAATCATTTATTTCTTGTCTCTTCAAGTAGCTCTTGAGTTCTTTTTACCACCCTTTCTTTAACGTCTTAAAGGGATCTGAATAAATACATGCCAAATAGAATTGCATCTACTTCAATCAGTATATTGAATATACTGAATATACCTTAGTCCCAGGCTGTGGTACTGCTTATGGTCCTATAATGGAACTGATTCAACTTTGGACCATTTTCACGTTATTCTCCACATGTGATCATCTGCATGTTAAATATTTCTTACCGGCTGGTGTGTTTGAACACTTGGTCCCTAGTTGTTGGTATTGTGTTGAGAGATTGTGAAAACTTTTTGAGAGTGGCTGGTGGTGGAAAAAGAAACAGAGTTGGCCTTTAAGGGTTAAAGCCATTCATATTTCTGACCAAAATCTCTGCTTCCAGAACCACAATGGTGTGAACAAGCCATGTAGCAAGCTTTCATCAACATAAATGGAGCTGTCCCAACCGCCATTGCCTTCCCCACCATGAGCAACTGTTCGTTCTAACTCTAGACTAAAAACCAACCTGTTTTCTCTTAAGTCTGGCAGGTATTTTGTCACAATGTCAAGAAAATATTGGCCACAAAAATATCCCTCAGGCTCCAAAAGTCAGGCAATGATGATAATAGAAGATGAGGAAAAGTGGGAAGCAAAAGAGACACCTATAAATATTATGATGCAGTGGTATAAAAATATGACTTTTAGCTATTTCCTATATAAGTGAACTCTATCTTAAAGAGTGAATATCGTTGTGAACAGAGCTGTGTTTCTGCTGATGGAGTCTAGGACTCTTAAAGTTAATGAAGCAAACTAACTGAAATGTGTTTGGCAAACTATAGCTTCTGGGCTTACTTCTGAAACTTCTTTTCAATGGGTGTCTGTGTCAAAATGTTATTTTGTTCTTTTAATTATTTTCATCTATCTGAAAAATTACAGCATGGAGGTGGGGAGAGGTGTTGTACCAATACGGAGATAGCCCTTTCAACATCCTTTACTTATGTGCATCCCTTTGGGGCTAACAAACGTTTTCTAACTGTCAACTGCTCAAGGCTCATTCTGCATAGCTAGGTGAATACATAGTGCAGAGCTGGTAGCAATGTTCTCATGGAGAAACTATAGTCCAGAGCAGGGAAGTAATTTTTCCTCAGTCATGAACAAGGTGAGGCCCAAGATGGCACTTGCACATAGGCCCCATGCTCTCAGGCTACTGCTCTTCAGCCTTGGGCACTCGTACTCCAACAGCTGCCGTAGTGTGTGTGTACCCCACCCACCAGACAGCCTTACCTCCATGTTGGGAGGTTGAGAATGACCTCTGAGATCCTCATAAATCCTGAATTTTTTTTTTTCAATTCCATGCCCTTTCTCTGTTGGAGACCATGATTCAGAGAAACTGAGAGCAGGTAGGACTTTTCCACATCAGTTATGAAAAGCAAGGCTTGGTTTATAAGCAGTCTGACACATAGAAGGTTCTGGATCACTTAAGGTGAGTTTGTGAGTTCCAGATAGCTTTTGTTTGTTTGTTTTTGAGACAGGGTTTCTCTGTGTAGCCCTGGCTGTCCTGGACTTCTTTATAGATGAGGCTGACCTTGAACACAGTGATCCACCTGCCTCTTCCTCTCTGAATGTTGGGATTAAAGGTATGTCCCAAGATGCCCGGCTTCCAGATAGTTCTTGAAAAGGGACTAATAGGCCCAAACTTGCTTCAGTAACCCAAAGGCTGTACTTTAGAAAGTATCTTCTTGTCAAAGGCAGCATTCTTCTTTCAATTTCTGGTCTATCTAAAAGACCAAAACATCGTCTAAAGGACTATAATGCCACGGTGGGTTCTACCTGAGCTGCTACATCACACTATTCTGTGGGACACTGAGCTGCAAGGTCCATAGGATCCCTCTCTTTCCAGCTTGCTGTCTTTCCCATCTCTTTACACTCCCTTCTGAACCCAGTCTTGGCACCATGTCCTCACCAAGAGCAACAGGAAACTGCACGAAAGGGTGGGCTGGATTAGCACCTTGTTTGAATGCTTGAATGAGTAAAAGAGAAATCTTTCCACTGTGAGGGTCCAGGCTCTGAAATTCCTTATTGCCTTAAGGATAACTGACCTGAAATATCTGTAATAACTACCATACAAATAAGTCTAATAACAATGGAAAAATTTCTACAAATACATAGCAGCACTAGACATGGGCAAAGTTAGGTGAAGTATGTACATATTATACACTTGCATAATTGAAGATTATTATGAATAAATATATTTCACATGCTATATGAAGATATATGCTTTTATATCAAACTAAAATTATGCTCATAAGATGTTTGAGAAAGTGGTTTTGAAAGTGCAAAAGGCTAGAACTGATTGAAGTGGGATAAAATAAGCTGACTGATTTCTAAGTTACAGTGTTCTGTAGCCATCAAAAAGGATAATTATGAGAACTGTTCAGATCATAATCTTTAGACCAAAAGCATTCATGATTGAGGTCTAGGCAAGTAATAGGATTCAAACTGTACAAGTTGTGATACAGCCACTGATAGAATTTATAAAAATATTGTCCCTGTATGACTCAAGACCAGAAGTAGAAAGATAATCACATGTTAGAAGGAGGCAGAAAAGATCATTCATGTTGATGTGTAAGCATATGTATAATAATATATATGTGTGTGTGTTTGTGTGTGTGTGTGTGTGTGATTTCTTGTGATTACTGATCAATGAACCAGAAAGGATGCTACTTTTATTGTTTCTACCATACTCATTATATACTCCATATTATTAGGGCTTAATAAAGTAAACAGAAAGACAAAAAGTAGAGACTAATACAACAAACCAATTAGTTATCTACTATCTATCAGATCTGAATATTTTAATACAGGCTTGGTTCATATACTAAAAAGTATAGAATTATAGACACAATTGAAGCCCTTTGGGCTAAAAAACATTGGCATTTATTTGTTTAATAATTTAATTATTTTGTTATAGCATCTTTTTATATTATATTTTTATGTATTTTTATATTTCAGAAAGACAGAGGAAATAAGCTTCAAATAACGTTTGTTTCTCAGCTCAGATCGTGGCTCAGAATATAGATGCTGTATCTCTCAGTACAGACATTGGGCGAGAGCTCATCGTGTTGGCAAGGACTGATGGCTCTTTCCTGGCACAGTTATCAATTGCTGCATAAACAGCCACCCCCAGCTCCAGTGACATAAACAATGTAATCATTGGCTTTGCTGAAGTGTTTCTAAGCTGGCTCCTGCTTCCCAGGAGGAGGTGAGAGAGGGGGAGGGCATTTGTGTCCTGGTGCTTTAGCTAGAGCAACTTCATTAGGAGGAAGGAACCATTGGGATCCTTAGAAGGCCTTTGTCTGCCTGAGAAGTTCTAGGAAATGACTTCTTAGGTAGCTCTGGGGCCTTGTAGTACCATCCTAGTTAAGGCTGGAATTGCAATTTGCTACCCGGGAGGACTTGGGAATGAAAAGCATGTTGATTTTTGAACCTAACCAATTCTGACGTCTCGACCGTGTCTTTCCTCTCACGTTTTATTGTTGCTAGCATAAAGTCTGATGGCCCTTTCAGTGGGCCGCCTGGAACCTTCTCAGTTGGCTTGAGACTGTCAGGTACCTTCTTCTGCTCTGTTATTGCAGACAACCAGGCAGCCAAACTTCCAGCCACCACAACACAAAGGGCCCTTTTACATGACAACTCCCATAACATATTCATGATTTCCCTGAATGCCTCATTGATAGTCTTCTCCAGTCCCTTAAGGTTTTCACTGATATTCTCTCGGAGGCTCTTAAGGCTGGCTAGCCTCGAAGCCAATGACATATGCTTTAGGCTTATATTATGATAGCACTTGACTTCTAGGGACAAATACCTACAGTCGTGTAGCAACCTTAAAATTTAGTGGCTTAATGCAACAACCAGGGCTGGGGAAATGGCTCAGTTGATAAAGTGCTTGCCAGTCAAGCATAAGGATTTGCGTTTGATTCCCAGAAGCTATGTAAAAATAAAAGCCAGGCATGTTGGTGAGTCCTTGAAAATTCTACAACAATCAGGCAGAGACAGGTAGGTCTCTGGGGCTTGAGTGCAAGACCTTGTCTCAAAAAAAACAAGGTGGATGACATCTGATGAATGGCACATGAGGGTATGCTCTGGCATCCACACGCATGTATGTAGACATGTGTCCTCACATTCATATGTGCCCACATAAACACACACACACACAGTGGAGGCAGCCATTTATTTTTTTTTCATCTGTTTAAATTTTGGACAGAACTCAGATGTCTCAGCTCATCATCTCTGTAACTTGGGGCTACATAGGGCCGAGGTCCCTACCTCAAGAAAGCTCATCTCCATACTGCATTGGGTTGTGCCCTCTATGCCATGAACCTTTCAATGGACGGTACTGGATTTCTATTTTGCATAGAGACTAAGCACCCCAAGAGATAACAGCTCAACAGCAAGGGTTACTACAGCACCAGACAGGCAAATCCTCTGCACACTGAGTCAGAGTTCAGTCCATCCTACAAAGTCACTGTGGTACCTTCCAAACTTCCTATGTGAAGATGAACATGTCAGCTCTCCACCTCCTGCCTACTCCCACCTCCCATTCATCACTTTGTCCTGCTTTCCTCCCACTCAGTCCCTTGTCTGCTTGTAGCTGTGTGTCACCCTCCAATTTCGGCTTTATCCATGACTCATCATTCCTTCCCCAAGAAAGAAAAATGCAGGTGCATCATAGCAGACCAATACCTTATAGCTGGGCTGCTGGACCTTAGCTCCAAACTCTCCTGCTCTTTAGGAGTATGTGGTTCCCAGCAATTTACTTTGGTCTTACCATTAATCCATCCTTCTTGCTTATAAAATAAAGTTTATGAAAATATCTACTATGGAGTGAATGTTGGTGTCCTAAGGAGATGGGATCTTCATGAACGGATAACGAGGGCTCTGCCTTTTGGAATGGGATTATTGACTTTTAAAAATGCTGCTTCTGTCAAGTAGAGTTACTCAGAGCATCCCATTGAGATGGGGCATTTGGACATTTGTAAGTTCCAGGCCAGCCTGGGTTATAGAATGAGACCCCGTGTCAAATACAAAATAGCAAAAACAAAACAGAAAAAAAATTACAAAAGTTGAGCAAAATTCTAAAGTGGACTTCCAAATAAGTTCCTGTTCCCAAGGTGTACAGAATCTTGGACTAGGAGTAGAACAAATATGAATCTTCTGCTTAAGTTACAAGGCACAGCTGAAGGGAGAGTACCTGGGTGGGACCAAGAATCTTGTGAGTTCTTTAAATTAGAGTAGAAAGGGCAGAGAAGAAAAAGGCAGAGATCTGATGTGTGACAGAAATCAATCAGAGAGCAATGTGCCATTGGTGATGGGGAAGGTGAAGGAGACTATGTGGATGCAAATGATTTTCAGGAACAGAGTACAGTCTCTGGCCATCATTAATAAAGAAATGAGGATCTCGGCTCTATGCCCACAAAGAATGGAATTGTGAAATGAAAGTGAATTCCTGGCTGCAGGTGATCGTGCAGGGTGAATCATGTGATGCCTTGAAAAAGCCCAGCCATGTTGTGCCTGGCTTCCTATCTAAAGACACACACATATCACCACCACCACCACTACACACACACACACACACACACGAGAGAGAGAGAGAGAGAGAGAGAGAGAGAGAGGAGGACAGGAGCAAAAGATCATAAGAGAAGACAGCTGATCATATCACATTTACAGTCAAGAGTGGAGAATGCATGCCTGCCTGCTCACTTGCTTGCTTATGCCCAGATCAGTTTGTCTATTCTTATACATATTCTGCTCTTGGTCCCTAAAGTCTTATTTTCATGTCATAACGCAAAAAGCACTTGGTTTATTTCTAAGTGCCTCTCATAGGCCTTAACAGTCCCAAGACTTCAGAATTCAAAGTCTTCTCTAAGGTGTATGGCAGGCTCAACTGTAAGGCCCTATGAAATGAAAACAACAAGTTACATACATGCATACAAACCAAACATTCTCATTCCATGAGGGAGGAATGGGAGTAATCAAGGAAAGATCAGTACAGAGCAATACCAAATCCCAGCGAGGAAACAGCAGATCCCACTACTTTGTGCCAAGCATATTGGGTTTGTGATGGAATAATCTGAGATCCAGTGGCTTTGGAAAACTCTACCCTTCAAACTCTGTCACCCACACCAGACTTGTCCCTTGATCCCTTCCCTCCTTCTGTGCCTGTGTCTTTTCATCTTTTTTTCCTTTTGCAGACAGCCATTGAATAGAGGGTCTACCTGGATGGATAATCTAGAGTGGCATTCTTAGACTAGGAGCTTTAATCTACCTCTGTGAAGATCTTTGTTTAAGTAAGTTTACAGTCACAGAGTCCATGCATTAGGATGTGAATATATCTTTGTTTCTGTGCTGGACACTGAGCTTTGTTTATGTCAAGTGAACTTCTACTGATGAGTTACAGCCGTAACCCCTATGTTTCTGAGACTGTACTGCCTGGCCTCAGGCTGGCTTAGAACTTGAGAGCCTCCTTTTCTAGCTTCCTCAGTGATGGAAATACAATAATTCTACAGAGATAGCTCCTCTTATCACTTTTTTTTCTAGTAAAGAGAAAACTGCAGAGTGAATAGGCCAAAAAAGGTTTTCCAAATTTATGTTCCATAGATTTCTCACTGTTCCATCCATTCTGCCTGATCATCTCACAGCTTAGCACAACAGTTGGTAGAGACTAGTGCTGAATAAACACTCATCAATTAATTTGAATTCGAAATTAGTCAGGAGTGAACTTGTATTATGCTCAGAAAAGGACTCCACATTGAAGGAAAAATGATCATTCCTGAAAGTTCTTTCAGTCTGTCTAAAGAGGTGTGAGTTGAAGCATGTTTCCGTTCTTGATTAAAATGATTGAGGGTCCTTGTGAAACGAGAGCCTTGGAAGCCTTCCAAAGAGATGCTTCCTCAAATGGATTAGAAATGAAAAAACCAAAAAGGCAACTTTCCCTAGCCTAGTGTAGTTACAAGCAAACTCACTGAGTTTGAACCCAGCTCTGTCACTTGCCAGTCAAATGGCCCTAGAAAGTCATGGAAGCTTTTTGATGAGTGAATACAATAATATGATTATTTCATTGTGTTTTAAAAGACAAAGAGATGACAGTAACAATAATACCATATGTGTATAAAAGACTCTTCCAATTGTTTTGTGTATATTAAATTCTTTATACCTCATACTCGTCTATAAAGGAGATATTATTGTTGACCCCATTTTACAGAAACTGAGACAGGCAGTGATGAGATCAAAGCTATCAAGTAATGTAGTAGAGTATTAAGGTTTGAACTTAGGATGTGTGGTTCCAGATACTACCTTCCTTACCTTTGCACTCAATTATATTGATTAGGGCTTCCTTAATGTAATAGGGACCACAGTCTGTAATGGAGAATAAGGACTTACAAGGAGGAATTAGGGTTTCTGTAACTGTTGGCACTAACTGTTGTCCATGCAGACTGTGTAAGGCATTGGACTTAACCTTAGCAGAACCAGGAAGAATAGACATGAAACAAGAACAAGATCATGCTAGAACAGGCAAAGAATACAATGGGGCGAATCTGATCCTTACTGCATCCTTCCTTATGATGGAGGTCATCTGCAGGAACCCCATCTGTACCCAGCCTAGGTTGAAGAGAGTGAAGAAAGAGGTGAAGTTTCCACTGTAGTATCTGGGGAAGGGACTTCTGGGAAACATGGTCAAGCTTAGCTGGGTTGCCACACTACAGTTTTTCCATGGTCAGAAGTAACCGGAAGAGTCATGAGACCTATTCGTTTTATGTTGGGCCTTGATATCGGTTGGGTCTTCTCTTTCTTTCTGTGCTTGATGGATGAGTGGTAGCTGAGTTTGCCTACCTGGAAATTTGATACCAATAGGTTTTTAAAGATTAGTTCAGTTGGGGTCCATGGCAGGGAATTTAAGCTCCTCATAATTTCTCCCCATTGATTCCTCAAACAACCATATTTTAAGTATGTCTTGCAGAGACAGATCTTCCTTCACCCCCATGAGAGAGTACCAATCAAAAGATACCTCTATTGGGTGAGGGTGCAGCAGAACAGTAAAGCTGGGGATTAGACTTCAAAGGGCTGAGGTATCAGCCCTAGTACAACAGAGGCAGCTTGGAGTGGAGGGACTTCGTGCAGCTAATGGGAAGGGTGAGTGCAGTGGTTTGTCAGTTTGACACAAACCTAGATACACCTGAGAAGAGTGAACCTCAGCTGAGAAAATGCCTCCATATGGTTGGCCTGTAGGTAAGTGTGTGGGACATTTTAATTTTTTGTACTGATGATTGATGTCGGAGAAGGGCACAGCCCACTGTGGGCGGTACTGCCTATGGGTCATGGGGTGTAATAAAGAACTAAATGAGCCATGTGGAGCAAGCCAGTAGGCATTGTTCTTAAGCTGCCTCTGCTTCAGTTCCTGTCTCCAGGTCTCTGCTTTGAGTCCTTGGCCTGACTTACTTCATTGATGGAGTTTGACCTGAGAGCTGTAAGCTAAACCAAACCCTTTGCTCCCTGAGTTGCTTTTGGTCACATGGTGTTTTATCACAGCAGCAGAAACCCTAACTAAGACAGGTAAGAATGAGAGACTGCAAGGTACATACCTTGAAACTGAGAGCCAGCCCAGGTAGTTGTGATTTCAGGACTAAGCAGGGGGACTGGGGATAGCAAGTGTCCTGTGTGAGGGAGGGACAGCAAGCATCTTGTGTGAGGGACCCAGAACTCAGGCTGACTTAGGAAGAGTGGGCATAGTATGCAGGTGGGTCAAGCCAGGAATGAAATCCACAGACATAAAATCATCCTCACTCCCAAAGAATAGGAAAGAGGACAAAGCCCCATGTGGCTAGGTGTGGTTTCTTATGTATTGCACCATTTACACTTCCCAAGCATACCAGAAACCCTTCTCTGTGTTTTCTTTGAAGACCACCTTATGACTCTTCGTGAAAGAACTTCATTGTTAGTCTAAAGGCTCGTACTGGGGATCCAAACTCAGTTTCTCATACTTGACAAGTAACCACTCTAACCACTGTGCCATCACCTCAGCCTGGGGTAAGCGTTTCCTTTATTCCACAGTGAGGATGGTCAAGATCACTGACTGGTGTGCATTTGGACATACATCCTCAGCTGGTGACACTGTTTAGGGAGGTGGTACTCCAGGAAGGTGCAGTCTTGTTGGAGGAAACACATCACTGGGGTTAGGATTTGATCATAAATCCTACCTCACTTCCAGTTTGCTCTCTTCTTGACGCTTGTGGTTGAAGATGTGATCTCTTGGCTTCCCAGTGCTGTCTGTTACTCTGCCTGCCATGCTTCCTCACCACAATAGACTCTAACCCTTTGGAACTGTAAGCCCAAACAAACCATTCCTTCTATAAAAGTGATTCTCAAGCTGTAGGTCGTGACCTCCTCAGGGCCATATATCACATATCCTGCATATCAGATACTTACATTGTGATTCTTAAAGTAATAAAATTATAGTTATAAAGCAACAATGAAAATGATTTTATGGTTGGGGATCACCACACCATGAGGAACTGTATTAAAGGGTCAGAGTATTCGGAAGGTTGAGAACTGTACGTTGCCTCAGTCACGGTATTTTACCACAGCAAAGAAAAGTAGCTAATGCGGTCATTTTCACGGAAGTGCTTATGTTGCCTCAGAGCAGTTGGGTGACTTACCCCAAACCACTGTTCTAGCAGAAAGTGAAGCTGAGATTTTAACCCCGGCTGGCCAGTCTCAAAGCCCCTACTCTTTTTCCACTCAAAGGGGATATAGAATGGCTAGGATTTTGAAATTTGGAACCTTTGAGTATTATTTTCAGTTTTGAAAGTCTATGAAATTCTGGAGAAAAATCAAGTTTGTTATTTTTTAAGAAAAAACTGTTTTCAAATATTTAACTGAGTTTCTTAGGATCAGCAAGGAGACAGAGCTGTATCTTTAGAAATGAAGCGATGCTTCAGGGCTGAGTCATTATAGTTTTTCCTCTTGAAGCTTTTCAATCTCAAATTCAAAGCCAAATGTTAACAATAAACTGACTTTCTAGAAATCAATCGCAATCACCCTTTCTGTTACTTTAATTGAGCTACTTTGCAATTACTAAGTATTTTTGGCAATGGCCGTGTTTTACTTCTCTCACAGGACGATTCTGATTCTTCTTTTGAGGGAAAAGAAAAAAGAAAAAAAAAAGGTTTTCAACAGGTGCTTTTAGCCAAAATCACAATGAGCCAAGAAAGAAACAGCTTGTGATTAGCAGAGGTCCCTGCAACAAATGCGAGGGTGGATGGGTGGGGGAAATCTGTCCTTTTGTGGGAACCCAGCCTCAGGGTGCCAGGAGAAAATGCCAGAAACACACAGGTAAGTTCTCAGTAGCGTCTGGCTTTTCTCTCTACATTCTTTATTTCTTGTGTATTGTTTTGTTCATTTGTGCAATCCATCATTCAAATGAGAAGAGGTTGGATACTTTCTTGTCTTTGACAAAAACTATACTCATTGAGACAAAATCTTTGGCTTTAGATGTATGGAACCTTGGGGTCTTGAGTCCTGAGGTGATATCCATTCATTCCACAAATGTCTTTTTCATATAATTTGCCAAAGGTCCGTATGCTAGTTTTCAGGATCCAGCCTCTATCAACTCTTACCTGCTCTCTGGTCCACTTGTACACCTATTTGATCAAAGGTCTCCCTCCACAGTCAATTGCCACACAGATCCCATAACTGCAAAATGCCCCCAGAAGCCAAGAGCTTACAGAAGGGTCTTGATGGAGACTTCCTCTGGGCCATCTATTGCTCTATTTGCGCCTCCAAGCAGGTACACACATAGGAGGTATATCACTATGTGAAGAGAAGCATGCAAAGGTTCAGAGTAGCAGAAGTCCCTGCCCAAGGTGACCTCCAGGTGGTGACACTTCTCAACTGCTTTCTGCCTCTCATCCTCTGCAGTCTCTGCTTGGGATGGCAGAAATCAATCTACCCAAGTTTCTAGCTTTCTCTTTTGCAAGGCCAATTCTTTGTCAAATAGCTTGCCCCTGCCCCCTGCCTTCCCCACTTCACCCCACACTTTCCCCCCTATCCCTGTCCTCCTACCTTCCCTGACCCCGTCCCTTTTCCCTGACTGCACCAAACCCCCACCCCCACCCCAGGAAGGAGGATGCTAATTTTGTGGCTACCTAAGAGTATGTGTTTGAGTAAAGCCACAAGTAGAACGAACAACTCTTCTATCTCTGCCTCCTGCCTGGCTCATGTCCCACCCACTCCAGGGGGTCATGGTTCCCAAGCAGCTCTCAATGAGAGGTGACATGAAGAGAGGAGAAACAGAATCTGTTAGCAAAACACCCAGAAATGTCACCAAGAGCTGGTCCTTCTTAGCAGGAAGAAGATGAGCTGTTTGTTTGCTTGCTTCAGACATAGGATCTCACTGTCCAGGCTGGCCTGGATATTATTGTGTGACTCAGACTGGCTTGAAGCTCATGGTGATGCCCCTGCCTCAGAAATCCAAGTGCTAGGACATGGGTCACCACCACCACTGGTTGTAAAAGTGACTCTGTAAAAGCACTTCAACTGGTCCTCACAGAAAGCTGGCTTCCTTTTTCCTTTTCCTTTTCCTACTCACCATGGAAACTATTTGATGCTCTGAGGGTACAACCATGCGAGTCTACCACAGACAGCACGCATGGCTGGGAGACAGAGACATAATAGGGCTAGGGATGTAGGAGAGGGTTTAGGAGGGGACTCTTTGGAAGGGAACAAATAGGTCAGATAGAACCTGGGAGGAGGAGGATTCTGGAAAGGACAGCTGGGTTTTCGGGAGCACCATCAGCTGTGCTCTCTTCTTGGCATGACAGCTGCCTCCTCCATCCCTACCCTGTGCCCTCTGGGTGTGTGCTGCCCTGAGTTGACAGGGAAAGTGCTCTGAGACAGCCTCTGACAAAGAAGCCTTGACTTTTGGCAGGCAAGATTTTCTGAAGCAGCTTCCATAGCAACCAGAGGCAACGAGGAGAAGCAGCTGAAAGATCCTGGTTGCTTAGCAAAGGATGGCTGCTTGGGAGGTGGCACCTGCCCTGAGGGGGATGAGAAGGCTGAGAGAGCTGCCCACTGTTTGCCTCTCATGGATAAAAAGGGGACCTTAAGGCCCTAGGCCTGCAGCCTGACTCTTCTTTTTGCATCGCCCTGGCTCTGTCTCACGCAAAGTGGTCGCTTCACCAAATGTTCTTTCTAGACCCAGCTCACACTGGTCTCGCTCGAGCAGTTATCTCCTTTCCTTGTCTTGGACTAAAGTGTGAGAAACTCATAGGCTCATTTACTATGAGGAGAAGGGACCCAATCAGGAAACTTAAAGCCGTTTGTGTGTGAGAGCCTGCTAGGGTCCTTAGTATTACGTCTAAGGAAAGACAGAGGCACACACAGGCCTCAGGGTGAACACTCATCCTTTCCAGACAGATTCCATGCACAGTGGGATAGCATTGTTCCAAGGGGGTCTATGGGTACCCAGAGCTAGGCCCAGGGCAGAGCTCTAGCTCTTGGGGACAAAGAGGTTCTTTGTGATCTGTCATCTATGTCTTTGTTGAGCAGTCTCTACTTGATGGCTGGAATCTAGTACGGGTATTTTTGTGATGGCATAGATAAGTGTTCCTGCCAGATGTTGATAAACCCAGGAGGTGACACTCAGGGGGCCTAGCCAAAGGCCCACCAAGAAATATTCAGAGGCAGCTGCCCCAGTGATTTCTCCTCTACCTGGTGGATAGCCTTGGGAGCTGGTGAGGTCACTCTTGTTGTGGGTTTCCTAAACTATCTATCCTGGCTTTACTTCCCCCCTTGCCCTCATTCTTTCCTAGCATAGCTTATTTAAGCTGCATGCTGGGAAGGTGCCAGGATGGAGAGAGAGGCTGGAAAAGACAGTTCCTCACTTGTGAGAGAGATTGTCTTCACAGGCCTGGCTTTGTAAAAACTATGCCTGACTCCTCCTGGATCCTTGGTACCTCAAACAAGCAAAGACTTGGGAAATACTGATGAGCAGGAAAGTCGGGAACAGAACACATAGGTCAAGGTAGACAGAGGTGCAGAAGCAAAGCATTCAAGGTTTTCCTGGGTCCACAGGGAGGGAGATTCAATCCTGGGTCCATTGCAAGGGGGATTCAATGCTTGCAATACTCTCTTTATTCTGCTTAAAATTAGAGGAAGCTCCAAGCCAGGAATAATTGCCAAGCCACAAGTAGGTCCTAGAGAAACCACAGTTACCACTGAGCATTTCTGTGTAGGACACTTCTGAGCTGGGCTGGTAACTGCTCCTCTTATCCACATTGGTCCATGCTTCTTTAGCACCCAGGTCCTGCTGCTACTGCAGGCAAAGCTTTTCTCCCTTTTGCCATCTTGCAGAGCTGGGCAGCATCGCAGTACCTCACAGGCAGGCTGCAGGACACCCCCTTCACCACAGCGCACACTGCTTTCATTTGCTCTAAAAAAAAAAAAAAAGAAACTGCTGGGAGTGAATTTAGTGGTTGTGAAATTTAAAGAGGCAAGTGCAGAGCTGGGAGGCATTTCCTTAAGCACAAAGTAATGAAGTGTCCCGCGGCCCGCCCAGCAATGCACATGGTTAACATTAGTGGCAGAGGGAAAGCCCTTCTCCAGTCCCCATGGAGGGGCCCCTCCCCAAGGAGCCCCTCACAGAGGCTCGAGGAGGCTTTTCACACAGATACTGTCCCTCAGTCAGGAGGGCATGCCTCTGACTATTCATCTGTAATTCAGTCTTTGGGCATCCCTGCGCATTTGCTCACATAGATACAAAGAACCCACCACAGGTGAAGGCTGGGTCCGATGTTCAATGAGTGACTTTGTCAATGAGTAAAAGGCAATTGTGTGTTCTGGGTGAACAGAATTTTGCAGTTCGGGAAAGCACATGCAGATATGTAGCAGTTTTCCAAACGCAGCACATGAATACCATTGCCTGGGAAGGGACAAATTGTTGGTAGCCTTGAAGAATCTGCAGACACTGGGCCGGGCACACATGAGAGGAGCAAAGAGGCCTTTGTTGAATGCACAGAATAAGGCAGGAGGATAAACAGGAGATCCCTCCCCATGAGACATGAGATACCATCACAGACAGCCCTTAGGCCATGCTCAGAACTTTGTCTTACAGAAGACAAGGGCGTTGACAACTTCTCATTTTTCTTCTGTTAGTTAGAGGAGAACCCTTGACTGCCACTTGTATGGATTTCAGCTCTCCTTGTTGGTCACCTCCCCAGGAGCCTGAATTTGGAGGGTTCTTCACTGAGAATTAGACTTTCTTGAGGCTCTGCTGTTCTTGAACATCACCTGAACTTCCTGGTACCCTTAGAAGACCCCTCAAGAGCAGTCCTGAGTCTCAGGACTCTATGGGGGAGCAGCTCCAAGCTCAGAGCCCTTTCCCCGCAGGGTGCGGCCAGAACATCTGCTCAGGCCAGAGAGCAAGACCTCTCGTTTCCACTTGTCATTCTTCTCTCTGTTGCTTCTCTTTAAAATAATAATTGTTGTTTTTCAAGGGAGACGTTATGGCCCGTGGAGCTGCGGAAATGTTGGCAGGCCTGAGTCATTAGGGCTGAGCCCCCATGCCCCCATATCCCTGGAGGCCTTAGCCCATCAGCCACAGGTGGTGACAGCCGCAGGCCTGATGTTCCAACTGCTTGGCCTGCAGAATCGTGTGAGTGTGTGTGTGTGTGTGTTATTTAGGTCTTCATTTTTAGAGAAGAGGGCCAACATCTGGCCCCCATCATGTGTGGGAGAGCCTCCTCTTCATTCCAGGACCCACAGAGTTCGAGCCATAGGTAGATGTGGAAAGAGCCCTTCCTCACTGTATTAGCTTCATCAATGAGCCATGGTAGATACTGTGCCTACCACGCATAACCTGTATGCCTGCAGCTTGAGGTATGGAAAGCCCATTTGCTTTAAAATATACAAAGGGAACAGCTAATTTTTATTAAAAGCATTGAACTGGAAGTCTATAAAATGTCAAAAGTCAATTATAACTCAACTAGGGCAGAATTATACAAATTCTTAATTTCCAAAGGCTGTTGATCTGCTTATGTTCTTCCCCTCACCGCTTTCCTGCTTTCCATCCTTCTATCCTCCCTGCCTTGCCTCTTACCCTTCCTCCACTACTACCTTTTTAGTGTGCGTGAGAGAGAGAAAGAGAGAGAGAAAGCATGTATCTGCATCTTTCACAGCTGGCTGCACACACATGCATATGGAAGCCAGAGACCAATGCTGGGTTTCTTCCTGAACCGCTCTTTACCTTATACTCAGTGAACATAGAGCTCACTGATTCAGTTATGCTGGCGAGACCTTAAGATTCAAGCACCCTCTCTGTCTTCCTTGAGGGGATTGCAGACATGTGATCCTGCACACGCTCTGAGATCCTAACTTGGGTCCTCATACTTGCACCACAAGCACTTTTCTGCTTGAGCTATCTTCCCAACCCGCCCCTCTCTGTTTTGGTGTTTTTCCTCATTTGAATCAAGGTCTCACTATATAGTCCAGTCTGACTGATTTTCTCACTTTAGCCTCCCAAAGGCAGAAATTACATGAGTGGGTTACCACGCTAACTCTAGATGGTTTCTTATAAAATAAACTAGTTTCTCTTGACAGGGGTAGAGTCCCAAAGTATTCGTAACCATGCCTAAGGATCCCTCAGTATCCCTGAGGGAGCTGGGTCCTACTGGATGGCTCAGAATGCTCACAGACCTCATAAAGCTGCTGTTACCACAGCCATCACCACCGTTTCCGGATCTTTCAGCACCGCCTCTGCTGTGATCGTTACACGCCCGCACCACTGTCTCCACCACCATTGTTCCACCCTTGCTAGCTGCTCTCATCTTCCTCTGGGACTTCCAACGTCATTGTTGCTTACCCTCCTGCCAGGGCTGCTACCATTGCTAGCCCTATTGTTGCCATGGGAACAGTACCATCACCCAAACACTGTTATCTGTTCACATGTTACTGTCAGTGCCTCGTTGGCAAATCTTTTTTCCACTCAAGAACTTACCTGACCCTGATCGTATCTGATGAACTGTCATACCATTGGATGATCATCTGGGATCATTGGGAATCATCTGGGATCTGCCATTGAGCACTTATGGACCAGAAGAGTGTATAGATTGTTTGTAAAGCTCAGCCACATCCGGTCAAGAACCAAGTTCCATCCTACTATGGGGGAAAGGGGAATCGAGAGGAGCCCTTGGCTCTTGGTGGGCTCTACTCTCTCCAGAGTGAGACACCTCTGCAGTCTGGAGCTCTAGAAAGATCAAAAGCCCAGTGCTCTTGTAGAGTGGGTCAGAGGAAAGAGAGCTTGAATACACACAATTATGGACTTTTAGGGGGAGGTGTCCTTAGTATAATTCAATGTGTCTATGTCTTAACCTCCCAGCTCATTTCAACAAAGCCCTTGGCCACATATTAAGTTACTGTTTAAGATGTTCAGACACAAAAGAGGCTTCTTGAAGCCACACAGTGAGTGACCACTAGAGTCAGCACTAAAGCCCAAATGTCCGCTCTCCTAACCTAGGTCTTGGGGCAGTGGCTGGCATCCATCAGGCTCTACATAGGGTTACATTCTATCCAGGCCTAGGAAACTATGTATAGATGGGCAAGTTTGTCTCCCTGGGGCCCTAGAAAGGGTATCTTGTAGTCAGAACCATCCTTCTTCATTTTGTCTCCCAGGCTAGTAATTACTAACTAAAGAAATGGCCATGTTATGAAATTCTAGCAAATAAGAAGTATATAAGTCTAAACTTCTGGAAAAGGCTTTTTGAAAGGGTTTTACACCCTTCAAAGAGGACATGAGAAAAGGACAGGCTTCCTTCTGGTCTTTTGAAATTTTCACATTAGGCTGAGATCTTTGGGTCCATTGCAGCCATTTTGTGACCATAAGAAGGAAAGGAGGAAAGGTCTAGAAATAGAGGTATCTTGTTGAGAACAGACACAAGTGACCCGGGTCCTCAGTGATGTCCTTAAACTGCTGGACCTGCTAACTCTGTCCTCCGCTGCCTTATTAGTGAGTTTAGTTTTGTGTTAAAAACAACTTTTGGTTTAGTGAGTTTTAATTGTTTAAGCCATCTTTAGTTGAGTCTCTTACTCAAAGCTGAAAACAATCAAAATGATTCAGCGATAGAGATTCTATTTATTCTGGGTCATTGCCCAGGTTATTCCCATCATCATCAACAACAACAAAATGGATTATTTCCTTATCCATCTGGTGAACTTGTCCCTAAAAAAAACAGCACAGTTGTTGCTTCCTATTGAAACCCTTCCCCGAATGTTATTGTGTAAAAAGTGATCATATCCGTCTGTACATGCTCCCTGCCCCTGGCTTGTATTTGTATGGATTGTGTTGCTGGAACCTTTAGGGAACCTCACCTGGAGAACCACATGTTACCAGGGAAACCAGATTCTCTCTTTGGATCTTAGTCTCATTGATAGAATAATTTGAAAACAGACCCAGAAAGAAGCAATATAGTAACTTTATTAAATTATAAAAGAAAAAATTCTAGGACAGACAAACTGTAAATATCAGTGGCTTGCCCAGAGAAGGAAGATGGAAGAGAGGAAGAAAGAAAGACATTCTGTTTATAAACAGCCTCGTGGTAGAAAATGCAGCCTCAGGGAAAATGGTGGAAAATCTCAGGAAAACACACCCAGGGAATGGCCTGTATCTTAGAGAAAGAAGCAAAAGAAAGTTATTCTTTTCTGAGATAGAAAAGATGGCAGGCTTAACGTAGCTGCACTGGTTCTTACGGGCTCCCTAAGAGACTGCATCAGGGCAGAGTTTCTGGGACAGGAAAGTACATTACCTCACTAAAGGGAAATGTATTCCTCCCTTTCTTTAGGATGTGTAAGGTGAACCAGCCTTTCTGAGGTATGGTCTCTTTGCCAGATCTCTGGCCTAACTGGATTTGTTAATCCTGCTATCTTGGAATATTAGGTTTTCGCACAGGACCAGAGGTAGAACTCACATTTTGTTTTTTAACCAAGAGGAAGTGACTTTGCTTCAATAGGCCTCAACAAGGCCCTAGATCCCTCCACATTTACATGTGGTGACTTAAATCCTATGAAAAGTTGAAGTTGGTGTTTATATTTCTAAGGTCATCAGGGAAATGGGAGGGCAGGGTCTAAAGTCCCAAAGGCAGAAGACTATAGTAAAATAATGCTCAAGATGTTTCAGGACAAGGTCTACCATCCGACCCTCACTGCATCTTGAGGACTGGCGAAGAATCTGACTCACCTCTTTCTGTAGCTGTTAATATTAGATTGAATCATATCAGGTGGCTCAAGGGATGAGAGGCTGGATGACTCTAAAGCAAGAAACAACACTGGATAGAGCTAAGTTGGTAAATAAGGTCACTGACATTAATTCCTTTTTAATGGGCTATGTTCAATTAAATAGTTAATTACTTAGCCATTGATGTAACTATTCAGGTAGCCAAAAAAAAAAAAAAAGAAAGAAAGATTATTTCTGAAATAGATTATTTTCTCCCTCTCTCCTGGTTGGTTGTTTGCTTTTTTTCTTCCTCCCTCCCCCTTTATTTTCTTTAACTTGACACAGCTAAAGTTATCTGAGAAAAGGACATTACAATTAAGAAAATGGCTCCATATTATTGGCTTGTGGGACAGTCTTTGAACTACTGATTGATGTTGGAGGACCCAGCCAACTGTGGGAAATGCCATCCCTGGGCAGGTGGTCCTGGGAAGTATAAGAAATCAAGCTTAGAAAGCCACAAAGAGCAAGGCAGTAAGTAGGGTTTCTCCATGGCCTCTGCATCAGTTCCTGCCTTCGGGTTCCTAACTTGACTCCTTCCCTGACATCCCTGGATGATGGACTACAAGCTGTGCTCCCCAAGCAGCTTGTGGTTATGATATTTTATCACAGTAATAGAAACTCTGATTAAAACATGTTTCAAAAAATTTGCTAGATAGTGTTCTCTCCTCCACACAAAAGCTATCTCTTATTTCCCATGAAGGTGCAAGATACCTGAAAAGAGGACTCCATAGACATGCCCAAGAAGACATGCCTGGAAGTCCCGCTCTGCACCGGCTCTCAGGTCATTTTCCCCACTATACTTGCCTTATTTGGGGGTTTCATTGCTGTGAGGAGACCACATGACCATGGCAACTCTTGTGAAGAAAAACATTTAATTGAAGCTGGCTTACAGATTAGAGGTTTAGTTTATTATCATCATAGCAGGAAGCATGAGTGCTATAGGTTGACACAGTGCTGGTGACAGAACTTAAGAATTCTACATCTTGATCTTCAGGCGGCAGAAAGAGACTAAAATACACACTGGGTGTGGCTTGAACATAGGAGACCTCAAAGCCCACCCCCACAGTAACATACTTCCTCCAACAAGGCCATACCTATTCAACAAGGCCACGGCTCCTATGGCCAAGCATTCACACACATGAGTCTATGGGGGCCATTCCTACTCAGACCAACACAATACATTAATCTCCCACAATATGGAGATGATCATCCTGTCCCAACTGCCCCAAGTCACCTTGAGACCCTTGGAGACCAAGAGAAGGAAAAGTCTACAACTTATTACATGTTGTGTGCCTTTGTAGGACTCTTACTGCCCATCAGAATGCTCAGGTCTGTCTGCTTTGGTGAACCATGTAGTTTCATTTTGATAATTGGGCATCTGTCATCCCTTGCTGAAGCTGAAAGGCAGCCAGCCTCCCTCATCCCAGGGGCAGCCAATTCTCAGATTTAGAGTGACTCAAAAAGCTGATTAAGATGGCTCACACCTGAAGCCTGATCACTTGGGGCACTGAGACAGAGGACAGATGTGAGTTCGAAGCCAGGCTGGACTACAGAATGGGTTGGAGAGTAGGGTGGGCTAGAGAGAGAGACCAGGCCTTTAAAAAATGAAGCAAAGGGAAAGTGGCAGCATGGGTTTCACACACAGAAACAAGCAACCAAAACTCCGCAGTGACTCTTCCATCATGCTTTCACTGTGGCCTACAAATCTGCCTTTCTAACCCACCCTGTCCAGAACCAGGGCTAGACAACTGGGGTTAGCTACTATGTCCTCAAGCCCACCAACTTCATTTCCACTAGCTGAACCTAAGCCTGCTGCCTTCCCTGCCCATTCCTTCCTTCAGAAGCCCGAGTAAGCAAAGTGAAGATCCTTGCCTGTGTTCCTCCACTCCCTTGGACGCCAGGTTACCTCCATGTCTCTCCACAGTACACACACGGCATGGCTCTTACTCTCTTCTTGGGAATTTTGAGCACCAAGGGGCATTTCAAAAGTCATCATCTCCTTCTTAATGCTGTGACCCTTTAGTACAGCACCTCATGTTGTGATAACCCCAACCATAAATTTATTTTCGTTGCTACTTCATAACTGTAATTCTGCTGGTGTTATGAATCATAATGTAAATATCTGTGTTTTCTGATTGTCTTGGGTGACCCCTGTGAAAACAGCATTTGATACCCCGAAGGGGTCATGACCCACAGGTTGAAAAATACTGTCCTAGAGTGTTGAGCCCTGACACATACTGAATAAGAATAAAATGTGCAATCACCCAGGGCTTATAAAGCTGCAAGGCCGTGGCTGAGGCAGGAGCCATGAGAGATGGTTTTGTAAGAGCATGTAGCATCATTGCCACCTAGCCTGTTGGAAACCATGAGTAAGAATAAGAAACAGCTTTCAACTCCTGTAGCAACCCAACTCAGCAATGTGGCAGACTAAAATAAGCATCCCTGACCAAAGGGCCTCGTCATCTTAGGATGCTGCTTGTGAAATTGGTCCTGTCAGAGGCTGGATACCCTGGATGAACTGTGGAAAGCAGCTGGAAATCTCAGAGGCCTGAGAATGGTAACGGCATGCATGTTTCCTTTGTAAGCCTGGTCTTTCGGCTAGAAGCCAGAGGCTGTGCCTGGGACTCACTTCCCCGGGAAGCTTAATTTATGAAGTTCCTTTAAGTCCCATTTAGAGAAAAAGAGAATGTTTGGTATATCAATTTTTATCTGGGGAGAAGCTGACAACAGCTGTCCTTTCCAAAGTCTATGACAGGCTCTCTGTGCATGGTTTCCTGGGGTTGATGCTGAATTGGGGCTCTGAGAAGCTTTGCTCTTGTGCTCAGTGGGATGGATGGGGCACTGAAGGAGGCTGGCAGTGGCTGCTAGTCTTTGGCTTTGGCCAGTTTCACCAGGGTAGAAAGGCAGGTCATGGTTGGGGGTGGGGGTGGAGATACAGGAATGTGGTCTTGTTCTTGCTGGATTCTCTCCTGTTTGTGGGGCAGGGCCATCCCAGTGCCTGGAAACCAAGGTGGAGCTGGTCCAGGAAGAACTTATGCAGCAGATCGCTAAACAAAGGCCTGAAGCTGAGTCATCTTTTGCTGGGGTTCTAGACCTGAGCTCTGCTGGGCCTCTGGAAAGCCCAGTACTGAAAAGTATCCAGCGCCTCTGTAGTGGTGTCCCTGGTTACTAAGGACCCTGTCTTAATCAGAGTTTCTATTGCTGTGATAAAACACAAAGACCACAAGCAACTTGGGAATGGAAAAAAGGGTCCAGCATACAGTGCACCGCTCAGGGAAGCCACAGCAAGAACTCAGGATGGAGCCTGCAGGTAGGAGCTGATGCAGAGGAATGCCTGCCCCTCATACCTTGCTCAGCCTGTTTTCTTATACACTCCAGGACCACCTGCCCAGGAGTACCACCACCCATTCACAGTGAGGTGGGCCCTCCCACATCAATTATTAATCAAGACAATACCCTACACACTTGCCTATGGGCTAATCCTATGAAAACATTTTCTCCATTAAGATTGCCTCTTCCTGATATATCTAAGTTTATGTCAAGTTGATAAAAAAAAAACAAAAAAACAAAACAAAACAAAAAAACCAGCACAGTCCCTCTCCAGTTTCCAGTCTTGGGGTGGTTCTAACTCTCTAACTTGCTTCTGCAGAGCTCAGACTCAGCAGCTACCTGAAATCAGTATGGTCATGTATGCTGCCCTGAGAGGTGGCTGAGGTCCCCCTCCTGGAGTTGATATTAGGGACAAGCTCCAAGCTCAGCCTCATTTTGGAGAGCATCTTTGGAGGGGACTAAACACACAAATGAAAACAAAACACTTCCAAAAGGGAGTTTCCTGTTGGAACTTCCTGGCAGTTCCCAAGACAGTGACCATGAAAATACCAGGCTGTTGGGGCCAAATGACACTTACAGTCAACACATCCCCTTTCTGGACAGGGACGACAACGGCTATTATCAGAGAAGGTAACTTGAAATGGCCAAATGAACTCTCATCACAATAACTGATGCTTCTGCCTCTCCTGCCAAGAGGAGGAATGAGAAATGTTGGGCTCTTGATATAAACTGTAAGCAGAAGTCTGAGGTCATCTTAAATGTTCCCTTCCTTTCAAACACTGCTGGTCTTTCTCTGTTATTGACCCAGATCACTGTCCATTTACTGCCTTGGTATTCCCATCAATCTTAATTAACTTTACTATCTTGCTTCCTTTTTCTGTGTCCTCCATACAGACACCAGGGAAATGTGGCCATGCCTTGAAGGTGCCTGACATCTTTCCATGATGCCCATCATCTTCCAGATAAAGGAGGTCTCTGTATGTCAGCTTCCCCTTCCCCACCCATGCCTCACGTCCCAAAGTGGACAGCCCTTCTCATACACACTGTGTCCCTGAATAAGCTTTCCCTGTAACCACACACTAGATTTCTTTACCAATGTTACTTTATAAAGAACACAAAGGAAACAGCTTAAACAGAAATATATTGACTCACAGTGCCAGAGGCTACATGTCCAAGGTCAAGAGATGTGAGAAGAGACACCGACTTCCTGAAGAATTTAGATTGAACTATCCCAGGTCCCTACCATAGTTTCTGGTGGTTTTTGACAGGTTTTGGTTCTTTATCTGTAGAAGAATGCCTGTGGACACTGCCTATATCTTCTCTTGTGTATGTATGTATGTATGTATGTATGTGTGTGTGTGTGTATGTATGTATGTGTGTGTATGTATGTATGTATGTATGTATGTATGTATGTATGTATGTATGTACACACTCACCCTTTGATAGAAACACCAGTTCTATTTTTTGGACCCATTATAATGACCTCCTTTTTATCTGGTTTCTATCTCCGAATGAGGTCATATTCTGAAATCTTGGAAGTGGGGAGAGGGGACATAATCCACACTCATAATGCTTCCTCGGGACAGCATGAAGGCTTCGTGGGCAAAGGCACAGGCTGCCAAGCCTGATGGCATGAGTCTAGTCCTCTAGACTCACAAGGTGGAGAGAGAGAACTGACTCTGCAAACTGTTTTCTGACTTCCACTGTGGCTTGCATGTACCAACCCTCCCCCAGAATAAAATAAATAAAAACAAAATTTAAAAACCTAGTAGACTTCGTTTGATCTCTCTACTGTCCCCTGATGCCCTGGGATGTCAAGGATACCCTCTCTTTTACCTGTTCTTGAACTATATAAAAGACCACAGAGGACCCGGAGCTGAGTTATCAGCTTATGTCATGTTTGTTTTACTTATTAGATAGTGAGCTCCTTTTAGAGCAGGGGGAAGACCATTTGTCTGTATCCCCAGGTCCTAGAACAATGTAGAATACAGGGTAGGTGCTTAGTAGCATTTGTTGTTGGAGCCGTGAAATGCTGAATGCATGAGACTCTTAGTGACTAAGTGAGGTGACTAATGTTTCTCTCACCTGATTTCCTCTAGGGTCCCAATTTGTTTCCATGGTGGCTGACTGATCTCCTCTCCCCCACCATTTCCAATTGGACTGAGCCATCTACGTGAGTACAGACCTCGGCGTGTTATTCCCCAGAGTGAATAAATACACTTAGTGTTTGCTTGCAGAATAAATGAATGACAATATAAACAACCTTTATACACACCCACCGGCACAAACACTCACAGAATTGGCGCCTGTGATTGTAGAGACCCAGTTCTACCATCTGCTGTCTGCCAACTGGAAAAGTGGGAAACCCAGTGATGGCATCCAGTCTGAGTCTGAGGACCTGGGAACTGGCGGGAAGAGACTCGGGAACACTGGGGGAAGACCCGGAGCTCAAAAGCCGGGAAGAGTTGACATCTGAATAGGGGTGTCCCACCTCAAAAACCCTTTTCCTGTGTTGTCTACCCAGGTCCTCAGTGGATTGGATGGTGTCCACTCACACTGGTGGAGGCAGACCATCTTTGTCCTACTTGACAATGCAAATGCTGGACTCATCTGTGCCCCTAGACAAATGTTTCTCCAGTTTCCAGCCTTCCTTAGCCCAGTCACACTGCCGTATTAGGCATTGTAATGCCACTGACACATAAACTGTTTTTAAGCAGAGACTGTAGTAAAAATAGTAATTGACAAATCAAAGCTAACCAATTAAACAGAACATGCCCCAAATAACTTATAGCAATTAATGAGGAACATGACAATGGTGTTTTATTCATTCTGGTATTAAGATGCAGAACTGAATATACAATGTGTCAGTCACAACTTCGAAATGGCCTCCCATGACCTTTAACCTGGTGTTATTTCATTTCTCAGATTACACCCCATAATGGTGTGGTCTAAAAGTGAAATTACCTCTACAGGCTCATGTGGCAGTATGCTTGAACCCCAGCTGCTGATGGAATTTGAGCAACATGGGTTGCATAAGCTTTAGGAAGTGGAGCCTAGCTGGAGGAAGTGAGTTATTAGGAGTGTGGGCTTCAAGGTTTGATAGCCCGGCCCTACTTCCTGTCCACTCTCTGCTTATGACCAGCTACCTGAGGTTCCTGTTGCCATGCCTTCCATGCCATAATGGATTGTATTTGTTTTAAACAGTGAGCCAAAAAAATAAATACTTCCTTCCTCAAGTTGTTTCTTGTTATGTATTTGGTCATAATGAGAAAAGTCCCTAACGCATCAGAGAGATTGTCCATGTGGGCCTAATCTAATCATCTGAGCCAGTTAGAACCTAAATAGTCTCTGTAGCTGGTCATAGAGTCAAGGAAAGGCAGAGCACAAGGAGAACTTGGCTTGGCCCTGCTGGCTTGAAGGAGGATGAACCTTGAGGCAGAGAAGCTTCTAGAAGATAAGGGAAGCTGGCAAGGAAGATAAGACCCTGATCCTAGAGCTTCAAGAAACATATCAGAATTCAACCAACATCCCAAGATATCCTTGTAGGACATTTATATGACTTCTAGAGAAGTTAATCTATCTGACACCTTGATTTTAGCCTGTTGACTCTAGGAAGACAACCTAGGTGGACTGTCCTGGACTCAGACCTGATCAAACTGTGAGATCATAAATGGACATTGTTTTAAGTTATCCAATACTTCAGAAGTTAATTCTGCAGTAATAGACATACAAAGGATGGTGAGTGTTAAAAATTAATTTGAAAACGCGAAGAAAATGCCAACGTCTTAACAGCAGCTGCCTTTCATGATCCGTTCTATGTGGGCTTTATAGTGTATGTCCTCTACTTAGATTTCTTTCTTGGACCTAGGTTTCTTCAAGACAGGGGCTGCTCAATCTTTTTTTGACACAGTCAGTAGATATTCTAGTGACCGAATTGAGCTTTCTAAGCCAACATGGAATTATAGCTCCAGACACGACCTTGGATCCTAACAGTGCCTCTGGGAAATGAGGGGCTGTAGGATACTGTAATTGGAGGTACAGCATGACAACAATGCCCAGGCCTTAGGAGAGGAAGTTGAGGTTCCATTTGCCTTGGTAATATGATCAGAGAGTCCCACATTTAATCCACACTCATGCTAGCTTGTTATCGGCCAAACCCTGTGTCTCTCAATCTTTGTTCACACACTCTCTTTTTCCAGCCTCCTGAAGCCTTGTGGGATCCCATCTGAGTGACCTTCCAGGAATCCTTCCCATGATTTTTTTTTCTATTGCTTGGTTCATATGGCAGCAGAGAGAAGTCACCAAATGTTTCTCTTTAACTTCAGATTCTGCTCTACAGTTACCGATGTCACTAAGCCTAACATGGAGCTGGGACAAATTAGCTGTGTCCTCTGCATGCCTGTATTTCTGATATCTTTACTGGTGGAATAGCCAGCTGTGTAGAGCAGGGCCCGGATGCCCTGAGAGGCCCTGTGCATCCTTGCGGGGACTGAGCACCACTCCCTGACTCACCATAACTCTGTGCCTGTGTTTACAACAGATTTTAAACAATTCTCATGCTGTCGACAGCCCCCTGCAAAAAGGCAGCTGTACAACCCCTCCTTCCTGAGCTGACATCCCTGTTTAGAGAGGGACATCCGGGTTTTTCATTTTCCTCTCTCTCCTTTAAAGTGTGATTTGAAAACACCATACAGCTCTCCCAGCTCAGGGCAAAGCAGGCCTTTTATCATAAGAGATCCTGCAAGAACCATTTGGAGAGTCTACTTCCTGTCCAGAGAGGAAGTGGCTAGGTCTTGACCTCAGACATACTCTCATTTCCAATCATTTTCCAGCATGGAATGCAGTGATTCAGTTTCCATTTATAAAGTGAAATTAGTGCCCATTGAATACTCTGCATGGGGGAGGGGGTAGGAAGGAGGAAATGAGAGCTTCTTGCAAACAATTCTCCCCTGTTTAGTTTGGAGCTGGCTCTGTTGGGGAAGGATTTCCTTATGCTCAAGGTGTTAGAAGCTTCTCTCAGGAAGGGCCCTGCTTCGTTCTTTTCTGCACTTAAAAAAATGCTGCCAATGCCATGTGACTCAGTAGAGGCTCTAATAGACTCCAGTGTTTCTACAGCATGCTATGCTTTTCAAAGAGCTGTCACACATATTATCTCAGCAGATCCTCAAAACACCTCTGGGAGGGAAGCAGGCAAGGCATCCCTGTCCTCGTTTAACTTTCTGTGGGGAAAAAAAAGTGTGTTAATTCTGAGAGCTTCTATGAAAGTGGTGCTGTCTTCCTTTGCTTTGCTTCCCCACCCCCAACTCCTACTCCACTCCACCCTACCCTCCCAAACTACCGCCATCCCCTGTCAAGGAGACAGTGGTGATAGCCGAGAGAAACCAGCAGAATCAGAGAGACCAGAATCGGAACCAGGTAGACCAGGATTCTGGTCTTTGTTAGACCACTGTCTCCCTATGTGACTTCCTGGATTTTGACTTATTCACCTGCAACACGGGACAATGGGACAGAGTCTTCAGGAATGTGTAGGGGACATCTGTGAAAAGATACAATGGGCTGTTTCAAAAATGTTCATTTTCTAGCATAAATTCTTGGTTCTAGAAGAGTGTCTCCATGGAAACCTGAAGGAGTTATTAGAGACCTGAGCAACAGGCCATAGGGAACTACCCATTCCCTGAGACTCATGACCAAGGGGCTTACTGTCAAATGTACCTGTGCTGATTAGTTTTTGTCAATTTGACACAAACTAAAGTCTCCCAAGCAGAGGCATGTCAGTTGAGGAATTGTCTCCATGATATTAGACTGTGGACATATCCGTTGGGCATTTCTTGATTAATTATTCATTTGAGAGGACCCCTGAGCATGTGGCCCTGGGTTATTTAAGAAAGCAAATCGAGAAAACCACAAGGAACATGAAGTAAGCAGCATTCTTCCATGGTCTCTGCTTCAGTTCCTTCCTTCACTTCCCTTCCTGAGGACCTGTAATATGTCAGCCAAATAAACCCCATCCTCCCCAACTTGCTTTTGACCATGGTGTTTGTCACAACAATAGAAAGTAAACTAAGTCAGTGAGGGTACCAAGGAATGGGCTGACAGGAAGCAGAGCTTTCAAACCACAGGTCAGGAGACACCCTTACACAGGTGAGGATGGTGGCAGATGGAAGAATTCTAGGGAACAGGTGGTGCTGTGTGTTACTACTAAGCCAATGGCTCAGATGTACAGGGGTGCAAAGGGATCACCAAGGAAAGCTATTCTTAAAGGCACAGGCATGAAGGATTGTGAGTAAGGATTTGGAAAGGCTTGGTCACCAGGCTCTGCTAAGGCACACGGTGGATGGGGTGGCTTTCCTTAGGCAATGCTGCTATTTGGTGATGGATTCAAGTGGTGAGAGCTGGCACTGTGGGCTTCCCCTCCCCAGCCCTGCTGAAGTGAAAGTACTGTGCTTCTCCAGTGTGCAGTCATTCCTGCAGAAGGATAATGGAAACATCCTTCTAGAGCCCTTGATATTATGCCACTAATGCGGTCATAAGGCCCAGTGCAGCAGAAGCATCGGTACATCCATTGTCCCTGGTGTGTTGGCCAAGGCTCTCCAGAGAAACAGAAGTGATAGGTACATAGCTGTGTTGATTCTTTTTAAAGGAGAGAATCTGTAAATATTTCCATTCATCTCCCACAGGATTTTGGTTAAGGGCCTTTGTTCTGGGCTCTCCTGAATATCTGCTGACCTCAGAAGCAATTATTAGCCAGTCATCAAGAACATAACCTTTACTTCCTAAATACGTAGAAAAGACTTCCAACAAGTATTTCCTGAGCTCTGTATAAGTGGTGGGGATTGAGAGACAATGGACAGATTCTGGGGCATCATGCAATCCAGCAGAAGAGGCAAAGCATAAGTTGTGCAGGGCCATCCACACCATAGCTGCACATAGGGAGCACAGGTGGTCCCCATCGTGCTCAGGGAGACACCATCAGGAGAAGAGATCCTGAGCTACTTCTGCGAGTATCAGGCTGTAGGAGGATTCTAAGACAGGAAAGGCAAAGCAGTCTGATGCTGCAGCACATGCAAAACTTATTCTCAGTAAAGAACACAGCACAGAAGGAAACAGCACAAAATGGCATTTGTGATGCCATGGAAGGAACATAGGGACACTTAAGACCTAGAGCTCTTCTCCTACAGACTAGATGAAATTCCAGGATTCCCATTCTGGAAGTCTGTGGCAGATGCACAGGAAGGGTGTCGAGGCAGGAGGCCCAGCATGAGGTGTGGGGATAAGTATTAAGGCATGATACATGATACACAGCAGTGTAACAGAAAGGACACATTCACGATGCTAGGAATGCAGACTCAGTAGCTAATAGTTACCTAAGCATCTGCTTCTACTCTGCCTTCTCTTTAGCTGGACTATATAACGCTTAGGAGTTTATACAATTTCTCTCTCAATCCCTTCCATCTATCACACATCTCAGAAGTTTAGAACATCTCATGGGTGTTTGGTTTGGAAGCAATCTAGAGTGATTTTCCAATGACAGGGGGAATGAATAGGGGATTTATCCTGGGAAGACACACAGCATTTGGATATCTATAGCCAGGGTTCAGCCTCACACTGGGTGCCTCTCCGGGAGCATTTGCCTTCGTGGAACCCTTCTTCTATGTGGTGGTTTGATGAAAATGGCCCCCACATGGGGTGGGGGCACAATTAGGAGGTGTGGCCTCATTGGGGGAGGTGCAGCCTTGTTGGAGAAAGGGTGGACGTTTGAGGTGGGTTTTAAGATCTGAGAAGCCCAAAGCAGGCCCAGTGGCTCGCTCTGTCTTCCTGCTGCCTTCAGATATGATGCAGAACTTAGTTCCACTCCAGCACCATGTCTGCCTGCATGCCACCATCTTCACACCATGATGACAATGGACTAAAACCTCTGAACGGTAAGCCAGACTCAATTAAACGTCTCCCTTTGTAAGTGTTGCCATGGTCATGGTGTCTCTTCACCACAATAGAAACTCTGACTGTCTCTTGAGCTATGGTGGGGAGCCCTGAAAACCATCTTAAAAAGCATGAAGATGAGTTGCCAGAAACTTTTGTGATGCTTACCTTCTTCTCCTGCCATGGGATGGATGGCTGATCACCGTGACTGAAGCAGTCCAAAGCTTGTACAGGGCTCAGAAGCATCTCACCACCACTGCTTTATCTATAATTTATGTCAAGAACTGGTTGTTTCTTACTGATTACTTTTGCCTTTAAATTATAAATAGAGGGGGGTCAAGGAGATAGCTCGGTTGGTAAAGTGCTTGCCACACACGCTTTGAGGACCTGAGTTCAGTCTCCAGAATGTGGGTAAAAAGCCAGGAGCATGCTTATAATTCCAGTGCAGGGGAGGGAGAAGGAGGAGGATCCTTGGAGTGTGTTGGTCACCCAGTTTAACCTTATTGCTAGTCTCCAGGTCCCAGGAAAAGGCCCTAACCCTCCAAAACAAAAACAAAAACAAAACAAAGAAAACAGACAAACAAAAAGAACAGAGCATGGGTGTATGTCTGTAATCCCAGCACTTCAGAGGCAAATGCAGGCAGATCTCTGTGAGTTTGAGGCCAGCCTGATCTGTGCAGCAAGCAAAGGCTACATAGTGAAATCCTGTCTCCAGATAACTAATGGAGGAGCTGGAGAGATGGTTCAGCAGTTAAGAGTACTGGTTTCTGCAAAGAGGGCCTAGGTTTGTTTCCCAGGACCTACATGGCAGCTCACAACTATCTAACTCCTCTTCCAGAAGGATCTAATGCCCTTTTCTGACCCCAATAGTCACCAGGCACACATGTAGTGTGACAGACACACATTCAGGAAAAACACTCATGCAAAATAAAATAATCATACAAAAATGCCTCCAGAAGCGGATAGCTCCTGAGGTAGGGTATCTGAGCTTGACTTCTGGCCTCCACACACGTGTGAATGTAAACCTGCATGACCTCCATGACCACACATGCACAGTAACTACAACAGAGAATGTCCCAGTCTCTTGGAGATGGTCAGAGCACTTTCTAAAGTCATGGAAAATGTGAAGGACAGATGTGTTCCATTTTATCCACTCCCTCCGCCCCCCCCCAAAAAAAACCCAGAAAATAAACATCCCTGCTTATCTGTGACTCTGTGCAACTGGATGCCTTTGCAGAAAGATCCTACAAGGATACACAGAGGCTCTAAGCTGTCTGTGAGTCACCCATGCCTGTGCGTGGGCTTCAGTGTATTCACTAGACCTCTAAATATATACATGTATTTCTGGAATGGGACATCTGGCTCAGAGAGTGGATCCATTTTCAACTTGTAAGATATTGGCAGCTTGTTCTCCAAAGCGGTCGCGTGCATTTGCAGTGCTCTAATTGGGTTCTCCTCGCTCCATGTCTTCACCAACACTTGATGTTATGGGAGCTTTAAATTCTTGCCAGATGCACAGCTGTGAGACGGGACATTCTTTTGTTTCCTGTTTTAGAAATGCTACGGGAGGTGTCATTGCTGAGGGGATGGCTCAATGGACAAAGTACTTGTGGTATAAGTGTACAGCTCTGCATTCAGATCTCCCGAACTTGCATGAAGTTGCATGTGGTAGCGTGTGCCTGGAATCTCAGGGTCCTTGAGGGGAGGCTGGAGGCAGAGACAGGAGAATCTCTGGAAGCTCATATCAGCTAGCCTGGCATGTGTAGTAGTGAATGACAAAGAGGCCCTTCCCCCAAACAAGGTGAAGGGTGAATGCTGACACGATGTTCTTTGATCCCCATACCTGTACCATGGAATACACGCTACACAGACACACCATTTGATTGAGTCCCTTTTCTGTGCACAGTGCACACATATCACACCAAGGTGCCTATTGGAAAATCAATTTTTAACCTTTCAGCTGTGCGTGATGGTGCACATACTCATGATACTCACATACTCAGGAAGCAAAGGCAGGAGAATGTTACTTCAAGACCACCCTAAGCAATACAGCAAAATTATGCCTCAGAGAAAGAAAGACAAACAAAACAACCAAAAGACCCTAATCAACTAATTAAAAACAAATAAATAATAAAATTACATGCTTTCCTTAATTAGTTCATAATGCAATTACCTAAATGAGAAAAATCTATTATTTATTTATATACTATTTATACAGATGGGGGCCTCACTATGTGCTGCTTTGTAGACCAGGCTGACCTCTGCCTTCCAAATGGAGGAATTAAGACATGTGCCACTATGCCCAGCCCAAATTTCTTCTTTCTATTGGACAATTATCTTTCTTGTTGGTTCATTTGATTAACAAAATACTAAGCAACTGAATGGATTATCTCAGGCTTCCTTAAAGGAGTAGCATCTGGTGATCATTTTATGGCTCACCATATCTAATACCCCTTCCCTGACAAAAGAAACTCTTTTCTATGAAAGAAAAATGACTCCCAGAGTCTGTGGTCTTGTTGAAAATCCAGGTCAAAGTCCATAGACGAACATCAGCTGGCTTTCCGTGTTGCCACAGTATAGCAGAGAACACTGAGCCTGGCACTGTGTCACAAGAATCTGAGGCTGAGTGGCTCCCGAGCGAGTAGGTACAGGTGACTGAGGGGGTGTTGCAGATCCTTGTTGGCAATGTCGGATTGGCCAGGCCTGACCAGGCTGCTGGACGTCCTGCCTCCCATTTCCCCATCTTGGGAACATTTCTGCTTCTTCCCCAGCCACTGTCCTTATGCGAAGCTCCTGGCATCCTTCTAGTCAAATCCCTTTGCTTTAACTTATCCAGAGCCTCAGTGGCTCATAGCAGGAGGGCTCACTGCCACAGGAGGTTGGCAATGCTTCTGCCACAGAGGATGAGATCCTCAACAGTGTGGCAGGGGGACAAACCGGGGCCTCACCCAGCTGCGAGCAGGAACTTGACCTCAGATCTCTCTACTCCTGTCCCCACCGCTAACTATTTTTTTTCCTCCAGAAAATTGCCAATGTTCCCTGAAGGCTCCTAAGCCATGCCTTTTGACTTCCATTTTCCTGGATCCTGATTCTTGCTGCCAACTAAGGGAATCTTCACAGCGTTCCCTCCTCTGCCGGCTTCACTGACTGTGGATGCCCAGCCAGCCTGGACAAAGCTGGAGCCCTCCTGCTGCATTGCTCTGTTCCTACCCAAGGCATCAGGAGATGGTTGCCAGTTTGTGCTCAGCACCCTTCTGTTTATGTCCTGTCGCTCTGGTCCCAGACTCCTCCCAAGAACACTGGCTTCCCCGGGCGTTTATCAGGGTCTGTGTATGTTTTTCTTGTGTGGGATTTTGAAATGATTTCTTTAAACAAGGTCTAAACTGGGGTTGATTTCCTCTCTTTATTTAGAGTGGTTTGCTTTATAATATGGTTCTTTTAACAATCTAAATTGTGGGAACTGAGGAGAAAAGGAGAGAGAGAGAAAGAATTTTCTGACTCCATATAAATATAAATTACTTTGCCTTTGAAGGCTTCCATATCTTTTCTTGTTAAGGGTTGGAGCCAAATTCTTTGTGTGTGGGGGGAGTCCCTTTCTTTTCAAAACTGTTATGAAGAGAATGATAGTTGTCCTGAGACTTGTGTACAGGGCTGGGAATGAGAGACAAGCAGGGGTCTTTGCAGCAACATCTATTTTTCTTTAAAGCACAGCCATATCCATTCACCAAAACTTCACAACGTAAAATTTCTTTTGGTCTTCACAGAGGCCAGAAAAGGTGAAGAGGCAGACAAAACCACTCCAGGCAATAGAGAAGACTTAGTCTTACCAGTCAACTTGGTCTGGGACTCCCTGCATGGCTCAGTCATTTACAAGTATATTTAATAACTATTTCTGCATACCTACTATGTGTCAGGTTGGAAGCTGGAAGCAACTCTGAAATGAAATATTAAACTCTCCCCATGTACCAGTGGAACCATTCTGCTCTGGTAAGTTCTGCTTACACCTGAGGGGCTCCCAAGATGAAAACTTGTCATCTGTAATGACACTACATCCTTGTGAAGATGCTCACAATGCCCAGAGCATATTTTACACGGGGCTGACCCCATCTGGTGTTTGTCACCATGCTACTACCCAGCATGTTCTTAGTTCTCTAAGACTTCTGCACCTATGTCCCACTTACCCCCTCTTCTCTGGTGGAAACAATCTCTGCTTGTGTGTGAACTGAGAATGTTTTCTAAATGAGCTCCATTTATCCTTTGGGTCCATTATTTCAGAGATGGCCTGACAACCCAACATGGGCAAGGAGTCTCTCATCCTTTACTCTGTGTCTAAGAACTTAATCAATGTGGCATTTAATTGACTTAGTCATCTCATTCATGCTGACCTACATGGGACTCATGCTGATGAAAAGCTCTTATTCTTCCCTCCATCCCTTCCCCCTGTCTCTCAGACTGTGTTGGAGAAGCTGAGGCTCATGTCCAGACTGTTCTGTTGAATTTTCTCAGGTGAGTCTTCCCCCCAGCCATTGCACAGCCTGTGGATCCTCACTTCAGAGTTACAAAATGTTGTATTTCTCATGAATGTGCATCACCCTCATATCGGACCATCCTGACACTTGCTTCTCTGTTCAAGTATCAAATTCTTGTAGAAGCTAAGTCCAGGAGAGGCCACGCATTGGCTTTTTGTTTTTATTCATTAAAAAATGATCCTTGAAGCCATGCTATTTTCCAGCATGTATGTAAGGAGAATATGACCTATTTTGTCAAGTGTTTAACGTTAGTATACATTCATTTCTTCTGCTAAATCTTCCTGATACCCACGTCCAGGGAGCCCAAGAAGAAATAAAGTTTTAAGTAATTTCTAACACTATTGTTCCCAGGGCACAGCACTCTCCTTGCTTTCTTCCCAGGTACTTGTCAAACATCTGTTTACTTACTTATCTGTTCCAAAGAGGATGAGACTGACACTTTCTGGACCATGATTGCATGAGATCATGGGACAGAAGGGTCATGGAAGGATGGAGAAAAGTAGGCCCTGGCCAGAAATTTTAACAGGTCAAAATACAGGTATGCTTACTAATGTACCCTATCTGTGACATTCTTTCTCTCCCTCCCTTTCTTTTTTTTATATATGTGTGTATGTGTATATGGGTACATGTATATGACTGTGCACATACAAATACAAGCCAGAGGACAGCCTTAGATGTCATCTCTTTGACATGGAACTCATAAGGTAGGTCACGCTATCTCTCCAGTCAGCCCCAGGCATATATCTGTGTCTGCCTCCCCAGAACTGAGATTACAAATGCACGCTGTGCCTGGTTTCCTTCCTTCCTTCTTTTTTTCTTTCTTTCTTTCCTGCCTTCCTTCCTTCCTTCCTTCCTTCCTTCCTTCCTTCCTTCCTTCCTTCCTTCCTTCCTTCCTTCCTTCCTTCCTTCCTCCTTTCCTCTTTCCCTCCCTCTCTACCTCCTCCTCTTCTTCTTTTTATAATGTGAATTCTGGGCCATCATCTTGCTTGCAAGATAAGTACTTTATTGACTGAGGCTTCTCTCAAGCCTTTACTTTCTCTTTACTGTGTAAGTTTTCCAGAATTGCCAACTGTGTGAGTCCAGGCACGCTGTGAAGCTGACAGCCTCAGTCTCCGGTTTGCATACGCAGTAGCATTAACTCCTTGGAGGTGGGGGTGGGGTTCTTGCTCACTCTGCTGGGACACATGGGCCTTCTATGTTATACCTAGCTTTCCTGGAAGGTACGAAAGATTTTTCTGGAGCATGCAAGCAACCTGTTTTACTTTGTCCCTGGGGTCGGGGAGAGTGGAGAGTCTGGGATGAAAGTTTGGCTAACAGGGACAAATGTTTTGAGGTTGCTAAAGCCTCAGCTCCAGCATGACTAGCGCTCTTTCTTGTCACAGGAAAATTGTGTAGTTGAAGGACAAGTCATCACCATTGGCTCTATCAGCTCCTTGTCGCTGTTCTTGGATCAGCTTTTGTTGTCAAGTAGGCCCTCCCTGTGGAAGGTGTGTCCTTCTGAACTTGGCTGCCTGTTTATTTTTGGATTGAAATCTAGAAAGTTAGGATTCCCTAAAGCCACAGACTCGGATACTTCTTTTCAATCAAATCATGTAGGACTTATGAAAAGAAGGCTTGGGAATTGCCCCTGAGGGAAGGACTCGACAGCTCATTTCATCTGTTTCTCTTATGTTACTGACAGGCAATCCTGGGTTGAAGGAACAAGAGAGCACCATTTAGTGAAGGTTACCATGTTTTCCTGCGTGTTCATGCTCAAGGACATTCCATGTGTGGCATTTTGTAGGAAACTAAGCAACAGCAAGAAAATCACATGGCATTTTACTATAAGCAGCCTCATATTGAAATTTCAAGAAGTCCTGAAGTTATGTACAGACCTTCAAAGCAGCCGTTAAAAATCCTATGTCTATCATCAAGCTCAGGGCTGAGTTAAAGACCATTCGTTATGGAATCTTAGTGAGGACAAGAAGAGTCAACAGTCACTGACCAAGAATAAAACCAGAGAAGCTTCCAGAGATATCCCAAATATCATCAGTGTGGCCTTGGGTCACCCCTTGATGATGCTCCATCTGACGAAGCTGCAATTCAGTGTTAGAATGCCTGACTGGCATTGGCTGGGCTGTGGGTTCCTTTCTTTGCTTCTCTGACTCTCTGGCTTGGTTGCATCCCATAATGCGTGCATGTGTGTATATGATCCTCACGCACAGTCCGTGCTCAGCCAGGTGGGTTATGCTACCACTCTAACACAGCATTTCTCAACCCACCCAAGTTGTCATGGGTGCTGTCCTGTGCAGCAGAGGACGTTTGGCATTTGCTTCTCCATACCAGAGGACATAGTTATACATACCTAAGATGGTTGGCCTCAATTGTCAACTTAATACAACCTAGAATCAGCTGGAAAGAGAAATTGTCTATATCAAGTTGACCAGTGTGCACCTCTGTGGGAGTGTTAACGAGGCTGAAGTATGTGGGAAGACCCACCCCACTATGGGTAGTATCATTCTCTAGGGAAAGGGTCTTGAACTGTAATGTGGAAAGTGTCCTGAGTACAAGTAACATCATGCATATATTTATTCTCTTTCTGCCCTTGCCTATGGATGTACTAGTTATTTGAAGTTCTTTCTGCCTTGACTTCCCTGATGTGATGGGCTATAACCTGTAATTATGAGCTAAAACAACCCCTTTCTCCCCTGAGTTTGTTCTTTTCTATGGTATTTCATCATAACAATAGAAAATGAATTTAGAACACTACCCCAACTCACATGACAAGACTGGCAGTTCCCTGGACCCATAATTCCCACCCTGACATAGTGCTAGTAGAAATCTCTTCCATGGAATTACCCAGAATTCCTAAGACAATACCCAGTGTCACAATGCAGTGAAAGAAAATGAGTTTTGAACTACACTGATGTGAATTTGGATCCAGGCTACCAGTTACTACCACCCTGGCTGTGTTTTGTCAACTGTGAGATGGACATTGTATTGGTCCATCTGACAGCCAACAAAGAAAGTAGTGTTTGTGAACCACGGTTGACTGAGAGAAGACACTGACCTCTGCTCATGTTCTTTGTTCTCTTTCATCACACACAGGCATTAAATCCTATACCTCCCTGGCACTACATTGGCATGGGTGTCACTGTGCCTAAGTCTGAGTGCCTAAGTCACTGTGTCAAATTGGAACCAAATGTAAAATTATTTCTTCCTGTGTAGCTTTGGCTCTTCTGGACTTGCTTTGTAGACCAGGGTGGCCTTGAACTCACAGAGATCTCCCTGCATCTGCCTTCCTGAGTGCTGGGATTACAGGTGTGCACCACCACACCAGGCTGAATATCTGAATCTTAACGTTTGGTTCTAGTTATTGAGTGTTGCTGCCAGTGTTAAAAAAAGTGTTTCTATCTGGTGTTCATGTGTTTAAGTATACCTTTAACCTCCTTAGTAAGACACACAATCTGTTTGTAGTGTGATTCTTCCCGTTTCCCAAACTGATGTCCCATCCGAATTAAGTTTATTCCTCATACAAACCAGGTCATGCTTCACCCATTTTTGAGGGGAAATAAATCCCACAGAGGGGAAGTGAGTTCATTAAAGCTACACCACAAGTTGGCAGCTTGCTTGGCACAAAGCCCAGTAGCTGGCTCCCAAGACTGTCTCCGGCTCCTGGTGCTATAGCAATTGGTGGTGGCCGTGGTGGCATTTGCGGGTTCAATGTGGTAGTGGTGGGATGGGAAGGAAAAGGTGATGACATAGATCCACTTGTTAAAGCTTCTGTATCTAAGAAACACTGAACAGATGGTTCAAAGAGCAGAAACCCTAGTCCTTGGAATCTGGAGTCTCCAAGAGGATCCAGAAGTCCCAGATGCAGACATGGGCAGACTGGCTTCCATGGGGCTTCTTTCCTGCCCTGTGTAGCATGCCCTTTTATTTTGCCTCACAGAGTCTTTGCTTTGATCATGTCTGGGTCCCAGTGTCCACATCTTATAAGCATGCCCATCATTGTGGGTTGGAAAACATTGTGGGTTGGACCCATCATTTTAAAAAGGATATCTCCAAATAAAGTCATATTCTGAGGTATGGAGTGGGCAGGGTTAGGAATTTATAGGGATTTCCTAAAGATAGAGGTGGGGGGCACCCTGAGGGAAACCTTAGGGGAACCGATATAGGAAGAATGCTGAGTAGAAAAGGAGTCAACCCCATATCTTGCAGGGCATGTATTTTAAAGCCCCATTTCCTCCAAAGCCAACGTAAACGAATTCTACTCTCCTACAACAGGTACAGAAGTGGACGCCATCATTGCCCAGGCTTGCCCATGGGACATGACCTCCCATCTCCATCTGCCCTATCCTCTTCCCTCGGTCTGGGCACATGCCTTACACTGTGGAGACAGGAACATGACCATCCCAGTCTGCCATCACAGTGAAAGGGAAAAGATGACTTCTATATGCCCGTGTCCTTCTACCTGACCCCTGGATCTTAGCTCTCACTTGGGCATGGGGACTTTAAGGCTCTGGAGAGGAAGGATGACCGACAAACACTCAGAGGTCATGAAGCCACAGCCAGGGGCATATCCACCCCCTGCTGATGCCCCTGACTAGGACCTCTCACCCTTTGATCTTTACCCTGCACAGTTTGGTTCCCTCTGCTCCTCTACCTCAGCCTGCAGCTCCAAGGTTGAACAGTGGCTAGCCACAGCAACCCAAATCTGCTGCGGCTGACATTTGCTTCTGACATGTCAGCTTAGAGCAGGATTCCCAGATCCCCTGTGTCAGAGGCCCAGGAACACAGGGAGTCCTAAGTCTGGACTTGTTTCCAGGGCTTTGAGGTCTCTCAGATGACAGAGAATGACATCTAGAAGATGTTGGCATATACCTTCCTGGAGAAGAGGCTTCAGCTGATGAGAACAGACTGTGAAGGACAGAGCCATGAGCAGAAAGGCTGGAGTCTGGAGACCCAGGGAGGTGGGAAAGGTAGTAGAAAGTGGCCATTATGACAAAGTACAGTGAAGCAGGTGCTTAAGACAGTGGGCTGGAAGCCTTGGAAGAACTTAGCTTCTGTCAGCATCCTTGGATCCTTTGTCTTATGGACATATCACTTCAGACTCTGCCTCAATGTCTCATGGACTTCCTGGACACTTTCTTTAAAAACACTGGCCACAGTAGATTTAGGGTTCAGTCTATTTCAGGCAGACTTATGTAACTAACAAAACTTGCCACAGCCCTGGTTCCAAATAAGGCCAGTTTCTGCAGTTCTAGAATGGACACAGATCTCTCACTGCTCAACTCAGAATGAAATCTGAGGAAAGCCATCTACTGTCAAGTCACATTAGTCTTGTGACACAACATGACAAGATCATCTCATTCTCTTATCCTTAGAGTGAAGAAATGCAATGGAGCTCTTTGGGTGACAGTTCTCAAAGAGGCATCAGACCCACTATGCAAGAAAAGCCCACAATGTCAAGTCCAACAGGAAAACAGGGACTGGAGTAGATTTCTGGTACGTAGAGTCATGTTTAAGGCCAGTGACAAAATGGGACCAAGCCCTAAGGGGTTACAAACCACCTCCTGTTCCTCTTGGCCAACCTATTGTTGTTGACAAATCCTGGACCTTGTGGATCTGGTTGTCCAATAAGTTTAGCCTTTGACCCTCGTATCTGCAGTGAAAGGCATGAGATCCTGACTTCATCTGCAAATGACCCACTGGGAAGGTTGGTTATTGTATTAAACTGTCAATTTAACACAACCTAAATTACCTAGAAAGAATGTTAATGAGCGATCACCTAGAACAAGACTGTCTTAATGAAGTTGATTGATGTGAGAAGACCCAGCCCACTCTCGGGGGGCAACATTCCCTAGGCAGGGCGTCCTGGATCTTATAAAATGGAGAAATTTAAATGAGAACAAGAAAGCAACTGAGTATGTATGTGTTTGTCTTTCTCCGTTCTTGACTATGGATGCGATGTGACTAGCTCCTGCCACTGTCAGTTACCTGCAAGGATGATCTATAATTTGGAATTATAAAATGGAATAACCCCCATAATCCTCTAAGTTGCTTTTCATCAAGAGTATTATTATTTTAACCTAAGGGAAAGTAGGGCATCTAGGTTTGCCTGTTGCTGCACTATTAGAGGTCAGGAGAGGGATGCAGTGGGACCAATCTCTTGAAGAACGAATTGAAAACAAACGACTATCACAGCTGATATCAAATGGGGACAGACAGAGTGAACCAGTGAAGGTTCATGTGCTGAGCATCAGGTCTTGTCTTTGAGTCTTAAAACCCTAGGTAAACCAGTGCTCATGGAGATAAAGATACAAATTTTCTTGGAGCACAGGGGAACGCGTGGAGCCTTGGACAGTCTAGAGAAGGAAAAGTTCAATTTCATGAGCCTGCTGTGTATGAGGACAGTTGGTCAGCTGTTGTAATGTCAGGCTGCGTTGGCAGAGATTCCGCATGTAGAGTAAGAGACAGGAAACCACAGTCCAACTCTAGTCAGTGCCAGTGTGCGAACTCCTGCCAATTTCAGAGGTGAAGTGGACACATGAGCAAGTCATGAAAAGACCGGAGCCAGCAGAAGCAGAGAGAATGCAAGCCCTCTCCTCTGCCGAAGGTTTGAAGGGAGCAAGGGGCTCATTCTAGGATTGAGGAGAGTGAAAGAACAGGGCGTCTTGACTACAGATCTGTCAGGGCATGAGAGAGTGTAGTGTGTGGACTGGCTGCTTCTTTCTTTCTTTCTGTTTGTTTGTTTGTTTGTTTGTTTGTTTGTTTGTTGAGACAGGGTTTTTCTGTGTAGCTCTGCCAGTCCTGGACCTCACCCTATAGACAAGGCTGGCCTCAGATTCAGAGATCTACTTGCCTTTGTGTCCCAAGTGCTGGACTAAAGACACGTGTCACCACTGGCTGCTTCTTAAAGGTATGACTTTCAGAGAGGCCAGAGGCTCATGACACAAGAAGAACCACAATAACAATAGCCAGAGTGTGCTAAACTTTATTTGTATCCTTTCCCTTGCTGACTCAATTTGCACAACTGCACTGGGTAGCTACATCTATCTCCCTTTGTTAACAGACGGGAAAAATGAGGCACAGGGACTATTATTACCTTGAGCACAGATCTGTTAGGATTTAGACTCAAGCACTGTGGCTCCTGAGTTGGGCTGGGTAGGAGGACTCTTAAGATGCTCCCAACCCTGAGTCCCTCAGGCTTTAGGGAGTTCCCTGCTGGGACCATTTGGGAGTAATTTACTTCCTGTGGCCTTTAGGTCACACAGCTAGACAAGACATTGCTGACTGCTTTTCCCCAGCTGTGCAGGCTGGGCACACAGCCAGGCCACTCTTCCAGCTTCAGTGGCAGGTGCCGGCCGCTGCGGTTTGGCAGCAGGGCAGCAGCTGGGAGGTGCCCCAGAGGCTGACCTATGGCAGGCAGGGCAGTGGCTCTACAGAATGCAGGCTCCAGAACAGATACGTGGGGGAGGGGAAGAATGGCAAGATGACCACGTGGAGGCAAGAGCTGCATGCGAACTTGGCTCGCAGGCAAGGGTGCTGGCTTTCTTCCATCACCACGGCTCCCCAGCATATTCAACTCAGCCAATTCTTGCCAGACTCCTCCTCAGGGTCACAGCATGTGCCCTGGCTCGGAAACAGCCCAGCCTCCTATTCCCCTGACACCCAAAGGACTATCCTAACCCAGGGCTTCTCAAAGGTGTTAACTGGGCAGCAAGTGGGGAACATCAAATCTGGGTCCCATTACTGTTCTAAGGGCTGAAAGGGTCAGTTCCGTAGCACTAGTATATCACCCTACGGAATTTGACTTTAAACCCTAGCAATAATCCCACCCTAGGAGCATTCCTGCATCCTGAAAGCTAAGTCCAAATTCTACAGTGGGAAAACCTATGCCCCCAGGGTTTTGTCCCCCCAACCTGTCTATTCTTCTACCTTCTTGGGCTGTGGCAGCCCTCTGTTACCCGCTGTGATGGGCTCCTGCCTAGGTCAAAGTCTCCCAGGTGTTTATTTGCCTACCATCTACAAGCCTTCATCGCATCTGAACCTTGTTGTGTAGCCTCTGGTCCCAGGATGATTGTGTTCCTGAAGACAAGGTGTTTCTTCCTGTTTTGCACTGAGAGGTCCCTTCAGCTTCCACTGCTTAGGTGCAGATAAGAGAATAAACAAGGAAGGTACTGAGGACTAGGAGAGAGTTACACACAAAATAAAAAAATCAGCCTCAACGGGTGACTGACATCCAAGGATGTAGATTGTGGGAATGATTACCTCTGCAGTAGAGTTTGGGGGTGAAACTGGACTGCTGGAGTATCCCCATCAGGTTGTATCTGGCTCAGATTTCTAGGCATTTTTCTTTAGCTTTAGAGTTTTGTATTCTGGACTCTTGGTCCAGCAGGTTCCAGCTACTTCTGATGCTTTCTGCACTACCCACAGCTGGACACCATCCAGCTTTCGGTGGGTTCCTTTCCTGTCCGGTAACATCTTTCGTTCACTTTTCCTCTTTAATCTACCCATTTTACATATCCCTCATTGCAGGCAACCTTCGGCCTCCGTAATGCTTTATAAAGCTCTCCACCCATGGACACCCTCCACACCACTGTTCTGGGACAGATGTTTGAGGTGTGCCCTCCCCAATGACACGTGACTCTTTAGAATCCAGAATGGACTTGCTTTTCTTTAATCCCCACGTGCTGCAAGTGGTCTGTTATGCAATGAATACCTGGATAGATGGGTGGATGGGTGGATGGATAACAAGGACAGAAACAAAACAGGTCATTTTCAGTTCATTTTCACAAACAACCCATCACTCTCAGTCTGCACCTCTTTTGGTACCTGTCAGTTACTTCTTTCTATTTTCACTGAGTGCAGGGAGGATGCAAGGTTCCCATCAGCCTCACCTGACAAGTCCCAGGATCAAACTCCCTTCTCATCCCAGTTGCTTTCTCGAGCTGGAGAAGAGCGGCAGCCTCCAATTATACATTTAGGTACCATCTGGGTGACGCCATCCTACTTGGATTTTAATTTCCCAGAATCTGCTGACCCCATAGGTATTTCTTCACAGTGAGACAGGTCCATTTTTAAAGATAGGAAACTATCATAGTAAGGAGATGGATGCAGGGGCACAGAGACAGGCCTTATGACCCCAATAAACCCAGTGCTCCTCCTGAATCTAGCCCTTCCCTAATTCAAGTGGGTTCTTCAAACAAACCCCTCAAAACAAAACAAAAAACAAAAACAAAAACAAAAAGCAAAAAAACTCCCTTTATCTCTCCCAACCATGACCCCCAATTTACATCTTCCCCCGCCCCCGCTCACCCAGAATATCTTTAAGAAGTATGTAGGACCCACAAGCCTATCAGCATCTTGGCCTCCTTATTTGTGACTGAGCTATCTAGGACAGTCTTTATCTTTCTTCCTTATACCTTTGAGGGTCTGAAACGTTCGTTGAATAAGGCTGGGGTGTACAGAGTGTGGGGCCTTGGTTTGGTGTCCTAAAGGAGGTTGTTCTGTGGTGTGGCTTAGTGGTAGAGTAGTCACTTAGGGGAGGGTTTGTGGCAAGTGATTTTTAGGATAAGAAGACAGAAAAATCTCTGGCACCAAGCAAAACAAGCTAGCAAAACCTGTGATTCCTAATGACCATTCTCTTTAGAGTTAGTAGTTCCTAGACTTACTCAACAATAAAGCTTACTTGGTCAGAACCTTGTGAGGTAGTTGAAAAAAATTACATTTTAACAAGACAAGTCCCTTCTCCCACCTTCTGAAACTGAACCCCTCTGTCTGTCTGCCTGTCGGTGTTCATGTGTAAGAGTGTATGCACAACTATGCCATGGGACACATATGAAAATCAGAGGAGACCACAAGTGTTGGTCTTTGCTTTCCTATCTTTTGTCACAGTGTTAGCTGGCTTAGGACTTGTAGGAATGCTTCTGTCTCCATCTCCCAACTTTCAGGAAGAACAACAGAGTTCTTTATGCAGTTTTAAGTGACGTCTGGGCATCTGGACTTGGGTCCTCACATTTGTGCGTCGAGAGCTTTACCCACTGAGCCGGCCCCTTAGCACCACCCCTCCCACTTTTACCACCGGAGAAAATCTGGAAGAAGAAAGGCTTGCACTTTAGACTCCGTTTGTACCTTTTCCCTGGATGTGAGAAGACAGGCGACTCAGAGTACTGAGTTTCTCAGGCTAAACTTAGCCGGCGAATGGCCCTAAGATGTTCACAATTCCTACCTTCCATTTTAACTTTAAGGTTATTTGTTTATTATTTTACAAACACTTTCATCACACTTACCATGAGCCTGACATTACGCCCTGTAAATATTTGCTCATTTAATCTTCATGGAAGTGGGTAGAAGTTCAGTGAGGTTAGATCACGTGGCGGAGGTCACACAGTCAGAGTGGTGGAGCCGGCGCTCCGGCTGGGGCTGTCTGGCACCAGAGTGTTTGATGTAAACCACTGAAGCTCTATGTGGGTTTTTTTTTCCAAACTGTCTTTTCACTTGGCCACGGAGAAAACCCTCTCTTCCCAATCATGTAAAGTAAATGACTGAACAAGCCTCCTCTGAGTGATTTCAAATGCTTCGCTGGTGAGGTCCAAACCAAATGAGAGTTCCTGTTCTCGCATGTGGAGTTTGCCCTGCTTTTTTCTTTTGATGGAGGAACACACCTACTGTGATGACAATCCCAAATGCAGCCCGGAGAAGCTTTAAAAGACCAGATTCCTGTCTCTTTGTGTCTCACCCCAATGTTGAAACAAACCAAATAGTGTTGCAGATTCCTGACAGATTGGAGTCTGTGCATTGCAAATATTTCAGACCAGCTTGGGAACAAGCGCACGATTTTATTCTTCTTTCTCGTGCACAGTTTATTTTTAAAGCGTGCATCTGGCTGAGTCTTCCCCACCCCCACCTCCCATTCCCAAGAAGGCATTGGGAAACTACTGAAGCAACTGCTCAGACGTTGGATGGTGGCTTTTTCCTGAAGGCAGAAGGCAGGTCCAAAGGGTCTTGACAGAACCTTAGCTTGTTTCCCTTCTGCATCATCCTTAGATAGTCCATCACCTGATGGGTTCCCCACATGTGGATGAAAAAAGGAGGTTTGAGCAGTTATGTCCCCTACGTTCCTCTCCAAGGAGCCATCTAATCACCTGTGATCATTCCTGTCTGCTCAAAGAGCCCCTTTCTGACAGAACCCACTGTCTCCGTGTCATAGATAATGCCAAACTGTTGGTGTGTGCGTCAGACCCCAGGCTAGAGACGATTTAAGAACACGGTGCAGTGAGCATCGTTGCTCTGATTCTTCATGACCAGGGACCAAACCTTGGGAGGTCCAGGCATGCTCCACTTGTAAGGCTGTGCAGCTCATGGGAGGGGAAGGGAAGACAGCTGGAGGTAACCTACAACTCCTTAGTTGGATCTACCTTGCTCCCAGCTCAGACATACTTTCCCAATATTTTGAATCCTGCTCCCGACACTGTGCCCCAACAATCTTCACAGGAGCAATATGCAGGTGAGGAAGATTGTAGCTGGGGAACTGGTGGCTCATGACTTTCAGGGAGGAGCCTAAATCAGCCAGAAGCGTGAGGTGCGAAATTCAAACAGGCTCCTGGGATTACACACGCTTTCCCGATTTCCCTAAGGCTTTTGCCAAGGAAGCACAGGTGATGTAAAATGGTAGTCGATATTAGCCACACAGCACTGTAGGGTTACCAGTCCTTTCCCCTAAGGATCTGAAGCTGAGACTTTTGTGGGTGGCGAACTGGATAGCATCCCTTTACTCGGTCCTCCCCTCTCCATTCCAATGTCATCCAGTTTCCTTGGCTCTCATCATTACAATGCTCTCTGACAGCTTGCCTCCTCTCCCCAGGCTTCTGCCCTAGGCACCAGTGTCTCCTTGGGCTGTCAGATGACTTTTCTAAGAGAAATGAATCTAACTGTGCCTCATGCATTTTGACAGTGCCTCACGGCTTTCAGGATCAAGTTCCGAGTCATTAGCATGGTGTGGTAGTCCACAGTGATTTGTTTCCCCGATTTCTCTGCCCCATAATAAACTCCCCCATGTTGTTCATGTGTACCATGCTCCTCTTCCTTCCAGGAATGTCCCGATCACCTCCTCACATGGCAGGGTACCCGTACTTATTCGTATCTAGACCTCAAATAGGATCTCTTCCCCTGTGTCCTCCTGGCAGAAGTCCTTACCTTCATTGTCTCCCATGTGCCGCAAACACCCAAACTGTCTTAGTGTATGTCACGGCATGTAGAGTGATTACTCAGGTGTGTGTCAGCCAATGTGAGTCATCACAGGCTGCATGTAGCTCAGCTGTTTGATGATAGATATGTACGTGACCAGCAGGCAAATGGAAGGCTGAAGTGGGGAATAGGCAGAGCTTCCATTAGAGAGAGGCTGCAACAATTGTTTCTATAGCACATGTTCATGTTCTTTTATTTGGTTGTTGCAATGACCCCTAGTAGTTAAGCATTATACCCATTTTGTAGAAAAGGAAACTGAGGCTTGGGGAGTTTGAGTTAATTGTTCAGATTCTTTTTGGTAAGTGAAAGGGCTGGGAGAAGATTGAGGTCCAAGTTCTCCAAAGCCCCAAACTTGTAACTACTTTGTCCTTAGTTGCCTGCCTGCCTGCCTGACCCAGCCCCATCCCACATTCTCTGGCCGTGGCTGAATTGGGTTGGACTGAAAGAAGGGTAGGAGTCTCTTCAAGGCAGAGGACTGAGTGGCCTTCTCCCACATCCCTCCTCGACCTGGGCTCGTCCAATCTGACTGGAACACAGACACACGCATGCATGCGCGAGGGGAGGAGTGGAGTGTTGGGACTATTGACTCCCACTAACTTTCTGCTGGGACCTCAGCTGCTCGGGGTATTCTGAGGTCTGGAGCACCACAGGAGAGCCACCTTAGAGAAACACCAAAACCCTACAACACTTTTCTACGGAGACATATTTGCAAGCTTGATTCTCTTTGAAAATGCATCAGGCTCTGTCTTACCATAGCAGCCCCTTAAGAGCAGAAAATTCAAGCGTAAGAGTAGGTGAAAGGGACCAAGATGGGCTTGTACCTGAGGAGAACATGAGATGGAGCCCAGAGAACACTGGGAGAAGTAGGGGAAACCTCACTGGATAGGGAAGTAATAGGATTTAACAGGACCACAGCAGAGACTGCTGCCTCCATTCACCACCCCCTGGGGATGCAGAGATTTTCTGGCTTCCTTTGGAGCCGTGAGCGGAGCATTAGTCAATGATATGGAAGTGTTCCTTTAAGCCAGTTGCTTTCAACCTGTGCTTCATGACCCTTTTGGGAGTCGCTTATAAGATATCCTGCATATCAGATATTTATATTACTATTCATAACAGCAACAGAGTTACAGTTATGAACTATTGACAGAAATAATTTTATGGTTAGGGGTTGCTGCAATGTGAGGAAGGGATCCGGGTTCTTATATCACTCCAGGAAGAGGACTCCATGAAGTGACAGTGAATAGCACGGGACTGGCTAAAGTGCCATGAAACATCTACGCAGTGTTGGATATAACCCTTAACATTAAGCTTTGGAAACAAATCTAGTAACCTGGACTTGGAAAGGCTTGCATGGCCACTCAACATTGGACTCATTTTCCCAACTCAAATCCCTTGGTTGCCAAGGAGAAGTAGGGGTGAAATTTTAATCCATGGTTAGGAACAAGGTGGATGGGATTCTTGGCTTGGGGTTCAGGTGTGAATTGATCAGGAGGAAAACTACACAGGAGCAGCAAATATTGCAGATATTGGAGTCCTCCACAATAATAAACACACTACCCATTTCTTATTTAATAAACCATGTGTTCAAAACTTTGGCCCATCTTTATTGTGTGGCTTGTATTCTAATTCTCACTTGAGTTCTTAATATATTCTAGACAAAAGTCCTTTTTCAGATATACAGATATTCAGATTTGCAGACATTTTTCTCCACTTGGTTGCTCGTTTTCATCCTCTTAAATGGGATCTTTCAGTTTTTAATTCCTTATGTTGAAATAATTACAGGTTCACAGGAGCCAGCAGATAATAGAAGTTCCTGAGAATGCATTCCATCCAGATCCCCTTGAATTAATCCCCTGCAAAAGATGATCTACAGTTTGATATCCAATCAGGAAAGTGACTGTAGGCCTATGTACAGTCTGATACCTCCTGTCAACTGTATAGATGTGTGTGTGTGTGTGTGTGTGTGTGTGTGTGTATGCGTGTGTGTGAGTCCACCACTGCCATCAAAACCCAGAACTGGAATAATATGGATGCAATCTATGAAAATTAGCTTTCCCCGTAGTCATGATGAGTGTCATTTCTCAATCCGCTTTGCCAATTTCTGGGTCTGATTTGATACATTTAGGCCTCATTTTCACTGATGGTTCAACGAGCACAGAAATGCTGCAGTCCCTTCACTCTCCGAGTGACTAATGATGGGACAGAGCTTGAGAAGAGCGTGTGGGGAAAAGTGGGGAAACTTAGGTTGAATTTAGAAGGGATTCTTCCAAACTATGCATTTGTGACAAAGTCCCCTTGCCTTCAAGAGCCTTCCTATAGCAGAGTCATCCCTGAGGAGAGCATATTTACATGATCTGGAAAGTAATGCATGGTCAGAAAGTATAGCAGAAAACAGACTCTGCATAGCCTGTACAACTGAGGACAAATCCAAGAATGTGGGTAGGGCCTGTTGCTCTGCAGCCCATTTCTTAGGACCACAGACCATAGGGCCTGGACACTGCTTTCTGCAGTCAGCGCCTGAGTGAGGCAGGGAACAAATGAGTGAGGAAAGCACTCTCACAGGAGCCCTCTCCTCATGTCCAGGCACTTGTTTCTCCTCTACTGGAGAGCAAGGAGAAATTTTGTAAATGCGCATATACGCAGACACCCATGACGATAGCACAGAAATCATGCCTTCTTCTCCCTAGCTGCATTCCCAGAGTGGCCTCCCAATCTTTTGGAAGTTCTCAAGGCTTTTTATTTTTCTCTTTTTAAACCACTGTTCAGCAATGGCTTTGCCATAGAGCCTTCTGGTCAGAGACAGTGACTTGCCCGCAGGTATCCATCCTTCAGGGGGATAAGGGAATAACATAGACCTCATGCAGTCTGAAAAGCAACTTCTGCTTGGAAGGTGCACCTGTTATCCTTGAACCTGGAAGAGAATGTTAACTTCATTTGAGGCACTTCCTGTCACAGACATGAAACCCAGGCCTAGAGTGGGGTTGGCACCCCACCAGACGAGTAAGCACTGAGGCCAGAGTTGAAGATCTGGGACCTTCCTTGATGTTTGTTGAGAGTTCACCTGATGTGAGACATTCTGTTGGTTGCTCTGTAGGAATGCTCTCATTTCACAGATGAGAAAACGGAAGCATGAGGAAGCATAGCATCTGCCTAAGCTCACGCACTCAGTACACCGGAGGCTGAGTGCCCTCAGGGTTACCCAAGCCACCCAGCTCCAGAATTCCTATGAAATCAAAATGGTGTTTCCTTCCCTTCAGGGATACCATATCAGTAAATGGGGTCCCTGTACTGTATGCAACCTGACAAGGTGTTCTCCTAAGGGTCCTCTTCGAATGTTCTGTCTCCATGGGGGAAGGACCTCATACCCTGGCCTCTCTCCAAAGCCCATGTTCTCTTAAGGTCACCAGACCAGAGCCTTTCCCTGTTTAGTCAGGACAGACTTGAGGGGTGGCCCAGGGCAGGCATGACAATGGTCTAAAATTACCCAACTGAAGGCTATGTGCCCTCCACCCTTCCTGCATTCCTCCTTGAAGCCAGACAGCCCAGGGACCTTTGTGGATCTTGGTGATTTATGTCTAGGTTTGTGCTCCCAGCCATTTGGCTGCCTAAAGGACAGAGGTGTAGCAAGCTCCAGGGAACTATGATCTGTCTGTCTAAGAGCCACCACCATCACCCCCAAACAACCACCCTGGAGGCTTTCTCCCACCCTTACCCATCAGGGCTTCATCTGAGCAATAAAGCACTCTCTCCACTTCTGGACTGACTGCTTGGCTCACACTTATTTCTCCCATGGGGTTTCATCTGATGCCGTCTCCTCTGGGAAGCCTTCTTTGCCCACCTTCTTCCTGCATCAGTTCCAGCTCAGTGTTGTCCCCTACCAGATCATTCGTCACACTACCCAGCATCAGTCTATTAGTGATTCACTCTCCTCGAGAAAAGAGACTATCTTACTCTCCATTCAGTCCCTAATTCCTATGAAGGTACCCAATGCGTAGGACATGCTCAGTAATTCTTTGCTGAATTCACTTACTCACAGATGTAAAGAATAAAGAGTAAATGCTATCTTTTCCTTTCAGATGTAGTTTGATGATATTCATGCACATAAGAAAATTATAAAGTCCCATCTCTGGGTGGAAACTGAGACAAAATGTCTTTTGAAGCAGGTTGCTTTAGGGCTTGCTATGCCTCTATTGTTTCTGATGACATCTAAACTATCTGAATGGTAGGTAGCCTTGAAGATAAGCCTTTAGGTTATTACTGGTAAGCCTCTGAGGGGTCTTTATTTCACAAAGTTTGAAATGAAGGCTCAGAGAGGTTCAGAGAGTGGCTAATGATCATCCAGCCAGGAAGTCTCAGCTTTGACAATCCTTATTACCATAATTAACCTTTTGTAAGCACTGAAGATGTGGGTATTCAGATAAGGGTACATCGTTGGGATAAATGCCCTGACAGAAAGGAGGGAGGTGTGTTAAGGGCAGTGTGAAATCTGACACACTGGTCAGGCCAGGAAGACCTGAAGCAGCATCTAAGAGGCAAGGAAGGCCAGATTGTAGGGTTTCACGTATTAAGCCATTCTCCCCAGCCTGTAGTCTTCTTCTTAACTTTCTGCTTTCTTAACTAACACGTGAGTTTTCACACAGTCAAAGGACATGGTTTTGGGAGGATGGAGACATATGATGTGTAATGATCAAATCAGGGCAATTAGTATTTTGGTCCCCTCCAACCCCCTTCCTCCTGTGTCAGGGTTGTCCCCCTCTTGCAGAGTGATGTCTGTGTCAGTCTCTCAGATCCCACATTCTCCTCAGTTGCTAGCCTGTGTTCACCTTCTTCACCATCCCACAAACTGCATTTTTCAAGGTTGGGATTTCCAGAGGTTCTACATTGTTGCAGAGAGCTCAAGAACAGCCCTCCCCCACCCTCCCTGCTGTGTCCACTGGTGTGTCCTGCTTGGCCACCTTCCTGCCCCTCTGGGCTGTCTGTCCTTTCAGCCATCTGTCCGGCTTTGGGCCTTGGCAGGTTGAGGCAGAGCCTGAGAGGAGTGATAAATGTGCTGAGGGATTAGCATGAGACTCTTCCGGAGGCTGGCGGTGCCAGGAGCGAGAGCATTCCAGAAAGGCCTGAGCTGACGGATGCCTCAGAGGGAGGAGATGCTTTGGGGAGAGAAGCACAGTGGAGTTTGGGAGGGGGATTCCTTACATTCCTGGGGCTGGGGGCCGGGGCCTTCCTATGATGGACAGACAGCTGAGAGAGAAGTCCCGCAGGCTGGGGCTAGACGAGACTCCATCTGCATCTCCTACCCCCTTCACTGGAATGTTATCTCTCTTCTAATCACTCCTAGGCCAGAGAAAAGGAGGTAAAAACCCATGAAACCTCTCCTCTGTTGCCTCAGTGTGGGGTGCAAGCTGGGGGTGTGTTAAGAAGGGCCAGCGAGCTGGAGCTCCCCCAATCCCACCCACATGCATTGCAGATGGCACCCACAGTGTGAAGCAATGGCAAAGCCCACTGCTTCTCAGCTGAGAAGGTGCACGTGGCATCCTCTGTCCCCCCTGCCTTTACTGTGCAGTTTATGCTTAGCACCTTAGGGTCCACAGCTTATAAACAAAGCCAAGACTTGTATCCACAGCTCCTACTCTTGTAATTTACGCTCTGTGCTCTGTGTTCTGTCTCTTGGATATGTCTCTCCTTTGGCCTCCATTTCCCCCATTTGGGTCCAGTGGTTTTTAAAGACTGGTCTTGGACTTCCAAGAGCTCCAGTGACCACCTGCTGGGGTGGGGGCTAACAAACAGGTGTGGGATGAAGGAAGAGTGGGGACAGGTCTCATTCTTTGTCCAGAGAGGCTCTTGGGAAACCTTGAAGGGAGAGGAGGTTCTGAGTCTTACTTCACAGAATCTCTAGCTGTTGAAGCATTAGATAAGCAGAGAAGTATGATGCTTAAGTTGGTTCCTAGCATACAACTGTGTAACTGTCAAAGTAACTCAGTGTCTATGAGCTTCTGATTTCCTAACTACAATCAGGGTCATGAGAGTGACTCCCAGTTGCGTAAGGTCAGAGATATTTCTCCAGGGAGCTCCCTAGTTGGACTGCCTTCCAGCCAAGTCTTCATTCTCATTCTTGTCTGGCTGTAGATCACCCATCACATCAGTCCCTGGAAGGTTCTAACAAGGGAGCCATAGCTCAGGGAGTTCCCAATACTACAAAGCTCTTCATGAGACCGTCTCAAGCAAAGCCGAATGTAAGGACTGACATCCAACACTGTCCTCTGACCGCCACACACATGCCAAAGAGGACCTGAGAGTCAGAGCTCCAAGCTCTCTTCTACCCTTATAGAGCCCCTGATGACCAGAACCAAGTCAAGATAGTGACCTCATCTCTCATTGTACCCTTCTGACAGTTCTTGGAAGCAGGCACTTCAACCTGATGTGCGGATGTACAAACTGAGGTGGGTCTGAAGAGTGGACTCCCTCAGGGTCACAGAGCTAGCCAGGAGTGGGCTTGGTGCTGTGCTGCTATGGGTGAGTCTGCTTTAAACACAGAACACCTGTGCTGCATATCCTACCTTAGGCATTGGAGAAACAGTTGTCAGCTTATGGATACACCTTGAATTCCTTATGGTAATGGACATGCAAGTTGATTCTAATGGTAATATTCATGGACCTAGACTGTAGCTCAGATGGTAGGCTGCTTGCCTAGCATGTACAAAGCTCTGGGTTTGTTCCCAGTATTACATAAAGCAGGTATAGTGGTGCATACCTGTACTTCAAGCACTCAGAAGATGGCGGCAGGAGAATCGTATGTTCTATGACATTCTCTTATACATAGTGAGTTTTGTGATGCATGAGATCCTATCTCAAAGACAAAACAAATAAAATTCTAATATTCATGACTGCTCTCAGATACTATGCTGGCTGGCTTTATGTCAACTTGACACAAGCTAGAGTTATCTAAAAGGAGGGAACCTCAATTGAGGAAAATGCCTCCATAGGATCAGGCCTAAAGGGAATTTTCTTAATTAGTGATTGATGGGGAAGGGCCCAGCCCATTGTGGGCGGTGCTATCTCTGGGCTGGTGGTCCAGGGTTCTATAAGAAAGCGGGCTGAACAAGCCACAAGAACTCCTCCATGGCCTCTGCATCAGCTCCAGGTTCCTTCCCTGTTTGAGTTCCTGTCCTGACTTCTTGCAGTGATAAACAGTGATGTGGAAGTATAAGTCAAAGAAACCCTTTTCATCCCCAAGTTGCTTTCTGGCCATGCTGTTTCATCACAGCAATAGAAACCCAGACAAAGATAGGTACTCATTTACAGTATCTGTGCTCGTGGCTTCCAAGCACAATGTCCTTGCTGGGCAGGAGGAGATAAACAACCTGATTTCATTTGCAGTCATGGCTGGAAGCTCAGTTGTGGGGAGGCCATAGATATGTAGGTATGTTGGGGTATTTGTTCCCATCTGGAATCTGCCTGCTCCCAGCCCCACAAGTGCCTGCCATCTAAAAGCATTCATTATAATGCCTCTGAGATTTAGAAAGTCCGAGCTAGATTGCTTCTATTGGTCTTCAGCCAGGAAGTGTAGGGCTGCATCTACTGAGGAGAAAGACCTTTGACAATTAGCTGGAAAAACCCAAGGCGATTCCTGGCGTGAACCCTATCAGAGCTTCCTGAGGCCGTGTGAAGCAGCAGAATGCGGAATCGGATCGGTACTATCCCCATGACTTCATCTCCTTTGTGGGTCCTCCTTTTCTTTTTCTGGTCAAATCAAACAAAAACAAAACACCTGCCAACATTATCTTAGAGCTGTTCTATATTAAGAGGAGTAATTGTAAGGGAATCTAAGATTAGCCTAGTACTGATCAGGGTCCCCTGCCAAATAGATGACTCAGTTTCCAATTTCACGTGTCACACTCTCTGCACAGGTCAACAGCCAACAACAAGGAAGCCCAGGCAAGAACACCGAGAGGCTATGGGCTGATGTGAGCATGCGCTGGCTTAACATCTACAAGGCTGGGTTGTGGTCCTGGCTCCAGTCCTCACTTAACCCTCTCCTCAGCCTCATTAATCATTTACCCCCTCCCAGCCTCAGTTTCTCCAAATCGAAAAGCAGGTCTGGAAGCACCCATTTCACTTAGCTGTGTGAGCAATTTAATGAGCCCATCTGTACACCAGTCACTAGGAGTGTAAACCTGCCAAAGATGCTATTGGGCACCTTTGCATACATGCAGACTTGGGCTCAAAACCCACCACTATAAACATTCCTTTTGTGACCTGCAATTTTTTTTTACTTCCTGGAGATTTGATACCTTCTGCTCTTTAGTGGGAGGTTGAAATGACTAATGTTAGTTAAGGCATTCCTTCATTTAAACATATGAGACTTGATCCTGGCTATGACTATGTGGGTATTTGTGTGCTCATATGTACTAGTACCATATGTACTAGACTTTTGCCTTTGGACGATGCAAAAGTTGAATCTTGGAGGCCAGGACATCTGGGCAGGTTCCTGGGATGTTAATTGCAAACATGGGCATGAAGAATGCTGCAAAATATAGACCCTTGAATTTTTTAGGATTCTACTTGACAAGGATGTAGAAGAGGGTATGGGCCAAGACACTTACCGTGAGGAGCAGGCTTTAAGAAGTATACCCTAGCTATGTGAAGCATCATTTCAGGAATGTGGCTCTGGTTCATTTAGCTGGAGTTGTAGGTATATTATGGCCATCCAGAGCCCTCAGGCTTCATGGAGCATAGTGGGTAAAACACCCTGTGGGTTACTTTCTCTGTACTTCCTGAAGCCATTAAATTAGCAACTTTATATACACACTGTGAGCCCATATTTAGGGATCATCAGCTGGAAGGGATGCCATAGAACTGTGTGTGAAGTGGGCATCTCTGATCACTTTGCAAATTAGCTCCAAGAATACCTTTGTAGCTTGATATGACCCTCTTGGTATAACAGGTATGTGGCTTGGTAACATCAGTCCTTGAAGAGCTGTAGCTCAACTAAGAGAATTCTAGAGACTTACTTTTGTTTTCTCCTCCTTTGATGTGGACCCCTCTCATCCCGATCCTCAGTTTCTTTCTTGGTGTGCCTGTCTGCAAGTGTCAGTGTCCTTTTCTCTGGTCTAGCCCTAGTTCACACAATTCTTGTGCATACCTCGGGCCAACACACTGACAACTCAGAAGTCTACATGGCCAACAGGGCAGTTCCCATTTTATAGGATTTTATCAGTGCTGTGCCCATCATACGCTCTTAGCCAGGGCACAGCCATTATCCTGGGAAGAAACAAAAGACACACAAATAACAAACAAATTCCACATGCACATCCCAGCTTTGTATGGAGCAGACACGAACCAACTTCAGACAATCTTGGCAGAGTTTGGTGGCATAGAGTTGTGCGTGAAGTAGACATCTTTGGTTTAGTTGGGAGGGACGTCTGACTTCTTGAGGAAATCCTAATTCCTTTCCTGGTTGGTGAGAGGAGGAGTTCTGAAGTAACTGGCAACACACTGAGGAACTGAAACAGCAGCCTAAGAGAGAGGACAGGAGCACAATTCAACCGTGGCTCAGTGGACTTCTTTAAAGAAGTCAGGAAGGCGAACGTCCATCTTTTATTACAAATATAAGGAGTTAAAAATAGAAAAGCCGGTCTCTTCAGGTGGAGAACGTAAGAGATTGAAAAAAAATAATTGGTGTTTGTGAAACAATCAGCTCACCTCATTCAGCAGAGGGCAGGAAGCAGCTATAGTGAAGAGTTTCTCATCCCTTTTTCAAGCCTCAAGAAAGGAGGAGGGCGTGGGGACTGTGATATGAAAAGCTCTGCTGCCTCCTGTTCAAGAGATCTAGAAAAACAAAAACAAAAAACAAAGAAAAACACAAACATACCTCCCCCATACACACACACATACACACACACACACACACACACAAGCAGTACTTTAGAACAAAAGAACTACTGGGCTGGGACACAGCTCAGTTGGCATGTCTGTGATCCTGGAACTTCAAGAGTGGGGACAAGGAGAAAGATGAGACATTCAAGGTCATCCCAAGCTGCATAGAGAGTCCAAGATCAGCTTGGGATAGAAGAGAATCTGTCTTGAGGGGGAATTTTAAAAAGAAAGAAAAGAAGCAGTATCAGATCAGCACTGTTTGGTTTGTAATGTTTTGGAGCATAACAGGAAATGAACGAGCATCATTTCTGAATTCTAAGGGATGACAACAGTCCCTTTCTAAACCTCTGTTTTACCCATCTGTACAGGGTTGACAATGCAATCACCTTCATCAAGTGCTCCAGTGAAGATTAAGCAAGACTCTGAAGACAAATGTTCAATGTTAGGAGCACTGACTCCTGTTTCAGAAACACTAGGGAATTTGAGCTCCGTTTGAGCAGAAGCAAGCGTTGTTCTGAACTGCCCACCTTCAGAAGCAGGGAGCCAGCTACCTCTTATGGAGCCCACCGACAATGAAGCCTCTTGTGTCCCCTGGAACAGCAAGCTGCCATCTATTCCCTATACCTAGATAAGTAACAAGAGTTTCCCACTGCGGCATGTCCCTTGCACCAATACTTGTGATAAACAATATTGTTTTAAAAGGTGGAGCCATAGCCTTCCCACGATTTCCATTTCTGTCACTCTGGAAGCTCCCATGTCTGTTATACTGTAGGTAAAGCTGTGAGCTTCAAGAGCAAGGGCTCGTATCTCCTTGCTTTGCACCCCCCAGAAGGTGACCAGGACAGGTCATCATAGGATATGATGAAAAGAATCTAAGTCTACCAGTTCAATTCCCTGGCACAAAAAAAAAAAACTGAGTTCATAATTTGCTCCAACAGGCTGTGAGATCTATCAAAAGCTTCCAGAAAGATGTCCAGTGTGAAAAGTTTGGGGGAGCAATCAACTCAGACCTTGAGTTTGAGGCAAAAAACGGTCATTATAGGTGCTTGGCATCTCCATATCATAGAGAGCCAACCTTAGCCTCTGGAACATAGACCTTTCAAACCTGGTGTCCATTGGTCCAGTCCTCAAGTCCTTGTTAGGTCAGCCTGCCTAGACTTCTGTCATGGGGTCATGTTGAGGGGAAACTCCTATTTCCCTTTGTTAGTTCTGAGGAACTTACAGGCAGGAGAATGAAAGTGTTGTAAATGGGTCAGGTGGTCTATGAGTGTGTTGTAGACAGGTTGGCCCTACATCTCCAGGCTCCAAGACTGGCTCTAACCTCCCAAGCTAGTACTCACAGCCTGGTGGTCATCCCATACGTCTGTCTCTCAGTGCCAAGAGCCCATTAACTGGAGCATTTTATTTCTGGACATACAGTGGAGGGAGTACCCACAGGATACCAGGATACCTTCCAAAGAAAATATTTTGTCTCTCCAGCAGCAAAATACACAGATCCATGCTCGTCATTTTTGCAGCTCTGGCATCAGCTCAATACATTCTTATTTAGAACAATGTAACAATCTGACTTCTGTTTTGGTCCCTAAATTCCTTTGTCCTTTCCAGCAAAGTGTGAAATATGCATTTCCTGGCATTAGGACAACAGCCTTTTGACAATGAAGAAATAATAACAAACATGAGCCAGAGGCAGGTGGGGCATAATTGTGGTAATGTAATCCCAACCCCTTTGAGTTCTGGACCAGCATGACGAGGAAGATCAAAAATAAGGAGTTCTCAACCACTGCCTAGTTTCAATGAGTTGCCCATATTTTCTGTAATCAAAAATAGTGTGATTTCAAAAACCACTTATAGCCAACCCCACACAGACTTCACTGCCTCTTTGATTATACCATCTTGGCTCGTCACATGCCCTCTCTAGGCCTCAGTTTTCTATGCACAGAACAAAGGGACATAAACAGAGAAGCAATATGGCGGAGAGAGTACCAATTATAGATGTCAGCAAACATTTTTGAAGAAATGAACAAACCAGGGAAATCTTTTAAAAAGAGACACATACAGTATATCTCTTGAGGATGAAGGGTGGTAGGCGCTCAGGCAGAAGGACCACCTTGTGCAAGGCCCAGAGAAAATTTTCAGCATAGGAAGCCCTCCACACTGACTGTGAACATACAGTCCGAGAGCCCAGTGTGGTATAGATCTCACGATAGTTCTCTCTCTGACGTACCTGCTTGTCCCCAGGCAGACAGCCATCTATAACAGTGTCTCCTGTCTTAGCTCCCTTTCTTATACATGTTTGTTTCCTGGGATGCTATAACAAGTGACCACACAGTAGGGGCGATGTTCATGATTTTTTTTTTGTTGTTTCTGTGATAAAATACCATGACTAAAACCAATTTAAGGAGGAGTTATTTTGTCTTATGGTTCCTGAGGAACAGATGTCCATAATGATGGTAGAAGCAGGAAGCAGAGGGATCAGAGGATATAAACCCTCAAAGCCCATCCCAGTGATGAACTTTTTCCAGAGAGGCTCTATCTCCTTAAAGGTTCCATAACCTTCCCCCAAACTAGTGGAAGATCTCTTCCCTTCAGTCAGCAGTTTTTAGCCTGTGACCCCTTTGGGGATCGAATGACCCTTTCACATGAGTTATGTATCAGATATCCTGGATATCAGATATTTACATTATGATTCACAACAATGGCAAAACTACAGTTATGAGGAGCAACGAAACTAAGTTTTTTGGTTGTGGTCACCACAACATGAGGAACTGTATTAAAAGATGGCAGCATTAGGGAGGTTGAGAACCACTGACTTAAGTTGTTTATGGAAGGTACTCTATCACAGAAGTATAAAATAACTAATAGTGTCTTTATGAGAGAAACCTCGGAGAATCTCCCCTGCTCTCTCACTGAATCTGGGAACTTGACCTTGGACTTCTCAGCCTCCAGAACTGTGGTTTATAAGCCATCACGCTTGTGACATTTTTTTACAGCATCAAGAATAGACCAAGACAATAAAATTATTGAGAAAAATCAAATGGAATACTAAAAATAAACAGAATTTATTTTAAAAAATAAAGCACCACTTCACAAAATGCTAAATATAACTTTCAGTTAAATGATAATTAATAATAATATCCACATAAAAATAACTTACTTGCATTATTTATAGAAGATGCCTGTACTCATGGATGGCTCAACATGCTCATATTGCACTTTCCCTGTGAAGCTTTTGTGAAATAACCTGTGTTCTAGTTTCTCTCATGTATCACAAATAAAGATGATCAGTCTGTTAAGAACAACAATCAAGGCTAACGGCTTTGAAAGTTTCCCTATAGTATAGACATGGGGGTGAGCATTAACCTAAACAAATCAGCCACTAAATTAATTTAAGAATGGAAATTAAAAGCTACTGGCATGATCTGAATTTGTAGCCATCCAAAATCTTCATATTGAAATCTAAGTTGCATGTGTTAGCATTAAGAAGTGGGACCAGCATTCAATGGGGTTGATTTTCTCATACAAGTGATCCAAGGAGCTTTTGTTCTCCCATTATATGAGGATACACAGAGGTAGCTCTCATGAATAACATATACTCAGCAAATACCAAATCTGCTGGCACCAGACCTTGGATTTCCCCAACTTACAGAATGTGAACAGTAATGTGTATTGCTTATGAGTTTTCCAGTCTAAGAAATTTTCCCATATAGTAGCCTCAACAGACTTGATCATTTCAAAGACAACTTACATTTTACTGCTGGTTGAAGTTACATCTTGGACCATAATGTTTCTGAATCTTCAAGAGCCTGTCTTATTTTAAGTTTTCTCCATATTCCCATTAACCACCTCTGCCTGATTCATAGATTTTGGTAGTGGAAGATAAAAGAGTAATTCCCTGTGGAACAGATTGAAAAGCTGTGAATTGTTTGTGATGGTATTTACTTAGTATTTATTTAGGCAGGATCTTATTCTGTAGTCCAGGTTTGTCTTGAACTTGCTATGTAGCCTAAGCTGTCCATGAACTCATGGTAATGCCCCTGCATCAGCCTTGCAAGTGCTACATCCTATGCTCTTGACTTGTTATGGTCCACGTCTCTGATCTGGTTGGCTCACTCTCTACTGAAGTTATAGTACATTAAAAGTAAACATCCATGAGAAGAAACAGGACATAAATTTATTATTTGACCCTCTGTGAACATTCACTTTTAAATGATGTTTAAATTGTAAAACCTACACAATGTGAACCATGGGGTAAAATTTTTTTGTTAGTGTTAATTTTAGTTTGCACATAAAATACTTTACTAAATTCTGATAGTCTCTTTGAAAGTGGCATGCATTTTGTTTTTAGTTGTTAATTACTTGTTTTAAAAGAAGAGATGATCAAGCAACCATTGCCTATGATGAAAAGGGTTTGTGTAGATGTGATTTAAAATTAAATAAATAAATCCTTGTGTACACGAGACAAGCCACCAATCAAGAATGCATTTTAGATGCTAGTGATTCTCCATTTCTCTGGGACTTTAGACTCAGCCTCACTGTGGCCTGAATATGGAAGCATTCTGTCTCATGTAACATCTGATGTTGACTGTCACCTTGACAGGAGTCTTAATTATTCTGTTGCTGTGAGAAAACGCTATGACCAGGGCAACTTACCGAAGGGAGGGTTTATTTGGGCATATGGTTTCAGAAGGCTAAAAGCGCATCACCATCATGGCAGCAGGCAGCATGGTGTCCAGAGCAGCGAGCTGAGAACTCACAACCTGGACAGGGAGTAAAGCACACCATGAATGGTGCCAAGTCTTTGTTCACTTGAAGCCCCACCCCCAGTGATGGAATTCCTCCAGCAAGACCCTGCCTCTTAAGCCTTCACAAATAGCACCAGTATTCAAATGCCCTGCACCATGAGGAACAGCTCATTTAAACCACCACAGAAGGATGTAGGCTCACTTAGAAGACAAGCCTCATGGGCATGTCTGTGAGGAAGTTTCTAGATTGTAGTGGGAAGAGCCACTCTAACTTTGGATGGCACTATTCCATGGACTTTGGTACTAGACTGGATAAAAAGAGAAAGCGGGCCGAGTACCAGCATTCATGACTCTGTGCTTCTTGACTGTGGAAATGTGGCTAGTTACCTACCAGCTTCTGCTCCCCCCACCATGATGGGCTGTACCCTGGGACTGTGGCCTGAAATAAAGCCTTCCTTCCTCAAGTTGCTTTTCCCAGGGATTTTATTACAGTAGCAGAAGTCAACTCACCCACCCATGAAGGTTCACAAGCTGGAAGCTTGGCCATCACTGTGGTGCTCGTGTTTAGAAGTGGAATCCTACATGTAGGATCTCATGGGAAGTCATTACTGGCCTCCTCCATCTTCCTACCTTGCCACATAATCTCATTCTTTTGCCCACACTCCTGCTGTGATGCCGTCCACCATGGAGCCCTGACTACAGCTGAGCCAGGGCTAGTTCCATGCCTTTGACACTGTTCCCCCAAACCATGAATCCCACAAGCCTGTTTTCTTTATAAAGGACCATCCCCTTAGGAAATAACTATAGTAGCAGAAAGCAGGCTAGTACAAATCCTTAGCATGAGTATGTCCTTCTCAACATTACTTTATCCAGGGCTACGGTCTGTGCTCAGTACAAGTACAAGCTGAGGTTCAGGCTCTGGTTCTGGACTGATGATACGGGAGTTCTGTTCAACTGTGGCTCCCTTCCTGGGAAGCCTCCGAGAAGGCCTCTATGTGTGTGACCTCGGTTTTCCCTTCCTGCGCAGAGGGCTCAGCCTGGACACTAACCCATTCCCTATGACTTTTTTTTTTTAAAGGGAGGCTGACCATCCATTCCTATGACTTGTCTTTTATGGAGACGTATGTCAGCCTAAGTTGGTAGAGAGTTCATTTCTGGAAAGAAAGGAGATGCTCTTGCTTCAAGAGAAATTTTGACACATCACTTCTGAGTGAAATTCGTTGTCACCTTTCTCAACCTGTTCCTTGCTCTGGGACAAAAATAGACTTCCAATTATCTATAGGCAGCAATTTGTTTCCTCCCCACTAAGACATTTAATCTTTTTTAAAGGCATAAATTCATAGGAAATGTCAAAATCATGCTAATGTACTGAGAAGTTGTGATATGATGGTACCATCTCAAAAGCCATTGTCCAGCAGGACCACAGAGACACTGCCTCCCAACCCCCATCAGTTCATGCCTGGTTCTGAGACTCTCCTGTTTCAAATGGGGCCTGTACTCTCTATTGGTCCTGATTTACAACATCCATCAGGAGCTCCAGTCAAAATGCCCAGGGATGACAGCTTCAGCATCCTCACAGCCAGGCTGAAAGCCGTGGGGTGTGAATTTAGATATAGATAAGGTAGTGTAGGACTCCACACGAATCTTCTGCTGGGCCGTTGAAAGAGTGGAGGATAAGGAGTGCTCCCTACAGATAGGAGTAAGATTGGAGTCATGAGCGGAGTGCACAGGCGTATTTGTTACTGTTCTTGAGGCTGAGATAAAACTCATGGCAAAAGCAACTTAAGGAAAGGAGGACTTGGTCTGGCTCATGGTTTGAAGGTACAGTCCATCACGGCAACAGGAGCTGAGGTAGCTGGGAACACTGTATTTACCAACAGCACTGCATCCACACTGAGGCACCAAAGGTAACAAATGCTGGTGCTCAGCTCACTTTCTCCTTTTTATTATCATGGGTTGGTTCTGTCTGTGTTCAGGGTGAGTCTTCAGTCATTCATAAACACACCCAGAGATTTGCCTCCTAAGCGATTCTAGATCCTGTCAAGTTGACAGTATTAACCATCATGGTAGCTGTATAGGTTAACACGGAGAGAAGAGAGCAAAGTAGGTGGGTGGGAGCATGAATGTGGTAGAGCAGAAAGGAGAGTTATGCTCACTCAGTTGAGCAAAGGTGGGTCAGAGTCAGCCAAGAAAGTAGGAGACAGTGGGAAAGCCATGTGGAGGACTGAAGAGCTGAAGGGTCATCAAGCCAGAGATTACTTGAGGCAAGGTAAAAACCCGATTAGCAGGGGATGCTTCAGCCTTCAGGGTGACAAATCACCTGAAACACCTCACAGGCTCTGTCTGACCTTGTTCAGGGGAGCAGGGAGGGAAGGGAGGAAGAATTCTTGATGTCTGATCACATGACATGCTCTGTGCCAGGAGCTGTCACTGAGCTGACGAATTCTCTTCATTATTCTTTTGAGGCTTATCACATGTGTGGCTATCCCAAGAGTTAAAGACCAGCATAAGGATGGACACACAGGCCATGAGAACACATGATTTTAGATGCTTTGTAATATGATTGGTCAGGTGGTATCCTTAGTAACCAGAGCTTTACTGCCAGGAACTGAGATGATTCTGGTCAATAAGGGCAGAAAAGAGGCCAAATAGATGGTCCAGTTGCTAAAGTGCTTGCCCTGAAAACAAGAAGACCTGAGTTCAAGGTCCAGAACCCATGCTAAAAAAAAATTAAAAAATAAAAAGCTGAGCACTGTAGCATGTCCCTCTGTTCTGGGGAGGTAGAGATAAAAGTATTCTTGGGGTTCACTGGCCAGCTAGCTTAGCCAAGTTAGCAAGTTCCCGTCCAAGGAGAGACCCTGTCTCAAACAAACAAGGTTGGACAGCTCTTGAGGAAACACACACACACAACACACTCACACACACACACACAGACACACCACACCACACATACTCCCCTCCACACACACCCCCACAGGAGTGAGGCAATTAATACAGATAATACATTTGGAAAGACTAAAAAAAACTCTAAAACAAAAATCAAACAACAGGATTGATACCTTCACATCCAGATGATACTTCACATCCAGAGCCTCAAGCTGCTGTGTGCTCCACCGGTGTGTCTGGTCTTCAACAGAGTACTCTAGACATGGCTATGGTCACCTGCCAAGTGACCACTTCTGCCCTAGGAGCTCTGTCTGTTGTATCTAGTGCTTTTGAGCAGATGGAATCCAAGCACCAGGTTTCAGGGATCTAAGGATCCCCCAGCATCTCATCTAATACCACTACCACTAGTAAGGGTGTCCACTTCCTGTGTCCTCAGCCCCAAGTTAAATCTAGGCAGTTGTACCTGATCAGCAGGAGAAAAAAAGCTCCAGCTTTGGGTGGTATACAGCTTGACCAAAGGTGCCAGCTGGAAACTCTGCTCCCCAGCAAGACCCATGTCCCTTCAACATCATTCCTGGGTACACATGGCTGGAAGCCTGACCATCCGAGGAGACAGAGGATGTAAAACAGACCAGAACAAAAAAACAGACACACAGAAGGTAGGCCTCCGTGAAGCAGGCTAGGTGACTCACCAAACTCACTGTAAGTATGAGGAAACAGGGTGAGTGGAAGCAACTTGCCCAAGACCTTGGAAGTCATAAAAGCAACTGGCCAGAAATCATTCTTTTCCCAAAGCATCTCTTCAATGCTCACAAACTGGGAGCCACTGAAATGCCTCTTCTTATGACCACCTCATCCCCATGCGACCTCACTCTGGGCTAGGGCAGGGAGCTCAGGACTTTGAGTTGGATTGGAGATGTCAGGCTGACAACATTCCCTGTTTGTTGTACTTGAACTCATTCTCCTTTTTGTTTCTCCTTCTCCCTGGAGAGTATGGTGGGATTCAGGGGTGGCTTGTATTAACAGGGAGGGTCCCAGATACTTCTTAGGTTTTAATGTGTAGTTTGGGGGGAACTTCGAGTGTGGTTCTCTAAGGCTATAACCGTAGCGAGATACTTCTAAGATGTTTGGAGTTGTGGACCACTCCTGACTCTGGGTTCAATTCACAGCATCTCAGCCTAGAAAGTAAAGGTTAGGCCATAGGCATGCTTGGTTGGTACTATAGCTAGAAAGTTTGAGCTAGTCGTCACAAGCAGAAGGGGGCTTCCTGGCTCTTGGCCTCTAGTCCCAGGAAGGAAGCTTTCTGGGCCAAGAGCAGCTCATCAGTTGTAGGACCTTCTGTGGTTTATGATGCAGTATCTGAACCATAGAGATCTCCTAGGAGACCTTGAGCTGTGAGCCTGGTGAGTTACAAAAGTGCCATTTCAATAATTTCCGGTTGATAAGACTGGGCTTATCCTCACTGGTTGGCTTTGTCTAAACCACTTTGCTATTTAGATCTCAATTCTCCTTTTGGGCAACATGAAGGTGATACTGAAAATCTCTGTGAAGATTACATATCTGCAGAGAGTGTGAGGACAAAGGCCCAGATGAGGCTGAGCAGAGGGAACCACCACTTTTCCTTTTGCTCTTGGGAACTGCTGTCCTACTTGGTTGTGAGGCAGTCGTTGGGTGGGGCAGAGGAGGGGCCAGAAAAACCAAATGAAGTTGGCAAGGTGAAAGAGGAGGAAGGTCACTCCAGGATGGAGCACCCTCCTTTTCTTTCTTGGGTTGTGAACCTCATGTTGTGAAACAACTGTTCCTCTGACCTTGGTACCCCATCTATAAAAATGAAGGTGTTTGCTTAGACACTTTTAAAAGCTCTTGCATCTCTGATGTTTAAACATTCTTCAAATGTATTCATTTCAAAACTCCTGGCAGTACTTCCAGGGGCTAAATCTCTTACCCGGTCAGTTTTGAAATAACGACCAGTTAACTCATTAGTGTGGGCATCCCCCCAGGGGGAGGAGCATTTTCTGTACTTGGGTGCATGCCATTTTCCAACATATCATGTTTTCAAATAATAATAACTGTTATTTCTGCTAGATGGTTCACTCACAAAGGTTTTGCTGTGCCAAGGTGCCTGGGGCTGGGGGGCTGGGCACACAGTTTTGGCAGTCTCCTCCCTCTGAGAATGTGTCTACACCTGCATGACAATTAACCGAGTAATTTAAGTGAAAACCCCACCACTTTACACCTGAAATATGCTAATAATTGGGGGGAAATCTGTGGGAGTATCTGACATTAATTATGTGAATAATTGCCTCAGCCCTCCACGGCATACTTGGAAGCTATCTCACTAAACGGGGTTTCCCCTCAAACAATGCATGTCTTCAGGCATTTCTACAGTGGTAAGAGAGGGGCAGGTCGTACTATGTGCTCATGGGGGCTGGTGTGGCCCTATCTCAGGTGACACTGCCTGCATTCTATCTGCTCCATGCCTTCCTCAGCGTCTTCTCACCCATGAAATAAAGAGGAACAGCCTCTTAGAGGCCACACAGAACCCCCACAGGCCCGTGACCCAATCCTCAGCCGTCCTGAAGAAGTCCATGACGTTCTGCCAGTGAAGTCCTCACAAGAAGGAATCTGTTGTTTGCTAAGGCTCCTCACCCTTTTACCTCCCTGCCCTTTCAGGTCTCTTTGGTGCAAGCTGGGGAGGAAAAATTGCTGCCTGCAAAGGAATACACCAAGAAATGTAGCACACAAGGGGCTTGGATTTGACCTTCTGCTGACATGGTTAGCATCCCTGAGGCTCACAGGGAGGTGGGAGGAACTATGGAGAGATGAAATGAGGGTGCTACTGGTCTTTCAAGCCTAAGCACCCAGCTAAAACCCCTGGATATCCCAGAGCTTTCTGGCTTACATCCTCAGAGTAAGGCAGACTGATGGGTAAGTGGCAGGGCTGGTCATCAGAGGCCTCGAGACATGTCCCCTCTGCCTGTGCCATGTTAGATAAATTGCCACCTCTCAGTTCTCACCTCTGATAGCTGTGGACACTGTACCTCCCCAGGAGGGTCACCATTCTCCTCCTCTGCCCTCTTGAGTCCCAAGGAAGTGACATGGAGCCAAGTAAGATTGGTACCTGCAACTGGTTCCCAGGTGACCTCTGGTAGCCCCTTCTTCCTTAGACAGGTCGACTGACCTGTGACCCTGAGGTGCTGACAGCATCCCACCCTCTGGGAAAAAACAGGTCACTCTACTGACTTTGTGCAAACAGATAAAGAACAAAGTGGTCCATAAATCAGGGCGACAGGGAAAACAAATACTTCTCTCTCCCTTGGGAAAGGAGCAAGCAGGGATGTGTGTGTGTGTGTGTGTGTGTGTGTGTGTGTGTGTGTGTATGTGAAGGGGCTGGTGTCCAAGCAAGTTCCCTCTGGGCTTTTCCTGCTACAGCGACCCCACTGTGCACCTGGGCAGAGGTGGGAAAGACAGGAGAGTGCCCAGCAGGGTTGGGGACTCCGGCAAGTGCTATCGTAGCAGAACCTTTGGTGAATCAATTGTCCTTGCTGCATCTGAGCCAGGGCATCAGGTGACTGGGGGACCCCTTCCTAGAGCTGAGCCTGTGCCTGGGGAGAGGTGTCTTCTCTATGGGCATCGTTGAGCATTCAACAGCATGGGGGCAAGGGATGAGCTTGGGTTGGCCTCACAAGGCCTTTGATGGAACATTCTGGCCCCAAAGAACCATTGGGGACCTGATTACTGATGCACATGCAAAGATTTAAACTGCAATTTCACCAACCGTAAGATGAAAAGTCAATCACTGCCCTGCCCACCTCTCTAGAATGTAATGAAAGTGACAGTGTGTGAGTGAGGACTGTAGCAGTGATGCATCCTGGGAGGGATGTTCACTCTTCTCTGGGACTCAGTATTCACCCTCTGACTGTTGCAGTGGAGTCCAGGAAAGTAACTGAACCTGATAGGCCTCTGCTTCTCTGTAAAGGACAGTGACAGTGTCTGCTCCCCAGAGTTCTTTGGAGGATTGACCTAAAGAACACTAGGTTTGTACTAGGTATTACGTAGGGTTGGATGCTCGGGAAGGGTTATGGGAGGTAGGATGGGGGAGGAGGAGTTCCCATCCTGTCTGGACCCTTACCCTTGCTTACCTCTCTGCTCATCCTGTTTCTTACCGTGCAGACTAGTCCCCATTCAGTGCACTGTGCATACCGAATCCTTTCCCCGAGACTCAGGACTTTCCTTGGATGTGGGACTTATGGTCCTGTTGCCAGGAGCCGTCTAACCAGCCTATGCACACACACACCCACCCACCCACACACACACACACACACACACACACACACACACACACGTACGCACGCACGCTGCAGAGAGGCGTGCATGGGCACTTCCTAGTCTCCATTCAGGCCTACTGTGACCAGTGCATTGGAAACGGATCCCCTTACTTTCCCGGCCTTTCCCTTCAGGGTTTGAATCTTGTTTATTTACCTACCTGCTTCTCCCTTTCTATAGGCAGGGAAGCAGATTTTGTTTGTTCTTAGATAAAGTACCCCCCTCTCGAAGGCATCCCGAGGGGTAGGTGCTATGGTCATCATGATTGTTTGAACAGAAGGAAACAGAATCTCAGAGACGATCCCTTGCTTCTCGAACTTGCACAGTGGAGGTGTGGGGCTAAGCTGGGGGGGGGGGCCCTATCCCGTTCCTGGTTTTAGTTTTTAGTTTGTTTTTGTTTTTTGTTTCTGTATGTGTCCACTGGAGCCAGTCTAGAACTTGGTAGGTGATAAACACTGGATATAGTTTTAGTGAATGAATGGGTATGGGGGTGGGATGTGAGTGAATCTACAGAATTTGGAGCCAGGTTAAAGCAGAGAGCGGGCCAAAAGGTTTGCTTTTTAAAGTGAGGATTAAAAAGAAAAGTTTATGGTTGTTGTGTGTTGGTGGATGAGGTGCATGGGCCCCTGTGAAAAGCAGGAAACAGGATTGGATGCTTGGACAGAGGGAAACAGGGAAAGTGCAGCAAGACTTCAAAGCACAAAACAGCTTCTCTTAGACTGTGTCTAAACAAGTGAGGCAATTAATCAAGTAATTCCAGCCCCCTTCCCCCAACAGCCTCAATTATCTGGCTATTTGAAAACTGCCCATTTTATGGGTAATGAGTGTTAATAGGCGATTGCCCGGAAATAGTCTCTCCCCTAGCTTGCTCCTTGGCTTTCAAGGGCAGACAGCCACTGAGGGTCCTCTGGCTTCTGAGACTATTACCTTCCCTCTTCACTGGGCTGTCAGGATGAAGGTGTCAAAGCCCCCTGCCCGGGTCTGGAACTGGCCCCTGCTCTGCAAATCCGAACTTCCTTCTGGTCTGCCATGTTTATTTCTCTTCTCAGCAGTGTCAACCCTGGTCCTTCTGATGATTCCCCTCCAAGCCGGCTTCATCTCTTCAGTCATGCCAACTTCTCCAGGGGGCAACCAGAGAACTGTGGGAAGAAGAATTGTTTTCCATCTCTCCCTGGCTTTCCTCCAAAACAGAGCTGCCCTCTGGGGAGACTGATTTGAGCTGATAAGCAATGTCTGGGGAGGAATTCCCGGCATCAATTCCATGTGGCTGAGCCCTTTAAGAGCTCAAGCTCCTGGACGTGGGGCTGTGGAAGGGCTCTTGCCTCACAGGTATGAGGCCCTGGCTTTAATTATCAGTGCTGGAGGGGGGAAAAGCCCATCCATACTGTGAGCCTCACAGAATCTGGAAAGTCATGAGCATGGCCTACAGACGAGAAGGCCGAGGCGTTGGGCTTTACTTAGTGTGTCTAAACTACACAGAAGATGGACAGAGAGCAGGGGTCTCAGCACAGGGGACCATCAAATCACCGACTTCGTGCTTTTTGAACTAGGAAATCATAGAACTTGGAGAAGCAGAGCTGGGCAACTCTTGTGAGGTCTTGAGACGCACACCTTGCTTTTCAGATAGGAGAGCTGCAGTGCTGGAGTGGCATCATAAGAAGGCTCACGATTATTATGGGGTGGACACCAGGTGTGGTAGCACAGTTTGGAAGGCCTTACAACACCTATTCTTCCAGACTTCCTCCCTTATGTTCTGCGCTGCTAGCCAGGCCCTCACCTGAGGCTCTGATCTGACTTTCACACACTGCCAGATCCTGAGGTGGAGACTGAGGGTATGCCTAGCTGCCTTCCAACTCATCTTCAATTCATGGTTATCAGACCTGCTGCTATTTTCTCCTCAGGGCCCTTCAGGAAGTTCTCTGATTCCATTCTCCTCTGGTTTTACAGCTAGGAATCTGACAGAAGAATCAGATCAGAGGATTCTCCGTTGAGTTTGGGTCGGGCTACCTGGAATTCTCACATCCCCGGGCCTAAATGCTACTGCTTCATGTGGGCACTCCATTCCAGACATACCTAAGGACAGCTTCCTGGGGTCCTTCAGGACTCGCTATCCCCCACCATTTCTCTTTCAGAGGTATAGCACACTTTTTCCTGGGGAATCTATTTATATTTATTCCATATAGAGAAGACAACAAACCAAATATTCTATTGGAGTCTGGCTTGGTGGACCAGGGAGTGTTTGGGGGATGCTTACAGGAGTTTGGGAAACTCAGACAGAGCACTACAATCTCTTCCTTCTCCAGCAACTGTTTGTGTTTGCAGATCCTTGGGGAGGAAGGTCCTCATGCACGTGCTCATGAGCCTCTCCCCCTCCCTTTCTACCAGAAAGTGTTAGTGAGCCCAATGTTGTGACATTTGCATCATAACTCCATTCTGACATGACAATAGCCATATCATACCTAGAGAACAATAAAGAAGAAATGGAGGTATCTAGACACAGTTAGTCAAAAAGACTTCTGAGAAGGTATATGTCTTTCTATTGTTCTCCTCAGGGACAAATCCTACCCAGGCATGGGGCCACTTTCTGCCTCTTCTACTCCTACCTGTAGAGCCTGTCAGGCTTCGATGCCCAGCTGATTGAAGCTTCTGGGATTTGGTATGGAGCCAGCACAGGCTGTGAGTGCTCCCCAGACCCAGGTCCCCTCCTCCTTGTGAGAGTCTGCTCTTTGGGCACCTTGTATATTTGCTTCCTGGTCTCCCTGCTGGATGAAGTTCTGAAGGGCAGGGTCAGGGCATTTTTATCTTGGGTACTGAGCCCAGAGTGTAGGGTGATACCCATTCACTATAATTGTTAAGAACGGGCTGTGTGGAGGGGCTTGAGAGATGGCTCAGAGGTTAAGGGCTCTTTTTTGCTGCTTTTGCAGAGGACCAGGGTTCAGTTCTACATATAATGGCTCATAACCATCCATAATTCCAGTTCTAGATGATCCAGTGCCTTTTTCTGGTTTTCCCAGACATCAGCCATACAAGAGGCACAAAAACATACATGTAGGCAAAACATTCATATACATAAGATAAACTAGTTAAAGCAAGCACACACACACACACACACTCCCAAAGATGGTAGGTGAAGACTGACACTCAGGATTGTCCTCTGAATGCCATATCTTTGCAGTATCACTCACAAACCTGCACTCACATACCCACACACACATACCTGCATTCACACACCTGCACACATATACCTGCACACACACACATACACAAAGAATGTAAACTATTTGAGCCAAGATGACACACCACATCTATGCTTATCCCTAGTCAGAGCGTGGTATCTTGTACAGCTCTGCCTCCCTGTCAGTCTGTGTTAGGTGTTATCGCTGATGGAATCATGGGGAGGGGGGCAAGGGTGGGGCATGGAGACGGGAAGCATGACTTTGACCATTTCCAGTTCTTTGTCCCCAATCTCAAGGTTGCCAAGATGTCTGCCTTTTTATGAAGTTGAAGTGTGATCTGGTATACATATCATACAATTATGCCCTTTCTGCGTATTTCCTTAATACCCCATCCCATACTTCTTTTGGGGCTGATGAAAATGTCAAGCCTAGGGAGTGGTGGGTACATGACTCTGTGAATAAGCAAGAAACCATTCAATCGTACATTCTAAGGGAGTGAAATGTAGAGTATGTCACTTATAACTCAACAGAGAGGTTAAAAATATGCATATTACAATCTCCAGAGACTACCTAATGCTTAATAATCATTACTCTTGTTAATTTTTCTATTTTTTCTAATGAAAGTTACTTTTGATGACTTAAATTCTATTAGCACCCTACATAACCGATCTCCTGGAGTTTTGCCCCCATCTCATGGGATCCTCCCAACATCTCGGCAGACAGAACTGTTGAGCATGTTGATGTTGACCATGCCAGGCCAGCACACCTCTTTTGAGGTCCTGTTTACAGACTGTAGGCTATAATCTTAACCTCTAAGGTGATGGTAATAGGAGGCAGATATGGCTTTTGTAGAGAAATGAAGTCATGGATGTGGGATTAGTATTCTCCTAGCAGTAGCCCATAGGGATTTCTTGTCCCTTGAAGTGACCTTGGAAGTCAGGAAGAAGACACCAAACTGTCTCTACCTTGATGTTAGCCTTTCAGCCCTGAGAACCATGATGAGGAAAGAAAACAATTTCTTGTTTGGACCACTGAGCCTGTGGTATTTTTGTGACAGTAGCTCAAACCAACTATGACAGCAAATTATAATGGAGACAGACAAACTGTGGTTTTTATTCAAGCCAGGACCACCAGACATAAGAAAGTTGAATATTATGCGTGTGTATGGCAGGAGTGGAGGACAGATGGTAAAAGGTCACTCGATGAAAGACCGCATGTCCGATGGGTTCTGTGAATATTAGTCTCCTGGGCAGCTCAGAGAAGGTCAACATCTCCAGCCATATTGAAATAGATGGGTACCCCAGGTAATAGCCCAGCAGAGATGGGTTCTGTAGATGTGGTTTAATTCCACTAACCTCACAGCTAAACTTGAAGCGTAGCAGTGAGGCAAGAAGGCGGCAACCACTGGACTGTGTCTTTGGCTGTGTGACTAGGGAGTATGATACTCTTCTTAGAAGAATCAAGTGTGGAAACGCTACCCATTGCAGTATAATCTTTGAGCACAGATCTGTGCAACTGCACAGGAGTGTGCATGTCACAATTGCTTTGTGCGTTGAAGAGAAGTCCTTTTTCATCTACCTGATTTTTTTTGAGTCCTGCTTTCCCTCCCTGCCAACTGGAGGGGCCATGATTGTCCCAGTGCCGTCATCCAACCTTACTGATCAATTATTTGGTTTTCTGACTGGAGTAGGGAGAAGAAGGAAAAGCACAACACAGACCCCTTTGGTTCTATCGAGTCAGGAAGTTTACAGTATTATGTGGGAGAAAGCAGAGCTGGCAAGGCAAGCTGTGTATTTGCTGGCTCCGCTTACAGAAAGCTGTTGATTTGCCAGCATTTAGCATTTATCCAGAGTAAAATATGCATTGTGTAAAATACACGATTTTAACCATTTTTCGGTTGATTCATGTTGAATTAAGTTCATTCACATTGGCTTGCAACTGTCAGTGAAGCCACCTCTGTAACCTTTCTATTCTCAAATGCAAACTCTCCTTCTCTACTCCCTAGAGATGCCCATCTAACTTCTCATCGCTCTAGATTTGAGGACTTCAGGGATCCTTTAAGTAGGAGGAAGTAATCTTTATCTTTCTATGTCTAGCTTGTTTCACTTAACCCCGTGTCTTCCAAAGTCATTCACACAGTATGCACCAGAATTCTTACCCATCTGGGGACTGTCTCTTATTCCAATGTATGTGTAGATCACCAGGACATGTCGGGAACTGTGGTATGTATTGAGCAGACCCATAGGACTGCTAAAGATAATATCTTTGCTGTCCCAGGGAGCCCTGGTTCGCAGTGAATAATTAAGCCAGTGTGGCACTGAGTGATGGCAACAGCGGCTGGAGTAGCGCCACGCTCTGCGAGCTGCTCTACTCAGGGATTTGGGAGGTGACCAACTAGTGCTCCCTGTCAATTGTTCATTTCTCTATGCGTGTCTTGAACAGATGGAGACAACAGTGAGCTAGCTGGGCGTCCACTTTCTCTGTGGCACTAAGAAGGCTTATCGTTTTTTTCCTGTTTTGTGCCATGATGTCTATGCCTCAGCATCCCCACTCTCTCATTAGTACTTGTGTTTGTGCATGTGTGTGTACATGAGTGTCTAGGTGTGCATGTGTCTCTGTCATTGTTCTGTCAACTTAATTCCTTTTCGCTCGAGGCTATTGATCGATTTCACCCAAACCTCCTTTCCTCTTGGTCTCCTGTGATCTCAGTCCTTTTCTCCCTCCCCCTTTCTCCTGCCTCTGTCTGCTCGGTGGATCCGGAGCAGAGAGATGAAAGTGCTCTGGGTGCCTCATCCTTGTGTGGTAGTGAACCTGAGGGCATGCCTAAATTTCTCAGGGTTTTTGGGTTTTCTTTAATCCGGTCTTGTTTCTCTTTGAATTTGCCACTTTTTAATTTTATTTATTTATTTATTTATTTATTTATTTATTTATTTATCTCTTGGCTTCTTGGCTCAGTAGAGATTTAAGGTCTGATAAGGTGGGATTTATTATGTTTGTTGATATTGAGAATACTAATTATTATTTGCAATGAATGAAGATGTCTGAAAGGTCTCATCCCCCACAGGACACTGTGAGCTTGGCACCTGAGGCTACCCTCTCTCCAAGGGACATCTAAGCAGAGTGCAGCTCGTGGCCATGATTCCTCACCAGACTCTTCCCTCGCCTCCAGGCCCTATTACAGATGAACTCAAACAATCTCACCAATGCGTTTCCTCAGTGGCTGCTGTGAAACTTTGCTGCGTGTCTGCCCTTTGGGTGTCTGCCTTTTCTTGCTCTCAGTAGTTCCAGAGAGGGATCAGGCACAAAACAAGAAATAAGTCACAGTTCTGATGCCTGGATGGCATCAGTGATGTGGGAGGCAGCTTCGTGAAAGAAGGAATAAAGAGGAACTCTGGGCAGGCTCCTGTACTGTGGGTAGGCGGGGTTAGGGCTAAAGAACTTGAGAGATGGGTGATTGATGTATCAGGTAGTACTTTGGCGTGGGCACAGCCTGGAAAGGGTGCGCTGGTGAGAAAGTGAATGGTATATCCCTCTCTGTCTTCAGTACTTCCTACAGTTCAGGAACAACCTGGCAACAGAGGTCAACCTTGAATTCCAACCTCCACAGTCAATGTTTGCCTTGGGGCAATGTGGAGCCATTAAGGATGATGGAGAGGGGATGATGGGGAGAGGACAGGATGACACAAGGTTTCACAGCACGCACATACTTTTAAGGGGTCAGACTGCAGGAGGGGAGACCCTGAACCAGTCTCTCATGACAGACTGAGATGACGGTTGGAATCGGGGGTCTGGAGAGGGGTGGGAGGCTCACTTCCTACTGTATCCATGGGTAGAAGAGTGGGTAAAAAAAAGTATTCCTTCACTGATCAGGCAGTTACGGGGGGTGGGAGTAACCCTTTCCCAGCCCTGTGTTTATTGTTTTCTGTCATGGTATATTTTCAGTTACACAGTGCATCAAACTCTGCCTACCTCAAACCCTGCCCCTGAGGCCAGCGTTTGCCTGTGAATGCATAGCCAGAGACCCTCAGCCCTCAGCTTCCTAGCAGACTAGACCCAGCTAGCTGGCTGAGCCAGGCTCCAGCACAGGCATGTGTGTTGTGGAGGAAAGGCTAAAGCAGGGAAATCAAGGCATGTTAAGAAGTGGGAAAGCAGCCATGCGGGGTGGCTCACACCTGTAATCCCAGGGAGGCCAAGGTAGGAGGATCAATGAATCCGAGGCCAGCCTGGTTTACAAAGTGAGTACAGGACAGCCAGGGCTACACAGAGAAACCCTGCCTCGAAAAGCCTCCCTTGGAAGTTGAGTCAATCCTAGAAGCCACACCCAGGCTTCAGACCAGTCTACCTGATGCTCAGGCAGCTCTCTCTCTCTCTCTCTCTCTGTCTCTCTCTCTCTCTCTGTCTCTCTCTGTCTCTCTCTCTGTCTCTGTCTCTGTCTCTCTCTGTCTCTCTCTCTCTGTCTCTCTCTGTCTCTCTCTCTGTCTCTGTCTCTCTCTCTCTGTCTCTCTCTCTCTGTCTCTCTCTGTCTCTCTCTCTCTCTCTCTCTCTGTGTGTGTGTGTGTGTGTGTGTGTGTAAGCTGCTGGTGAGATCAGCTTCCAGTGGTTGGAAGAGAAAGGTCCTCTGTCTCTGAGGTGGGGAGAGGTATTAGTATGTAGGATGAATCAGAGAGGAACCACTAGAAAGTTCCATCTGTCCAGAGATGCCAAGAGAGACTTTGGGGTACAGGACCCCTACAGTCAGAAACCTAGGCTCCTCACCCTTCGATGTGGCAACTCAAGTACGAGTGCTGCTGTGAGCTGCTTACTCAGGCAGCAGGAATGGAGCATGCTGGGAAGGTGGCTCCGTTGCTCTAATGCTTGCTCCGCAGGCATGAGGACCCAACTTGATCCCCATCTCCCATGTAAAAGCAAATGTGGTGGTGCAAGCCCGTAATCCCGGCACTGGAGAAGCACAGAACCCTGGGGCTCACTGGCCAGCCAATGCCAATCTAGCTTCAGTGAGAGATCTTGTCTCAGAACTGAGGGTAGAGAAGGATTATGAAAGACATCTGATGTCATCTGATGTCAACCTTCGGCCTACCCCCCCCACACACACACACAAACACACTCACACACTCAGACAGTCATACACACATATACACATAGACTCTCACACACATAGACACACAAACACATAGACATACTCACACACACTTACCCCAAGAGCATGAGCATATATACACACATACACAGATACAAACATACATGCATATATACCATGAACCAGTTTTACACCAATCCGGGTACTGTGAACCACAGAGAGCAAAGCAGATGGAGTCTGCCTCCCTGAAAGCCATGGAAATCACAGCTCATGCTTAGAAGATGTGAGCAGACTTCGAGTTTTCCAGCACCCTTTATTACTCATGGTCTTCCCAAAGCATCCTGGGACAATCGCCTTCCCAAGGAAGATGACAGGTGGCTGTTAGCCTAAGTTCAATGAGCTGATGCTGGCCTTCTAGAGCCCCCACTTCATGTCTCCTTTCTCAAGGAGCAGAGGTGATCACGTCAAGTCAAGTAGAACCACTTTGTAAACTACACTGTGCTAACCGCAATGTGGTTCTTATCGAGAGGGAAAGAAAGCAGGGGTGAGCTGGTCTGAAGGTGGGCTGATGTGGAAACAGCCCCCTAGGTGTGTACAGGCCTGTCTTTGGTGGGGCAGTGTCCTGTGCTTCCCTGCACCCCCAAGTGCATGCCACTGTGGTTTCCCTCTGATCTTCTTGATGCGTTTGTTTTGGAAACCAGAGGGCTAAGCTTGTAGCAGTGAAGATGCTCAGGGTGCAGGCAGGGGCCTCAGACCCCTCTGCACACAGGAACTCATCCTGTCACCTCTTGTGTACCATCTATAACCCTAAAAGACTGCCTTGTCATCTTATCTCGCGACAGAGGTTTTAGCAGTCCCTTCATTAAACCTGGAGAACAAAGGCTGCCGGGTGAGGGTCTCAGAACATCCAAACAGCCTGTCACCCCGAGTGTGAGGCTGCGGCTGTCCAGAGAGGCTGTGCGCTGTTTACAGATGAAAGAGATAACCATGTAGGAAGGTCGCAGGATGTCTTCTGTCCACCCTGAGGTGGGGGAAGGGAGTCCCCTGACCACCCCGATGCTCCAGCTGTTCTGGAGGCCTTTCTTAAGCTTCTCACAGAGGAATTCAGCAGGGCCAGTGGTAGAAGAGGAGGGAATTAGAAGGGGGTCCCCAAAAAACCAAACAGTGAAAAAGGGAAACTTTCTAGGTGTGTCCATGGATGCCAGGGGAGGCATAGGAAGTGGGAATAGTGGTGACATAGTCTCAGCTTCAGTTGTCCTCACTGAGCGAAACGTACAGATTCCTGCCCTACCCTCCCTCCTACGGCAGGAGCCCTCTCTATATTATAAGAGACACAGAAGACCCAGAGGCCACTTGGACACCACCAGTGATGGGAGACCAAGATAGTCTGTCCGTTTGCAGAGCAGAGCTGGACCTTGGCTTTGTTCTCGACATCACTCGGCAGAGTCAGGAACTTTCTAGTGGGTGTGAGATTATGGCTCCCACTAGAGCTGAGGATGGCAATGGTCACTACTGAGGACAAAGACTGATTGTGCTCTTCGCCATGCCTTCATCCCCAAAGGGCCGTTGGCTTATCCTAACCATCTGTGAGCTGGGTGTTTAAGCTCGTCTTATTTTGTTGGCTAGACATCCACAGTGAGGGTGCTGTTACAAGGTTCCCGTTCAGCGATCATGAGTTGGGAGAAGAAACATAAAGAGAGCTTCGAGAAGCCATGAGGTCCCCGTGTGTGCAACTAGTTACAAACATAGAAAAGATGAGCAAGGATTTGAGAGCCACAGTGTGGCAGGCGGGTATGAAACTAAGGTCTCCCCGAGACTCTACTATGGAAGACTTCTGGATCTTCTAGGCTTTTGGTCCTCAGCTCAAATTTAGGGGCTGCCAAAGGGTAGCTTATTTTGGGAATACAATGATATGTAGCAAGTGCTGCATTGACATCCTGCTACACTTTCTGGTGTCTATTATCCTTGCAGTAAGACAGTTCTATGCCTACCCAGGGCTATCAGACACATGGCCTTTTCCTTAATCAAAGAGGCCTGTCCGCCATCAGCTTAGGATGCACTCTTAGGCAGACCTCAGGCTCCTGCAGGGTCAGCTGATGACTGACCCTCCTGTGGGGGCCAGCTTGTCCTGACCCTGTCTTCAACGAGTCCCAGGCTTTATCAAGACCTCCCAGTTCTGATAGCATGGGAAGCAGCATAGGCTAGGCCAGCACCTTCCACCTCACGTTTCAGCACCGCATCCTGCTTTCTACAGTATGGCCGCACATGCCTGGCCATACTGATCTTACGAATCCAGCCCCAGTGTTACAACATCCTCTAGGACAATTGTGGTTACTCATTTCTCCCTTCAGCCCCAGCACATGTCTATTGGCCATTCATGGTTTGCTCCCTGGGAGCAGCTGTACCCATGTTCTATTGATAGACCCTGCTGCTTCTCCTTCCAGACCCAGTTTAGATGTTCTGTCCTTGAGGATGTGCCTGGACTTCCAGCCGTAGCCCCTCTGAGCCAGAACAATACACAGAAATGCACACCACATACAGTAACATCACACATACTACATAACCACAAATAACATATAATAGCCCACATGTATAATGTACACAATACATGCAATGCATACCACACAGAAGTACATTATGTAGAAGACACACGTAATAAATACAACACTCAAACCATAACACATCTACAACATATGCTGTACTCGTTAGGATTATCATTGCTGTGATGAAACACTGTGACCAAAGCAACTTCTAGAGGAAAGGGTTTATTTGGTCTATGCTTCCACATCATTGTTCATTGTCAGAGTAAGTCAGGACAGGAACTCAAGCAGGGCAGGAACCTACAGGTAGGAGCTGATGCAGAGGCTGTAGAAGGGTGCTGCTTTCTGACTTGTTCGGCCTGCTTTCTTATAGAACCCGGAAACACCAACTAGAGTGGTACAACCCACAATGCTCATCAATCCCATCAATCACTAGTTAAGAAAATGCCCTACAGGCTTTCCTGCAGCCCAGTCTTAGAGAGGCATGTCCTCAATTGTGGCTCCCTCCTCTTTGATGACTCTAGCTTGTGTCAAGTTGGCATAAAACTATCCAGGACACATACTGTACACATGTGATATGTATCACACATTACATGTGCCATATAGATTACATATAGTACATACAATATGTACAACATGTAATATATATAGTATACAACGAATACAACACAAAAGAAGCAACAGATACATGTGACACACAGCATACATACAATGAACGTCACACAGAACACATTCAGTGCTAAGTGCACAGCATACAATATATAAAGTATGCACAACAAATGACATAGGACAAGCCATATGTGTGGCATAGATGCAGTATATTCAACATACATGGAACACACAGCCTACATTCAGTGGACAGACAGCATACACATCACATATGACACACACAACTCACAGCCTCAATAGTTATCCTGGCCATGGCAGTGCTCCGGAGTGAAGGGAGCTGCTGGTCTGTACTCCCAGCTCAGTGAGAGGCTGGTCTGCTCCCAGCTAAGGTGAGGGACCACCCGGGCTTGAGCAGTAGCTCCTGCTCTGCCCCAAAGCCCATCTCTCCTGGATGTTTTTAGGGCCTGAAGATACCAATAACATGGGAGCCCGTAGGAAGCAGGCATGGGGCACATTAGGCTTTGTGATGTTTTCTGATGAAAAGGTACCAATGTGCTCTTTGCGCTTCTCAAACCGCCTTCTTCACCTGCTGACTGGCACCCAAAGTATCAGATACAGAGCAAGGAGTATGAAAACTAGATTATAGAATCTGATGAGGAGAGTGATCAACCATGGCTCGGCCTATATGTTTGTAAATGTAGGCTTAAGATCCTACCCAAGGTTGAATCCCTCCTGATCACAAAGTAGCTTTCTTCAAACCAGGGAAGAGCCAAAATATCTGAGTTTGCAGCCCAGCTGTGCCATTTATCTATTGTATGACTTTGGGTAAATTCCTCAGCCTTGCTGAATTCATTTTCTTATGTGTGAAGTGCACATAGCAACTACACCTACCTACTGAAGGATGACATGCAACCAAGTGGATGATAGGCCTAACAGTGTCCAGAACACAGTAGGTACCTTAGGCGAACTTAAGGAGCAGTTAAACATGAAACTATACATTCGTCAGTTCCTGGTTCAGATGGAGTATTCCAGAAAAATCACTTCTTCATCCTGCTATTTTATTTAACAAGTAGAATTTCTTTTTTAAAAAAGATATTTATATTTTCTTTTTTAATGTAATTTATTTATTTTATATTAATCACAGGTTAGGTACTTTGTATCCCAGGCGTAGCCCCCTTCCTCATTCCCTCCCACTCTCCCCATCCCTCCCTGCCTCCCTCCAAGTCCACTGATGGGAGAGGACCTCCTCCCCTTCCATTTGATCCTAGTTTATCTTGTCTCTTCAGGGCTGGCTGCAATGTCCTCTTCTGGGATCTAGCTAGGCTGTTACTCCCGGGCATGTGGGGGGGAGGGTCAAAGAGCCAGCCATTGAGTTCATGACAGAAATAGTCCCTGTTCCCCTTACTAAGGTCTCCAGTTGGATACTGAGCTACCATGGGCCACATCTGAGCAGGGGTTCTAGGTTATATCCATACATGGTCCTTGGTTGGAGAAACTGTCTCATAAAAGACCCCTGTGCCCTGATCTATTTGGTCTTTGTGGAGATCTTGTTCTCCCCAAGTCTTACTAACTCCCCCTATTTTCATTATTATTCCCTGCCCTCTGCTGAAGGCTTGGTTGTGAGTCTTAATATTTGCTTTGATACATTGCTATATTGATTCTTTCAGAGGCCCTCTTTGGTATGCTCCTGTCCTGTTGCTTGTTTTCTCCTACAATCAATGTCCATCCCATTTG
>CM053755.1:22161772-22394243 GCA_028658305.1 Pachyuromys duprasi
ATATACATGAGTGACCCCAAAAATTCAACCAGAGAACTCCTTCAACTGATAAACACCTTCAGTAAAGTGGCTGGATACAAAATCAACTCAAAAAAAATCAGAAGCCCTCCTGTACACCAAAGACAAAAGGGCCGAGAAGGAAATTAGAATTTCTTTTAATAAGAATTACTTTTTTATGCACAATTATGCCCATTTTACAGATTGTGAGATCGGGGCTCAGATAGAGTGAGTACTTTTCCACAGCTATGCCACTTGTGAATGATGGAGTCAAAGCTCAAATCTAGGCCTTCTGGTTTTGACACCCCACAGAGTTGCTGCCATGATAATGTCCATCTGTGAGTTTATTTGCCTCTTCCACCAGATTTTGAGCCCCTAGAGACAAGGACTTGGATGATTTACGTTTGATTCAGGCAGCCTTCATACAAAGACAGGCCCAGAATAAGTGCCTAGAGAATGTATTTGTTCAACAAATGGGTCAATGAACATGGTCAATGAAGACTTTCACCCTCTCTGGGTTTTCAAGTTCAATAGTCAATCAACAAAATCAGACGGTTTTCATATGTTCCTTTTGGGGATGGTCTTCCTGGCTCCTTTGCTTGTCCCCATCACAACAGCATGAGTCCAGGATCCAAAATTTATTGTGCCTCTTTCACTGTGTTTCTCCTCCTCGTATTGGGGTTTGGGGGAGGAGGGGACATCTGTAAGGCAAGGCCCATGGAGGATATGGTGTTTGTCCTGAATCATAAAGCGTGAGGGGGGCTAGCAAGGAAACTCCCGTCTTTTCATGTGGAGATAACACCACCAATGTCTAAGATTCTAGGGGGTTCGGCCCTGAACAGCTTTTTATCTTTTTCTTGTCTGTGTAGACACAGACTCTTCATTCAACTCTATCTCCCTCTGGTCATCTATCATCCATCTATTCATCAACCCATCCATCAATCCATCCATCTGTCTAACCATCATCTAGCCATCTACCTATTCATCAATCTATCTATTATGCATCCATCATCTGGCTATCCATCTACCCTTCATCCAACTTTCCATCCATGCAGAGAATATTTACAGAGTGCAGACATTGCCCTGGTACAACCCAGAGGTACACTTAGGACAGTGGAAGAAAGCTACAGAGACAAAAATATAATGTCTACAGTGAGACTCTAAATTCTCAGGTACTCTAATAGTCAGTTTGTGGAGTTCCTGAGCTCATGGCCTAAGTGATAAATTAAACAACATACCTCCAGAATGAATCTAAGTGGGCTGGATTGTTGACAAGGAATTGGAGGAGACTGTGATCTTATGTCTTCTTGTGGAAGAGCTGAGTTTTGAATCTGAGCTTTGGGGACACTCGGTATCTAATGCCCTGAGACCTGTGCACTCACAGTCACTCAGAAAAGAATTCCTCCTGATAGACATAAGAAGGCCCAGAAATGACTCTTCCCTCCCACCCAGCCCATACCCTGATTGACACTGCTTCTTGCTATCTGGAGGCTGTAGCCTGTGTTTCTCTGCACTAGCAGCCTGTGCCCAACTCACCACACACACAGACCCCTTGTTCCTGGAATCCAGGCGGCTGCTTGGAGCCACTGCTGGAAATGGCCTCCCAACAGATGTGCCTTTAATTTGTTTCCGGGTCATTGGCCCCTGTGCCCCAAGGAGGCCGCCTCCCAGGCAGGAGGCCCCAAAATAGCTGTATATGTGTGTCCCTGGATAGGGTTATCCATCACTGCCCGGCCTCTGCCCCTGGATGCCTCTTTCTTGCTGCTGGCTCTAATCGGACCACTTGGTGTGGAGCAAGGAAGCTGGTTTTGTCGCCTCGGGTTATGGCCCCTCAAAGGGCCAATTGTAACCACATGGAAGGGTGGGCCCTGGCCTAATCCTAGGTCAGCCGGAGAGCCCTTTCTACAAGGATGCAGGAAGGTCTGCAGAGATCCTACCATGCAGGCTGTGTGACACACAATGGCAATCCTTTCCTTCAGCTCTGGTCCATTTATTTTTTTTTTTAGACGTTTTTCTTTAAGGTATGTGTATGCTTGTGTTCTGTGTGGGGGTATGTACACATGAGTGGAGGTACATGGAGAATCCAGAAGAGGGAGACAAGAGTTGCAAGTAGCTGTGAGCAGTCCAATACCAAGTGCTGGGAATTGGGGTGAATTGGGGTCTTCTGCAAGAGCAGTCATGCTCTTAACCACTGAGCTATCTCTCCAGCCTCCTGGTCATTTTCTTAATAGTGTATGCCATGAGCACCTACTACATGTCATGCAGGGTACCATACCCTTCTTCTGCATCATGGTTAACTCTCTAGTTTTCTGAGAAATCCTATGTGTAGCTCATCTCTTATCTTACCCAAGGGGAAACAGTCTAAGAAAGCTAGTCTTCCCCAACCTGAAAAAGAATGAAAAAGATAAAGATCTCTATGGCTGAAACAGAGGCTTCCTCAGAATGACACAATTTCCCTGGCTTCTCCCAGAGCAGCAAAGGTTGCACAGGGTAGGCATTCGCTAAATCTGAATCTTTCTTCTCTATCTCTTTGTCTGAAATGGGGTCAATGCACAATAAAACTACCCGATGGGATTATTTGAAGGTTAAATATGGCAACTCAGTCTGGGGAGATGACTAGTTAACTGCTGTTCAAGCACGAGAACTTGAGTTTCAGTTCCAGAATTGAAAGAAAGAGAAAGAGAGAGAGGAAGGAAGCGAGGGAGGGAGGGAGGGAGGAAGGAAGGAAGGAAGACAGGAAGAAAGAAAGAAAGCCAGGCTGGGGTGACATATGTTTGTAATGCTCACACTGGGAAGGCAGAGACATCAGAGTCACTGGGACCCCTGCACAGCCAGCTTAGTCTAATCAGGGAGTCCCAGGTCCCAATGAGAGACCCAGGTTCCAGTTTTGTGCCCCAACATAAGGTAGGTATCCTTCAAGGAACAACATCCCAGGTTAACCTCCAGCCCCTCAAACACACGTGCAAACATGAGCATGTACACTTGCACACATGATTGCATACATGTGTATATACACACAAAATAAAACATATATTTGGGAACACTGAGCCTAGCACAGTGCTTGATATACGCACATAGGAAAAGTTCAGCCAGTGGCCGGTTTACAAGAATCGCAGGAGCCAACCTGCACATTTACACTGCAGAGGGTCAGAGAAGGCACTGAGACCTGACCCTCCATTTCAAAAGAGAACAAAACACAGAGCCTGGCCAGTTCTGTGTCATTCCAACAAGCCAGAGAGGGGATGTCAAAGAGACTACCTCCAGATGTGCTCGGCAGATCAAAAGCACAGCTCCAATCATGCCATCAACACTTCTCCACAACGGATGGTAGATGGCTGGGCTCGGCACTGCCTATCATGTCAATTACGAAGTCTTTATCTTGGCATCTGAAGGAGGTCTTTATAATTTGGTGCCAGAGTGGATAACCAGCCTCACTTCCCATCTACCCCCACCCCCTATGATAACACCCTTCCAGCTGGAATATTCCACGTACTCTGAACTTTTCTTGCAATTTCATGTTTATCAGCTTTTTAAAGGTGTTTTCCGAGCATGAACTGCTCATATATGTGTTTTCTCTCCCTCCCTCCCTCTACCCCCCTCCATCTCCCTCCCTCCAGTTTCTGTTTGTACACCTTACTCGGTTTCCTAGGAAAATTGCATTTTCCACATCTCATCACCATCCCAGGGTAATCACTCCAGCTCTGTGTTTACAAATAATTTGTCTTTTAACTTATGTCCTAAATCAGGGGCCAGGTCTGTGCAGTTCAAGTCTGACACACTGCCTGATTTTGTCAATAAAGTTTTATTGGGACACAGGCATGCTTCCGTGTTGGCCTGTTATCTATGGCTGTCTGCACATTGCCACACAGTTGCTTCTGGGGTCACAAGGTGCCCAATCCTATAGCTTTTACTCTCTTCCTTTAATGAGAAAACATTCAGCCACTCTCTCAGTCTGTTCAAATCACTTTTTATGTCCTCTCATGCCCATCTCACTGGCACAATGCCAGGTCAGCACCATATGGTATTTTTCTCTGCCTGTGAGTTTGTCATGATCCTCGTCCAGTGCAAGGAGTGACCTGCTGTTACCTTTTTCCCCAGAATTACCTAATGCCCATTAAAGAGAATGTTTCCTCCCACAGCACCAGCTGACTGCCTGCTGCTGAACTGCAGGCTTGCTATAGCCAACTCCAGCTTCCCTTTTTTCCTACCGTCTCTTGTCCCAGACTTCGGGGCATAGGGACAAAAAGGACAATAGACAGAGGTCCTCTCTCTCACAGCTCCTGGTTCAGTATTGGGTGTTAAGATCTAGGAGTGCAGTCAGCTCCCATCGTACTCACATTCTGTTTTGGTGACTGTGCCTCCTTAATAATTGTATTTGTCACCCCCACATCAGAGGCAGCGGTGTGTGTGTGTGTGTGTGTGAACATGTCCATAGAGTAAAAAATTCCAATCATCAAATGTGCCCACTCCCAGTTAAAGTCATCAATGTGAACTCTGGATTTTTCCACATCTCATACTGTAGTCTATGTAAGGCCACTATATATATATATATATATATATATATATATATATATATATATATACCTTTATGCTTCTCGTTGGTATTTTGGTGTTTAGAAATGGACTCCAAGCACCTTGCTGAAATGCCATCCACTGTTCTTAAGCACAGGAGTTGCAATGGTTGCTGATGTCAGACAGTTCTTTCTTCAGACATGTGCTGTTGGCTGCAGTTCAGTGTAAGTGGGTCAACAACTACCACATACGTTATCTTTTCCCAGGAACACACATCTGACAGTCTTATGCATTGCGTGTTGATGAGACAGTGACAGGATCCTCACAGTAAACTGTGTGTTGTCCCAGGAGCTACTGTGGGTATAGTTGGCAACGGTTTGAACAATGATGACAGTGAGCTGTTTAGCCGTTTGCCAGCAGAATGTGAAGCCTCCAGGAAACACCGGGACCCCGAAGGATTTAAAGGGGCCAATGCTTTGCCCTCTGTGGTTGTTGAGTCCTGCTCCTCTCTTTCCAATAAAGCAATGAAGCTGGGCTTGGTCGATCTAGAAAGATGGGCCACAGGAGGTCGTGTGTACTGAAAGTGGCAGCCGGCTGGTCGTCTGAAGTTCTGTGGAGCCAGGAGTGTCTTCCTCATCCTCTCACTGCCTAATAGCTGCACAATCAGGAAACTGGATCAGATGATAGATATTCACCAGCCCTGAAACTCTTACTGGTTTCGACATGCCAAGATTCAAGAAAAAAAAAAAAGATGCAAATCTTTGCATTCCGGGAATGGTATCATTTGTGCACTATTTCCCCTAAAGCCAGTTCAAAGTTCACGCAGATCTTTATTCTTTCCCCAATGCCCTGATTTTTAGATGTCACAAGCATATATTGAGTAACTATGATACAGCATAAAAAAAAATCAATGACTTTCAAAGCAAAATGAAACAAACAAACAAAACCCAATCATATCAGCCAGGTAGTGTTCTAAAGTGTTTTGTATTGACGGTCTTGGCAATGATTTTGTGAGGTAGCTACTACAATTAGCTTATTTCACATGTAGGGAAACTGAGGCATGTGTGTTTAATGTGTTTTTCCAAACTGGCATGGCTGGTAAGTGGGCACCATGGGATTCTGGCCTCTATCTTCATCTAACCCCTAAGGACCTTAGGGTCCATGTTCCCACCTCTTGCTTCAACCAAATCTCATTGCTCACTGACTGACAGAAGGGACATCCCTTGAAAGGAGTTAGTAATTACAAGTCTCAGGCTGGGTAGCAGGCCTGCTGAATAAGACGTGCGTTTACGAACACATACACACACACACACACACACACACACACACAGATTCACTTTTACCTATGTCTGAACCGTATCCTTGAAAACCACATGACCTTCCTGTGGCTGATAAGAAAGCCAAGCTAGTTGGATCAAATACACTACTTAAGCCTCATGGGAAAAAACACAGAGGTAGAGATCTGGATTTAGACCCAGTATGCTGGTGCCAGAGCAGGATTGTCTTCTATGACACTCATGGTTTTTAAGGAAAGTGGAAACTTTATTGAGTTTCAGGATCAGTCATGTGTTTGTGAGATGAAGCACTGGAGAGGGAGGCCCTCCAAGGTGGGGGAGGGGCAGTGTGTACTGTTGGCCGGCAGCAACCCTCTGTCTGGGAACTCAAAACCCTAGTGCTGGATCACAAAACCCACCCACCCTGTCAGGCATAGCGGGGCCAAGAACAGACCCGAGATCTACTAGGCAGTTTCACAGAAGTGGCTAGTGACAGATAGGAAAGGGATGAGGCGTGACGGGGGCTGTGCGCCTCCGGCCAGGAGCAAGCACAGGAAGTGTTGGGATGCCACCCAGGAGGGTCAGCCTTCTTATTGAGAAAAGTCTTCCCAGGAGGCAGCCAGCCTGATTTCTGTGGCTTCTTGCCCAGGGACCAGCTGCTTGCATCTTTTAGCCTGCACAACCCAGGACTAGGGAACTCCTTCCATGCCAATTCAAGCTAACCTTGTATCTGATGCTTAAGATCCCAGAACCAGAAAAGCATTCTGGGAAACTAGCTAGGGTTCCAGATTCTGCTGTGGAGACATGGTTTAAATCACTAAGCCACTTACTATCACTTCAAATATGGGGAGCCAGTATCTGGTCCAGGTTTGAGGGCTGGGCATGAACCACCTAAGCTTGGGTGATGTTCACAAAGGAGGGTCTTGAGAGCTGGGTAGAATTGTATGCTGTATGTGAACCCCCAAGAGCCTTGAAGATGAGCACCTGGGAGAAGCCTATGGAAGGCAGATGTTGGCTGCACTTTCTAGGGATGAGTTGAGGACACAGGGAGAGGCAGGAAGGAAGGCTGAAAGCAGACAAGAGTACGGAGAAAGAGGACCACAGTATGTTCATCAGCAGTACTCTCTGGGATGAGGGAGCAGGCAGGGGCACCGCTTGAAAGCTCGAGGCATACACCCAGGGTTACAGCAGAGCTCTGAGCTGGCCTGCAAGCAGGCTCAGGAGGAAATAGGCACGTTGGGGTCATGCTTCTCTGGGGTGCTCCCACAGAACCAGCCCCACCCACTGAGGAACACATGGCTTTGCGTGAGCCTTACTTTTTCTTTGTTAAAAAATGGGATGATGAGGATGGACTTTCCATTTGGATCAAGTGTTTCCGTGCTTGGAAGAGAGGCAGCAAGGCCCGGCACATGGAAGAAGATAGTTAAGTCTTCTTGAAGGGCAGGAATCCATTTTGGGCTTCTAAGGCAAGCCATTCGCACCTCGAGTGAAATGCATTGCTTGAGTGCCTATGTGTAACCTGAGGCCAACCGGGATTCCATTTCTACGTGCTATGCTCTGCTGTGAACCAGACCTTCCGGATTTCACAGGCAGCAGCTATTTTCATTTCCCCTCCTCCTCCTCTCTGGGCTAGCATTCCCAACCACTTTGCATGAGATACAGAAAATTCAGAAAGGTTAGGTGAGGACCTGAGGCCACCTAGCTCCCGAGTAAGAGGACCAAAATACTTTTCTCCAAATCCCCATTCATCTCCTTCTAGGATGAGCCACGAAGGCTTTCAGAGGGCGGCATCTGAGCTGCTGCTCCCAACCCCGACCTTCACAGACAAGGGGGTCTGGAGAAGATGGTCCCAGGCCTCTGGCCCTGCTTCAGGCCCTGGAGTTGCTAGACCTCCTTGTGTTCACTGAGCCCACACACAGGGTAGGTGCTGCCCCAGCTCCTGTGGGCAGCACCCCTCCTCTGGAAAGGCTAATCAGCTGCAGCTAATTGAATCCCGCCTGTCGCCCAGTCTCTCGCCCAGTTTAGAACACATGTCCCCTCCTCCTTCAGCCCTTTCTTGAATTCTGTGATCTCAGTACTTGAAATCACCTTTAATTTCCTTCAGGAACGAACAAGCATTTAGAGGTTTGGTTTCAATTACGCACACACACACACACACACACACACACAAGGTTTGACCCAAATTTCAAACCAAATAAATTAGGAAACTACAGAGCTGGGGATACGAAGCAAGGAAGAGGCTAGGTTGAACTCATTCACTTGGGAGATGCGGCCTTGTTTGTGCTGGTCCCAAGGCCTCCCTGCCCACCTGTCCGCCTGCCCGGCCTCACTACCTAGAGACTCAGTTCTTGTTCCTTATTGCCAAGGGCTGGCTGGTTACCCATCTTACTCTTCAGCCACTTGTATCTTTTTTTCCTTTTGACATTGTTCTGTTTTGACCTGGAATGTTCATACCAGAATCCTCTCTGCCTGCCCAGAAGTTCATGGAGACATCAGAGACCTTCCTCCTCCAGGAATCTGCTTTACTGGTTGTAGGCTTTGGTTACACACTTCCTCCAAACTCTCACAGAAACAGTTCCAGTTGCAGAATTTAGCACATTGTTTTCTCCAGTAGACTGTGAGATTCTTGAGGGCAGGTTTTTATTTGATTATGGGAAGGGACGGAGGGAGGGACGGAGGGAGGGAGGAAGGAAGGAAGGAAGAAAGGAAGGAAGGAAGGAAGGAAGGAAGGGCAGGCAAAGGGAAGAGTCAGGGAGAGAAGGAGGAAGAGAAAGAGGGAAGAAAATTTGTAAGTTTCTGAGGCATTTCAGGAAGTGCCCTGGTCATGCTTGCGTGGGGTGGGCTGTTTCAGAAGAGCAAATGAAGCTAAACTGATTCTGACACTCCTGGGAAAGAAATCTATTTACCAAGTAAGCTACAAAGTCTTGATGATGTGGTGACTATTAGAATAGTCACTCTCTGTCTCATCCCCACGATGAATGAATGAACACACACACACATGCACACACACACATATGCCCCATACACACATACAGACATACCATACACATACAAACACACCACACACATCTACACACACCATATCCACACACATACTATACACTATAGACATACATACACACCACACACATACATACACATATATACACCACACATACATGCACACACTAAACACACACATACACACTACACATAAACATATAGACACACCACATATTTGAAACACAGCCTGGCCCACCACTAACTCACTAACTCTCCTTTCCTTCTCATCATGCATGGATTTCTTGCTAAGTTTGCAGGGTTTGTCTGTGGCATCCAGCATTAAGGGCACAGAACTCTGAGAAGATTCAGGGAGAAGGAAGTTCATGAGTGGTACAGGAAAGGGACATCTGAGATCACAGGAGGCATCCAAGGCTATCTGGGGCATCCAAGAGAGCTTCACTGGAATAAAGAGTTTCATGGGTAGGAAGGAAGGAAGGAAGGAAGGAAGGAAGGAAGGAAGGAAGGAAGGAAGGAAGGAAGAAAGGGAAGGAGGGAGGGAGGGAGGGAGGAAGGAAGGAACCCTGGACTGAACCTGGAGGGTGAGAGAGCTCCTGAGGCCATGTGCCTAGAATGGAAGAGTGGCATGGTGCAGGCAGGGAGACCCCCTTAGACCCCCCCTTGTCCTGCCTTAGCTCCATCCAGACATTCCTTTCCCACTGAGGCCCTGATCTTTCCCTTCCCAGGAGTCCTGTCCCATGGGTGAGTCCTAGCCCAGGTGTCACCCTCTCTGTTTATGGCTGCCATCCTGGTCTGCTTTCTTTCCAAGTGTGAACCCTTGCTCCTAGTCTGTGGTTCTCTCTGAAACAGGTGATATATCCTTCAGGCTCTCCCCTGAAGAGCTGGCTGGGCATTCAAGAGCCTAACTTGCATGTGCTCAGCTGTAAATACCAGTGTATGGAGCAACAGGCCACAGAAATCAATCCACACCATCAACAGAGTCTTTTCCTCTCCCAGAGCTGGCCTGTGTTCTGTGCATGCTACAGATCTGGTGGCACTGTCTTTCCAGGTCACTGTCATAGGAGAGAGTGAAGCTGAAAGTCAAGATCTGGTGTCGCAGGTAAGGAGGTTTTACTTCTAATTCAACATTCCGCCTCCACTCTCCTCACATCCTTGCTGTTCCCAGGGTTGTCCCGAGACATAGAGAGGTCTGCGTGCGTTCTCTTCAAAACACTCTACAAAAAAGAGGAATCTCAGAGCATGACCCCTAAAGTTCTGGCTGTGTTCTAAGTGAAGAGGCAGGTGTTTGCTGACCCTGGGCCCTCGCCTGACCCTCCCTATATGAGTGCCAAAGACCTATGAGGCAAGCTCAGAAGCGTCCAGAGAGGGTTTGTATGCTGAACAGCAAAGCAGACTGTCCTATATTATCTAATTTTTTTCTGGCACAGAAATTCCTGCACCCCCAGCCAGTGATTGGGAGCTTACCCCAGGCATAGCTTTCCAGTGAGGTCAGCCCCGTGTAATGTGAATCAGAAACACATGCACCAAGGGTAGCATGGGCTCAAGGAGCTTGGAAAGCTATGCTGTAAAGAGACCACTACAATTCCAGAAGTTGTCACCATGTGTGTTTTGTATGGCCCCACCCTTGGTCATAGGCCCCATGTCTACCCATGGACAGTAAATGCCAAAGGTGTTTAAATCATGGAAACGGCCTATAGATGGAGCACAAACCAAACAGAGTTTTGAAAACAGTTTAACATCAGTATGCTCTGCCTGCACAATGCTCCTGTGCTCCACTCCAGGGATGATCACCCCCCCTTCCCTATAAGGGAGCAAACCCAGAGAGCTAAGTGCCTAGCCCAAAGCTACAGCATTTATTCAAGTTGCACAATCCCTTATCCTTCCCCCCTCACTGCCAGGCATGACGGTGCTCATTTCACTGCCACAACCGTCTCCAGAGGCAGAATTGATATCTTCATTGTACAAATGGAGCGGTGAAGGCCACCAGAGACGAAGGAATTCCTCCAAAGCCATACTTCTGGCAAGTGGCAGATCTGCAACTCAGACAACCTGTCACACAATGGTGTGCATTCTCTCTGAAGAATGGAAGGCCCCAAGAGAGGGTAGCCCAGCCTTAGGTGGTGTAAGCAGAATGCAAGAACCAGGAAGTAAGGCTAGATCTGAAACCTGAGCAGGACAGGAAGAAGCCTTGCAGACCTGCCCAGGCACCTTTCCACTCCTCCCCCAGGAATCTGAGCAATGTTGGAAGTATGACATAGGCCCTTCCATAAGCCTAGCCTTTCGGGTGAGCCCTGGCTAGGCTGCAGCAGCACATGCTTTAAGATGAATGAGTCCATAGAGAGAGAGCAGCCCTTGGGCTGGACACAGTGAGGCAGAAGCAAGGGCACAACTGTCTCATTGTATGGGCATCTGTCACAGGGACCCAGAGGGGCCATATGCAAATAAGCCAGTGGCTGTGGGTGGGTGGCCAAGGCCAGGAACTGACCAAGTGAAAGAACAGAGATAAAGAAGCTTGGGAACTTGGACACATAGCTCAGTACTCAGCCTGTGACAGACCAGGACTCGAGGGAAGGCTCCCCAGCCTGGTTGATCCATGAAAGACATATTGGCAATGTTGCAAGGAGATCCTTTTGAAAGAGTCTGCCCCAGATACTCCCTTCCACAGCTGAAATCTGGTGTGTTCACATACACGCACATTGTGGTGCTTTGAATAAGAATGATGCCCCTGTAAGCTCATATATTTGAATGCTTAGTCATCAGGGAGTGGAAGTGTTTGAAAGGATTATAAGGATTAGGGGGGGTCTGGCCTTGTTGGAGGAAGTGTATCACTCGGGGTGGGGTTTGGGGTTTCAAAAGCCAGGCGCAGAGTCAGTCTCCTCTCTCTCTCTCTCTCTCTCTCTCTCTCTCTCTCTCTCTCTCTCTCTCTCTCTCTCTCTCTCTCTCTCTCTCTCTCTCTGTCTCTCTGTCTCTGCCTGTTTCCTATGGGAACAGGACGTGAAGCTCTCAGCTATTTCACTAGTGCCTTGCATGCTGTTCTGCTCCCCATCGTGAAGATAATAGACTAACCTCTGACACTGTAAGCAAGGCCACAGTTAAATGCTTCCCCTTATAAGACTCGTCTTGGTCATGGTGTCTCTTCAGAGCAATAGAAGAGTGACTAAGAACACAGGCACAGGTGGAAATTTGAGGGTCTCACGTCTATGTGTGTACTCTGGCACAGTCAGTTCCCAGTGGGCAAACAATTGCAAAATGACCTTCTACTTTGAACCGACCTGCCATTCAAATGGCCATTTTTCTTCTGATATCTCAGTCTCAGCTTTGGTGACCATATAAGTGACCAACCCCTTCCCCCCAAAGCATCTTTTCCAGATGAAGAAACAGAAGTTGTTGCTTGGCAGCAGAGCTAGCACTACGAGCAGGGTTTTGCAGCCTTGCTTGGACGTTTCTCAGGGTCTGCCCTGTTGCCTTGAGCTTGGGTTATGCTACTCCTTCTAGGCTCTGTGACCTGTTTCCTGCTTCCCATAGCTGTCAGTCTTGTATTATTCATTCAGGCTTGTAAGCCATCCATGCTCTGGCTTAACCTTCTCCGTCACGGGCCTTTTTAAAAACATAGCTGGATTTTCTTTCTCTGGCACAATTCTATGGAATGCTTATTTGTTTTTTTGTTTTGTTTTTATTAGTGTATTTAAAACCTAGCTGTAGCCCAGGCTAGCCTGAACCTCTTGATTGTCCTGCTTCAGCCTCTCATTTACTGGGATTACAGTCATACACCACTACATGCAGTTAAGTCTCTTAGATCAAGAGAGAATGCCTAGATTTGGTTATAACAGAAGAGTGATCTACCCACACAGGTAAAGGGAAACTGTCCCACTGTTGTGATTTGCATGGTAGAGGCACAGAGGAGGAGAAACAAAAGTCCTGGTCAAGATGAAATTGTTTTAACAGGGCTTTCTGGCCTAGTTTTCCTTCTGAGTACTGGAAATCTAAGTACAACAGATGTGTTGAGTGTTTGGGGCCTAACTATCTATCTAAAGACATATATGTGTTTGTATGTGTACATATATATATCTATATATCTGCGCATCTATGTGTGTGTGTGTGCATGTATGTGTATAGGGGGCTGGAGAGATGGTTCAGTGGTTAAAAACACTGGCTGCTCCTTCAGAAGACCAGAATTTGATTCTCAGCACCGATATGGCAGCTCACAACCCTCTGGAACTCCAGTCCCAGGAACTCCAATGCCCTCCAGGGTGTTTCATAGTCAAACACATAGTCAGGTGAATAATCATATACATAAAACAAAAGTTTAAATCTCAGGAAAAAAAAAGCCTCTGACAAATAGACAAAGAAAGAAGTGTTTAAAGATTTATTTTATGTTTTACATGTGTGTGTGGGGGGGGAAGTGCCCACAGAGGTGAGAGATGTCTGATCCCCAAAGCTTGAGCTACAGGCAGTTGTGAGCTGCCTTGTGTGGGAGCTAGGATTTGAATTCAGCTCTTCTGGAAAAGCAATACACGTGGTGAACTGCTGAGCCATCTCTCCAGCCCCTATGTAATATGCTGTCACTGAGGTTTCCTTTTCCTTTTTAAGTCCAGAACACCATAAAAATGTCTCACACACACACACAAACACACATATACAAACACCACCACCACCACAGCTGTCCTAGAAAAGCTGTGTACAACAGTAGGAAAGTGTAACCGCCTTTTACAACCCACCCTAGAAACCACTGACACATTGTACTCCACCAAGGCAGCAGGAGGAAAAGCAGGGTGAGTGTTTATGGATGCTATGCTCACTAGGGGGTTCCTAGTAACTGTGCATCACCAGGAATTCCATGGGAGCGTGTGTGCATGTGTATGCACAACGCATCACACTATGTGTGAAACTTTATTCTCCATTTTCTCCTGTTTGAATTGAAAAGAGACTTGGTCCCCTGGATTCTTTTGTCCCTCTCTGAGAACAGGACAGATGTGAAGGGCCTGGCAAGTGTCTGTGATCTGGGCAAAAACATCTGCTTCCAGCACAAACCAAACACGGCAGCAGGAGCCAAGAACCTTCCGTTGCACCCGCTACTGTTTGACTGCTTTTATTAATAACTTGGGAGGATTGCAGGCAAGGGTTTCTGGCAGGAATGAAGGGAAATGATCCAAGAAAAAACTCAAACTCATAAATAAGTTAAAGTCACCCATGGAGGGTGTTTGATCTTTTTTCTTCTTCCTTTAAAAAAAAAGAAAAAAGAAAAGAAAAAGAAATGAAATACGAGCACTTCCCTTTAGAACTCTGCAGGTAGAAAAAAAGCGAAGAGCGTTCCACCTGAAGGGTAATGGCTGAAGGGTTGGGGGCCTAGGTACATCACTTTTGACCTATGACCTCTTCTGGTTGAGTCTTTCAGGGTCGTGGCAGGAGTTAGAAAATCTCAGCTTAGCAATAAGGAGAATAACAATATGCAGCAGAAAGAACATGACCTCTGTAATCAGACCAAACTAATACTTGAACTACTTGCAATCTCTTGGAATGTTAGGCAAGTTCATTATCTAAAATTTATGCTTCCTTCATCTGACCTGAAGGAAATAATAGCACCTGACAGAGTGTTTGTGCAAACTGATTGGGTGATGTGACTATATTAATCAGGGTGGGTATTCCTACCACAGATGGACTACAGAAATCTAAATCCATTACATAGGCAATCTACTCCACAGCCTGTCAGGTAATATAGGCTCCCTTCTGAACTGGTCAGTCAAAAGGCTTTGGTACCCCACTTTTCTGGAGCCATGCTGGTTCTAATTGCTTTTCTGGCCCAGTCATCATTAATGAACACACGCGCACACACAAACACTTTCATCAAAAATGTCTCCATTTTAATGGTACATTCTATGGTCACTTCACACTCCGACTTTAGGTTCTGTTCTTCAATGCCACCATCCCTACTTGCATACATCATCATGGTGCAGTGGCCCTTAAATGCCTTGGGTTAAAGTAACCTAGCTGTTCTGTACCCATTTCTTTGGCTAGCCAAGTCACACCACCTCATGTGAGGACCATGTCATCATCCTACGTGCCCAGGAAAGAAACTTGGGTCAGACAGGAGTGTGTTGGCATGAGATCAGGTCCTTGATGACATCTTGTCCCTACTCTGTTCTTCGACCCTCCCTCTAGAGCAGCGGCTCTCCCTCTTCCTAATGCTGCCACCTTTTAATACAGTTCCTCATGTTGTAGTGACCTCCAACCATAAAACTGTTTAATTGCTACTCCATAACTGTACTTTTGCTACTGTTATGAATCATAATGTAAACATCTAATATGCAAGGTATCTGATATGTGACCTCAAAACAGGTTGAGATCCACAGGTTGAAAACCTCTACTCAAGAGACACAGGATATCTAAAGAAGAAATGATGCTCTGTGAACATGTCAAGCCACTGAACACAAAATATTCTGATATATGTTGGATTTTTTTTTTAAGGCAGGGTCTCATGTAACCCAGGCTGGCCTCAAACTCACTACATTGCCAACAATGACCTTGAACTTCTGGTACTCCTGCCTCTACCTCTTGAATGGTGGGATTCCCAGTATAGTGCTACCAATCAGTTTTGTGCCGTTTTGAAGATCCAACCCAGGGTTTCACACATGCTAAGCGAGCACTATGTTAGTGGATACACATCTGCACCATTATGGGCTTTTTACAACAATAATAATAATGATGATGATAATAATAATAATGTCTGCCATTTCCCAAGAGCTTCCCTATTCATGATTCCACTAAATTCTCTTAGCAATTTGTCAATGTTAGTATTTCCATTTATAAGGAAAAAAATAACATTCACTGAGAGGCATGCCACTCCCTAAGGCTACAGAAGAGTAGAGCCAAGATTTGAACTCAAGAGTTCAAATGTCTGATCTTGCTGGTCTTTCTCCCGGCATGGGCCTACAGATACATAGGGAGATTCTCAGCTTGATCTCCTACTGAAGGACAGAATGAGAGGTGAGGCCAGGGCTGAGGCCATTCATTCAGGCCCACTGTGCTGGCTAGCTTTGGGCATTTTCTTAATTAGTGATCAACAGGGGAGATCCCAGCCTACTGTGGTACCATCCTTGCTCTAGTGGTCCTAGATTCTATAAGAAAGCAGGCTGAGCAAGCCAGTAAGCAGCACCCTTCCATGACCTCTGCATAAGTGCCTGCCTCTAGGTTCCTGCCCTGTTTGAGTTCCTGTCCTGACTTCCTTCAATGATAGAAGACCATATGGAAGTGTAAGCCAAATAAACCCTTTCCTCTCTAGCTTGCTTTTGGTTGTGATGTTTTATTGCAGCAGTTGCATCCCTAACTAGGACACTCACCGTAGTCAGGGTGGAGAGAACCTTGAGGAAATCCTTGTCTAGCTCCTTTCTTTTTACATATAGGGAAACTGAGACCCAGAGAGGGACTGTGACTTGCCTGACATCACACAGTGAGGCTGAGCCAGTTGGTGCTCCAGATTCTTAATCTGGTGTTCTTTGTGCTTCTCTGTTTCAAAACTAAAGAGAAAATGAATAGGCTGCTCCCTTTCTTCCTTGCTTGCTTTTCTTCCAAAAAGGAGAGACTCCAACAGAGGTACAGGGAAACAGGAGGCTGTGTTTGCATCTGGTGTGCCACCATGTTTGTGGGAAACATCTGCTAAAAAGAGGAGAAGCCCTGTAGGATGACAGGAGCCAGGAAAGCTTCATATTGGTGACATTTGGGCCAGGCTGACTACACACTACACAGACTTTCCCCTCCCTAGAAAGCTCCACTCTTCTAGGCAGCTGGCATGCCCAGCTTTGTACAGCCCCCATCCTTGTTGTAGCGAGGTGTGGCCACATGACAAAGATTGTTGCTAGTGGAACATAAACAGAAAGGAAGCATGCCCCTTTGAGAATCCGTCTTCTGAACGTGTGCTTTGAGCGCTTTCCCTCTTCTCATGGGAATGGCTGGCTGTGGAAGTCAGGCACTGGAAATGCAATTCCTTGATCGGATTCCTGACTATTGGATTGAGCAGAGGCACTGCCCACACAAACACCCCACTCCTCCCTTGGTGGGATGAGAGTCTCTTGAACTTGAAACAACAGGACTCTTGGGAACTATTTGTTATAACCATTTAGACTGCTCTAACATAATCTTGAAGGCTAGGTCAGCTTTTCAAAGGAAGAAATGGAAATAAATAATTCTAAAATAGTTCTAATTAGAATAGAACAAACTACATACATAAGCAGATACACATTAATATTGATGTAGTCCAGGCTGGCCTTGAGCTTAGTCTTCCTGACTCAACTTTCTGAGTACAGAAAGTTTCTGTTTCATCTATTAATTCGTTCAATGGATATTTGTTGGGTATGCTATGTGTGCTCAGGTTTCACACTGATACTAGAGCCATCTTTGGGATGTTCCTGGTCTGGAGTAGGAGACAGACAATGAGAACACAGGAACTGATTTACCCTGAATGAGGTGATCTTTAAGCTGAGACTTGGAGTTATGAGAAGTTCTGGGTTATCCAAGGCAAAACTTCAGCATGAAGGTAGTGACAGGTTATGCAGTAGTCTGAGAAGACACAAAAGAGCCAGAGTGTGAAGATCTTTAGTAGCAAAGAGTTTGTACTTGGTCCTGTAGACACTGAGAGCGACTAACAAGCTGGAATATGGCATGCTCAGAGGAACATTTGGGATGTATCTCTGTGAATATCTCACAGCAGATGTCAGATGAACTGAAGATGGAGGCTAGAATCCAGTCTGGGTTTCTCTGTCTCCCACTGCTAGCATCATAGCTCAGGTTGCCATCATCTCTTTCCTAGAGGAGTGAAACTACCTCTATCTTTCCACCTCTGGCCTAGTCTCAAGAGGTCATTGGAAATGATCCTTGTAGAACCATCCCCTGATGAAAGCCTTGGTACCTTTTCAGTGCCCTCTTGCCCATCCCTGGATGGTCTAGCCACAGGTAACTTCTTAGCCTCTGTTCTTGACAGAGTTGAAAGACTTTGAATTTTTAAAGAGATTTTAGACTTTTACAAAGGCTTTGCATTTTAAGAGACTGAATATTTTAAAGAATCTGAATTTTTAAATGTTGGAATTTTTAACAACTCTGGGGCTTTTGAAATTTAGAATGTTTATTATATAATGCTGATATTGATATGTGATCTTGGGACGGTTATGTCTTAACAGTGATATTCTTGTGTATCTAGTTGAAAAGGGATCAACTTTTAGATAATGGACTAAACCTCTGAAACTGTAAGCAAATCCCCAACTAAATGCATTCTTTTATAAAAGAATTGTCTTGGTCATGGTATCTCTTGACAGCAGTAAAACAGGAGCCTCCATCTCCACCTATACCCAGGGTCTGAGGCAAAGAAGAAGCATTGGGGGACTGTCCAGGAAGCTTTGTGGTAATGACTACAGATGGCAGACATCATGTCTTCTTGGATTCTATTGAACAGACTTAGTTATATGCCCACAGCTGATTGCAGGGGGGACTAGGACAGATGGTCTATGTGCCTAGAAAGAAAGGCAACCGACTTGGGGAATAGATAACCAGTCTTCCATGGGCACTTACACTTCGCATCATTAATTTTCATCTTAAAGATTAAACAAGCTCTTTATATATATATATCAGCAGTGGGGACTTACTATGAGGTCCCTTCATCGGAAAGTTAGATTTCCTGAAAGGCTTTTGAAAGCCATGAAAACATTTTCCTGCCTTCTTCTTCTTCCCATATCAGTCCATTCTACTTCCTATTATGACAAGTGTGAACCCAAGGCGACTTAGGCATCTTTGATTCCCTCCAACACTACCTGAGTCAATAGCCCCTGCATTGCCATGACAGTGCTGGGCAGGCTTAGGGGTCAGACATGCCCTATCCTTGAAAGGGTTTCCCACCTGCACTATGAGACCAGTCCCATAATAACTGTATGGAAGAACAAATATGTATCAAAGCTAAAGGAACCCCACATGGGCCTCAGTTAGAATCCCATGGAAATGGCAGGGTTCCAGGCGAGGGAATTGTGTGAACCTGGCATACAGGGTAACTCTGAGAGATTTCCAAACAGGAAGGAAAGCTACAGAGCTTCAGAGGGCATAGCTGTTGGGGTCAAACAGGGTTGGGGAGAGGGAGGTCCAACATTAGGGCTACACAAATACCCTTATCTCATCTTTTCCAGAAGGGAAGGTGCATTTGACTCCCAGGATGGACTAAATAAACACCACTCTCCAAGAAGCATTCTTCTGGAAGCCTCTATAGGAAAAACCCAACCATTGCAGCCCAGCAGGCAGTCTGTCTCTCCAGCAGTGTGTAAGCTCCTGGAACCCCTCCACCACAAATGTTTCATGTGGTGGAGCTGAGAATTAATTAGAAAGAAGAAAAAAAAAACTTCTTGAGTCAAAACACATATCTCACAAGCTATTAGCATTAAGATTAGCATTAAAGAAAGTTGGAAACTATAACATTTTAAGCACATTTTATAAGTCTAATTTCCTGTGTGTCACTCTCAGATAATAAATGCTTTTCCTCCTAGTTCAAAAGTCTTAGTGGGAAGGGAAGGATGGGGGTGGGGCAAAAAGAAAAGAAAAACTTAATTTAAGGCCTATTAGTTTATTTTTAGTTGCCCAAGATCTGAGAGACCGGGAGCACTTCCCTTTTCTAATAGGACGCGCCTTCCTGTGTAGCAAGGAACTCCCTTGACCTGGGGCCTCTGCTAAGGTGCCACTGATTTTTGACAGAATTCCTCAAGCAAGGGCTTTGAAAGAGGCTAGGCCATGCTTTTGAGGGGAGGGTGACCTGGGGCCTGCAGGGACAAGGTTAATTGCTTGGAGCATTGGAGAATGGCTAGTGAGGGAAGGCCTTGCTTCCTGTATGGCCCTGGAAGACGTTTGTCGCCCACAGCTTCCATAATAAGACATTCTTGCTAATTTGCTGTGAGCTGAAAGGGATTTCTGTTTTTAGCTTTGGGGTCTGTGGCAACTGTTTTGTTTTAGATGAAAATTAAATGGGGACAAGGAGCCGAGGTTGTTGGGGGGATGGGAGGGAGAGCCATAATTGACGTGCATTACTGGTAATTACCTAGTCCTTTCTTTCACTCATCATGTTGACAGAGAAATCTATTACCCAGCAGCTCCGTTTCCACAAATTGCCCTTTCCTGAGGACTCGGGGAGTGGAGGGATACTGGAGGAAATCACTGCTTTGTTCCAGAAAGTGGACCCCCCAGCCATGCTAAGAATATGTATGGCTCCAGCTGCCTTTTAACCAGAGGGAGGGGATATAAGTGGGGATCCCAAGCGAAAGGCAGAAAGAATGAGATGCAAACAGAAAAGCATAGGCAAAGGGGAGATTCTGATGGACATGGTACTTGAGGAGGCTCTTCATGGTTAGGCGGGGCTGTCCTGGGCAGGTTAAGGGGAGTGAAAGAATTCTGGAATAGGGACCAACATTAATAGAGCTCACAAGTATACCAGGGCATGGTACTCTAGGGAAACTTACCCAAGGCCTCATTGCATGGATCTACTGGGAATGATGGAAGATAAATGAATGGAAAGACAGATGGATGAATGAATGGATAGATGGATGATGAATGGATGGATGGATGGATGGATGGAGATGAATGCATAATAGATGAGTGGATGGGTGTGTAGATTGATGGACAGATGGGTGGATGGAAGGAAAACCTGGTCCTTGTGCAAGGAAGAACAGTAGTTAAAAGGAAACCACAGGCTTCAAGGGATTCTTTGTGGGGACATGAGTTTGATCTGTGTCTTCTCTCATTCTTCAACTTCCAGGACCTGCTTCTTCTCTTCCCTCAGTATCTCTCGTCTCTTCATCTTTCTCCTCTGTGTGTTTGGCTTTGTTTTTCCTCTTCCTTGCTCACTTACCTTCCTTATTCACCTTCAATGTGCTATCTTCCTCTGGCTTACGTTTTAGCTCTTTACGTTTTGGCTTCAATCTTGGTAGGCCAACTTCAAAGCCTTTGGAAGAGTTTGTCAGACTTCCCTGACTTTCTTAACTCGTGTCTTTCTTCAGCACATCCAAATCCCCTCACAACCCTCTCACCGGTACTTGAAACTGAACCTAGCACCTTGAACATGTGAGGCCAGCTGTCTAACACTAAGCTATCAAATCCCCTATCCCAGCTCCTGATTCTCTTTTTTGCTTTTTATTTCAGGTATCTCACTAATTTTCCCAATTTGATTTCTTGTGCAGGCAGAACTTGAAATCTTCCTGTTTCAACCTCTTGAGAGGTATTATAGCTCTGTCTCACCAAGCATGGCTCCACACCATCTTCCAAAGCATTGCTCTCTCTCACATGCAAGAGCTTAGAAGCTGCCCCCTGGTTGAAGCCCTTTCTAGCCTTTGCTCTTGACATTGGCTCCTTCAAAATTCTGGATGGAGATTTGATTGTGGCAAGGAAGTCAAAGACAGCAAGGCTTCAAACATGCCCTCTGGAGGCACACAGCTGAGGGTGGAAGGGGGAGACGATATAGTGGATGTGAGAGATGAAGACTGAACGAAGTAGCCTTAAGCTGTGGTGAGACCCAGTCTCATTCAGCACAATTCAGTCTTTTCTCCACAGTACTCAAAAAGAAGAAATCTCGACTTCCACATATATGGAGGCAGGGGCTGCATTTTTGATGCATAAAGAGCTCTGAGAATCCCTTTTGAATGAAGTGATTTCAGTCTCAGTTGCTTCGCTCTCAGCTGCTACCCTACCTTTGTCAGAATATATATTGCTCCCCCAGGCCTTAGCTCATGTGCTTTCTCATCTGTCTCCTTTAGTCTCTTCCTCATTAGGGTAAATGGCAGGGACCAGTATGACAATCTCAGCCTAGCCCTCTTTGTCAGGGTAAGGAAGGCATAACTGCAGGTGACCTTTCCTTGCCAGTCCACAGGTGCTGTGGGCCCATCACCTCAGCCCCGTGCCCACCGCCATCCAGTCAGATGACAAGAGGCTCCACAGGAGCAAGGCTCTGCACGGGAGCATCAGCGTCTGCGCCTGTGGTGGAGGCGGACTGAGGAACAAGGATGTATACCAGGTCCGGGCGCTCCATTCCTCCACACCTCTGCTTCAAGTCCCTGCTGAAGACAGATGTGGAGAAAAGCAACAAGAAGGAGGTCTGCTCTTGGCATCAAGCTGAGCCTTGCTTTCCAAGAAGCTGGAGGAGAGCTGAGACACAAAATCACAATCAAATTCTGTACCTTGGAATGAGGATGGGCTGTTCGAGATACCAAGGCACGCACTCTTGGGTTGCCTGGAGGCCTCCAGTGTGTGCTTTGCTCACTCGGGGGAGCCTTCAGCTCTCTCAGAGGACATACATGAGGCTTCAGATGCATTTTACAGGGAACTGGCTTCTACAGTGTTGTATTTTTCTCAGGTCCTGGGTCACAGGTTGCCCAGCACCTTTGCATTACTTGGTTAAGATTCACTCAGGAAGCAGTAGCTTCCACTGAGCTAAATACTTCGCATGCATTTTTTTTTTTAATAATAGGAAAGCCAAAAGAAAAATCATTGCCATTACCTTCTCTCCCTCCCACCTCTCATGCTCTCTGTACTGGGGATCCAGTCTAGGGCCTCATGTATGCAATATAAGTATTCTCCTAAAGAGATACACCCCTAAACCCCCCTTTTGTAACTTTTTATTTTGAGACAAAGTCTCACCTAAGTTGCTCAGGCTAGCCTTGAGCTGACTCTGTTGCCCTGGCAAGCTTGAATTTGCAATCTCTCTGTCTTACCCTCATGTGTAGCTGGGATTACAAGCCTGCACTCCACACCAGGCTACGATATTTATTTTAATCCCAGCACGTAAGAAGCTGAGGCAGAAGTATCAGAAGTTCAAGTCTAGCCTCAGCAACATGACAGTCTGCCTCAAATGATAGAAACTAGCACCAGAGGCATAGAGAAGTGAAGCAAGGTCAAGAACAACTGAGTTACAGGACTGGGTTTTGACTCTTCATCCTTTCTTCTTTCCCTAGCTCCCGCTTCCTTTAAGACCTGAGTACAGACGGCGGAATCATTTACCTGAGGCATAGCCAGGTGATCTTCCTGGGCGCTCTCAGCTTGTGGCTGCCTCTCAGATGTTGCATCTTCATGTGGCACCTCTATCACCGTATCAGACATATGACCAGGAGCTACGCCACATCCTTCTGTTAGAAGACACCACCAGCAAGAAGGGAGTAGACTGGCCCAAATGCCACCAGAACTGGAGATGAGGCCACACTGCCAGGCAGGACTCTAGACAACAGGGTAATGGGAACTGCATGAAGCTGATTCTCACCAGACCGCAAGGCTTCAGTCAACAAGCGCGTGCGCGGACCACAGCCAGCTGAATTTAATTTACCATGGCTGATTCTCCGGCTCCTGGCCAGGCATAGGAGAAGCAGCACCCTAGGAGAGAAGGGTCTCAGGACAGGTCTCCAGGACAGCTTGGAAAAAAAAATGTACCAAGAGAAGCCAGTACCCGGTATGGAGACAGAAGAACCACTATGTCCTTTGACTTCCTCAGGAGACATACAGGGACCCCCATCCATTGCAGACATCACTGCAAAAGACCTAAGGAAGAATTCCATCCAAGTCCAGCTTTGTGCATTGATGCGTTTATTGGGAATACAAGGGACTCAAAGGCAATTGTGTCACCAAACATCCCACCCCAGGAGAAAGATGATTTGTTAACTTTTCCACCGAGGAGTCCTAGCAAGCCCCAGGCAATCTTCCACACACACTTTGAGCACTGCCCCTCAAGACGATGTACAGCAAGGGGAGCAGGAAGGCATGGTGACAGAAACTTTAGGGGTGGGCCAGGTGATCCCCATATCCTTCCAGGAGAGTATGTTGACAGCCTTGCTACTATTACCAAAATGCTGTATTGTTCCGCTCTTTCATCATCTCCACTGGGGACCAAGGCATTCTGTAGGTCTCCACAGCGACTATGCTTCAAGATGGCCAAGATGGTCACGCCACACCTGAAAGAGGTAGTTCCTCTACAACGAACAGCTAGCCCAGCCCAAGACCAGAGGATGGGGATCTCTCTTCTAGAAAAAAACATGTAAGAGGCTACAGAGACATGCTCCATGCCAGATAAAAAGCGAATGTTCATGGACACTGGCTCTGATTTGAATGTAGACAGGTAAGTAAGGAGAGAAGGGGGATTTGGGGTCAGCTGTTCTTTCATCTTCCTCCTCTTTTTTATCCTCCTCTTCCTTTTCTTTCTCCTCTCCCTTGTTCTTCTTCTTCTTCTCCTTTCTTCCAGAGACAGGCTCATTTTGAGCTCACTGAAAATCCAAGGCTGACTGCCAACTCATAGCTATCCTCCTGCCTCAGCTTTCCCAATCCTGATATAAGGGTATTCAGCACCATGCCCATTTGGTGTGGCTTGTGTGCCTCTCTCTCTTTTACTCCCTTGTACTACAGCCTGAGGCCATGGCCCTGTAAGTGCACCCCAACCCCCTTAGCTTGCAATTTTAAAGCAATGGGAGAAACTCCCTTTCGGAAATGTCTGGGGTTGAGCTCACACAGCTGGAGCTCCAGGCAGAAAGGGCAAGAGTAGCTATTTCAGTCTCGAAGAAAATTCACTCAAACCCCTATTTTCACTCTGGTACTAGTCACTAATAGAAGAATGGATGTGGAAAGGAAGGGCGTAGAGGGGAGAAGGAGTATGCTCAGTGGTTGTCCAAAGCATCTACCATCAGCGCATGACCCCCACCTTAACAGGGTGAGCGTTTAGGGGGCTCCTTGCTATATGCTTGAAAATGATTCATGTGCCTTCAGTCATGGCCAACCTGCAGCTAGAGGGCTGTGTTCAGTAGCTAGGGATAGCTTCGAGGACTAAGCATTATAAACTCAGCACATTATGGGGGTTTTGGTAACTCTGCTGAGCAGTTCTCAGGCATGAACTTCGTAGCAGTATTGTGTCTCAGTGTCAAAACGTTGGCGATGTCTGCTGCACACAACACTCAACTTCAGGGCCAGTGTTTTGGCTCTTGTAGTCCAAGCAGATGATTCCCAGAACTCACAGAGATGAGAGAACTGATCCTCTGACACCCATGTGTATGCTGTGGTATCTATATGTCAAGTGCGTGTGCACTCAAGGATACACAGATGTGCACATGGACAATAATTTTTTTTTAAAACCCACTCCATTTAAAGCTTCCACCTATGCATTGGAAACAGCGTTATCTCTGCTTGCCTAGACAGGAGCAAAGTACCCACTAGACTGCAAACTGCAACCTTACTATAAATGGCCCTGGCTTCCACATAGCTATGAGTTTGTCCGGGCTCGTTATTTATCATCATCATCATCAACTGAATTTGGGGGCCCATTTGCTGAGTTCTTGGAATGGTTTTCTGGTTCTGCCAAAGTTACGACATGCTACCTTCCTTCCTCATTTGACCTCAGCTGTCAGTGCCGAACTGCCTGTATTTCCCTGCATGCCATACACGGCTGGAAAGGGCATGTTTCTCATCCCATGGGAAAGCTACCAGGCCCCCCTGGCACAGAGCTGTCCTGTGGGTAGGTGAGGGAGAGATGCTGGCGTGATCTAAGCTCGCCTCTTTAAGCAGCTGACCCAGCCATACTTTTCATCCTTGTGGATGGACATAGGACTTAACTTACCAAATGAGGAACATTTGAGGAACAAATGAGACAGAGTTGCAGAGGAAACACTCGGGCAGGCAGCTGTGTCCCACTGCAAATACTTCCGGATTGGCAGCCACTTTTGCCGGCAGTCACAAGTGAGAGAAAACACAGAGGTTCCCAGCCCCGACTCCTCATGGGAAAAGCATGTGTTCCTCTTTATGAAGAAGCGTGGACCCAGAGAGTGGGAAAAGATTGTCCCACCAGCAGCAGGAGTGGGATTCCCACTTCCAGATCCCCATGCTTCACATTTAACGTATAACTGCACAGAGGTGAATTTCATGACAAAAACCACACAGGGCCAAAGACTCACCCAGCTGTTTCTGCTTGGGCCTTGACTTTGAGAAAATCTTGCACATATATGTCAGATTCTCTCTTTGAAACAAATGTTTAAAACTTAAGTATCTTCTGTTCCACTCGATCCTGGAGGAATAATTCTAGGGACTCTGAGATCTCGCTTAACAAGCAATCTATCTTGATGAAATGCTGATTTTCATATTGTTCTCAAACTGCACAGTTGCAGAAGCCAATGCCAAGCGAAAGCAGGCTCTTTTCAAGGAGAAAGCTAAAGACTTAACCCAGCGTGACAAATCAGAGGGAGGGTGAATGGCATGGCAAACACAAGCACAGTTTCTCAGTCTGCCTGGAAAAGCTGTGGTGTATGGAAAGAGACATCCAGGGTGTGGTCGCCGATCTGGCTCAGATCTCTCTATCCCTGATGACAGCTGACCCCCCCAGAAGGATAGCTGACCCCACTGTTTGGAGCCTCCTTAGCATCCCTATGAGTGAGACAGACTTGCTCAAGTTTGCTGTTAGCAGATGTGTGCAGAAGGAGAAGTGTCTAAGTGCTCAATACAGCAAAGAGCCAACTCCAACTCTATCTGTCAATAATACGGCAGCCAGGGTGCTGAAAATTTAGCTGGTTTCTACAGCGGCTTCCTGGGGGATGGATGACAAAAATCCTGGGGAAAGTGAAGTCTCTCCCACAGGGTGGAGCTTTCAGAGCAGTCCACAGTACAGTCACGGTATCCAAAGGGTAGTGCGTAGGAGGTGTGGTGGCTAATCCTGATTGTCAACCTCACAGAATCTACCATCACCAAGCAGACAAGCCCCAGGCAAATCTGTGAGGGAATTTCAAGGTTGGGTTAGTTGAGGTGGGAAATCCACTTTAACTGTGGGTGACACCATCCCATGGGCTGAGGTCCTGCACGACCCAGAAAAGAAAAAATAAAACAAAAAAACAAGCTAAGTACCAGCATCCGTCTCTCTACTTGCGGACTGCAGGTACCAGGTGACTGGCTGCCTCAAGCTCCTGCCAATGTGATTTCCCCACCCCTGAACTGTGATCCGAAATAAACCCTTCCTAAGATGCTGTGTCCAGTATTTTGTCCCAGCAACACATAAAGTAACTGATACAGAAAGCATCACTGTGATGAAAGACTAGAACTGGAGTCTAGAGACAAGTTCTAGTGAACAGCTAACACTGTATGTGGACACCAGGCTCACAGTCAGAGATCAGAAGCAACCTTTATCCTAAGGTTAGCTCTGAACAGCACCCAGAGGAGAGACTGGCACTGAGGATCACCCTTCAAATGGATGTGTTAGCAGTGGTCACCCCACTGCTGTTGTGGAGACGAACCAGCAGGGATCCCCTGGGCTCAGAGGGAGTGATTATTTATCAGGACTGGCCATGGCAAGAGCTTCATTGAGGCAGCATAGCTGTGAAACCAGCTCACAAGGTGGTAACTTCTCAGCTTCTGAGACATTTCAAGTTCTCTTTAAGGGTACAGATATAAAAACCCTAAAACTTGAACCAAACAACTCCAGAAGCCTGGTTCAGCCCCCAAAAAGCTGAGGGGTGAGAACATGGCCCCAGAAACCTAGACTTGGAAGCAAATAGTCCTGGCAACCATTCCCATTCATCGCTGAGTTGAACTGGTCTGATATATGGGGTGGTGACTAGCCAACCATATTTCTTAAGCCTTAACTAGCATTCTTTGCTACTAGTCAACTAGGGAAAAAGATTTTCAACATTGTTGGTTTCATATGTATACATGTATAGTGTACATATGGATATGTATGCATATTCACATGTATGTGGCATGTGTGTGCAAGAATGCATACACATATACATGCATGCAGGGGTGGAAAGTTGATGTAGAAACCTTTGGTCTTGATTATTATACCTTATTCATTTAGGATGGTGTTGCATTGAACCTAGAACTTATTGGTGCGGTTATTCTGGGTAGCCAACCTTCTCTGCATTCACAGAACTGGAAATACAGCAGGCAACCGTGCAATTGTATGGCATCTGGGAATCCAAACTTAAATCCTCACATTGTGCAATGAGTGCTTTAACCATGGAACCATCTCTCCAGCTGAGTGCAGAAATAGAAATGAGTGTTCCTCCTATCTGCTTCTCAGGTGACCTACAATACAGCTCTTCCTTAATGCAAATAGCTGATTCCATCGCTTCTATGCATTGGGCAGTGAGCCTTTTGCTGTATTAATTACTGACCTTGGGCTAATGTGCCCTCAGAGCTTGTCCAGTGGCTGAAAACATTTGACATGGGAATCATCATTGGAGAAGAAAACTGAGCTCAACCAGTCAGAGAGCTCGACCTACAACAACTGCATATGGCCACATAGGCTGTGTCAGGCTGTGTCCTGTACAGCAACCCTCATATTGAGCACAGGGAGCACAGTATAGCATCACGGTGCTAGCTAGGGTCCCAAATATACAACTGAAAGAATACTGGCTGAGACTTGGATACCCCTTCCTCCTTCCTCATCCCTTCTCCCTCTCCCACCACACCTTCCTCAAAGACTCTTCTAGGTCCTCAACAGGATGTTTTGTTATCCCCTTGAGAAGTCCCTTTCAGATCCCCCTGCCTGGGTTCCAGGTCCCCATTGTGCATGCTCCATTGGCCCCAAATGCTCTCTGTCCCCAGCATTCATCATCCCAAGTGCTTGCAGCCAATGGAATTTCTGTTTTCTTTGCCACTTGGTGCCGTGTGGCAACTGGAGCCAGTTTCTGGGAACTGCAAAGTCAGAGTGACCCCTGAGTGGCCCTGGGGGACATGATGCCTTGAGCTGGGCATGCTCTCTCAGCTTTGAGGTCCCAGAGCTCTGGCAGAACTCCCCGGCAGACAGTACAGAAGCGCTGGTCACTTCCGGACACTGGATGAGGCAGGCCCCAGCTCTTCTTTCTGCTTACTGGCTGCATCCAGCTCACCTGTGTGTACTGGTCTGCTGGCTTCGGAGCAGGTTTCCTTCCTGAGCTTCTCTACAAAGCAGCCCTGCTTAGAATGTCTTCCCCTGCCTTGCATCAGTCCTTTCAAGTCTCACCTGAGCAGAGGCGCCTCACTGAGAAAAGCCCAGCCTCTCCCCCTTCCTCCCTTCCTCCTTCCCTCCCAGAGATAACTAATCACTCTCTCCTCTCTGCAGCTCTGCTTCTATTTCAAGATTCTCCCACAGAGCACTTAACACACTGCATTCTAATTGTCTCTTTCCTGGTGCCTGGAGCTCTTTCAGGAAAGTGAAGGGGTCTGCACAAAGAAATTATATGCTACTTCTATTTAAGCCCTAACCATGTGCTTGGCAGTGGGTGCTAAGTATTCCATGGACACAACTCCACGAACCGGGTACTAAGCTTGATTCCAACTTACATTAAGGAGGAAATGGAGACTCAGAGTAACGCAGCGAGGACGCAGCAGCTTGAGATTCAGGCTGCCTGCCTCTGCAGTCTGAGGCATGCTTGCCACTTCGCCACCAATAAGTGTCTCCTCTTCAGCCCACCCCTCTTTTCCTGCCCCAGTTCTGGGTACCAGTCAGAGCATCCTCCAGGAACAGGGGTCCAAACATCCATGGCAGGAACACTTGGCAACTGGTCATAAAATGCAGTCCAACCTATGCTAGGCAGTGGAGCAAGGGCAGACATGAAGAAGGCATTCCCTTTTTCAAGGGAGCTGTTATCTATACCAACCCTTTTGTGGGGCGATGAAATAAATTCCTCCTTGGGGGAATTTCCTTTTCATTTTTTAGTGTGTGGCAAGTGTTAAAACTGGTTTTCAGGATCTGTTCACAAATGCCAGAGTGATCGTGTTGATATGCCATCAATTATACGGAGCATCAGGTACCCTGACTATTTACTTTATGTAATAGTTGTGTGGGCTTCTTGCGCACTCTCTGAAAGAATGTTCCTAAAAGGGTCATTTTTTATTTCCTGAGATGCCTCCCCCCCCAACACACACACACCAATTGCTGGAAGGTTTGAAAATTGCTTGCCCTCCAGTTCCATCTTCATTCTGTGCAAATGTGTTTCCTCATGTCACATCTCCCTGACACCTCTGGTCTCCCCCCCCCGCCCCCTCTGAGAAGCAGACCCTCCTCCAGCCTCCCACGGGCCTTATGTCTCTCCAGGAAAACCTTCCTGATTCAAAACCGAGTTGGGAGAAACACAACATCTTTGGTTTTTCTCCTTTGTAAACACATTAGACACAATGAGGGAAAGAACCAGATCCCCGTGAGAAAGAGAGCTGCCACAAGTTTTCGTAAAGACTTAGGCAAGTCACTTCTACTTTCTGTTCCCTCTACTCCAACGTGAGGGGCAAAGACTGTGAGGCTAAGGAGGGCCTGGGGTCAGGAGCTCTTGTGAGGCAGGTTCAGATGAACTGGGTAGAGGAGAGATTCTCAGAGCCTCTGACAGTCTGAGGCTAAGAGGATGAAGCTGGCACTGAATAGGTTATTCACAGGGATCCTATCTGGAGCAGATAGGGCTTCTGTCTCTGGATCCCTGGTTCATGTGGTAAGCAGTCTCTGTCACCTTGAGGTGTCTGCAAAGCAGCTGCTTCCTTACCTTCCAACCACCTGCTCTGACTGAGGTGAACCTGTCACCCAATGGAGACGCTCTTTTTTAACCTCTACACGGTCTCTCCCATGAATGCCACAGGGCATGACCTGATCATACTGGCTCAAGGCACATGGCCTTCAGCTGCAATCATCTGACCACAGCAAAGGATGGAAAACAGAGAGGCAAGTACTTCCCAAACATGGCTGCTTCGCTGTTAAAGTACCTGGCTGTAAGGGGGTCGCAAGCCAGATGGGAGGAGATTTTCCCTTAGGGTTTTCTTTGAATATTATATATTGCCGACCTAGAAAGGACCCCCATTGCTTGGCCTGGAGGGGATTGCCTGAACACATGTGGTTTAATTTAAACCAGGGCATGTGCTGGTTCCGCTGGCCTGCCTTGAACACTGCCCATTTCGGCTCCTGCTGGGGTAGCATTCCCTGAACCTCTGACAGAAACTGTCCCCACTCCCAGCACATGCCCACTGGGCCGTTACATGCATGAGATTCACGCCTCTCTACTGTGGTAACCACGGACACCGTGACAGCTGCCAGCACTAACCTAAATGACTTCCTCTTTAAATGTCTTATCCTACCGTGTGTGTGTGTTCGTGTATGTGTGTGTGAGTGTGTGCGCTTCACTAGACTGAAAACTCTCAGAAAGAGGGCTCTGCATGATTTGTCTGCTTATTCTTGAAGCTGATGATCGTATCTGCCACACAGCTGGGGCTCTGTGTTGGTTGAATGAATAAATGTTGACAGACACTGGCTACTTAAAATTGTAACCAGAAGGAGAAGTTGAACATGCTGAGTGATGTTCTCCTCTTTGAAGATGATTTCCAGGAGGAGGGGAGCACATCTGAGAACATGTCCAAGAAGGTACAACTGGAAGGTGGTTGTTGCTTGTCTTTCTGAACCCAGCTTATCATCTCAGCATGATGTTCTCCAGTTCCACCCATTTGTCTTGAAAGGAACAATTTAGTTCTTCTCTATGACTAGCTAAAACTCTATAACGTCTATTCTGCATTTTTCTTGACCCATCTATCCTCTGGAGAGCACCTAGATGAATTCTATAACGTGGCTATTGTAACTGGTGCCATAGCACACAAGGGTGTGCAGCTGTCTCTACAGTAACCTGTTTTGACAGTTTCAAGGGTTTTCTGTGGTGGGGGGTTGTTTGTTTGTTTGTTTGTTTGTTGTTTTGTTTTAAACATTGAGTTAAATTGGGGCTGGAGAATATGGCCTGGCAGGGAAGAACACTTAACTGCCCTTGCACAGGACCTGAGTTCAGTTCCCAGCACCCAGGCTGGGAGAGTCACAGCCACTCACACACAAACACACAGACACACAGACACACAAACACACAGACACACACAGACACACACAGACAAACTCACCTGCATCCACACTCACAGACTTTCACACACATACACACAAATTCTCATACCCTCTCTCACACACACATGCACACACTCACACACTCTGTCATACATTCTCTCTCACACACACTCACATGTGCACACTTGCATACTCCCCCACATACTTACACACACATAAACTCACACACACTCACACTCTCTCTCACACACATTTTAAAAATTGAATAAATCATTAAAATTTAGTTAAACAACAAGAGAAAACTGCCTGCTGGTTCAGGGACCAGGATAAACATGTGGAGATTTGCAACTGATAACATTGGTGTTTGTGTTTGGGGTTGTGTGTGTGTGTATGTGTGGTTATATATCATTTTGTGGTTGTGTGTGTGTTGTCATGTGTATGTGTGACTGTATGTGTATGTGTGGCTGTGTGTGTAGTTGTGCGTATGTGTGTATTTGTGGTTGTATGTGTGCATGTGTGTTTGTGTAGTTGTATGTGTAGTTGTGGAGGGAACACAGGCACAGAAAAGGGAAGGAAAACCTTGGAGATCTCTTGAGTACTAGAGAGTGACATCCCTCTTTAAATTCCTTTTCCATAGATAGCTCAAGGCTGCGTGACAGTCACCCTTCCGTCTAATCAAGGCCAGGCAGCTGGACCGGGAGTATTTCAGCCCTCTATGCCATACACTTCACTCCATTGTGACAATGACTGGCTAGGACCCATGTGGTCCAAAGAGTACTAACCTCAGAGCCAGGCGTACCTAAGCCTGGGACACCCATTTCAGCTGTGTGACCTTGAAACATCCCTTCCTTCTCTGAGCCCTGATTTGTATGTGCAGAAAACGGCAGGAGAGCATTAAAAGACTCCTGACTAAAACAGCTTAGAACTCCAGTCCCAGGAGAGTTTCCTTGGCTGCAGAGTCATAGCTGAGGGTGTACCACCCCTGCGTTGCTTTCTAGAGGGCTAGACTATCCCTCTGAGGAAACAGGAAGACACAAAGATAGACGCAAAGGCCAGACATCAACATCAACTCTTGGGTTATTGGGTCCCTCATAGAAAAAAATTAATATCTCAGTTTCCATGACTTCTTTCTGTGGGCAGAAATCAACATGTAAGATTGTCTCCTAGAGCCAAGCAGCCCCAACAAATAGCCATCGGGATGAGAGGTAAATGTCAATAGATTTCCCTCACCACCCCAACACCCTATCTTTGCTATTCACGATGGAAGATGGAGATGAAGGGGGTGCGTTGAGGGAATGGAGTCTTTGGACAATCATCCGTTTGGTCAATATGCACTGAGCACCTTCCCAGTGCCTGTGCTGAATACACTGGTGGAAAAGTGTTCGAGGGGAGTGGTCAGAGAGGATACACAACATCCAGGTCGTCAATGAACCAAACAGACCAGCTTCTTTAAGACAAAGTTGTCTGGAAGGCTTCTGAACCACAGCTGTCCTGAGCAAGCAATGGGAGACCTGTGCTCACTGTAGACAGTGTCCAGAGATGGCCAGGTATCACCAATGATAGGGAGCTAGACGTGCAAAGAACCCCAAGAGGGAAGCTCAGAGGGAAGAAATATCTGAGAAGACCTGGAAGATCCTAGAGAGCATCAACATGGCCTGGTACCCAACACCATCAAACAGATGGACAGAGGCATTTTGTGACAAAACCCAACAGAAAAAACTGAAGAGCTAAGCTAACGCTCTGGTCCACAGGAAATCAAAACCTCTGATTCTGGCGTTTGTCCTCATCATTCCTGGTGTTTGACAACTGTTTCCTTTCCACTCCAGGCCCAGTCTCCAAGTGCAGAGACTCCGCAGCACGCCAATGAAATTGATTTAGTGGTTGCCGCACATTCTCTCCCCAGCCCGGAGCAGCAGAGATTTACAGCTCCTGCCGGGCAGCCCCTCCCTGCTTCCTGTAAATCTCCCACCACATTCGGGGCGGCTGCAGCTATTTGGGTAACCTTTATCTGAACCAGAACTTCCTCGCCAGGAACTTCAGAGGGTACCTCCAGGAAGGACGGGAGAACCCCAGGGGCCGACTTGTTTTGGGGCGGATTCCAGGCCTGCCTGAGGACAGCTGCTCCGCAGGCATCAGGCAGAAAACAGTTCTTCTTTGATGCCATGACTGCCTTTGTGTGGATTGCGTGAACCCCCAAAGGGGCATTTAGGGTTTATGGAGGGCGTGTGGATAGGCAGCATGCTCTGAAGCCTGCATGACCAGCTCCTGGAAATAAGCATAGTGACAGGGCATCACCAGAGGCCAGATGCTCTGGAATGGAAGCCACCATAGTATGTGGTAGAATGAAAGTCAAACATGTCTCATCAATGTTATGTTGTATTTACATCAAGGTGTTCATGGTCTGTTTCCCAGCCTGGAATCCCAGCTCCATCGGACCAGGTGCTTCATTATTCTTGGAACTATCCCGAGTGTTAAGAACCACACCTGGCTCCTAGTTAGCCCTCGTTAATCAGTAAGTAAATAAATGATTAAGGAAAGTCCAACTCCACCATTGTATGCTCCAGGGCAGGTCATTGCCTTGTGAGCCCCTCAAGTTGCTCCATTGGATGTTAGAACTAACAGCTGATCAATCAAAATATTCAAAAACAGTCAACTTTAACTTGTTCAGTAAATGGACCTTTTAGAACAACGTGGACAGAATCCAGCTGCTGGTGTTGGCTAGTTGGATGGATAACCAGTTAGCTTCATGAATGGGTAGTGCTTAGGACTTTCTCTCTCTCTCCCTCACTTTCTCTCTCTCTCCCTCACTTTCTCTCTCTCTCTCCCTCACTCTCTCTCTTGCTCTCTCTGTTTCTCTCTCTCTCTCTCTCTCACACACACACATCTCCCTCTCCTGTCTCCCTCTCTCTCTCTTCCTCTGTCCCTCTCTCATCCCCTCCCCCACCTACCCCTGAGGCCAGAGAAGGTACACCCCACAGGGTGACATGATCCTGGGTCCCACAACAGTTGTCTCATTAGAAGCTGACATGCCACACCTTTTTCAGACACCCTCCTTTTGATCTGACAGAGCTGGATTCAAGGGCTGTTCTTGCCTTCAAAGTCCTTAGAACCCCCAATCAGAATTGCCCGCTGTATCTGCTTCCTCACTGAACCTGCAGTCTTTGGAACCAAGATTTGCCCTTCCCTCTTAAGATCCTGGCTCCTCTTGCAGGGTGGGAGCGCAGAGGTTGCCAGGCACTTGCTCCGAGGCCTACCGCTGAGAGAAGAACCGTCAAAACTTCCCTTGGTGCCCACAGTGACATTTATCCTAAACAGGGTTAGGTGAGTGGCTGCGATCTCTGGCCAGAAGGAGCAAACTGAAATTGCTTCAGTAAACAGCTCGGTAGAGAGCAAAGCCGGGCCTCATTAAACCACAATTAGGATTTCTGCTCTGGCTTCAAGGGAACTCCGTTTGGGACCCAAGACTGTTTATTTGAATAAGGCAGAGGCTGGGGAGGCGAGCCGGGAGAGGCGGAGGCGGAGGTGGAGGTCAGGCGGCGGGCGTTGGATCTTTCTGTCATTCTGGACACTTGGATAATGGGAAACCTTTGACCTCAGCCCTCCCAGATCCCTGGATTCCAGAACCAAATAACTACAGGCCAGCAGTTTTGAATCTCCCTCAAATGACTAATTAAATGGGATAAGGTATGTAAAGTGCCCTATGAGCAGTAAAGTCTTAATAGATGTGCGTTACCCCCTTAGCATTTTGATTCAAGAGCCAAGCCACAGGAGAAGGAAAAAAGCTGTTCTCACCAGAGTCTGGAGAGTGACTGTCTTTCATTTGGTCGCTAGTTTTTCATCCACTGAGAAGTGTCCAAGCAAATGACTGAGCCAATCCTTTGCAAGAGGTCTTGTCTTTTAGGTTTGAAACACCATATTTCCTTTGGCATTTCTGTCCACCCCTTCCTCCAATCCTTGAAGTCCCTCATGCTTCTGTCTTGCCATGACAGCAACATGAGCTACCACTCTTCTCGTGGGCTTGCCATTATGAAGTACTTCTTCAGCACAGTTTCCTCATCGATGCTTTAGTGAAGTTCTGAAGAATCATTTCGGGCCGGGGATCTTTTTGTTCTTATGTTGGACCTGAGAAGGCAGAGCAGACGAATGAAAGGTGGCTTTGCCACTGTCTCCACACCCAAAGGGAGCTATGTGGTGGGCAGTCTATTCAAATAGCGACTTTTTGTCGAGCAACTAGAGCATGTGAGTGGCTAAACTGCCTTCAAGGTGCTGGCCATCTTGCAGCTGAGCGGCTTCTGTAAACTTCTAGAACAGTGGTTCTCAACCTTCCTAATTCTGTGATCCTTTGATACAGTTCCTCATGTTCCTCCAACCACAAAGTTATTTTCATTGCTACTTCATAACTGTAATTTGATACTTCGATAAGCTGCAATGTAAATATCTGTGTTTTCGATGGTCTTAGGCGACCCCTGCGAAAGGGTTGTTCAACCCCCAAAGAGGCTGTGACCCTTGTGTTGAGAACCACTGTTTTAGAGCATCTAGCATGGATTCTGGCTACTCATGGCTGCTTGGTTCCATGAACGGGACCCTTCTGGGATCCACTAGATTCTCATCTAGGAGCTGGGAACATGACATTCTTGTGGTTAGAACCTGGGATCACATCCGTGGGAATTGAGTACCGTGCAGATGCGAGTGGCTCACCTCACGTATACCAAACTCCTAAAGAGGGAAAAGAACTGCAGTTGGGAGACTCTCTCTGAGTCCAGCTTCATTTCACACACATCAGGGTAGCCTACCTAAAGTTCTGAACAGACCGGTTGAGTTCAGGAACAACTATTGTGCGGTCAGGTTAAGTCCACTGACAGTTTCATTAGGGCCTAGGTAGAAAGCAGGCCAAGTTCCCTACAACTTTTGTGCCAGCTTGCCAGCTTGATGGTTTGCATAAGGTCCTGGAAACTAGGACTGAGATGGTGCCTGGAGTCTTTTAGAGGTGAGAAACTTGCTAAAGAAGCATTTGACCACGGGCACCTTGTGTTTCCAGGGAGCATTACAATATAGAGCTGAGCCCCAGATCTTGGCTAAGAGATCAGAATCTTAGTTCTACCAGTCATCTACTTCAGGACCTGGGGCAGCTTGTTCCCAAATCACCAGGTCTTAGTTTCATGTATTGAGAAGTGTCCTCTTCATCCATCTAGCCCTGATCTGGATTTTTATCTTATTTTTGTAAATATCAGACACTATGGAATGTGATACAGACACTGAGTAAGACATGGCATTTTTGATAAAATATTACATCTCTCTGATTTGTGTGTGTGTGTGTGTGTGTGTGTGTGTGTGAGAGAGAGAGAGAGAGAGAGAGAGAGAGAGAGAGAGAGAGAGAGAGAGAGAGCTGAAAAGAAGCAAGAACTTCCTTGTCATGGGGAATTGAATTAGGAAAGCTTTCAAAGAAGTCAGTTGGAAGGAATCTTAACAGAGACTCAACCTGGTCAGTACAAGATTGTCAATAAATCTCTGTGGAATGAATGAGCGAGGATTCCAGGCAGAGTTTCTCCATAAGCTGAACGTTAAAAAGAGACGTCCATGTGTCGGTGGCAACTGGCCAGCAAAGTGTGAGTAGCAGGAGGGATGGATGGATGAACAGGTGGAGCCCACACCTGATAGCCTTACCCTGGGAAGTTTCTCTCTCAGGGGTTCCTGGGGCACAAACTCCTAGCAGCTGAAGGTAAATAAACCAATCAAACTCTTGGTCACATCAAGGCCCTTGTCACCCTCACGTTCTCCAGACCAAAGAACTCTCTAGCCCCATTCTTCATGCAGGCTCTGGAGTTTCGGGAATGTTCAGTGTGTGGAGAGCCAGGAAAACAAGAACGATTTTCTTTCTTTCGCAGAGTCCCACCCCCAGCCTTGCTGAGAGCCCCTCCCGGGGGGGGGGGGGGAGAAATGGTGTGGGAGACCCTGGATGAAGCTGAAGGTTGAGGACACCACTGCACAGGAGGAATCCTGAAGTTGACCAGTGTGAAAGACACAGCCATCTTCGAGAAGGCACCCACCCTCCCTCTCTGCCTCTTCTACAGCCTGCCTCCCCTGTGGCCACCTCCTGTCCTCTAGCCCACACCTCTTCTTGCTTTGTGGTGTATGGACAAAAGCCTTAGCCACCCTCTGGACCTGATCACCATACCTTCCCCAGCCTAGGGCCCGGCATACAAGAGACTTTAGGTAGAGATGAGGGAGCAGTCCTGTCAATTACACAGTCCACTGCTGAGTGTTCCCCGGAACTCAGAGGACAGCACTGTCCTCCAATCGCTGATGACACTTTCTAAACAGGAATAGAACTGCCTGCTTCACAGCACTGTTAGTAAACAGTTGCTAGTTTTTAATAGCAGCGTTTCGCTTAGCAACAGACCCTCTGATTTGCATAACCCTCTCTAGATTTTAATGTTTTATTTTGATTGTCTCATTTTCACTTTATAACATCCTTGACAGGGAGATGACACGGAGACCGTCATGTCTCATTTAGGGAGGAAACTGAAGCTCTCCCCCGGGGTCATGTGACTTTTCCTAAATCTCTCGGCTGGGATGCTAGGAAAATCATTCTTACTTTCCTGCCTCTCCACACACTGAACACTCCCGAAACTCTAGTGTTCTACTTTAACTGCTCCGATGGCCATGTTGAAAGGAAACACTGGGTGGTGACTCACGCCTTTGATCCCAGCATTTGAGAGATGCAGGCAGGCGGATCTCTGTGAGTTCGAGGCCAGCTTGGTCTACTAAGGGCGTTCCAGGATAGCCAGACTACACACAGAGGAAACCCTGTCTCCAAAAAAGAAAAGAAAAGAAAAAAGTGAAGGCAAAGAATGTTTTGGTGGAAGAATATTTGTAAGGAATGTTTTTAATTAATGATAAAAATATAGACTATGTGGGTTCATAAATACCTAATTGATTAAAACATCCTAATATCAAACTGACAGTGACTTCAAAAACAACAAAACCCAGCCAATGCTATGGTAAAAGTTTACCTTTTTAAAAAGTTATCAATGAACTATAAAGTTTTCAAATTTGTCTCAAATTTTATGTCTGGGTAGGTCATGCCTGCCATTTTTTAATTATTAATTTATTCTTTGACAACATCGTACACATATCCAATGCCTTCTGGTGATACCCATCTTTCTTTTATTCTCCTCTCACCCCCCCCCACCCCTCCCTCAACCCCATGCCCCTCCCACCAACACTTTGAGACAGCAAGATGGGATGGCATAAAGCCAAAAGCCTTGGGGAGTAACCTGAGCTCACCTCCCGGGTATGCGATAGTAAGTCATTCAGCTGGTTTTGACGTTCTTCTAAGTTGAGGAAGGCAATACCTGTCTTAAATGGTCAAGTTTTGGAAACGTAAGTGCAATGTGGTATAGCATCTAGCGCACTTCTAGGAAGTCAGCATAAATGGCTGTATCTTTCTCTGTAAGTTCCTTAAAGTCTCTATAGACACAGGAAGTCCCACATACATGTTGTACTGTGAAAGCATAATGGACAAATTCCCGTGGCCCCAGTTCCCTGTCTGCTGGGAAACCACGGGAATCAGAAGCTCTGTATTTGATGTAGCATCATGTACCCTTTCCAGGCCAGGGCTGCCTCTCATCTGCAAAATCACAATAATAGTATGAATGGTCTGTCAGGACTGAGTGGGTTTGGATACTAAGTCCTACGTTCAGGATTTGGCAACCAGCACCATTCAGTGGATTGTGAGGAAGAAGCTTGGGAGATGAAGGTTCCAGACCCATTCCAGCACTGTAGTCTAGAGACATCAGCTCAAGTAGCCTGCCTCCTGCTTCCTAGAATGGGGAGGGTTCATTGCTTACCTGCTGGCAACACTATGAGAAGACCAACAGCTTTCACCTTGGCTGGGAAGTACACCTACCTGGGGACCTTTGCACCCAACCTGTCACCAAGGTCCAACCTCCACCCTCAAGTTGGAGGACTGGGTGTCCAAAAATCTCCACTCTAAAATGCTTCCAGGCTGAAAAATGTTAAGTCATAGGTGCACTTGTTTTCCATGTGACAGAGCCTGTGCCTGTGAGGGCGGGTAGGGCTCCTTTCCATGGTAGCCTCTTCGGAACACCATGCCTTCCTTTGGGCCTGCAGACATCAGCTTCTTTGATTCCCTTTCAACACTTCTTAGCATTTCTGTCCCATCTGAAGAGGGAAGGAGGGTGCTGGCAGTAACCAAGGGCATGCTGACTTTAACCTTAAAAAAAAGAAAAAAAACAAGCTTTATTGTGAGGACCAAAAGGCCTTATAAACCTTAATGAGCGGCATATGTGAAACACATACGTGAAATGCTTGTTTGAAAAATATCTCCCAGCTAGCCTTCAATAGCATAGCCTTATTATTCTAAACGGGGGGCTTGTCTTACCAGCTCACTGAACAAAACCCCAGTTGGAGATAATTATCTTAGCAGAATTCCCCGTGGGTCCTCAGAGAGGAGCTGGGGGGTGGAAGTTGCAGCAACACATGTGCTAACGTGGGCTGCCTTTGTATACACAACAAATACAAAGGCTGGGCTTCTGGAATGATGACCTCAGCATTTGTTCCGGGGATGGCAGATAGGTTTGTGTCTACGGAAGGGCGCTGCAGACGGGAGATGCCTGACCAAACTCACAGGACAAGTGAGAGCTGTGAGCGCGGGAGGTATGTGTGGGTGGGCAGCGTAATGACTGGACCAGAAATGGAAAGGCCCAGGTAAATACCAGCTAACTCAGGTTTGGCTGAGTCTCTGAGCAAATGGCTATAAAATGAAATCACCGTGCCAACTCAAAGAGACGTCCAAGTGACAAAAAGTTACCCAATCCAATGTCACTGAAGAAAAGCAGGCTCTACGGCCCCAGGCTGTCAGGAGCCCAAAGGCCGATCTTGTGAGCAGCCCTCCTTCACCTCAGGAAAGATAGGCAAAGATGAGCTCTACACCCGTATGGCGGGTTCCCAGTGTTCCTTGCGCTTGGGATGGTTTGGTTGCCATTGACTGGATGGCTGGGGCTGTCAAGCCTCTGGGCCTGGCACCCAGATGTTCAGGGAAAGTGGGCCACTGGGCTTCAATTAGCTGGGTAATTGTTTCAATTCCTGACTGCTCTCTACCCCTTAATTAGCACCCTGCTGCCTTCTACCCCTGAGCTCAGAAATACCACAGCCATGTCCTTTCCCACCCTGAAGCCGAAGAGGAACCTGGCTGGTCCTCACTAGCACAGGCAGCCCCAGGAAAGGTAGGCAAGCCCCATCAGGTCCCAAATACTCTTTGATCCCTGTCTTCCTTTCCAGGCTACCCCTGGAAGATTTAGGGTAACCACGTTAGGAAGATGTAAAGTAGAACAGCTGGAGACCTTTGAGGCCTTGTGGATCAAACCGGGGTTAAGATGTAAAGACTCTCATTTTGTGCAAACTGTTCGGCTTCCCCTGCCTCCGTTGTTCTCATCTGTAAAATGGGGTGGCAGGCATGCTATTAGCTATAGTTGTCGGGGTTAAATACAGGTTCAGATCTTGTATGCAGGTGGCCAATATGCCCAGCCCCTAGGTGTGTTCTATAAATAACTTTTTTTTTTCTGCTTACAATTTTCCATAAGCAAATACTCAGCATGTCACTGGGGCCAGTTTCCAAGTAGGGCGTTGCAGCTTACTTTGGGACTATGGACGGGCAACCAAGTCCCATACGTACTTTAAAACTGAGTTTTCCCGGCATAAAGCAGCCGGGATCTAAAGATCTTCCATCTTTCCCCGTTCTAGGAGGAGGGTAAAGGTAGCATTCTCCAAGCCCCAGGGACTTTCCATCCCAGGCAGAGCCCTGTGTCCAGCTCCTGCCTTGCCTGCAGAAACGCACCCTGCCTGTTTTCCCACCACGGTAAACAGAGTCATTAACACTTTAATCTTAATTACCACTAATGATGGTAAATTTGCCTCATTAAGTAAAACGGGGCTTTCTGGTCTCATTTGATTCCTAAGCTGAACCGAAACGTTTAAAATTTCAACTGTGTAATTCCAACTTCGAAGCTGAACCTAATTGGTCAATTGCAGGTTATTAACGGTGGATTTGAGTTCTAGGATAATCTTTGAGGATAAATACGGGGCAGGACAGAGAGATAAAGAAACAAATGCCACGATCAAGGCAAACCGAGCACTAGGAGAGAAGCTGAGCTGGGCTTGTTTCTTCGGTAATTCCATTAGTTTCTAAGTTTGCCTAAGTAGTCCTTTAAGAAAAATTTAATTTCATGCACATTAAGTGTCATAAAGCCATCATGTTGTCACTTTTATGGAATGCAAAGTTTTAAAGTAGTGTTACCTTCTATACATCTCTTCCCTCTGTGTTTTTATGTATTTAGTGATTTTTTTACGGAAAAGTGTTTTTTGTTTTTTGTTTTTTTAACCAGAATTATATTTTGGGTTTCTTGATGATTTCACGTGACCTTCATTTTTAAAGTTCTCTCTCTCTTTTTGTTGTTGTTTGCTTATTTGTTTGTTTTTCAACACAGGTTTCTCTGTGTAGCTTTGGCTATTCTTGAACTCGGAGATCCACCTGCCTCTGCCTCCCAAGTTCTGGGATCGAAGGTGTGCACCACCACCTGCCAGCACCCTTTCCTCCTTTTCATATTGCTTCATTTTGAAAAACTTCAAGAAGTTTTTTTCTGAGGCCTGTGGTGAATGTATGCACAGGGGCTTGGGCTCCAAGGTTGAGAATTCTGACAGAAGGCCATGAGACCCCTTTCAGCAGTGTCTGTGTAGATTATGAGCAAGGCTCAACTGAGGCTCCTGCCTCTCTCCTGCTCCCAGACGGTGGTGGCCCAACAGGTCTCCCCGACGATGTCAGTGCGGAGGGGTGTTTGTGCACACCCTTGATCAGGCAAATATGACGCTTAAATTTTCAGACAGCGTCCAACCGTCTCTCTCATTTTATGTGTTTCTGCTCTATCAAATACTACTGTGGACTTTTTTTTTCTATTTGCTCTTCACAACAGCTCTGAGATTGAAGCTGCACAGTAGTTCAACTCCCACTTCACAAGTGGGTGAAAATGAGGTCGGGGGATGTTCCTACAGCTTCTCTGAAGCAAACCTCACTCTTCCGATTCCTCAAGACCAGTGAGTATCTGCTGCTCTGGCTGAGGCAGGTGTCTGAGGACCAGAGACCATGGCAGGAAGGCAGCAGCATAGCGAGGAGAAGACAGGCCACCGGCTATTTCAGATTCTTGCACTGCTCCCTAGATTCTGTGGTCACTTTAGGATATGCAAAATTCAGGGGAATTTACTGTCTTGTGTATGTGTATTCCAAGGAGAGCCTGTGTTAAGTGCATACTGCTCTCTGGCTGTGTTAAGATGCAAGGCAATTTTCGTTTCTTATTCAAATATTTATCATTTTGCTATTAGGTTATTTCTTTTTGTTTATTTCCGTTTATTTACTTTACATACCAAGGGCGCCCCCTCCCTCCTGTCCTCCCAATCCCTCCCCGTCCCATCCTTTCTCCTTTCCCTCTCCCTATCTTCCTTCCCCACAAAAAAGCTCCCTCCCCCCTTACCAACCCTCCCTAGCACATCAAGTCACACCAGAACTGAGCATATCCTCATCTGCTGAGGCCAGGCTAGGTATTAATGCCAGGGGGAAGTGATCCCAAAGCAAGCAATAAAGTCCATGTTAGAAACTGCCTCCACCCTCCCTACTCACCAAACCTCCCATCAGCCAAGTATGTGCAGGGGGCCTAGGTCAAAACCATGCATGTTCCTTAGTTGATGTGTCAATCTCTGTAAGACCCCATAGGCCTGCGTTAGTTGTCTCTCTTGTGAGGTCCCTGTTCTCTTCAAGTCCTTCCATCTTTCCCCCAACACTTCCACAGGACCCATGCTTGACTGCAAGTCCCATTTGGATTATTTGATTTGCTGATATTTAATTTCTTAAGTTCTTTGTATATTTTGGATATTAGCCCTCTCTCTGATGTAGGGTTGGTGAAGATCTTTCCCCAATCTGTAGACTGCCGTTTTTGTTCTATTAACACTGTCATTTGACTTACAGAAGCTTCTTAGTTTCATGAGATCCCATTTAATAATTGTTGATCTCAGAGCCTGTGCTGTTGGTATTCTGTTTAGGAAGTTGTCTCCTGTACCGAACTTTTCCTCACTTTGTCTTCTAATTTATCTATAGTCTCTGGTTTTATGTCAAGGTCTTTGATCCACTTAGAATTGAGTTTTGTGCAGGGTAATACATATGGGTCTATTTGCATTTTTCTACATTCAGACATCCAGTTAGACCAGCACCATTTGTTGAAGATGCTTACTTTTTTCCATTGTAAGGTTTTGACTTCTTTGTGACTTCAAGTGTTGGTAGGAGAGTGGGTTTATTTCTGGGTCTTCAATTTGGTTCTCTTGATCAAACTGTCTGTTTTTATTACTACTCATATGTAGTATAGCTTGAAATCAGAAATATTGATACTTCAAGAAGTTCTTTCATTATACAGAATTGCTTCGGCTATCCTGGGTCCTTTATTTTTCCATATGACATTAATGGTTGTTCTTTCTAGGTCTGTAAAGATTTGTGTTGGAATTTTGGTGGGAACTGAATTGATTTTTTGGGCAGGGTGGCCATTTTTACTATGTTAATCCTACCAACTACCAATGGGAGCATGGGAGATCTTTCCATCTTCTAAAATCTTCTTCAATTTCTTTCTTCAAAGACTTGAAGTTCTTATCATATAGGTCTTTCACTTGCTTAGTTAGAGTTACACCAAAATATTTTCTATTATTTGTGGCTACTGGGAAGGGTGTTGGTTCCCTAATTTCTTTCTCAGCCCTTTTGTCACTTGTATAAAGGAGGGCTACTGACTTTTTTTTTTTAGTTAATTTTATGTTCAGACATTTTGCTGAAGGTGTTTTGTTTATCAACTGTAGGAGTTCTCCGGTAGAATCTTGGGTTCACTTGTGTATACTTATGTATATTTATGTATACTATCATATCATTTGCCAATAGTGATACTTTGACTTCTTCTCTTCCAATTTGTATCCCCTTGATCTCCTTTATTTGTCTTATTGCTTTAGCTAGAACTTCAAGTACTATAAGAAAGAGATATGGTGAGAGTGGACAGCCTTGTTTTGTCCCTGATTTTAGGAGGAATACTTTAAGTTTCTCTCCATGTAACCTGATGTTAGCTATTGCCTTGCTTTACAGACTCTTTATTGTGTTTAAGTATGTGTCTTGTATCCCTGAACTCCAAGACTTGAAACATGAAAGAGTGCTGGATTTTGTCAAAGGCCTTTTCAGCACTTAATGAGATGACCATGTGAGTTTTTTTTTTCTTTCAATTTATTTATATGGTGGATTACGTTGATAGATTTTCATAGATTTCCATCCCTGCAATTCTAGATGAAGTCTACTTGATCATGATGGATATTTTTGTTGTGTTCCTGCATTCAGGAACACATTTGCAAGTTTTTTATCAAATATTTTTGCATCAAAAGGAAGATTGGTCTGAAATTCTCTTTCTTCGTTGGGTTTAGGTATCAGGGTGATTGTGGCCTCATAGAATGAGTTTGGCAATGTTCCTTTTGTTTCTATTTTTGTGGAATAGTTTGAGGAGCGTTGGTATTAGCTCTTCTTTGAAAATCTGGTAGAATTCTGTGCTAAAACCATCTGGCCCAAGGCTCTTTTTTGTTGGGAGGCTTTTGGTGCCTGCTTCTATTTCCTTAGGAGTTATTAGTTTATTTAAATTGTTAACCTGATCTTGATTTAACTTTGGTAAGTGGTATCTTTCGAGAAAATTATCCATTTCATTTAGATTTTCCAATTTTGTGGCGTACATGTGTTTGAAGTATAATCTAATGATTCTTTGGATTTCCTCAGTGTCTGTTGTTATATCCTCCTTTTCATTTCTGATTTTATTAATTTGGACACTCTCCGTCTGTCTTTTAGTTAGTTTGGCTACGGGTTTGTTTCTCTTGTTGATTTTCAAAAACAAAAACAAAAACAAAACAAACAATAACAACAGCCCTTGCATTTGTTGATTGTCTATGTTGCTCTCTTTGTTTCTAGATTTATTGATTTTAGCCCTGAGTTTATTTCCTGCCATCGACTCTTCTTGGGTGTGTTTGCTTCCTTTTTTTTCCTAGAGCTTTTAGATAAGATGCAAGTTGCTAGTATATGAGCTCTCTCTACTTTCTTAATGAAGGTACTTAGCACTATGGACTTTCCTCTTAGCACTGCTTTCATTGTGTCCCACAAGTTTGAGTATGTTATGCCTTCATTTTTATTGAATTCTAGAAAGCCTTTAGTTTATTTCTTTTTTTTTCTCCCTGACCCAGTGGTCGTTAAGTAGACAGTTGTTCAGTTTCCATGAGTTTGTAGGTATTCTATTGTTTCTGTTGTTGTTGAAGTCTAGCTTTAATCTATGGTGGTCTGATGGAACACAAGGTGTTATTTCAATTATTTTGTGTTTGGATGGAGAATTCTGTAGAATATGCTGTCGTCTTGGCACCTCATGGAACCTTCTCCAAAATTGACCACATACTTGGCCTCAAAGCAAGCCTCAACAGATACAAAAAATTGAAAGTTTGCCTTTATATTTGACTTGGCCTTCTTTATGTACAGCTTTTAATATTCTTTTTATTCTGTACATTTATTGTTTTGATTATTATATGATGGGAAGATTTTCTTTTCTGGTCCAATCTAGTTGGTGTTCTGTAGGCTTCTTGTATGTTTATAGATACTTCTTTGTTTAGGTTGGGGAAGTTTTTCTTCTATGATTTTGTGAAAAATATTTTCTGGGCCTTAGAATTTAGAGTCTTCTATTCCTATTATTCTGAGATTTGGTCTTTCCATATTGTCCCAGATTTCTTGAATGTTTTTTTTTGTCGGGAACTTTTTAGATTTAACATTTTCTTTGATTGATATATCTATTTCTTCAATCTTAGCATTTATACCTGAGATTCTCTCTTCTATCTCTTGCATTCTGTTAGTATTGTGTCTGTAGCTCCTGTTCTCTTCCCTAGATTTTCCATCTCCAGGATTGCCTTGCATTGTGTTTTCTTTATTGCTTCTATTTCCACTTTTAAGTCCCGGGCCATTTTATTCGTTTCCTTCTCCCGTTTTTATTTTTCTCTATTTCTTTAAGAGATTTATTCAGTTCCTTCACCTGTTTGATTGCATTTTCCTATAATTCTTTAAAGGATTTATTCATTTCTTTCACCCATTTGGTTGTATTTTCCTACAGTTCTTTGAGGGAATTATTTTCTTCCTTTAAGGCCTCTATCATCTTCCTAACCTCAGATTTCAGGTTGTTTCTTGTGCTTCCAGTATGACAGTATCCTCAGGCTTGATATAGTAGGATAGCTGAGTTTTGGTGGTGTCAAATGGCCCTGGGTTTTGTTGCTGGTATTCTTGCACTGACCTCAAGCCATTTGGTTGACTCAGTTATTAGCAGGCCTGGTGGTCTCTGATGGTAATAGGTCTCTGGGCTTGTAGATAGAGCTCATGGTCCCAGACGGCTGCAGTCTTCTGGTTTTCCTGCTGCTCTCTGATCCATGCTGGTCTCCAAGGCCTCAGATTGGGTGGGTCCCAGGAAATGGTGCAAGCTTGGGAACTAGAGTGTGGGATGCACAGGAGAAGTAGAGCACCGAGTGCCCTGGGCAGTCCTCACCACTGTTGCTGGCAGGCTGTGGCAGGCCAGTAGATGGGAAGGGAAGCGGTTTTCACCTCATGCTCCCTGATCCATGCTGGTCTCCAGGCCAAAGATTGGGTTGAGGTCTTGGGAAATGGCACAGGCCCCGAGATTAGACTTTTCAAATGACAAAAATCGGCTAAAGAAAAGTAGGACGAATTTAAGAAGGTGTCCAAAGTACAGGAAGAATGGCCAGTGTGCTGAGGCATTCCCTGACATTTTCCATGTGGGAGTGTGAATCCCTGTACCTCGTTTGGAAGCATTTGGTTGTAACTACCAAATATATGCTTATATATACTCTGTGGCCAACAATTCCTTCCCAGGTTGTTCATGTAGTAGAAGATGATAATGTGTTTTTGTTCACCAAAGGAATGGCGCAAAATGTTCATAGCAAAATTAAACACAGCACACATATCTGTAAAGAATAGAATGCTTAAAAAAATTATGGCTCATGCATACTGAGGAATACTAGGTACCAGAGGAAAGGGCTACATGTAATAGCATGGTTTTGCTTCCCAAACTACCGGTTGGTCAAAAAACACAGCCAAAAAAATATTATGGCAGAAGTCAGACAGAAAGTTCCCTTGTGGGTAAAGTGACTGGGAAAGGGTTCAGGCACATTGGGACACTGGGAGGCCCATGGATACTCTAAACCTTCACTTGGATGATGTCTTAGACACACGTTAAGCTTTGTGTGCCTTCTGGATATGTCAATTAAAGGCCCAGAACATGAGACAGACAGACAGAGACAGTGATGTGTTCCGTGACAAACTGACCAAACTGCAAAAATGGTGAGGTTATAAAGCCTAATTTAGGTTCTCAATGGCCCCAGGAACAGCTGTAACCCTGGCTGGGCCCACCAGTGTCCCGGAGAGAGCAGTGTACACTTTCTGGCAAGTTTGCCTCCAGCCCAATGGATGGGAAATGTTCTTTTGTGTCTCTCTGGTAAGCTAGGGCATTTTGCTCAGAAGCCCCCAGCAGAGCTCTCTTCATTTTGGATCATGAGGCTCTTGTTCCCTATAAGCCTCTCAGACACTCTGGCAGAGGGAGTAGGATTATGATAACCAGCCTTATTGCTTTCCTTAGTTGTTCAGGCCAGTCTTGGGGTCAGCCTTGCACTATGAAAAGTGTTCTGGGCCTGGAATTAGTAGGTAGTCCCATACAAACACCCAAGCATGTCCATCCGAAGACGGGGAGGCAGGAAGTAGAGGCAGATTTCAAGGAGAGGGTGGAACTGGAGTTTGACTTGGAAGGGTATGCATGTTGGTGGATGAGAATGACAAAAGGAAGCCAAGGAGGGAAGGAAATCACTTTTTGGAACATTCCATTGTGTTATTGATGCTTCGTGCCACATTCTGCTGACAACTGCCAATCCCTCTTAGCTATGGCAGCTGGTTCCTGGGCATACCAACAACCTTCCACTCAACACTCATTACCACATTCAACAACTATGTGAGCTCCTTCATGCCAAGAATGTATGTAGCTCCAAATTGGAAATGGGATTGAATTCTTCAGGGTTTACACTTGTGGAAGCCATCCTCCAACATGGTTCTTGTTAATCCCTGTCTCCTGGACAGCATCTAGAGTTATGTTATGGTTCTATTATGTGACCAATAGCATGTAGCAAAAAGGATGGTGTATTATTTCTGAGGCTAGATCACAAGGCTGTAGTTTCTCTTTTGAGTGTTTGTTCTCTCTGTGTATTCCCTCTTAGTTCACTTACCCAGGAAGAAGCCACATTGTAAGCTATCTCATGAGAAGATCCACAAGGTAAGAAACCGAGGCCTTTGGCCAACAGCCATGTGAGTGCGCCATCTTGGAACTATACTCTTCACCCCAAGTCAAACTGTAAACAATTCTGGCTGACTGCATAACTATAGCCCTTGAGAGTCTGAGTCAGACTCTTCCCCCGCCCCCCCTACACACACCCAGCAAAACCACTCCCAAGTTCCAGGCCCATGGAAATGACACAATAAAGGTTTTCTGGTTCAGGCTGTTGCATTCTGGGCCACTGAACTGCTCCTAGGATAGGTTATTAGTATGGATAACTAGTTCAAATCTCTGCCAATGGAGAACAGAAATAAGACTGTAGTCTTCCATTCTCGGGAGGGCCAATCTTTGTGGTTAGTAAAGGATTTTCAGGGCAGTGGGGTTCCAGGTACCATGGTGGAAACCAGCTCCATGGCTAGAAGCACTCCATCACTGCCATATGTCCCTAGCTCTTGCATCTGATGCTGCCTTGTTCTCTGAGCGGCTGTCTTCCTTTACATCACCAGAATCATTCCCCAAATCAACACCTGCACCCCAGTCTTTGTGGCAGGCTCTGGATTGCTTCAGCTGTAGCTGCGGAAACACAACTAAGATGGAGCACAGCGTGTGCACAGGCTCAGAAGCAAGAATGCAAACAGAACACCGGGGAAGCTAGAGACTGACTATCTGCCATAAGGGTTTTGAGGACAAACAGCCCATAGCTCTAGGTCCATGCTCCTCCTAGTACACTAGTCCTAGAGCTTCTCTAGAAAAGCATCAGATGGTAGGGGCTTTTGAACATGTGTTCCTGTGTTCAGGGGCGCACTTGTACATGAGTATACATGTGTGTGGAAGCCAGGGGCTAACCTTGGATGTTGTACCTCAGGAGCTGTCTATCTTATTGTGGCAGCAATAAGATAGCGGTCTCATGATTCAGCTGAGCTGGCTGACCAATGAGCCCCAAGGACCCATCCCTGCTCTAGTGCTAGGCTTCTAAGCATGCACCGCCATACCTGGCTTTTTATGTAGGTGCTGGAGACTCTATTCAAGTCTTCACGCTTGGGTAGCAAAAGCATTAACGCACTGAGCTATGTCTCTAGCCCAGGCTAAAGAGATTTATTGTTCGATGGTTATGGATACTGAAAGTATAATATCAAGGTGTCAACAAGAACCGCTTTGGAAAAAAGGCTTCCATGCCTCTTCCTGACTTGGTGACAGCCAGATTGTTGAGTCCTTTGGCTTTCTGTAACATCACCGCACTTGCATACCTACACGAGAGTCCTGGCAGGATTGTTCTTTATTTATCTCTAGTTCCTTTTCTTCTACCATCACCAGTCAGCACGGCAGATGAGTGCCCACCCAAGTCCCACTGACCTCATCTTAACTTGATACATCTGCAAAACCTTCCAAAAAAAATCTGCTGTGCTTTGAGGGCATTCCCAAAAGCTTGTCTCGACAACCCATGCTGATGGTTTGTGCTGGTGATTGGGACTAAATGAGACGATGTTAATGGTTTTATATGATAGTGTACTTGCTCCCCATGCAATACTCTCTGCCATGATCCGATGTGCGAAGGAGGCCCTCTCCCGAGGCTGTGAAGATGCTGATGTTAGGGTCTTGATTTAGTAGTCTCTAGAACTGTTAGCTGACTAAACTTTGATACAGTATAAATGGCCAAGTCTTGTGACTTTTAGGATAGTGGTAAAATACAGACTAATATAAGATCCTATTCTGTGATCCTTGAAGAAAATTTTGTCAGATGCTATTAAATCTAGCACTCACCTATTTAAGAATGTCAGTCCACTTAGACACACACACACACAAGCACACACACATGCACACAAGAAAGCGCACACATATATAAACTAACAGATGTATTGTTCGATACATCTGCTGAACAAAGGAGAATGAAAAGAGGGAGGGTAACTAGCTCTTCTCCCAGACTGTTGAATCTCAAAGCCCACAGTACCTCTGTGGGTCACCACTCTCCAACCTTGAAAGTGGTTGTTCAATTTCCTTTCACTGAGTGTTGATGAGGACCCCGTGAGAAGAGGACCACAGATAATGTAGCTTGAGCTCAGACTGTTCTATGCTATGTTTCCACACTCTGAGCTGCCTCAGAGCCCTGGTCTGTGACCCCATCAAAATCTAGGCCACATGAGCTCTGGGGGTCTGGGGATGAGGCTGACTGAGCACACAGATCTGCCCATCCTTCTGCCATGTCACTCAGAGCTGGGAGGGGAGGCGCAGCTTTTGCACTTTGGAAAGTGACAGCACCATTTCCTAATGATCACATTTGGGGGAACAGATGGGAGAGCATGTGGAGGAATTGTGGGCTTCTTTTAAAGGGAGGGGAGATGTTTTCTAAAGAAAGTTGCCACAAAGCGCTTCTTCCCAGTTGTCCCAAAAGCACTTGGGAGTGACTTGGAGACACTCAGTAAATAGGATGTTCCTCCCCCCTCTCCCCACCCTGGCTTTTTTATTTTACAGAAGAGACAGAAGTGAGGGGTGGTGGAATGGATATGTCCTGAGCACCTGCAGTGTGCCAGGCATATTGCGTTGTTAGCCTCTTGAATAACTGCAGCAAAAAAAAAAAACAAGTACGTGCCCATTATTCCAGAACAAGGGAGAAGAGACAGGAGGATGAGGAGTTCAAGGTCATCTCTACAGGTCGAGTTGAAAGCCGCCTTGGGCTACATGAGATGCTGCCTAAATAAAGAAACAGGAAAAACAATAATTATAGCAGCCCTTTGAGGGAGGCGCTATGATCATAAACAAGAAAGTAGAGGTTATAGCTGTTAAGATAAGAAGAACTGGGGGAGGGGCTGGGGACCGAGATGAGTCAGGTGACTTCACCAGGGCTGATGACCTGACTTCAATCTCTGGGACCCACACAGTGGAGGCTAAGAATCAACTTCTGCAAGTTGTCCTACAATCTCCATTTCTATGCCGTGGGAAGAGTTCGCGCACGCACACACACATATGCCCACCCCCAAAATATATAGCAATAAACTTCTTTAATAAGCAGGGGTGACTTTTAAACAGGAGATTATCCCAAAGTCCTCTTTAGATCTTGCCACATGGAGGTGGGTGCGGTTTGGGCTCCGCTGTCTTCATGCTTCTGAGTTGGTCAAAGTTCCTCAGAAAGTTAAATCCAGGTCGTCACATGGCCCAGCAATGCCACTCCTAGGTAGGCTCCCAAAAGAACTAAAAGCGGGCACTCAGGGTACAGTGGGTACACGGTAGCAGCTTCCTTAGCCCAAGCTTCCACTGACAGATGAATGAACAGACAAGTATGGACCTGTGGGCCATGAGCTATTGCTCAAAATCCTGACACAGTGGCAGCTGAGGTGAGTCCTGAGGACATTAGGGTAACAGACAGAGAACAACAGATGCTGTGTGATGCTGCTCACACAAGGTGCCAAGTGTGGTCAAAGTCACAGAAAGTGGAGTAGAAGTTGCCAGGGTCCGTGGGGAGGGTGGAAATGTAGAAATGGGGAATGGGGCGATACAGGGTTTCACTACGAGATGAAACACTCTGGAAATGTTTAGCAAAAAGGGTTTCTACATTATGAACAGGCTTAATGCTACTCATTGTCTGGTTTTCACTTGCAATAGCTAAAAGAATCAATTTCTGTTATAAATTGTATGTTCATTTTAAAGTACAGGAAAGGGGACATATTTCCTGCAAAGCCTTGTGGGTCCTGGGTTGGAAGAGATGGTCCTTTGATGGTCAGGTCCACCAGAGCCCTGGCAGCTTTTTGGAAGGGATGAGTGTTGAAGGACTGGTGGATTTCACCAGCAGTTCTGAACAAAGGGATGTTTAGGTGCCACAGAGAAGACAGAGCATATGAAAACATCACCACCAGGGAATTACTGATCTATAGTATATGCGAGGTGCTCTTGCATGGCCTGAATCCCCGAGACCTTGTCTCAGAAAAATTAAATGGAAAGCTATTGAGGAAGACACCAGACATCCGGGCACTGGGCCCGTGGTAGTATTGCATCAGCCTCGCCGCACAGGTGTTGGGGGTGGGGTGGGAGTGATTCTCCACCTTGCAGCCAAGGTGTGAAACATTTCCTGACTTCACAGTTCTCTGTATGCTACCTCCCTCTGTGGTCCAGACCCAGCAGACCCCTCCAGTGTGATGTCCCCTGAAACATACTGGAGCCCGAGCAGTTCCAAACATAGGTCATGTGCTTTTTCTAAAACCAAACCAAAACAACAAAAACAGTGCATATGTGGGCAGATAGGCATGTGTATGTATGTCAGACCCCTGCAGCTGAAGTTACAATATGGGTCCTGGAAACTGAGCCTGCATCTTCTATAAGCGCCAAGTACTGAGCCATCTCTCTAGCCCCAAGGTCCGTGTTTTCACCTGCTTCCCTGTGCTCCTCTTTCTCCTCTGCCTGATTTATTCTCCCCATTTTTTTTGTCTGTCAGTGTTCAACCCCTGTTCCTACTTAAATCCAGACTTCCAGAAAGAGTCCCGAGGGAGCAAGAGCATGGCTTTCCCTGGGCTCCACCATTCTCCTCCCGTGCCACTTCGGCCCTGGCTGCAGCCTGGAGACTGTGTTCTATTCTGGATGCCAGCCCTAGCCTAGGAGTCCAGAGTGCTTTTGATCTTGAAGTGGCTAAGTGTGCTGTGGGTGAGTCACTGCTTGCTCTGAGCTTCAGTTTGGACCTCTGGGGGCGGGGGTGCAGAAATGATCATTTAGGATAGCTCTTAAATTGATGTTAGGCAATTCATTGTGTCCATATGCAAATGTCCGTGGAGAAATGGGGAAGCAGAGTCTTGCTGTAACAGAGCCCTTATGAAGGAGGGCCAGGACTCTCTGACCTCATTACTGGGGAATGAAAAGCAGGTGACCACTTTGGACTGAAGTTGGGTAGCTTCTGGAAACATAAGACATACACTTATTACTTGATCCAACCAGCTCACTTCCTGGCTCTCACACCAGAGAACTGAACGTTTACACTGTCATAAAAGCCAATGTGTCATTGCTGGCATGGGGCTTATTCCTAATCTCTGACCAAATCCAACCAGACTAGGACACGCTCTGGGAAATGGCTTGCTGGTGAACTGGTTACGGGAACATCCTCAAGGGTCCTTGAGCCAAGACAGTATGAGCTACAGCTTCCTAAACTGAGGTGGTGGATTGGTATAAGTGCATGTGGGGACTGTATGGAATGCCCTCAATAAGGAGGCATTTCTGATTGTGCCATAAGCAGAAATGAGTTCAAGTCAAATGCATAACAAAGTGGCAGAGTTTGCCTGTGTGGCAACACACAGCTTCACTGCAGGGGTGGTTCTGAACACACAACATGCACACACATCCCATCATACCACAGTGTCAATGAACCCCTGCCTGAAACACCTCAGTTCATATCCACGACTACTGTATGCTACAAACTGCGGTACATACAAAGATTTCTGCACCTACAGAAGCATAATGGTTTAATTATGGAAAACAAAGAGTTTTCGCTATTTTCCTACCTCCATTTCTCCTCCGTGGTAAATAATAAAGTTAGTATATCTTCAGTTTGCGTTGTGTTAAAATGTTTCATTTGAAAAAAAAAAAGATGCTGTTTGAGTTGCTGACTGGAGTTTCATATTTTAAAAAATTGTTAAATGAATTTTGGCTTGAGATTAGAACAGAATTTCCAAAGATTTCTGAAATGGCCCAGAACATACTTCTGCTATCTTGTACTGCATATTTATGTGAGAGGCGTTCTCAGCATTGACAACCACAAAATCAAAATATCGATCAACCCAGAAAAATGTTGAAGAAGCTCTACATCCTGCAGAATCAGATTTTCAGCCAAGATTTAATTCTGTGTGTAAAAATAAACAAGCATGTCTATCTCATTAGTATGCAAATTTGCTTTAGTCTGTAATAAATGGTAACATATATACATATAAGGATTATTTTAAAATAAATTTCTTCATGATTTATTATCAACAAATTTTGATTTGTATGTTTTATTTACCTACATAGCCCAAGGCAAGCATAAAATTTTCTTCATCAAAAGAAAAGTAGAAAAAGTTAAAAGAAAAAACAAAACTTGTATAACCCACAACATATCTAGGCCACATGGTATGTGGATGGTTTAGCTTGTACAGAGCCATGACAAAGATAACAACATGAGATTAAATCAAGCCCTAGGTGGAAAATGATCCAACCAGGAAACCAGCCCAAGAAATCTGAGGCTGATGCAGATTTTTTTATACTAAGCCTTGCATGTGCACATGAGTGCACATATGTAAGTGGATTGCTCAGCCGTGTGTGTGTGTGTGTGTGTGTCCTGTGTGTGTGTGTGTGTGTGTTTAGGCTAGAGGTCAATAGCCGATGACTTTCCTTATCACTCCTCATTTTATTCAGGTCTCTCACTGAACCTGGAGCTCACCCTATTAGCTAGATGATATGCTTATGCTCTTACGTGTGTACACAACAGTCACTCAACTGACTGAGCTATCTCTCTGGCTGCTGTGTGGCAAAACTCTCCCTGGGGAGATCTGTTTACTCATTCCAGATGGGGAGCCCATGACAGACCAAAATACAGATAACCAGCAAAGCCCGATTTGGTGAGCAGTGAGTTTGTTTTACTGGGGTTACTTACAGGAATAGAAATGACTCAAAGACAGGTGCATAACAAAACCTCACCACAGCATGGGGGACAGATCACACAGCTAGGAACTTGGAACACACTGCATACCCTGCAGGCAGCTCAACAGGTTGGAGAGTATCCATTTCCCAATGCCTCAGTTGGTTTAAACCTCCTCAGGTGTCTCAACCAGTTTCTGCTTCTTCCAGGAAGCTGGTCTGGTCTCAAAGTCTTTATAGAGCTTGTCTGGGTCTTCTTTGCAGCTTGGCTCTGCTTACTCAGACAGGGAGGGGCGTAGTGAATCTGGTCAATTTCAGGAACTTCCTGAAGCTATTTTGAGTTATTTACTGTCCTGTTTGAAGTGTTTCCCTGCAGGATGGAATGTTTCAATCTCCAAGAAAACTGTTATGCAACAGTAGCCCGGTAAACCTTTCAAAAGATAAGAAATAGAATGGGGGCAGTTTAGTGGTAGAGTACTTGCCTAGTTTGTTCCCCAGCATCACAAAAACAAACAGACAACCAACAGATGCTCTAAAATAAAGACAGGGCATACAGTTAACACATAAATATGACTTGCACAGTCCTTTATAACTGCTATCAAGTGTGGCAGACTGTATATAAGTACATATATTCAAATTCCATCTGGTTGGCAGATCATGTAGTGTCACTATAGACGTGGGGAATGCATTTCAATACAACACACAATGGCTACAGTGTTCCTGGGCCATAGGAACTCTCAGCTCTGTCAAAGCCTCAGGAAATCACTGTGGGTGTGTATATTCCACCATGACTTAACTGTTAAGCTTCTGTGACTATCCTGAAGCTGCCTCAATGGCCTTCACCTAGTGACAGGATAACCACACTGTGTTATGCCCAATATGATGGGACAGGCGACTCTCCAGAAGAGGTAAAATTATAGGAACAGAAAACTAATTAAAGGTTGCCAGGGGCTGAGAGGAGAGAGAGGAGCTCACTACAGAGGGGTGTCCATAGTTTGACTGCCCTAGTGGATTTGTAGCTGCACTCATGAAAGTGTGCACAATCAAAGAGAATTTTGCTATATTGAATATGTCCCAACTTTAAAATTAAATAGAACAATAACTAGAGAATAGATGTGTAAGAATAGATGTATCACCAGGGAAAGCATTTTCACCCTGTGTGTAACTAAGAGATAGAGAGATATGGAGGGCAAGAGAAGGAGAACACAGAAAACAGTGAGATGCAGCGTTCATAGCTGACCTCTGCTCAAGTCCCCTTCATGCTGCATTGTTGGTTCTTCAGAGGTGAGTCGGGAGAGCCAGTTCCACAGAGGGAAGCAGAGGGCACTCACTAGCTTTCTAAATATCTGCTTTGAGATTAGGAAAAAGCTTTTGTCTTCTGAGTCTGTTTCCTGGGGAAAAGAAGTGATATACTGAGTGATGTCTAAACTCTTAGTAGGCTCTGGTACTCACAAAGTGCCATGTATCGAGTTGGTATTAATAGGCGCCATTGCCTCAAACTGTCTCAGAGGTGCAGTTGATGTCAAGTGATGACAAATCTCCAGAGATACACGGAGGAGGTTGAATCAGTGTACTGCTTCAGCTGGTTGTGAGCCACAGTGCATGGCTGTCTTCAGCTTTAAGTGCCTTCTTTGGAGGGAACACCTTGGACAGCTCCCAGATGACTCTGGTAATCATCAAAGGGGACATCTGCCTGGAAAAGTTCACAATGCTCTGCGAGGTGGGCACATCGTGTTGGCTGGGTTCGTGTGATGAGCAGGAGAAAGGGTGAGATTCGCCATCACTTCATGCCAGTTCTGTGCTGAGAGCTTTTTCAGGAGCCATTTAAACTCTCTCCCAAAGAGAAAAGCCACCTCTGCTGGAGTGGCTGAGCACTTCCAGAAAGCATCCTTTGAACTCTAGCCAAATTCAGATGCCCTGAGGGTCCACCCTCCATTTACCTTCATCAAGAGCTTTATCAATGTACATTGGAAGATGCTTTTCTTCTCTCTCTCTCTCTCTCTCTCTGTCTCTGTCTCTCTCTCTCTCTCTCTCTGGCTCTCTGTATACATCTTTGCACTTAGATAGTTCCCTCCAGGTTTTAAGTTTTAATTCTGGTCACCTCACAGACTGCTCAGGGCTACTGTGAGGTAGCTTCCTCAACTCCTACATCAGCAACTCACTCATGCATGCTTCTTCAGGACTTTCTATGTCATGATACTGTCTGCCCCCCACCTGTCCCCCATCCAGAGATCTGGGCATGATCCTCACTATCTCTTCTGTCATTCTTGACACACAGTCTAGCTTCCCAGCAATCCCTCCCACTCGCCTAAGCTCTCTCCCTTTCCTTTTGTCCCATCTGTCACTCATCACCTTAGCTCCAAGCAGTGGATCGACTCACTGACTGAGTGTTCCAACCCTTTTCTAACTAGTCACAAATGGGGCTTCTGCTTTCTCCCTGAAGAAATAACATTTTAATGTAATTTAATCTAGTTGTTTTTTGAGGGAAGGTCTCCTGGAACCCAAGGTGGCTTTAAACTCATTATCTAGTTAAACATAACCTTGAACACCTGATCCTCCAGCCTCTACCACCCAACTGTAATGATCACGGGGTATGCCACCACCCAGACTGGAGAGCTAATCTTGATCAGCCAGCCTCTCTTGTTGAAATTCCATCAACAGCTCCCCTATGGAGGTCTTTGCCGAGATCCTGACACTCAGTCTGATTTGGGGCAGGTACACATCATTAACCCCTTGCTCACCGAGACCTCTCAGCCTGGCTCTTTTGGGGTGACATGATCCTGTCTGGTATGGTTTCCTGCACCTTGAGCCTCTATGACAAGAATGTCCTTCCCTGTATTGGGCACACCCTCTTCTTCCACCACTTCCTACAGGAGCCCTAGTTTCTAGAGAGCTAGGCTATACCTTTCCTCTCTCCGGAGTTTCTTGTCTTTGTGAAGTCTCCTTGTGCTCAGCACTCACTTGTACTCTGTCCAAATTAGCTTTCCTAATGCTGCGACCCTCTGATACAATTCCTCATGTTGTGGAGACCCTCAACCATAAACTTTCTTTGCTGCTTCATAACTGTAATCCTGTTACTGTTGGGAATCAGAATATACATATCTGTGTTTTTTCAATGGTCTTAGGTGACCCTTGCGAACAGGTTGTTCGACCCCCACCCCCAAAGGAGTCTCAACCCACAGGTTAAGAACTGTTGGTCTAGATAGTGTGTGGTCCTTGGGTCTTGGTTCCCTGCTCTTCCTTGCCCTGGCCTGTGACACTTTGAAAGGCAGACTGCCCCATTCTGGCCTCAGATCTTGCCTCTGCAGGGTGGGCCATGAATGATTTTTTTAGGTTCCTCACTGAGCCTTCAGCTCTGTGCACCTAACAGAGCAGCCCAGCGCAGCTCCCCTCCCCACAGAGATGACTTCAGGCCGGGGGAATGCCAGGCTGGAGGCCGGATTTGATTAAGGGGGAAAGAAGAGTCTTATGAGGCCACAGGGCAGGCGTGCCACCACACTGACCCCACAGAGGCGGGTGATAATGGGGTGGGGGACCAGTGCTGGGTCTGATGTTACCCCTGCAAACCTGATTACGGGGCCTCTGGCTGCAGCTTGCCTACGCTTCTCAGAAAGAAAGCAGGCTTTCTTGCCCTGGGCTGGTCCCTGAACAGGCAGGTTTAAATTGAATCAGACCCTGGTTCCTGGTACAGAGCGGGCCATTTACTGGCCTTACGTTCCTCACAAGACAGGCAGGCCCCAGCCATGTGGTTATAGGGGTAAACTGAGTGGACTTGTGGCGGTTGGCCAGGCCTCACAGTAGCTTGCATAGGCCAGTCCAGAAGGCAAGCTTCAAAGCCGCAGTCAAAGCCTGGCTCAGGGGACAATGCTGGCTTCGGCAGTTACTACGGTTTTTGTTTGATTGATTGCTTGTTTTTTTTTAAAGAACAAGTACAGGATTCTGGACTTTTTGTGGTACTTAGTGGTGGAGGAAGCTTGAAGAATTCCCCACCCCCATCCCCTGTGACAGCCTCACATGTGTGTAATATGACAATGGTTACTCTCATCTTGATTGTCCCTTGGGATAGAATGTGTTTTCAGCCAGGCCTGGTGGCAGAGGCCCGTGATCCCAGCTACTGTGAAGACCGAGGCAGGAGGTTAGCAACTTCAAGGCCTCCTTTGGCTGATGTGAGGTAGGGAACAAGACCCAGGAAGGGCTAGGCCTGAGTAGGTGTGCGTGGCGATCCGAAGCTTCTCTGATAGAAAAAAAAAGTCTCTACATCTTCTATGCAGGATAGTAATGCACAGGCTGCAACCTTTCCTCTCTGTGCAACTTATGTAGGGGTCACCCCGACATCTGGGCTGTTGGCCCAAGTCCTCTCCTAGACAGAAGAGGCAGAAAGGGCGGGACCATGGATAGAGAAACTGACCACCAGAGGGCTATCCCCTGCAGAAGAGCAATGGAAGTCAAGTCTCTTAGGTTCTAATATAGCAGCCCACTTGCACCTTCCATTAAGAGATGGGGAACCTAGAGCCAGAAGTGAGGAGTGACTCTCCAGACCTGCCATCAGGACCCATTGAAGAGCATGATGCCAACTCTTGCTGTTCTGGCCCCGGTCCAGTGTGGTAAGGGAGAAAGGGGAGTAGCCACTGAGCGGTCAGCATGTGGAAGCCTTTATGTTGAAACACTGAAGACTCGGTAGAAATACGTCGGGTATGCTCAGGATTTTTGTTTGTCTGTGCCTTGGTAGTGTTGAAGAGTACATTTAGTGCCTTGTGCATGCTAGGCAAGCTCTCTGCCACAGAGCTGCAACCAGCTTTCTTTTTTGCTTTTAACTGTGTGACAGGGTCGCAGTGAGTTGTCCAGGCTGGTCTTAACCTAACTCCGGAGCCTGGGCAAATTCTAAACTTGCTATCCTCCTGCCTCAGCCTTCTGAGTAACTGGTTTTATAGGTCTTGCTGAGATTATAGGTCTTCAGCACAAGCTGAAAGTGCATCCTCAAATAAGAGTTTGACTGTTGCAGCAAATTTAGTTTGCCCCAGTTTTTAGTTGACCCAGGCAGGCTGTGGGACAGCCTGAACCTAACACTGGGTCAAAGTCCCTGCTCTGTTCACCTCTAGGTCTTAGCACCAAGGGTAGAATGGATGGGGGAAGGGGTCCTGCCAATGAGCACCTAGGAGCATCACCTAGGTGCACTGCCTCTTTGCTCCTGTTTCCATGGAAACACCTCAGGACCCATTGATCAGTTCTCGTTCGAGGCTTTCATTAGCTTGAGCATTGGAATAAGTTTTGATTCAAACATGACACTTTTTAACGCAGTGAAAAACTCATTTTGTATAAAACCCCATTATGTGGAACAGACACGCAGGTTGATGGCCAATTTAGTTAATAGAGCTTTGCAGCTGACACTGAATTAAATCTGCAGGAAGCAGCTTCAGTTTGCCCCAGAAGAATCATGTGCAAATTTGCAGCAGGCTGGAGATGCCGAGGGAAGGCTGCCATCCTGACCTTCCCTATTGAGCCCTGCCACCCTTTGTCCCAAGACCAGAGTGTGCAGGTGCTGTCCTGTCGGGGTCTCTGGATCCTTAGGATGACAGCTAAGGTCTCTAAGTAAGAACGATTGCTTTTTCCAGGGAGATCACTTTCTCCTGTCCTGTCCCTCTGCCACCCCACTCCCTCTACCCATTCTCCTTCTCTCATTAATTCTGTTCTTGAGGACTCCACATTCTTCTTGCCTCCTTTATTTACATGTGAAGAGCACCAACCCTCAACCTGTCACCTGACAAAAACTCTTTAACCTTGAAGGATGCAGCTCCAGGACACTTCTACCTACCACTCCTACATCCCTGTATTAAATCTCATTTCACGTGATGCTAAAAATCTGTGCATATAACAAGCCCCTTAGTTTGCATTGTCTCAAGTCATTGTTAATTTTCTCTGAAACTTGCCCCCTTCTCGGTAAATTTAGAATTATAATGCCTACTGAGAAACTGGACTGGTGCATATAAATGAACTGGTTTTCAGCAGTGTGCTACAAGACCCTGTCGCTTTTCTACTGTGTGGCACAGTTTCTTCCTTTGTCTCTCCTTTTCTTCCCACCTCTACAATGCAGGCCATAAGAACATGGTCATCTCTTGACACCCTCAGGAATTGGCTGAAGGGCTTCTGTGGATACCAAAATCCAAAAGTGTTTAAGTCTCTTATTAACGTGGTATGACATTTGCATACAACCCGGACATGCCCTGTATATAGCCTACAAAATACCTCTCAATTACTCATGATCCCAGTGCAATGTAAATGTTATTATAGTAAGTTGCTGCTATATTGTATCATTTAAAGAGAAACAACAAGGATAAGAGGGAGTATATGTTCAAATATTGAGCCATTTAGAAAAATATTTTAAATTGAATGCATGGATAAGTAACCTGAAGAAAAGAGGTGCCTACACTTACTGTATTGGATCTATGGAAAGAATAAAGTGGTTCTTGTGTTTGTGAGAGTGACTTCAATTGGTAGAAAGTTGTCATTTGCTCTTGAAGCAACACCCCCCCCCCAGCCCCATACTCTAGATAATAAGACCCTTCAAACTATTGTCCATGGGGCCCGCAATGCAACTACACACAGACTTTCCTCTTTCAGGGATCCTAGATGAGTCCCATGTCTTCCTGGGAAGGATACATGTGCACAGACAGGCCCTTTCTTCTTGAGGTCAGGATGGGTATGTATCATAAAGGCCATTGGCTAGTCCCAGTTTCAAAGGACAGGCTCCAAGATATGTTGATGTGTCCTGGCCTCTTCTGGCAGAAGCTTAGTCCAACCTATCTCCCCCTTCTACATACTCTGAGGATATATCCCAGCACTCCAGTGTACATTATAGGACAATTGGAGCTTCTTCTATCTATTCCTCTCTCAAGCATCCTTAGACAAGTGACTCTACATCTTCCAGCCTCTGGGTCTCCTCCATGCCTTATCTTGGCATGGAAGCTAGAGATCAACACAGAAGATCTGCTTCAATGCAACTGGGCATGGCAACTGTGTTATCATAAGTGAAGGTTTCAGGGTCCAGCATGACGGCATCTTATTTAGGAACCAACATGTTCCACTGTGAAAAACATGGCAAGATAGTAAGTAAAGGGAACCCCTTAAGCAATGGGCACCATGGCATGTATGGCCTCCAGACCCCATTCAGGCTGGAGGAACCAGGCCCCAGAGGCCAGAATATTGAAAAGACTTAGAGAATGATGAGGACACCACATACACTGTGACTCAGGGACACTTTCTTTCCCAGAGCAACCGCTATGCAATGTCTAGGAAAGACCCAACCCCCTTGTCTGAGCCCAGAGCAAGGCTAGACTGGAACCTCTACAGTGGCTTCATCCCAACTCAGCTACCCATCTCCCTAGCCTCTATGCCTAAGGCCTAGTTCTTTATGCCTGGAGTCTCTTACACATTGATCTCTACTTTGGAATCAACTTCTAGGAGGCTGCAACGGGGCCTTCAGGCATCACCAATGGTATGGCATGAAGTTCCCTATGGAAGGATAGCAGTGACAAAGGCAAGTAGGAGCTAGCAAGAAAGTGTGAGGAGAAGGGACAGCATATGTTAGTTTCTGGGGTACTTGAGATGTAGGGTGAAAATTGCTCTGCAGGGGCAGAGTGCAAGCAGTCAAACTCCCAATGGTATAAGCAACCAAGCAGAAATGAAGTTATTCTAAAGAGACACTTGTGTCCTTAATCTGACTATCAGATTACTGAAAGGATGGACACCAAGAAATAGAACTTTCTTTTGGGGTTCTTATGCTGAGAGAATTAAGACTGGGAACCTGACACCAGCCAGAGGGGGAAACTTGTCTCCATAAGATATACTTGTTTTAGTACTTGTCAAGCCATCTTAGAGGATAAGACAATAACGGGTCAGTGGTAGGCAGAACAATACCTAGGCAATGACTGTTTAGATGTGCATATCTCTAGCCCTCAATTTAAACTTTAATCTTACTTACAGGACCCTGAAAAGGGACTGGAGTAGGTCACTGGGTTTCCTTGTCCTGCTTCCCAATGCGGTCACATTCACTAAATCTCCTTTTTCTGCTTTTTGCTATTTTGCTGTTCTAGTTGACCTCTTGAGGAAAGGCCACTTAGTTTGTTGGGGTACAGACTGTGATCCCAGAAAATAGTAACAAAAGAACTGGCCTGTATACCAAGAGGTTCCGTGTAAGTCATAGAAGTACCTTCCATGAAGATTGCATGGGTATCTACAGAGGTGATGGCTTTCAAAGCTTGAAGTCCAAGTTAAGGACACTTAATAAGACCAAAAGACACCTCACAAAACACCTCATGCCAAGTTCACACCAAGGCCACAACCATGGTCCATTTCAGAGGTGGTTCCCATCAACTCATAGCCAAGATAATGTTGGCAGCGCCTACTGGGCACCACTGTAGCCCCATGTCCTGAAACCAGAAAGAAAAATTTCTCCTTGTCTGCATTTATTTCCCATTGGAAAAAGTCTTAATATGGGATCCTGTGTGAAAAAAGTGAAAACTTACCAATATTTCAATGTTATTCTTTTTCTGAAAGGATGAGAAGCAGATAAACGCAAGTATAGATAGATGGAAGAAGAGGAGGAGGTTTGCTTCAGCAAGATCTCAGCACTTCTCTTAAACAGAAATAAGATTAGCACCAAACTAGTTATGGTAAAGGTTGGTCTTCAGCCTTTGAAAACTCCTAGTAGGTAGGTAGAGACTTTCTGGCTGGGTTAGAACATGCAGCACCTGCCAAGATCCCATCAAGAGACAACCAGACATGGTAGTGTGCATCCCTGTCATCATCTCAACACTCAAGGGACTGAGGCAGGAGGAGTGGGAGTCTGCAGCCAACTAATGTTATGTACTGAGGCTTTATTGAGCCAGTAAGCAAGAAAAAGAGTGGCAGCAAATGAGCGAGCGAGAGTGAAAAAGATAGAGGGTTTGTTACAAAGAATTTCACCTAACATATCAGTAGCTAGCTCTAAATCTGTTAACTAATGAGGTAGCTAAGAAGGTGGAGGAACAGGAAGGTGACAAGACATGAAGCCACCTAGTACCAAGTAAGAAGAACAGCAAGAATTTGAGACATTTAAATGGAAGTTCTCTCTGTTTCATTTCTGTTGTTGTGATAAAATATTGAACAGAAAGCAATTTAGTAGGGGAAAGGTTTGCTTAGTTCACAATTCCAGGTTATGGTCCATTACTGCAGAGAAGTCAAGGTGGCAGAAACTTGATGCAGCCAGATACAGTGCAGAGCAGAGAGAAATGAGTGCATGCTTGCTCACTCGGTTGCTTGTGCCTGTCTAAGTTCTCTACTATTACAATGTTCAAGACCCTCTTCCTAGGGAATGGAACTACCCATAGTGGTCTGGGTTTTCCCACATCAATAATTTAAGAAAACCCCCCCACAGACAAAACCACAGGTCAATCCAATATAGGCAATCCTTTATTGAGACTCTTTTCCTAAGTGATTCTAGGTTGTTGACAATTACAGTTACCACAGTAGAGGTTCAGGGAAAGGCCTTGCAGAGCTCTGTTGTAGGCTCTGAGATAAGCTACTAGCTGACAGGTACTGAGGCTTCTGGCTAAAAAATGGTCTTCTGGGGCCTGACCTCTGAAGAAGAGTTTCTCAATTTGGCTGGTGCTGACATCTCTAAAGAGGAGGATGAATTGAGGTTGCAGTTGCAAAGGTAAAAAGCTACTATATAGCTGCTGCTTGCATGAGAAACTACCATGACTAGGTAAAGCAGCATGGATGGGGATCTTCCCGGGAGAGTATGACCTCCAGCCTTCTGGTTTCCCATCATGCTCCTTGTTGGCTCCCTATCAGAGAATGCCAGTTGGCATTGCATAATCCAAGCCCTTAACCAAAAGCTGACTGCATAGTACATTTGGAGCTGAGAGAAAAATATGGTTATATGATGAAAGCTTAGCACCCAGACACAGACATTTTGTGTGTGTGTGTTGGGGGGGCTGAAAAGGTTAGGCAAGGATCAACTCAGAAGAATGACTGTTAATAAATCTCTGTATAGACAATGTGAAGGGGGAAAAGAAAGAAAATTGCTCATAATTCTTCTCCCTGACGTGGCCTTTGTTAACATTTTGGTATATGGTTTGCACTCATTTTGCAATGGGTCATTTTAAAATATGGCTTTGGTTTTACATAGTTTTACATCCTATTATATAATGTCTATGCATGTATACTTGCAAATCACATCACAACATGTAAGGAGTTGTGTCCCCTGCCACCAATGATGCTGACTTCCTGAAATCCCAAGTAAACAAGAGTGAGACTTCATTTGTAAATGGAATATTTGAAGAGGACCAAGATAGGAATCAGTCATCACAGTGAGTCTTGACTTGAAATAACTGATGTCTTTATAAAAAGACAGAGACAGAATGCCATGTGGAGACTGAATTCTATTGCCAAGCAACACCAGGAATTGCCAGTAGCCATCTGCAGCTAGGAATGTGGACTGGAGCAGATTCTCCTCCACAGCCCCCTCCCCCACAAACGCCTCTTTCACAGCCACAGAAGACCCCAGTCCTGCTGACATCTTGATATCAGACTCCCTACCTCCAGAACTTCAAACTAGGAGCAGTGGCTTTCAGTTGTTTTAGTTTTGTGAGGCTGTTTGTGAATGAGCAGCAAACAGAAACAGGGTAAGCACATTCCTATGTTGTAAGTTCTTCTTCCCTTGTTGGACATCCTATCAATTGTCCTATCTGGTATAGCATTTAGCTATGGTAACCAGCAATAAATTTCATCATTCCCACCATATTGGGCTATTTCCTTCACATAGATCTTGTGATGTTAAATGAGTAGGCAAAAAAAATATATAGTTTTTTTTAAATAGAGGATTTTTAGGGTGCTAATGAAACTTTTTTTTACAAGTTATAAAGTTAGCCTGTGTTTTTGTACTTTCCAAAATAAAAGAACAGACAAATGTGAAATATCAAATTATACAACATGAATCACACAACCAGAGATGTCCTGAATAATGCTAATTTATTTTTTAATGTTTTCTTAATATATAAGTATGTATAATAATGAATTTCATGATGTCATTTTTTATATAGAGGTACACAATGTAATGGATTTTGATCATATTTGTCCACCACATTATCACCCTGTCTTGTGCTCTTCCTACTCCTGTTAACTTCCATCTTCATTCTAATAAGTTCCCTTCTACTTTCATGTTGTTGGTTTGTGTGTGTGTGTGTGTATTCCACGGAATTTCATTAAGGTTATTTACAGAAGCCTGCATGGATCCCAGTGTCTCTCTTCCTGCTGCCTGTGGATCTGGATGTAGGACTACTTCCAGCTCCCTCTCCAGCACCATGTCTGCCTTTGTGTTGCCATGCTCATGCCATGATGATAATGGTCTAAACCTCTGAAACTGTAAGCCAGGCCCAATTAAACGCTTCCTTTTGTAGTAAGAGTTGCTGTGGTCATGGTCTCTCTTCAAGGCAATAGAATACTATTGAACACAATAGAACACTTGATGAAGTGGTTATAATACTAAAAAAAAAATGTCTCTTCCTGCCCTATGAACTGTTTTCTATGTATAAATCTTCAGGACTGGGTGGGGCCTGAAGAGGCCTTCCTTCTTTGCTAATAGGCCCACCCTTGTACAGGAGCCATGCAAGTAATGGCGGCTGCTCAGAGGTCAAGAGTGTAACAGCCACGTCATGCTCAGAAGTCAGCCTCCCCCACCACCTTCCTCCATTCCTTCAGCTCCTACGTTCTCTCTAGCTCTTCCTTGGTGAGGTTCCCTGCTCATTAGAGGGGGAATTATAGATGTCCCTTTTGTGGCTAAGCATTCAATAGTTATTTATTCTCCATACTTTGGACAGTTATGAGTCTCTGGACTGAGTCTATAGTCCTCTGTTCGGAGCTAGCAGCAGCACTAATCAATGGGCATATACATGGCTTTTGAGGCAAATCGACATGAATATCATATCCATTCAGCAAAAGAACAGTAGTGTCTCTACTCAGGCATTAGCTCTCCTCAGCCATGAGATTTTTTTTTTAATGGTGTCTCTTATTTTTTTTAATGTTATATAATTACATCATTTCCCCCTTCCCTTTCCTCTCTCTAAACCTTTCCATATATCTTTCCTTGCTCTCTTTCAAATTCATGAACTTTTTTCATTAATTGTAGTTACATACATATATGTGTGTATATGTAGACATATACTGAGCAAGTATCACCTGCTCAGTCTGTACAATGTTATTTGTATGTCTGTTTACAGGGCTGACCATTTGGTGTTGCATAACCAGTTGGCATGTTCTTCCTTGGGGAAGACTATTTCTCCCATACTAAGCATACCTTAGTTGCCTGCAGTTCTTTTGTGTAGGACTGAGGCCTTATAGGCTTCCCCCAGTCCACTTTAGCATGTGTATCATTCAGCTCACATTTGGGCAGTCATGTTGGGGAGACTTGATGGTGTTGATTCTGACGTTGCCAGGAGGCACAATCTCACAGCAAACTCCTTGATCCTCTGGCTCTTGCGGACTTTCTATCTCCTCTTCTGCAATGTTCCCTCAGCCTTAGGTGCAGGTGTGTTTTGTTTATGTGTTTGTGTGTTGGTTGGGACTAAGCTCCATAAGTCTGCTTTTTGATTGGTCGTGATTTTTCCATAGGGTCTCCAGCTGTTGAAAAGGAAGGTTTCCTCGATGAGGGGTGATGTAGAAGGACAAAGGTTTAGAATATAGTTAAGGATTGTGCTGGTTTAGTAAAATGGTGGTTGTAGTTTTCCCTCCATGATCCATGACTTCATTACCCCTGAAAAGTTGTTTAGGTTTTCAGTACCAGGCATGGTTTCCCTTTTGTTGCCTGGGTCTTACGTCCAATTAGAGAGCTGTTGGTTACTACCGAGGTATGTGTGCTATCACTACAACCTTACGGTTATTGCGCCATGTTGTTAATTGCATCAATGAGGGTAAGACTGCTGTTTGCTTCCATCCTTTGGAAGCTTGCAGGGTGCCTTCTGATACCACAAAACTTAGTCTTCAGTGAAGAGCTTTACAGGTCAGTTCCAGCTCAGAGCGCCTGAACTCTGTGTCTGAAGCGCATAGTATCTTCAGCAATAGGAACTTACCTTCCTCTTCTGGAGGAAAAGCAAGAGCAGTCGCAAAAACCTATAATGTTAGGGGAGTCTCTTAGACAATCGTGACCAGCAGCTCAAAAGGGGGCTGCTCATGCTTGGTGTTGGATTTTTGTTAGATGATCTGTAGTCTTTAAGTCATGAGATTTTCAGTGGGGTTATATAGTATGAGGAGTCCCTCCTGTGGACCAAGAATCAAAACTAATCAGAAAGTGGTTGGTGACTCTCATGACAGAGTTGCCATTATTACACCTGTGGGCTCATCCTGTCTGCCCAATCCATGTTGTTAAGCATGGACTCCATAAATGGATGAGAGTGTTCCTGACAACTCTTCCCTAGCAACCTGCATAACACTTTTTAGCACTGTGAAGGCTGGCTGAGAGGGAGGAGTTGCCCAGCCCAGTTCCACCATGATTTCTCTATGTTGTCCTACAACAAAAGCACATGGTGTCTTAAGCAATAGCATCTTACTAGCTAGTTCTGGTTGGCAATGAACAGAAGAGGCAAATGTCTGCATTGGTTTGGGAACTTCAAAGGCCTCCTTGATTTAACTTATTTTTTATTATTATTTTAAGGTTGTTATTACTTGCCACCAAATTGCTATTTTTAAAGCTACAGTTCTACCAATAAACAAAAACTGTTCATCACAAAGTCTGCCTTATAATACACTCACCAGTAATTAGCAGTTTTACCTTTTAAAATCTGGCACAATTTGCTGAGTGAAGATCATGGCATAGTTTTATTTGGCATTAGTTAAATTGGTGGTTGAACATACTAAAGAACATTTTAGCTACATATTGATTCTCTGGTACATCATCTAATAAAAATCCATTGTCTGGGTGGTTTTTTTGTTTGGTTGATTTTTCTCTCAAACCAGCATCTTAGTATATTTGCATTCTGAAAAATATATTTTAATTATACTGGCTTTAGTTTTTTTTCATTTTTGAACCTTTTAATATTAGTCATCTCTTATTTGTTTCCTTTATTTTCTTTACTTTTTTTTTTTTTTTTGGCCTTGCATCTGTTAGTCAAGCACTCTACTCATGAGAGATCATTCCAGCCCTAGTATTGCTCATTTAGAATGTACAATTTAGCTGGGTATGGTAGCACAAGCATTTATACCCAACACTCAGGAGGCAGAGGCAAGCAGATCTCTGTTAGTTCAAGATGAGCTTGGTCTACATAGCAAGTTACAACCCAGTCAGAGCTATACACTTTTTTAATCTCTCAATAAATAAATTGAACAATTTATACAGTTCAAACCTATAATTTTTTCTCCTGATTTCTCCTATTTAATATAAATGAGTAGCTCTCCAAATTCTGAAAGCCATTGGCAAATTCTAGGTTTCATGTTCTTATGTTTAACTCCTTAGTTCATCTGAAAATTACTTTGGAGCATAATGTGAAACAAAACGAGTTTGGAGGGTTGAAACAGAGTGAGACTGTACATTATCTACTGAGTGATTTTCCTCATACTTAAGTCTACTTCTGTCTATGTCAAGTTCTCTCGTGTATTCTAGAGCTACTTTTAGCCTGGCCCTTCTGTTTCTATATGCTTATATATATGATGTCACCGTAGTATCTACTGTTTTGTTTCATTTTTTTCCTCATTTATATTTCCCTCTCTCTGCATATATGTGTGTGTGTGCATTTTATACATATGGGGTATTTTTGCAGTTATTTTCCAACTAGTACTTAAACTTAGAGAGGCTACCTAAACTAGAGATTAGAGGGGCTTTTCTTTGAAAACTATTCTCCCAAGGCAGAGGTATGTCCTCTTCTTGCTATATTCCTTATACCTGTCGAACCAGCCAGATAAAGGGACATCCAAGCTGTGGGTATTGACCTTACCCTTTGTTCCAAAATGGAGGAATCTGAGTCAAGGAAGCTTAGAAAGTAACCAAAACAAATAGGACAAGATACAAAATCTCATCCTACATCTGCCAGCAGGACTGACCAGTCAGTGCCCCCGTGAGGTACAATGGGGAGGCAGTGTTTTCCAACCTGATTGATGACAAGAATCAAGCAGAACCCTGTCTCCATTCTAAATCCAACTCGGATCTGGGCAAGAGAAGAGCCCCAAATCTCCAAAAGATGGGCCCAAAAATGTTAACTAGTATCTTTAGATGATCCTAATACCAGGAAAGACTTAATTAGGCATCACAAAGGTGAGGAATCATCCAGCATGGTGGCACACAGCTTTAATGTCAACACTCAGGAGGCAAAGACAGGCAGATCTCTGTGTGTTTGGGTCTAGTCTAGTAAATTCCAGGCAGGCCAGAGTTATATGGTGGTACGCTGTCTCAAACAAAACAACAAAACATAAAGTGAGGGAATTGTTTAGTGAATGGTGTACAATTTGAAAGTTCTGTTAAAGGAACCCCTCTCCGTTTCAACACAGGGCTAAGAAAACAGGGCAAAACAAACCGGACACCAATAGGAGGAGATGCTGGACTGTCCAGACAGGAGGATCTGCCGCTGGAATCCCTGGGGTAGGTTCCAGAAAGGGTCAGAATTTCATCATTGATCATGGTGATAGGATAAAATTAAAGAATGATAACCACAGAGGCAGGAAGGTGCCTGCAGGTAGGGCTGTTCAGGCTGGAGTCCCCGGGCCAAAAGCGATACACTGGAGAGCAGAACCTGATCGAGATCTTCAGCCGACGTGGATTCAGTCTCCCTGGGTACAGTCATAGAGATAAGCAGGGGTGTCTCTGCCCTCTAGGCACACAAAGGCAGGTGATAGATTGCAACAGACTATGAGAAGCGCCATGAAAGAGCGATGTACAGTCTTTGGAAGCTCAGCCTGGCTCCAGGATCCTAAGACACTTTAGAGAGATGGCCTGGAGGCAGACTTTAGGACTCCGGGTGGTACGTTGGGCAATGGCTGTGTGGTGGTGCACTGTATAGAGCATGGCTGTAGGGACCTGCAAGAATAGGTTTGGAGCAACTGCAAGTGGCTTGCTCCAGGAAGTACCTATAGTCTTTGTGCTGAGGGAAAACAGGATAAGAGAGGGATCAGACTTACATTCTAGAGAGACCACACTGACTACTGTGGAGAGACTGGATTTAAGAAGAGGCACCACTAGAAATAGAAACACCAAGCAGGCAGTTGTTATAAAGTCCAGGCTTGAGTTCAGGATATGGAAATGACAGGATGGTAGATGAGAAAGAGGAGACCAGATGTGAGTAGCTTGGGCTCATGAGCTTGGAATTTCTCTTGACAGGTTGCTCCATCTATGCGAGTTCCTTCTCTGGGATCCTTGGGTGTTCCCGGACTGCAGCAGCCTTCTTCTGGAGCACTGGTTCTCAGCTTCCTAAGGCTGCGACCCTTTACACAGTTCCTCATCTTGTGGTGCCCCCAACCAAAAATTATTTTTTTGCTTCTTCATAAGTGTAATCTTGCTACTCTTATGAATTGGTAACTATCTGACATTCCCAGTAGCCTTAGGTAATTCCTGTAAAAGGGTCACCCCCATCACCAGAGGTTGAGAACCTCTACTCTAGTGCATCATCCATTCTTTCAAACTTTTTGGTAAGATAGGATACCATGCCAGGCCCATGAGACTGTCCATCTGATATATGCTGAAAATGGAAACTGACCATTGCTGAATTTTGCCTCAGAAACATTTCTTACCCCTTGAAGCAACTTTGTAAAGCATACACATCGATTGCCATGTAACACAGAGACCTGATTCAGGGAGTCTAAAAATTTATGGAAATGCAACAAATTTTTTAATTTTTTTAAGATTTATTATTTATTTTATGTATATGAGTGCTCTATCTGGATGTATACCTACATGTCAGAAGAGAGCATCAGATCCCAGTATAGATGGTTGTGAGCCACCATGTGGTTGCTGGGAATTGAACTCAGGACCTCTGGAAGAGCAGCCTGTGCTCTTAACCTCTGAGCCATCTCTCCAGCCCAACAAATTTTTTATATTGATCTTATACACTGTAACCTTACAAATTGCAGTCGTTAATTGTAGAGACTTTGTTTGGGTGTGGGGGCACTTGTGTCCAAATGTGTGTGGATGCATATGTGTGTGTGGAGGCCAGAGGTCAAATAGGTACAATTAATAATTATTCATCTTAATTTTGGATACAAGGTCTCTCACTGGGACCTGGGGTTTCACCAGTTTGACTGGACTGCCTGTTCATGGAACCCCAGAGATAAACTATGTTCATCTCCTTGGCATTAGGATTACGAGTGGGTGCCACGTTGCCTGGCTTTTTCATGTGGGCGCTGAGGGTCAAGCTCATGTCCTCAAGCCTGCACCATGATCACTTTTATAACTGAGCCATCCCTGCTGTCACTGCGAGAAGAACTCACATGCAGTCTCCACTGAGGAAAGCTTGGGTTTTTTTTTCTTTCTTTCCATTTGGATGCATTTTTCTTTTCTCTTGCCATATTAGCTGTGGACTACCACACACAGCATATAACTCACAATAGAAGTCGTAAGAACTGACACCATTGTCAATTTCCTGAGCTCAGAGAAGAGCACATTGTCTCTCATCACAATTACATTGTTATCTCTTGATGCTTCTAGGTCTCCTTTATTAGGTTAAAGAAACTCTTGTACTCCTGGTTCTCTGGGTATCCCACAAGAAAGGGCAGTCTCTCAGTTACCAGAGCCTGGGTGTTCAGCCCTTCTAGCACCAAACATGAGCCCTCTTCCATTATTTGTTGACAGCTCATTTTACAAAGAACCACTTCCCCACCCAAGATGATATGTATTTTAAAAAAAAATTACTAAGCAATGGGAAGGAACAGATTTCTCAAAGGCTGTTTCCTCAGAGGCTTGAGGAATGCTCTGGGTTGCTGTAATGTGCAGGCTCTCATTTCTCATCAGCTAGGCTCTTCATTAATTTCATGTAAGTGGTGTAATTAAAGTAACTGTTAATTGGTGTATTGCTCAGGTGCCATTATGGTATGTGACAAGCCTTAATTAGCATGTGGTCTGGCACTCAGTGTTCTCGACGAATCACTCGGAAATAGAGATTCTCTCAAGAGCAGCACTTAACATGAACAGGAAGGTAATGCAGGAGTTTAAAGGCAATAGGAAAAAGAGGACAGTCGTCTGCTGTGTGCTTTCTTATGGAGGTAGGACTCTACAGCACCTTCAGAGAATGGTGGGCAAGCCTGGAGAGTCTGTGCTTATCGCTACTCACTGAATAAGATGGCTCCTATTAACCATTAGCTCAGGAAACACACACATCTTCAGCCAACACTGTCTGTTCCGTAAACTAAATGACGTCATCGGTGCAAAGACCCTCCTACCTCTTTTGCCTGGACTGTTATTTGTGATTGATACCTTTATTGCAATTCAGGAATCATTTTTTGGTTTGGTTTGGTTTTGTTTATTTTCTCCCAGCACAGGGGATTGAACCCTTGCACTGTACATGGTAGGCCAATGCTCTGCCACTGAGCTGTATAGCCCCCCGCCCTCCCTCGACTTTTATTTTGATACAGGACCTCACTAAGTTGCCCAGGCTGGCCTTAAGCTCGTGCTCTGAACTTTCCATCCTCCTGCCTCAACTCTGTGAGCAGCTAAGATCATGCATGGGCTTATGCCAGCAGACCCAGAGGTCATTTTTTTCTATATAAGTGCAATTGCTTCTGTCACTAATAAGTGCTTCCTGATGATGATCTATGTGTCTAAGCCTCTGAGGAGATGCGCTCTACCCTTGCGAACCTGGAAGCAGGCTCCTGAGCGCTGCATCTACCGCTCACTTGCGCTTAGTCGCTCAGGGTGTTACCATATGCAACAGCAACTGACTTGTGCCATCAGTGTACCCACAGATGCTGCCGTCCTTGAGGGGTGTCTTTCCAACGCCTGTGACAACATTTTGAAATGCTAATTACCAGGCTGTTGATACGAATCACTCATTTGTAACGATGACATTCGAACGTGTGCTAGGGTGGGATTGTAGCAGAAAGAATATTACTTCAGAAATACAGTTCTTAGCTGTGTGAGTCTAGCTCTATCAACTTTGCCTTTTGCAACCTATTTTACTCTCATTCAAAACGGGAATAAAACTGAGTCACATTTTCAGACTAACGCCTGGCTTAAATGATGCAGTTTAGCTGGAGTTTAGGTCAATGAGAAAACACATGCTTTTCATCTCCAAGGCCAAGAGTTCAGTCCCCACCACTAAAACATATTTTTAAAGACATATTTTCTACAACTATCCATTACAAATGCCATTGAAATTCATTAGCAATATGTTATTTTATTAGGTTATTGACTTTTATTCCTTTAGTTTTTAATTTAAAATTTTCCTTGACATCAATCAAGATTACACACCTCAAAATTATTACTTTCACTATTTTAAAAATTTTCCCTAGGTTCAGTGCCACAATTCAGGTAACTGTTAAGAGACAATAGCTCTGTTGCCCAGGAAGGAAAATCTTTACGACGAAACCTCAGCCAACTTCCAAGGGACCTCTATGGAATACAGATGTAAAAAGTACAGTAATGTAATTGTTTTAGCCAATCAGATCAAGCAAGTTAACCAGCATTTTTCACTCAGGGAGCATCAGTCTATCATTTCTACTGCAAAGCTAACTTTCCCCTAGCTTACAAAGTTTCAAAAGATTTTTTTTTCTTTTACTATTTTTAATTATGCACGTGTAGAAGGCAAAGGTATGTACACTCTAGTGCAGATACCCAGAGACAGCCAGAGTTGTTAGATTCCCTAGAGTTTCAGATAGTTCTGGGTCATCTGATGTGGGTGCTAAGAACCGAGCAACAGTCCCCCGGTAGAGCAGCGAACACTCTTAACTGCCAAGCCATTTCCCCAGTTCCTGTAAAGCTTCCATTTTAATTCAATGTTTAAAATCATCAAGTTAGTGCCAAGCATTCTAGTTGGTGTGCATTTACAATATCATGTCTGGTTTATAAAATAACTTGGTTTATAAATATAATTCACCTACTAAATAGCAAAGCTGTGTCTAGTGGCCAGGGATCACGTTTCCATAGCAAAGCATCTGAAACACCCAGTGAGTTAATGACAACTGAAAATTAGAGAGATCCTTTCCAAGTGGGATATAGTTTAGAAAATTCTTTCTTCCACTAAAAACCACAGAAAATCATTTATGTAGTAGGTCATACAGAACCAATAATGGAAATCCAGCTGGATTGTCAAAGCCATTTATAGAGAAATTTAAATTCAGAACATGGCTGCTCTGGCAAGAGACCACATCCCAAAGACATTCTAGATCTCTGTGATCTGGTTGGAATACAAGCACGCTTTTATTCCAGGAAAGGGAGGCAAGCAGATCTGAGTTCACAGCCAGCCTGGTAAACAGCAAGTACCAGGTGAAGAAAAGCTTAGGTCCAGCCATAGCAGTGCATGTCTTTAATCCCAAACGATGACAGTAAAACTAGTTTGTGAAAGGAAGCCCCCATGTTTGAAAGTGATACCTAACTGCGTGGCAGAAACAGTGATGAATCAGAGAAAGACTTACACAACAGGAAATGCCCAACTCTCCTGGGAAAAGCAAGGAAAGGAAAGCTACTTCAGAGGCAATAAAGTGAGAAAGGAGGCAGTTTTATTGGGAGAGTTTTATGAAGAGAGCTTGCATGAGAGAGGCTACACACAGGTGAAGGCAGAACAAGCCAGAGAATGAGGAGCCAGAAGACTAGAAAAGGCTGCTGGAGTTAGCTTGAGACCAAGCAGAGCAATTCAGAGGCCAAGAGAAAAGCCACATTGAATAAGTTAGCTGGGAGAGAAGTTTGAGCCAGAACAGCTGAGTTGAACATGTCAGCCCAGAACTCAATAAGGACAGGAAAGAGTGAGCTTAGTAAGCAGTAAGTCTCAGAGCCTGGAAACATTCTAGGCCTAGGTTAGATAGTACAGAGGCTAGAAGATTCCAGGACTGGGCCTAGATTAGTGGAAGGAAGCAGCAAACCTCTGAGACAACAACTGAAACAGGCAAACAAATGTCCTTTTACAGTCGTCAAGGACCTTGAGGTCATGTCTGTTTCATGTTTGAGTAGAACATATTTGTTGGTTGGTTTGTTTTTTGTGTTTGTTTGAGACTGGGTCTTATGTAGACTGAATATATCCAAAGACGGCCTTCTTGAACTCCTGACCACCCCACCACTAACACATACACACACACACACACACACACACGTTCACATGTGCACATTCACATACTACCTCTAGCTCTTCAGTTTTGGAACTGCAGGTGTGTGTCACCACACAGATTTACTTAAGTGCTTGGGACTGAAGGCTTTGCACACAGTAGGCAAGCACTCTGCAAACTGAGCCACACTCCCAGCTCCCCCCCCCCCCCCCCGGTCTCTAAAGATTAATCTAAGAGCCTTTGCAAGTAGAAATTCTGAGAGCACTCCACAGGAAGCTTGTGGACATCAATACTGGAAAGCTTATGGCCAGGAAAAAAAAAGATGAAAATGCAATGCTCAAAGACAGGGGGAGAGATGAACCCCACTGCCGCCAGGCTGCACACCTTGCTGAACACCATCACAGCAAGAACTCCAGGGGGCGCCAATGGTGCAACCATCAATCTTGCAAAGGCAGCAAGTCTGATCCCGATTGGGATTTGTACCCAGATTGTGCTCTGAGGCCATCAGTACTTGATACCAGAACCACTTCACAGTTAAACATACATGTCATTGTATGTGTGTATGTGAACACACAGGTACATGCAATGAGTAGTTAGCAAACCTGTACAACCAACTTATCTAAGGATACCTCCAAGGACAACAGAACTGGATAGATAGGGCAGGTGGTCTTCCTGGGTGGGAGTCTCACTGAGTGATAAAACCATGCATAGACCAGCTGAGATCCACTCTGAAAACTTGAGGAAAACAGTGACAATATCTTCCATGCAATTTATAGGTATTGCTGAATTAATAAACTAAAAAGCTGCACAGGACAGCTTGGTCCAAATGCATGAGGGGGAGAAAGTACCCATGTGGAATTCTGATTGAAGGGTTAAAGCTAAAAGTTTTATTCTGATAACAAGTTGTTTGAAGGCAAGGCAAGAGAATTCTATAAATATATTTTGTTATGGCAGCCTCTTTCCCTGACTCTCTGAAAGTTCTCTCAATGAATGGCGTTATTCAACCCTGCAATTGTCAGACTGCGTGCTCAGATAATGGCTGTTCATTCATTGTGTATCTCCTGGTGTGGAAATTGTCTCAACTTCTCTTTCAAAGAGCTCAACAGCCTAGAAAAAGATGATTGAAGACAATAGCTTTTACAATCTCTCTAAAGGGACAGGTCCCCCCCCCCCCAAAGCATTTTCCTTAACTCTGTAAGAATCCAATGTTGTTTCTGCCTAGGTGATTCTTTCTTTTTTCTTTTTTTTCTTTCTTTTTTATTTTTTTTTGCTAGTCCTTTAAATTTTATCTTAGATATCAATTGACATTTACAATAAATTTTTGATTTAGCTTCTATTATCCCATTAAAAAAGAGAGAGAAAGAAAGAAAGAATGGAGACTGTATCCATTTACTCTAAGAGTCATTTAATGCTCGCTAGATATCAGTGGTCCAGTGGAGAGAGCTTTGGCACTTACAAAAAGACAAATCCCCTCCCTGTATCCATTAAATTTATGTTCTGATGGGGGAGAAAGAGTTCATAAATATACATATTTCAATGTGTCAGATGAAGCACCTCAAAGGAAAACAACTAGGTGATGTGAGTGATAGTGGGCGAATGTTTTTCAAAGCCCCTCTTCCTCTCAAGAAATGGCGAGGAAATAGCTGGGCATAATGGTGCATGTCTGTAACCTTAGCTCGAGAGTCTGAGGGAAGAGGAGGAGGATGTAGATTGAAGTGCAGCCTGGCAACATAATAAGAATCCACCAAAATATTTTCTTTTCTTTTTAAAAAAAATAATTAATTTTATTCTATTTTCTGTGCACTGGTGTGAAGATATCAGATCCCTTGGAACTGTTGTTACAGACAGTTGTGAGCTGCCATGTGGCTGCTGGGAATCAAAGCCAGGTCCTTTAACCACTGAGCCATCTCTCCAGCCCCCAAAATCATAAAAAGAAAGAAAAAAGGGAAGACATGGGAGGAATACTACAGCAACTATAACAAAGGAAGGAGTTTGTATTGGTCATTTTTCTCATTGCTATGACCAAAACAGTTTAAGGAAGGAGGAGCTTGCTTTTGGCTCATGGTTTGAGTGTACAGACCATTATGGCGGCAGGAGCTTGAAGCAGCTGGTCACATGGTCTCTCTGCTTCAGTAGTGAAGCAAAGAGAAGTGGGTGTTTACCTCCCTCAATTAACCATCCTAGAAACCCTGTCACAGACGTGCCCAGAAGCGTGGCTCCTAGGATTTTCTAGAGCCTGAGTCTGCCATGGCTTAAAAGAAAAATGTCCCCTATAGGCTCACGTATTTGAACCCTTGGTCCCCAGTTGGCGATGCTGTTTGGAAAGCTCACGGAACCTTTAAGATGCGGAGTCTTGCTGGAGGAAATACGAAGTGTGTCACTAAGTAAAACACGCCTCCCCCACACTTCCTGTTCGCTTTCCTTGCTCACTGTGGGCTCAAGAAATGTGATCCACTTACCTCCATGTCCAGTGCTTTTCTGGCTATGATGCATTGTATCTCCTGGAGCTGTAAATCAAAATAAACCCTTTCTTCCCTATATAGGTTTTGATCATCACAATCAATATTAACCATCACCACTTATAGATAGAAATATGAATAATAACAGCCTTATAGTTCAATAGTAATAAGAAAAAGAACCCAATTTTAAGATGGGCAGAAGATTCAACATCATTTTCATAAAGAAGAAATGTAAGTGATCAATAAGCCTATAAAAGTTGTTTGACATCTTGAGATGTGGGGAAATGCAAATTAACACTATAGTGAGATGCCACTAGAAGTTAAGTAAGACAAGTAAAACTTTTTAAGTCTTAAGAGTGCCAAGCATTGGCAAGGCCTGTGGAGCAAGAGAATTGTATAGTGCTGGCTAGAGTGTCAGTTGCCATAAATACTTTGAAAAGTAGCTTTATTTTCTCTCAAGTTAAACATAAACTTCCCCTCATCTACCAGTTTTACTCTGGGGTAATTACCAAAGTGGAAAACATATGCCCAGAGAAAGCATTTGTATGCAATAGGCAGAATTCCATTATTCAAAATGACAAAAAAAAAAGGTGGGGTGGGGGTGAGAGAAAAAAAAGCTGTGAATGTCTATGAATGGGAATGTAAATAAATAAATAGTTACTCTAATATAATGGGAAAGAAGCTATTGATACCATCTGAATCAGAGTAAATCTGAGATTATGCACAAAAGAAAAGATGCCAGATTCAAAGAAGCCTATGCCATCAGATACTATTCATAAGGGGGTCTAGAAGGGGAAAACTAATAGCTAATGAAGAGAAAAGGAAGTGAGGGAGGACATGATGGTGGCTACTGACGATGAAAAGGCATAGATCTAGTCTCTATTTTATGTAGACAGTAAAATATCACGTGCGTAAATAATATAGACTCTTGCCACCCAAGCTTGATGACCTGAGTTTGATTACGGGGACTTACATGATGGAAGAAGAGAACTGATGATACCCACAAGTTGTGCTCTGACGGCCACATGTATGCTATAGAACACAGGCCCATATGCACACACACACACACACACCTACAATAAGTGAGTGTGATTTAAAATTTGTTAAATAAAATGTACTCTGTAAATGTATTTACTGGTGGATCTTCATAAAGACAGAGAGTAGGGAGGAGGATTACCTGATTATATATATATATACACATATGTATTTTTTAATTGTCAAAATTCACCTGACTTCTCAGGAAAATATGTACCTTCTTCAGTTTGCAAATGATTCTTAAATAAAATAGAAATGAATTTAAAAATTAATCCCAATGGGAGAAAATGGCAAATTGGAATATAAAGAAATGATTCAGGATGCATCAGAGAAACAAAGAAAGGTAAAGACGCATAGAGGACAGGACAAGAAGGAGGAATAGATTTTGCTTAGTGATCCATTAGGGGCAGATGAGAAATGTCCTGGCTGTGGCCACATCCTTACTGAATTGTGTACAAACTTCGAGCTCGTGGGCAAAAGAAATACTGTTGTTTTAGATATTTATCTCATCAATTTTGAGATTTTTTTTAGAAAATGAAACAGTAGATAACTGAACAGAAACTTTGTTTGTTTGTGTTTAGTTTTGCTTTGTTTTTTTTTTTTTTTGAGACGTAGTCTTGTGTAGCCAAGGCTGGCCTTAAACTCCATACATAGCTAAGAATGACTGAAATTCTGATCCCCAATACCTGGATAGAACAAATTTTGGTAGCAATGGAATGGAACGTTACTCAATTATAAAAGTAAATGAATGATCAAGCCATGAAAGACACAGAAGAGCCCTGTATGTATATTGCCAAGTGAGAGAAGCCAAACTGGAAAAGCTACACACTGAAATATACCCAGATAACATGACATTCTGGAAAGGAAAGAACTAATAAGAAGATGGGTGGTTGCCCTGGGTTTTAGAGGAGGGAGGAATGAATGGGTAAGGTACAGGAAACTTTTTAGATAGTGGATACATGTCGTATACCTTTATCAAAGCTCGTAAATTGTATTACACACAGAATGACAGCATGTAAACCACATTTCAGCTGGTCATGACAGGTCTGATTGAACTGCCTAACTGTAACTAAAACCCTCAACTCCTGCAGGAGACTGTTGTGTGAAAGTCGTGTGTAACAGCAAGCAGGTACTACACGGAAGTTCTCTGAATCTTCTACTTGATTTGATGCTGAGCCCAAGACTGCTCTAAATAAATTAATTAATTAATTAATGGCTAGATAGATAGATAAATAAATAAATAAATAAATAGATAAATAAATAAATAAATAAATAAATAAATAAATAAATAAGATTACAATCCTAAAAATCTGTGAATGGGCAGGGCAGAACTTACTGTGTCTGAAAACAAAAGCGCCCCCGCCCCCATTCTTGCCATACAGCAAATTCTTCTCAAAGTCAGAGAGCGTGCCAGGCAAAGACCAGGCCCAGAGTTCTGCTGAAAACCTATGATCTAAAGGTGAAGTCAAGAATTTGATGATATCACTCTTCATACAATTTCAAGCAAATTCAAGGTAGTGCCCTGTGGACTCTTCAAGACACATGAAAGTCCTTTAAGGGCCTTAGGAAGCATGCTACTATTGAAAATTGGGCTTCTACAAATCTCAAAAGAAGCCCAAGGCACCAGAAAAGTTGTCTCTGTGAAATTTGTGGGTAAGCCTTTTGTCTAATGAAGTAGTTGATTCACAACTGATCCATAAGAAATCCACTAAGTTTTTAAAGAAATTTTATTACCTAGGACTTGAAAAGACAGAAACTGTTCTCTCTCTTTTCCCTCTCTCTTTTCTCTCTCCTCTCTGTCTCTTTCCTTTCTCTTTCTCTCTCTTTAGCACCAGAGCCAGTAGTATGTAGAGAGGGGTCTTAGAGCTGATGTCTGTCCCTGATGATCTTCTAGGGAGCAGAGGCAAGCCGATAAGCTGTCCCACAGGAACCCAACCCAACTACAAATTTGTGTGCAAAATAAATGGACACTGTCTTAAGACTCTAGCTTTGAGATAGGTGATGATACAACGGTAGAAAACTGAAATTGAGATTATTTTTCCCCAGAATTGGTGAAAAATGGCAAGTCAGAAAAACGGCAAGTCAAAGACAGTCACAAGATCTTGTACTTGGTCAAAAGAATATTCAGGAATTCCCAAACCTTAGGGCAGGAGTACAACAGTCACTATTCTCTGTTTTAGCTCTCTCAGGTGTTTGAAAATATTCATATTACACACAGACAAAACGTTGTAGTAGGTGAATCAAAAAGAAAAGAAACAAACAAATAAACCTCATCCCTGACATCATAACAGCAACGATGACAGACAAAGGACGGAGGGAGAAGTTATGCAAAGATGGATAACTGACGTGTTAAAAGAATAACATTAAAATAGATGAGCATCAGCATTGTTTCTGAGTATGGGAAGATTTCTTTAATTAGAGTTTAAAATCATTATCTATAAAAATAGTGATAAATATAAATAGACAAAAATCACAACACTTCAGCTCAAAAACCTCGTTAAGAATGTAAAATATACAAGGCAGGAAATGCCAAAACAAGGAAGATTGGCAACACACAACCAAAAAAGAAAAAAGTGTCAAAATATCAACCAGAAAGAGCTAGACATCCCAGGAGTAAAATGTACAAACAACTGTGTGTTAGTTACTTTTCTGTTGCTCTGATAAAATAGCAAGACCAAGGCAGGTATGGAAGAGAGAGAAAATTTGGGCCTACGATTCCAGGGCAGCAAGTGGTAGGCAGGGCAGCGGGAGCTTAGTCTTCAAACAAAGCTGAGAGAGCAAGCTGGAAGCAGACAAGGCTTGAAGCGCTCAGAGTCAGCCCCAGGAGCATGCTTCTTCCGACAAGGCTGTGCCTCCTAAGCCTCTCTGAAATCAAACAGAATACATGGTGCACACTCTAAGTATTGATTTATACCTCATGATTTGAACAGGGGTTGAGAGGAGTTCAAAGAGCTTGCAGATTCTACAGAACACACCATTACCCTGGCCTCATACCCAATGGACTGCAGGGTCTCTCTGTCAATGCCCTGTGGCTCTACCTCCTGCCCATTGACCTTTGTCTATTCATCAATCTCTCTCATTACCTTGCCAGAGTTGTGGGGAGAGAAAGAGAGACAGACAGACAGACAGACAGACAGACAGACGCATGCATGCAATGGGGAATAGTACTTAGGAAGTGGAGGCAGGAGGATCAGGTGTTTGAGGGCATCCTGGACTGTGAGTGAGATCCCGCCTCAAAATGAAATAGGGATAGGCACGGTGAGAATGAATCGCTCTTGCAAGAATCTATTTTGGAAGTTAAGACTGGAACAGATAGGGGCTGAAGAGATAACTCCATGGGTAAGAGCAACTACTGTTCTTGCAGAGGATCCAGGTTCTGTTCCCAGCACGCACACTGAGCAGCTCACAGCCACACAACACTCCAGTTCCAGGGGATCTAATACCCAATTCTACACAGAGAAACCATCCTGGGCTATGCAAAATTCAAAGCCAGTTTGTATTGCATAAATGAGGTCTTGCCTGCCTATTCCACACCAAGGAAATCAGAAGGAGTCCTTACAGGGGAAAAATACAACCATTTCACAGATATCCTCAGGTTCCTGTGATGTGGCAAGCTTTGTGCTGAGGAAATGTGGTACACCTGGCATCCAGCAAAATACAACTGTAAAGCATAAAACACTAACACAATCGGATTCCACGACAATCCCATTTGAGACTGTGGCTAAGTCATTCTCTGTCATTTTTCTAAAGATTGGAGCGGGAGAAACTGTCTAGCCAACAGAAACATAGCATGAAACTCAAGTTTGAGTTTCTCTTGCATGCCTCTCCCAGGGCCTGGGAAGCCTCCAGCGAAATGATCGTGCGGTCGTGTGTCTTACGTGGGCAACATTTTCAAAAGAAGGTGGTTTAATCCCAACCCACCTTTATACTTTACTTTATTCCTCTATCACAGTTCCTCATGTCAAATAATGTTAAATTTAAGATGTATCTTGGTTTAATAGAACATGTAATATTTGGGTCTTCAGGATATTATTCGAAGATGTCTTAATCTGTTTATGTTGCCGTAACAAAATATCCCACACCAGGCCAATTACGGTGAATTACTAGTTCACAGTTCTTAGATAATTTATCTGCAAGTAGAACAGATAAAGCCTTAGGTTATCATCCACATAGTGAAGTCAGCTGTGTAGCTGATTTGGTAAAAGGCTGGAAAAGAAGCTTTATCTAACAAGAGCCTTCTATGTTCAATAAACATATGAAAAGCTGTTCAATTTAGTTCCTAATTAGGAGAATGCATTTTTTAACTCGTAACGAATCTACCATTTCACACTAGAATGGGAAAAAGCTTCAAAACTGAGTTGGTGGTGAGGTTGGAGGAGCCAGAATATTTATAAACTGGCGGTAGGAGTATGGACTTTGCAAAAACAATGTGGCATGCCGTAAGAAATATCTGCTTGAGCCTGCATGTGCTGAGAAAGCAGGGGTGACGTCAGACAGGGTTTCTTCCAGGTTGGATATGGTGACCCAGTGGCTGCATCCTCTACGAACATGGAAGCAGCCAAGAGAAGCGGTAAGAAGAAATCCCAGAAACCGCCCAAACAAAATGCCTGTTTTCACACCAGCTGCAGCGTGTAAAATGATATCAAAGTGTCAGCATCTTCCCCGGTGATCTAAAGAACCTGAAACCTTAGCTGAGTCTGTCTGTCTGTCGTCGGGTCTGCTGAGGAGGCAGGGGCCAGAACAGGAAATGCCCTTGGCCTGGAGTAAGAGCCATGCTTTCCGGTGTCAGTGAACTTGGATGTGGGGTGGCATTCGTACCTCCATTCAGAATCTCACTCTTCTTCCATGGAAAGTCGTGGTCTCGGGGCTGGGAGGTTTTCGATAAAGATTTTTAAATGCCGTGTCAAGTGCTTTGTAAGCTGTGGACATCTCAGCAAAGGTTCCTTCATTAAATGAGACAGTAGATGTGAATTACATGCGAATTACGTGTCCATTTTGTAGCAGTAGTCCGCTTGAAAAGACTTCTCCATACCTCCTCTGTTATTCAGCTGTGATGAGTATTTCTAACCAAGCTCACCTTTCTGGTGTGAAGACTCTCACAAGGGATTGGGTCCCCTTTCATCCCTCATTATAAATGCTGTCTCCCTACAGACAACTTTATTTCTAAAAATGACCACAGGAATCTTTTCAGTTCCCACCTAGCCTTCCAGAATCTTGCCATGTCTGTCCAGAGATGGAATTTACTTCCCTCCCCCAACATCAGCCTGGCGAGGACATTGTCGCTGCCTTGCTGAAAAAAAAAATATAAGTGATACCGTGTGGGAGATCTGTGTTTGATCCTTGGAACTCACATTAAAACAAACAAACAAAACAAAACAACAGCAAAGAAAATGGATGTTTGGTGCCTGCCCATCATATCGGTACTGGGAAAGTGGAGGCAAATTGATTTCTGGGGCTCATTGGCCAGAAAGCCTACTCTGCATAATGGGTTCTGGACCAGGAGAGAGACCCTGTCTCAATTAAAACAAACCCTCACAAGGTGTATGGTGCCTGAGGAATGATACCCATGGTCAGCTTTTAGCCTATACACACACGTGCACACACATGCACCACTACTCACACTCACACAGAAAGAAAACAAATGAATGAACAAATCAATGAGAGAGGGGGCAGAAAAAGAAGGAATGGTGGTACCCTGTGATTGATTTCTAGGCTAGTTCATAAGTCTCTTGTGATGTTTGTGTTTGGGATCAGCCACCATGCTGTAAGGGACCCCAAGGTAGCCAGCTAGCTACATGGACAGTGTCACAGAAAGAGAGAAACTGACACCTCAGCCAAGAGCCAAGCCATCATTTTCCTTACATGCAAGGAAACCAACCTCTAAATGATGCAAGGCCTCAGACTGTGAGTTCTCCCTATTGACCCAGCACAGAAAAGCTCAGCTCTGCTCAGCTTGCTGAGGTGACAGAAGAGAATCAAGTCCTTCCACTGTCTCAATTCCCCACCTCTAAACCAGCATACAAATGCTTGCTTGGTGACACAAAGTTTGTGATTCTGTTTGGTGTAGGCATAGTAACTGTGCCCACCCCTCTATAGACTATAGACATCCTAAGGGGAGACTGGCTTATCTTCCCGCATCCTGAACAAACTGAGCAGAGCAAGGGCTAGCAAACAGAGGGGGGCATGCCTTTTTAAAGCACTTTCATCTGTGTTGAAATGTCTCTTGGCTCAGTGAAACCAGGATTTCCAAGACATGAGTGTGTTACATTCATTTATTCCATCCATAAATATTTACTGTATGCCTGATGGTGAGAGGAGCTGGCTGAACACTGAGGGCTAGATAGGAAGGTAGACAGACAGCACTGGCCATGACTCAAAGAGCTTGCAGGTATTTGGGGAGGGAAGTAGACTTCAAATAAAAAAAAATGATATAAAACTGTATAAAAATCATTCCACATTGTGAGAAACACGTGTTTGGAACCAGAAGCATTTCAAATTTTGGATTATTTATTTATTCCTTGGAACTGGAGAAATGGATCCGTGGTTAAGAACATTTACTGCTCTAGCAAAGGACCTGTGCTCAGCTCCCCACACCTACATGGTGGTTAACAATCAGCAGCAGCTCCAGTTCCAGAGAATGCGGTGCCCTTTTCTGGCCTTTTCAGGAATTGTGTGGTGCACAGACATACATGCAGGCTAATTAATACCCAAACATATAAAATAAAGAGAAATAAGTCTTCTTTATTTTACCTTTTTTGAGAATTTTATACATGTAGACAGTGTATTTTGGCCATAAGCCTCCATGCTCTTCCCCACATATATTCTTCCTAATTTCATGTCCCTTTTTTGAAATGTTTTTGAGCCGGTTGAATCCAATTAGTGCTGTCAACGTGTGCTTGGTATAGGGTCGTCTAGTGGAGCATGAGCAACCAACCACCCCTTCCTTATGTTAGCATACACACATACACACACACATATACACTGGGCAGGGGAAGAAGGGAGGGAGAGAGAGTGTGTATATTATTAGTATGTGTATGGTGTATGTGCATATAGTGTGCAAGCGTGTGTGTGTGTGTGTGTGCACATGGTGGGGGAGCGTGTATACATATGTGCGTGAGTGTAGAGCAAGGCAAAGGTTGAGAGTTTCCTCAGTCACTCTTCCACAATATTCTATGAAGTAGAACGTCTCAGTCAAACACAGAGTTCACCAGTGAGGCTAATCTGGTTAGCCAGCCTGCTACAGAATCCTATCTCTGTATTCTAAGGCTGGATTTACATCCAGCTGCCATGCCAACCCCACTTTGGTGTGGATTTGAGGGATCTGGACATCAGTCTTCTTGCTTGCGTGTCAAAAGCTTTAAATGCTGAGCCAGCTCCTAAGCCTGTAGTCAGGATCTTGCTTTGTAGCCCATGCCAGCCTTAAACTTAAAGTTCTCCTTTGAAGCCTCTAAAGCAGTGGTTCTCAACCTGTGGGTCAAAACCCCTTCGGAGGTTGACCAACCCTTTCATAGCCGTCACTAAGAGCATCAGAAAACACAGATATTTACATGTCATATTACATGTACATATAATACACATGGACATAATATACACTACATTGCAATTCATAAATTAGCAAAATTACAGTTATGAAGTATCAACAGAAGAATGTTATGGTGGGCGGGGGGGGGTCACCACAATATAAGTAACTGAATTAAAAGGTCTCAGCACTAGGAAGACCGAGAACCACCGCCCTAGGGTTCTGTGAGTACTGGTCTGTGGCCTGATCATTCCTGAAACCCATTTATACAGGATTTTTAGACTATTTGCGTTTTGACTGTAATCTATCTCATGAGGTCAGGTGTGCAGGTTTTCTTTATGGTGTCTTGTCATGCTCAAAAACTCTTGGGTATTGAACTATTTCAAATGTGAGATTGTGGGCTTCTCTTCACGTGGGCTTTGCCCCTCCCTGCCTTTGGAAGTAAGGTTTTGCTTCTTACCTTTGACTCTCCTGAACCTCACTATGCAGACAATGTTGGACTAACTCTTGGCAATGGTGCTGGCCTCAGTTTTATGAGTTATGGGATAACCACCATGCCTGTCCCGGTAAAGGAAATATATAGAGAATATGGCTCAGTGAGCAAGATGGGCAGAAAAGGCCCCTCAGCAAAGGTAATATTAAAGCTGAGAAATGCTTAAGCCTTTGGAGGGAGTTGGGAATAGGGGTCAAGAATGTTCTGGGTGGATGGACTAATAGATGGTAACGTTTATGGACAGAAAGACTTGAAATGTTTGGGGGCAAAGGAAAGATGACAAGTGTTGGAGCCTGGAGTGCCATTGCCAGGCCTGGAAGCTGGAGAAGGGAGAAAGGGCCAGTCTTGGAAGCTGGTCATCCATGGGACCATGCTGAACATGCAGAGCTGTTTGGATTTTCTTCTTAAGGCACCTGGGTGCCACTAGAAGGTTTTGGTGCCGCTAGAAGGTTTTAGGTCCACTTGTATGGTTTTTGAGAGTTCACCTCATACCTCGGTCTTTCCAGTAACAGCTGGCTGAAGGACAAGAGTAGTGACAGAGGCTTGTGCTGACGTTCCGGCAGGTCCTCGGCACAGCTGAAAAGTAAGCCCTCCAAAGTGCTTCTGTAGGTTAGTAAGAACGGCAGTGAGTCTCTGCTGCTAGAAAATGAAAGCGAGGTGAGCTGACAGCGCTGCAGCCTTCAGGGAGGCGCAGCACATATATATCAGGCTTCTGCCCAATCCCCAGCCATGCTTACCTTGCTATGTGCAGTCCTGCCTTTGATCCTAGTACTGGTTAAAAAAAAATCAATAGGAAGAGACCACTGACTGTGGCTTTTCCAGAGAATACGAGTTCCGTGCCCAGCACCCACGTCAGGTAGCTCTCAGCTCCCTATAATTCCAGCTCCAAGGGGTCTGATGTCCTATTCTGGCATCTTCAGGTATCTGCACACATGTGGTATACACACAGAGATACATAAATAATGAAAACAAACCTTAAAAACTAGTCTAGCCAGCTGACTACCATAGGCTAACAATACTACCACTTGATAGGCCAAGATAAGAGGATCTTGAGCCAAAGCCAGCCTGGGTTACATATGTAGAACCTGTGTGGGGAAAGGAGGAAAGGGACAGGAGGGGAAGAGAGGAGAGAGAAGTAAAAGACATGGAAAAAGAGGTGAGGGAAAGAAAAAGGAAGGGGGGGAGGAGAGAGGAAATGAAGAGAAAAAATGAAGTATTCCAAATATGAACACAGGTTGCACATCCTGCCTCTGAGATTCATAGGATCATGAGTGTTTCAGATTTCAGATTTTTAAAGATTTTGGAATATTCACACACACACACACACAAAGTTCATTCATTATTGGGAGCCATAAATTAGTCTCTTTTCTCTCTCTATGTTGTTTCTTTTATTCACTCTCACAAAGACACACACACACACACACACACAAACTTTAGCCCCAAGCACATAAAGAAGAAAAAAAAAGCCAAAAACAAACCCATCATGTTTGGCAAACCCAAACTCCAATACTGTTTGGCTAGTTTTTGTTGTTGTTGTTGTTACGTCTGGTTTTGGCCATTCTAGGGACTGAACCAAGGGTCCTGGACATGCCTAGCAAAGGCCTGTGGTTCCCAAGCCTTACTGAAAGTTTCCATCATTGTTTAGGTGTCTTCTGACCTCATAGTACCTCTGGCTTGGTCCCCAGTTCTTCCAAGTCTGTCATCTGCTCTGTAAACTAGAAGGGACACCCTCCCCAACCCCTCAGGAATCCACAGCTTGCCTTAGCCACCCCTGGAATGGAGGCTACATGGAGGGCACAGCGAACTGCCTAGGTTTGGGTTGGTGCAAGAACAAGTTTGTGCATTCCTCCTAGACCTTGCATCCCTTTCCTGCCACAGTCCATGCACTTGGTTTGCTTGTGCTCCCTGCCACTGGATTGAGAAAGCAGGCTATTTGTCCTGCATTTTTTTAAGTGTGTCTAATCCAAGTAGGTAAAACGCCCTGCTGTAAAGGAGACATATCCGTCATGATGGGCAGCATTTGTAGATTTGGTATCTGCTGCTTGCCAAACATTAAGCTCACTACAGAATCCTTACCACAGACCCTTGTTGGCTCCTTAGCCAGGTCAGGTTTCTGGTACAACCCCTCACCCTTCTGGAATCCCTTTACTACAAGTCCATACGCACAGCTTCCAAGTAAGCTTTCTCCAGGATGTGCACATACCTTCCTTTCTCACCCTGAAGAGCGCACAAATAAAATCCACATTGTGCTTTAGCAGGAGCAAGGAGGAGCTCCATGAACTCCAAAAGAGAATAGCCACTGACCGGGCCCTGCAGGGAATGTTGGGAGTGCAGACTGAGCCATCCCTTGTGCTGGTTCCTGCCTAAGGGACAGTGGTGAAGCTGGTAGGAATGGGGTCCTGCCCTTTGCACACAGCCCAGTGGCTCCCCAGCTCATCTGAGTGTGGTCCCGTCCCCAGCTGTTGCTGTCTGAATTGTGTTTCCCACGCCCAAGCCAGCCTAGCTGTCACCAGCTGTGACCAGCTGTCAGCCAGTTGTTAGCACTCCGCTCTTGTCCCTGCCACGTGACAACCCCTGACCTCGGCCCCAGCCCAGAAGAGCTTTCTGACAGGCAGGCTAAAGGGCGGCCAGCATGGGAGGCCTGATCCACTGGCAGGCAGGTGGAGACCCACTGTAGTGGCTCACGGAGATGAGCCCCACAGTCAGGTACACAGAAACAGGGTAGGAAACTTGGTAGAAACAGACCCATTGGAGAAGAGCAGGAACAGATGGAGGAAAAAAAAATAAGACACATGCACACAAACACACACACTTTCTCTCCTCTCTCTCTCTCTCATGCTCTCGTGAATGCAAAGACATTTGCCAAAAGGCCTGGGAGTGGAGATCATCCCGGCCAACCATGGGAGCAAAGATGTTTTTTTTTTTTACTGATTGTGAATCACAGGAACGAAGAACAGGGGGGTCCTAGGGCATCACGTCCTCATTTTTGAGAGATCAGAACCAAGACTTTCCAGGAGCCTAGGGGAGTGTGAGGCCAGCGCTTGCCTTGTCACAAGAGCCCCAAGACCGATGCTCATGCTAACCTGAGAAGTATTGCTGTGAGCTCCTCCTGGGCAGGAGGAGGAACACTGCCCGGTTATGTGGCTACAGTTTCTGGTGCTGTGAACGGAGACTCCTCAACAGTAAAGGAAAGAGAGGGTCCCCAATGTGATCCAAAACAGGGCCAAGGACGGCGCGTGACAGAACCTCTCTGTAATCTAGTTTTGTCCCAAGCCTGGAATCTTGTAGTCCCTGCTGAAGAGGGTAGTGAGGATGATTTTCTTATCCTGGGCTCACAGAGGCCTTCTTGTTTAAGACAAAAAGACCTCTCCTCTCCCTCTCCCCGGCTCATCCACAGGCAAAGCCATCACCATACCACCTAAGAGCTGGTTCCAAGTCCATAGACTGCTGGGCTGAAATCTCCCTCAGTCTTCAGAGAGCACAGGCTTACATACTGTCATCATTCTGATTCACAGATGTGGACAACAAGGCAAAGAACTGGTTCATCCTTTAGGCCACAGATATTTGGGGATATCGAACACCTGCCGGTTCAGACAGTCTGCGAGCCCTGCCCTCCTCTAGGCTCTGGCGCCTGCCTGATGATGGGTCCCTGAGGGTGGAACTAACCAAACCAGAGAAGGAACAGGAGCCCAAGAAGTCTCAGCTGCCTCCCCTGAGATAAGAGCACTTTGTTCTGCTGGCTATTTCCTCAACTGAGGAATTCCATCTTCAGTTGTTGCATATAACTGGCCTGGAAATGTCAAGAATGGTAGTTATTATTTGTTAATGAGCTAAGCATCTGCCTGGCCACACACACACACATACACACAGAAATGCACACACCCTGGTCCCCTGCTATCATGGACCTTACAGAGGTCTCTCTGGCCTCAGTTTGGTAATACCTGCTGATGATCAGAGTGCAAAAGTCCCCACTGCAGGCCCATAGAATGGCTATGCGGCCCACTGGCCCACTGTGGCCAGAGGAGATACTGCCTCGTCTGACCATCAGCTCGTTTCCTGGGGCAACTGGGTTTACTGATTGGAACTCAGTTTTGCAGGTTCTAAATGAGGACAATGGTCCCAGTACTGCCTATCTCGAGGGCTGGGGGAATGTGAAGAATGTGGGATTCCACAATGCACCAAACAGAGGACAGGCTTTGTTCTGACTCCATGGGACAGCAGCAGTCCCCTCTTGAGAAAACTACTTCCAGTTTTTATCTTATAGATTCTTTTTTTAATCCATTGCTCGGGAAACACAATTTGTATTGCACTGGTCACAGTTTCCATGTTCTTTGGCCCTTGCTTGTTGGTAGAACTTTGCACTTTTTTGTTATAAAGAACAAGTGATAAAAGGGACAAGAGCTCACAGCAAGAACAGTGAAATAAAGGCCTAGCTTGAAAGGCAGACTAGACAAATCAGCCAGGGGTGTTATACTAGGGAAGCCTGCAGAAACTACCCATGCATAGTAAAGACCTTTCATCCTGACATCGCTGCTCAAAAAAGAAAAAAAGTTTGCTGGTCTGAAAGCCTCATCAAAACTATTACAAAACAAGAGGTTTCATATATATATTATGCACAGGACACCTCAAGGCAGCATGTTGGATGCTTCTATCTCATGGCCTATGCAGCTTTACTTTTCCTGACCCTTCCCGCACACCATCTGCATTTTCCAGATGAGGAAACTAGGGCCGGGAGCAGATAAGTAACTTGGTCAGGGTTGCTCAGATAACGGCAGAGAAAAACCAGGCAGAGAAAGACCAGGAAGGCAGGCTCACAGGTCCATGTGCCGCACCAGTACTAACCCATTGCTGCTCTTCTGAAGGAAAGAGCATGTTGTACATGGTGGTCCCCTGACAAACACCAGGTGACAGGGACGGGCAGAGGTAAGAGGAATCTGTCGACAGTAAAATCCCACACTAGGCCAGAGCTTGTATACCAAGGCTCAGATTTATGACAAGTCATTTAGAACTTGTAATTCCCTCCACCAGCAGAGCCTTGCTTTTCCAGAAGGAACCACCCCAGGGTTCCTTGAATAATGAGCTCTAAAATAGTACTCAACATAACTTTCCAGGAACACAATCTGCTGGCAGGAAGTGAGGGTGGGGGTACACTGTGGGCAGGGAATGAAGATCTGCAGGGTCCCTTGAAGACCAGAGGCAATCCTCAGCAGCCACCTTAACACCGACAAATGCCTCCAGTCACTCCAACTTGTGAACAGCTGCGGTACAGCCAACTCTTTCTTTCTGAGCTGTGTCATATCTACGTAGCATCCTTGTTCATACAGTAAATGATGCTTAACTCGCTTTATATTTCCAAAGACATACAGAATGGCACAGTCACCTACCCAAGGTCACACTACCAAAGGTCACACTATAGGTAGTCTTTACTTGAGAGTCAATGTTCAATCATATGATCCAGGAATTTCACTTCCGTGTGTTTGTGTGTGTGTGGGTGTGTATACACACACAAACTGAAGTCAGAGATATGAACAAATCTGTATGCACCTATGCTGACAGGGGCATTATTCATCACAGTGAAAAGGTGATAGACATAACCCAATTTTTCAACTGACAGCTGGATAAACCAAATGTGCCATGCGCATGAACAATGGAATATTATTCTGGTAGATGCTGTAAATATAAGTTAACCTCATGCTAGAGGGGAGAAGACAGAGACTAAAGGCAAATGCTCTGCAGTTGTACTCACATGAGACACTTAGACTAGTTACATCCCAGAAACAGGAAGAGGACAAGTGGTCTCCAGGGACTAGGAGCAGGGAAGAGTAGGGAGTTAAATGGAGTTTCTGCTTGAGGAAATGGAAATGTTCTTAAAATTCACACAGAAGCATAAAAGATCCGGAACAGCCAAACCCAATCTAAACAGACACAGTGAAGCCAGAGGCATCACAATACCTGACCTCAAATTACACTACATGGCTACGGTAACAAAAAGATCATGGGGCCAAGCACCAAAATAAACACAGAGACCAGTGAATAGAATAAGGGACCCAGAAATAGACCCACACAGCTAGAACCACCCAGTTTTTTAAAAAAATATGCATTGACAAAAAGGTCTCTTCAACAAATGACACTGGGAAACTGTGTAAAAGGCCAGCACTAGATCTGCATTTCCACCTTGAACAAAGATCTTAAGGTAAGACCTGAAGCTCTGAAACAACAGGAGAAAAACAGAAGAAACCATTTAAGATCTAAACAAAGGGTGTATATGAAACTAAAAATCATTGGCACAGCAAAGGAAATCATCAGCCACGTGAAGAAACAATGAGAAAAAAGATCTTCCAATTGTACATCTATCTGACTAGTAATTAATATCTAGAATGCATCAAGCTGCAAAAAGTAAACACCAAAATAATCCTGAGATCAACAAGTGGGGAAATGAACAGATAGCTCCCAAAAGAATAACTACAAATGACCAATAAGTGTGTGGGGGAAAAAAAAGTCAACATTTTTAGCCATCAGGAAAATGCAATTTAAAGGTGCATTGAGATTCCATTCATCCCAGTCAATGTGGTTGTCAAGAAAACAAGCATGGGGGTTCACATCTATAATGTCAGCATTCAGAAGGATGGTGTACAAGAATTTCTGTAAGTTCAAGGCTAGCCTGGGCTACACATGAATTCTAAGCCATCCTGGGCTACAAAGTTAGATATTCTCTCCAAGAAAGAAAAGAAAGGAAGGAGGGAAAGGAAGGAAAAGGAAAGCAAAGCAAAGAAAAAGAACTACAACAAGTCCTGGTGAGAATGTAGGGAAACAGGAACCCCTCTCCCTGAGGGTGGGACTGTAAACCGATGCAGCCACTGTGGAAGATAAAATGGGAAGTTCTTTCAAAAAAAAAAGAAAAAGACACCAAAACAACCATATGATCCAGCTACACTGCCCCTGGGCATATACTCAAGGAATCTAAGTCTCAGTCCCACAGAGATGTTCGTGCTTCTGTGTTTATTGCTGCACTATTCATAACCAGCATAGCTGCCACCAACAGAGGAAAGGGTAAGGAAAATATAGTCTGTGTACAGACTCTAAACAGTATACACTGTGTGAAGTTCTATTCAACTGTGAAGAAAAAGCAAATTATGACCTGTATGGGACAATGGATGGACCTGGAGATCAGCACATTCAGCAAATTCAATCTTAAAAAGTCGGGTTCAAAAAGACAAATACTGTATGCTTTCTTTCTTATGCAAATGTATTTAAATGTATATGCACGTATAAGATGTGAAAGTAGAGGGAGGAATGTCAGAGGTAGAAGTGGTCTAAAGGGGTATGAAGGGAGACTGAGTGATGAGAAGGGGGAGGAGAAAGACAAAGTTTTACATCTTCTCTCATATGTGGAATTTAGATTTAAATATATATATACACATGTATATACATATGTATACGTGTATACTTAAGTATCACAAAAACAGAAGGGATACTGTTTGGAGGGAGATAAAGGAACACACACACACACACTGGGCGGGAAATGGACCATATGGATTAGAGGAGGAACGTGAAAGTCTGAACAAGCCACACGGCATACACGTAGGAAGAGGTCATAATGAACAACTCACCACTCTGTACCCTGGTTGAAAGGACTAATTTAAACAACGAAGAAAGCTGTAGAGATGGTGATGATGATTCAAGTCACTTGAAGGACACTGAACTGTTTGTAACATGTTGTAGTTGAGATAGGAAGGTATATGCTGTGTTCCTATGACCACATGAAAGCACAAGTCAACACAAGGAAAGTAACAATGGTGGTCACTATGTGTTGGGCACTCACTCTGTCATGTGGGGAAGCTGTCACTCTCTGAGCTTTGCAGATGGAACAAGCTGAAGTTGACATAGATGAAGTGACAGCCCCCACCCCATCCTGCAACTGATAACGGAAGCCAGGCTGAGAAGTAAAGCCAGGTCTTTGTGGCAGGTCTCTGTTTCCTTGGGCCGCTTAACTTCCTTCTCTGTGGCGAAGAATTTTGTTTCTTTTACAGAAAACAATCATTGAAAGGCATTTAGCATTGGACCAGTGGTTGGTAGGGCCTCTAGCCCACATGCATTGTGACTGGAGGTTATTCTGCCCCATCCTGCCTGCACCTCTGCTTCTCTATCAGGCAATAAGATGGATGACCTGGTACCAACCTCAAACACACACCCAGCCCCATTCCAACACTTAGCACCATATGGCCTCTCAGATAACCATAAGGCAAAGTTCCCTTTCTAAAAGAAGGCAAATTCATAGACTGACTGAAAGCTCTGCTCTGCTGTGGAAAGCTTAGACTCTGCCAATTGCCACATATGATATAATGTTGTCTTCTTCAATGGGCAAGTGTCCTGCTTTGGATGAAATACTCACCCTATGGATTACCAACTGGGTTTTCTTTGTTTTGACATTTGATTTTGGAGCTCACGTTCAGAGTTGTCTCTTACAAATTGTTCCTCCCCCTCCTCTTGTCTTTCCTCCTGCTCTTCTTCCTTCTTTTCTTCCTCCTCCTCTTTCTCCTCATCCCATTTCTCCTTTTTAAAGACACAGTCTTACACTATAGCTCAAGTTGGCGTGGAACTCACAGCAATCCTCTGCCTCAGCCTCCCAAGTGCTAGGATTACAGATGTGAGCCTCCGCGTCTGGCTTCTTATAACATTTTTAATTAGTGTTTGGTTTGGAGTCTAAAAAGTAAAACCACCCAAGGATAATCAATACTGATTTTGCTGGCTTTGTTGTCAAGTGGCTCGGTGAGGACAGTAACCCATAAAACCTGTAAGCCAAGATCTTTAATGACATTTTTGTTTTTGCTTCAAAACTTATAAAATCTCTTATATGCACTGTCTGGTAGAGCCTCTTTTGTGACCGTACGTGGGGGAAAAAACAAAAACAAAACAAAACAAAAAAAACACAGCACAATAGCTCGGTTTTAGTAATTTTTTTTTAAATCCAAGCATGAATCAGCATGTACAAAATGGCTGACCTGGAAGGATGAATACAGAGGACATGTCAGTGGTAGAGCCCTTGTGCGGTGTACCCAAGGTCCTGGGTTCGAGTCATAGCCTCACCCCATAAAGTCCTACAATATACTTCAGTAATTCATTTTCACATCAAAGGTTTCAAAAGAGCTATATTTGATCTAAAAATTGTATGTATTCAGATCTAGAAAATATAGACTAACACAGAAGGCAATAATTTCATTGTCCAAGATAACTGCTATTCACTTTTGGTGCATAGTTAACTTTTTTTTTTTTGCATTCAGGTACATGTTATTAATTCAAAAATAAGATTGTGTGTTAACTTCCCTTTTATGACCATTTTTCCCCTTTCATTTATGTCATACCTTCCCTACCCCATCTCTTTAAAGATGTATCTTGTAAGGGCTGGTGAGATGGCTCAGTGGGTAAAGCCACTTGCCATACAAATCTAACAGCCTGGGTGTAATCCCAAGGTTCTACATGCTCCCCGAAGTTGTCCTGTGAATCCCACGCATGTGCTATGACACAGTCCTCCCCATCATACACACACACACACACACACACACACACACAAATAATAAATAAAACTATGCTGTTGGGATGGCTCATTTGGTAAGGTGTTTCTGCCAAACCTGACAACTAGAGTTCTATCCAGAACCAACCCTCTTCAAGTTGTCCCCTGACCTTTCAGACCTCCATGGGAGTACATGCATTAATATACAGACAAAACAAGGAAATGCAACTTTAAAAAAATCGAAAGCCTTCAAAATAAGCATAAAGCAAGAGAACTTGAGGAGTGTCTTACATCTCTAGACATCTTCCTCATAACCCACTTTCTCTATGTCTCATGACTTAGCCAAAGGGAGGCCTCACTGGTCATACCTGTTGTGCTTTGAGATAGTTAGGCACTAGAGGGGAACACCATACCAGGACATGAGACACCTACCTACCTTCTCATCCTGATGTAGAGTTCACAAACCTGGCCATTAATGGAAAGCCTGTCCTTTAACACTCAAGTTAACAATGTTTTTTTGAAGTTCAGTGTTGGCCAGGTGAATCTGAAAGGCTGGAAATACAGGTAAACTGTGGCCATGGTCTCCTGATTTTGGCTTCCATACTTTCTTGCCTGCTTATCTCAGTCTGTGCCCTTGCTTTGCCTGTGCTTGGCTGCACTTCACCTTCTCTTGTTTCACTCTGAAATTCATTCTTGCACAGGCTTCAGCTGGGTGGCCAACAATTACGGAGCCTTTTGACTCATTCAGAATTAGAAATAATCTTTCCCCCCAACGTGCTTCTTTGCAGTTGAGCCTAAAGCCTTTGAAATGTAAATCACTCCAACCTGAAGCTCTGGAAACTGGACTCTGCAGGGGCCTCCAACTGGCCTCCAGGGTCTGCTCCAAGCCCCAGAGTAGGCAGGATCCCATGGCCTGCTTCCGACGATCAAAGGGGCATTGTTCAACTAAAGTTCTCCACCAGAAAACCTAGATTAGTCAGTAATTCCGCCCCTCAGTCTTTAATATCAAACCTCTGATAACATAGCTTTCTCTGGTCCCTGGTCTCAGGTAACTCAAAAAGAGAAGTGATTATGACGTCTCTAGAGATATCAAGTAAAGTTGCTCTCGGAACGTCCATGATGGTTAAAAATGAGCGTTCTGAGGTGAAAGGTTCTTGGGCCCAGCTTGGAGAAGGCATGAACGCAGGTATTTGGAATGAAATGGTTCCCCACAGCTATGACATGGTAAGGTGTGTTCCAGCTGCCTCTGTGATAAATTGGTGATCTCTGCCTCCCTCTTCTTCCAGCTAGCCCAGACAATGGCACTTAGTCAGCTCTAGCCAGAAAAGAGAATGGGCTCTTTTGCCTGATCAACGCCTTCCATGCTTCCTGCTGCAGTGCCTGGACCCCTGTCTTGTCTTTTCCAGTAAATGGATGCCCTGTGGTCGCACTCATTATCTCCATAGCCTCCTGGAATCCAGCTCAAATGATAGTACAGGAATGTAAAAGGCACAGGCCTACGGGACAAAGAGAACCAAGTAGGAGATGCTATAGAGATAGCTACAAAATTCTGGAAGCTGGAGAACAGATAGTGGTGCCTGACTCAGCAGACGGCACAGCTTTCCTCGGCGGGTTGAACAATGTTGAGAGGAGACAACAGCCCACAAGAGATATCAGCAAGGCTCCTTTGAAATTGATGGACTGATTAACTGTCTGACAGAGGGAGAGGAGAGGAGAAAGGTGATCCTAACGCCCTTCAATAGGAGAACTCAGAAAAAGCCAACGTAAGCCCAGTCATGATGGACAGGCTCAAAACAGGTGGTGCCAGCTCTTTTGGTGCTTCAGAGCGGGCCTAAATGCAGGAGTGTTAGCATAGATTCTACATGAGGAGCAGTGAGCCCTCCAGATGCCCACTCATATCAGGGAATCTGTTTTGGTAGAAGGATGTAGCCTCACCCATTAAGGCAGTTGAATGGTAGACAGTGCCTTCTTGGAGATTCCAGGCACAGAAGAGGGCAGAGGGATATTTTATCTTAAAAACTCAAAAGGGAATGTGAACAGGATGCCACAGTGAGAGCACCTCCTAAGTCAGCCCCTCTAGCTACCTGACTCTCCAAATGCTGGCAGTCTGGCCCATACTACACTTCCTCGTGCCTCTTTGGCAAAGGGTTGGGTTAATTGCAGAAACAGATTAAAACAAGAAGTTATGGGGGAAGGTTTTTAAATACTGAAGGGTCACTCAAAGACCTGGACAGGCCCCCATGCTGGTCCCATCATTGAGAAGCCAAGCAGTTATCAGACTCCTTGCATGTCACCAAGGTGCAGAGGATCTTCATTCTGAAAACCAGGGCAAGCAGAGGTTACTCCATATTTGTAGAAACCTCAAACAAGATGAGAAAATCCAAACAATTTGAAAAAAAAGGAAGAAACCCACACCATTTGGAAGATCTTCATCCAGATTTAAGACTTCAAGAGTCAGTTTCCAAAGAAATGACACACCAAAGTTTTCCAAGGTTAAAAGATAATTTTTTTAAAAAATGTGCATCCCCAAGTGCCAAAAAAGCATATCTTCACAATCCAATTGTACAAGATGTGATAACAGTAGATAAAAATAAGATATTGTAGCTGAAATCACATGAAAGCACTGGCTGAAAAACTCTGACAGAAACAGCTTCTAAGTACAGGTGGTCCTACCCTGTCCAAGTGCTGAGCAAATGTGACTTGAGAAAGAAAGCCAGACTTGAAAGACCTCTGAAACTCTTATACCACAGATCTTTCCTGAGGGATGTTGCTACTGAACGTTGTCACCAAAGAATATTTTTGCATTTTTGCATTTTTATTTGCGTGTGTGTAGGCATGTGCCTGCACCATGGCACATGTGCATGGAGGTCAGAGGACAAGGAGACAACCGTAGTAGCTGTTATTCTCCTTCCAACAGGTGGGGTCCAGGGATTGACCTCACATGGTTGGGCTGGCAGTGGATGCCCTCACTCAGTCATCTTAGCAGCCCACTAAATAGTTAAGAAAGCAAAAGAAGCAGGTTGCAGTGAGGCATGCCTGTGACCGCAGTACTTAGTAGGCCAAGGCAAGAAGAATGTGAGTTCAAGGCCAGCCTGGGATGCATAAGGAGACCCTAATTCAAGACAATAGCAATAACAACAACAAAATAATAATTAGAAAAGAAGTGAGGAAAAGAGGGGCTGGAGGTATAGGTCAGTGATTGAGCACTTAATGCCGTGTACGTGGCCCTGATGCTTGGAAAAAGAGAAGAGAAAAGGAGAAGAAAAGCAGAAGAAAGGGGGGAAGACAGGAAGACACGGGATGTGGCAAAAGTGGAGTGATGAGACTTTAATTACCCATCTACCTGAAACCAACATAGAGGCAGCTATAATACAGGAAACAATGGCTCTCTCGAAGTTAGCTGTTAGCTGACAAAGACCAGTGAGCCTGGGGTGAAAATACCAAGTGTGCCATGAGCTGAAAGGATGAACCCTAGCAGAGGCCAGGGTTCCCTGAGCTGAACAGATGAAGCTGGGAGCCTAGCAAAAACCCTAAGGCAGCTGGCACCCATAGGATAGAGAAGCTGAGCCTATGGAGCATAGGGAGAGAGAACTTGAGAAAACTGTTTCCCTCAAGCATTCAGGTAAACATTTAATGCTGTGTGTGTGAGAGAGAGAGAGCACAGCAGCCAAGGTGAGGAAACAAACCCTTGAGAAGATTAGATAGCATAGTGCTGGGGCCGCCGGCTACTCATGGGACAGTTCATAGCTCATAAGGCATCAGCTAGAGTGCTAGCATCCCTAAACCAACCACTGCTTGGTTCCAGTCTAGCAAAGATTAAAAGCAAGAATCATAAAGATCACATTTGTGTGGGGCACAGTGGTGCACGCCTATAATCCCAGCACTCAGGAAGACAGAGGCAGGCAGATCTCTGTGAGTTCGAGGCCAGCCTGGTCTACAAAGAGAGCCAAGACAGCTAAGGTTACACAGAAAAACCCTGTCTCAAAAAAAAAAATTACATTTCTTCCATGTAATTTGGCTTTACTTGTTTTTTTCAAGAATGCAGGGCTATCTAACCAATATAGAGTAAATATGCAAAGCCTGATATCTAATTAAAAAAAATCTCCATGAAAAGAAGTCAGAAGATGGACTTCATACCAGGAAGAACACTCAGTGAAGGGGAACCAACTCAGAAATGGCACAAGTAAGGATTTTAGACAGAGACACAAATAATTGTGATAGTTGCATTATAAACTTCCAAGTAAGAAAGGTTAGAGGAAAGATTGGACACAAAGACCCAAGGTGAGAGATAGAAGATGTAACTAAAGACCATGCAGAACTACAGGAGAAACTTTTCATATTCAATATGCAACACACATTGGATGGAATTGGTGGCACATTACACGTTACACACAAGAAGCTCTGTGAGTTTCTTAATCCGCTTTCCATCCCTAAAACAGAATACCACAGCCTGCTCGAGTTATAAACAATGGAAGTTTATCAGGCTCGTAGTTATAGAGGGATGTCCAGAAGAGAGAGGCTGCATGTGGTAAGTGTCTCCCTCTCTTGTATCATTTATGCTGAAGGCATCACACAAAGGGAGAGCATCAGAGAAGAGAGGGCATGAGCAATCCCTCTGCCCTTCTGCTCTCTCTTGTTCTACTCATTAACTTGGTGTCTCATTTTGGTCTAAGTACCTCCTATGAATCCAGCCTCTCAACACTGCTCTAACAGAGAGGGATATTCAGAATATAGCAACAAACTTGAAGACATTACCATAGAAAGAATTCAGAATAAAAAATAAATAAAAGACTTAGCCAGACATGGTGGCACATGCTTGTAATACTGGTGATGAGGGAGGCAGAGGCAGGCAGATATCTGTGAATTTGAGGCCAGCCTGGTCTACAAAGCAAGTCCAGGACAGCCAAGACTACACAGAAAAAAAAAAGACTCTAGATGTGATGCCATGTTCTAGCCAGCCCCCACCCCCTCCACTTTCCTTCTTTCTGACAGAGTCTCACTCTATAACCCAGACTCTCACCATACTTATGACAAGCCCTTTTGCCTTAGCCTCCACCTTCTGAAATTACAGGTATGAGTCGCTACTTGAGGAGTCAAGCCAAGGCAGGAGGATTACTTGAGCTCAGAAGTTTGGAGCCAGCCTGACACTTATCAAAACAAAGTAAAAGACATCAATAAAATGCAGGGCAGATTTAAGCATTGAAACAAAAGGAACAATTACTGAGAAGCAGATCTAAAACAGAAGTGATTACCAAGTGTGTAAGCCATTGGGTGAGTCCTTCACATTGAACATTTGCTGGGTTTAATGGCTCAATTTTAAAGAAAGAGAAAAGGCAGATGTGAAGGAGCATAGCCTGGATGCTATTGCCTTCCCCCACCCCCAGCCCCCCAAAAAAGAAAAATTTTGAGGCAGAAAAATAGTCCACCCAGATTTCATGAAATGTATAAACTCACAAATCCAAGAGACTGAAATGAACATGAAGGAAATGGTATCAAACCGTGGGACCATTTTTAAAGCTAATGATAAGAAGAAGAAAAATTTAAAGGAGACTCAAGGCAAACATATGTCTATACAAAGGAAAAAGTGATAAGGATATAGATAAGATGAAGATTTCTCAACTAAGTAATGCAAGCTCAAAAATGAAGCAACTTTCTTCTTTTTTCTTTTTTTAAGACAGGGTTTCTCTGTATAGCTTTGGCTGTCCTGGACTTGTTTTGTAGACCAAGCTGGCCTCAAACTCATAATGATCTGCCTGCCTCTGTCTCTCTGAGTGCTGGGATTAAAGCATGCGCCAAACACACCTGGCTATGAAGCAACATTCTTAAGCAAGAAGAAAATGAAAAAAAGTAAAAAAAAAGTAAAAAAAAAAAGGCCAACACAGAATTTATGCAATGACTCATCTTTCAAAACTCAGGTTGTCAGCATGTAAGATGGCCCAGCTCTGAGGTGTACTACATAAACCTGGTAGTTTGAACTCCATCTCCAGAACCCATGTAAAGGTGGAAGGAGAGAACTGACTCCTCAGAGCTGTCTCCTGACCTCCACACACACTGTGGCATGCACATGTGTGCGCGCACACACACATCACAGACAGACAGATGGCAGGCCGGCAAACAGACAGACAGACACAATAAAATGCCAGCGACCGCTTACTGTTGCTTCTCCTCTTATGAGACACTATCTTACCATGGGTCTGTCTTTGTGCCAGCATTCTCTAGGATGACCAGGCTGCTTCAAGCTCTCAACAGTTCTTCAGCCTCAGCCTCCCAAGTTCTGAGACTTACAGGCCTGTGCCACTGTGGCTAGCTATAAAAACTATTATTATTATTATTATTATTATTATTATTATTATTAAAATAGCTTTAAAAGACAAAGCAAACTAAAACAAAAATATTAAATTGGTGAAATACTTAGCAGCAAAATGGTGAGACTAGCACAAAGGTCTACAGGAAATATATATGGAAATATATATAATTATAAGGTTCTAACTGGGCACAGTAGCGTATGCCTGTAATCCCAGCACTCAGGGAGGCAGAGGCAGGTAGATCTGTATGGGTTCAAGGCCAGCCTGGTCTTAAAAGGGAGTCTTGGACAGCCAAGTCTACACAGAGAAACCATGTTTTCAAAAGCCAATAAATAATAATAACAATAATAATAATAATGTTCTGATACATGAAGCAGTAGAATATCAATTTAAAATAGCTGTGTAAATTAAAAATATATGCTGTGAAGCTCTGCCTGGTGGTATCTATAATCTCAGCAGTGGAGAGGATTAAAAGTTCAATGATGCCTGGGCTACAATACAGGGTAGAATACTATCTCAACACAACAAACAAAAAGTGCATGCACAAGCTGTGGAACATAAAGCAGCCTTTGACACAACACGGAGCTTTAGCTATCAGGTTACCAGGGAGGTGAGAACAGAGTCATATACAAAAACAATCTCAACATACTAGAAAGAATACAGGGAAAAGAAGAGAAATGGAAAACAGAACAGGTAACAGAAATAGAAAACCAATACTGACCATGATAAAATTCTAACCCAAACACATCCTAGTCATGTTCAAAATGCCCGAAGTACCTTTTGGTAGGTGCCCTCCAAAACAGCCGTCATTCAGACGTAGCTTCCAGTGTTTATAACGTCACGCCTTGATGCCCCTCCCCTTGATAATGGGCTGAGTTTATGACTCACTAAAGGATGGGAAAGATGTGATCATGTGTGATTGGAGACCAGATCATAAAAGGAGAGTGACAGTGCTTTTGCATTTTCTCTCTCCCTCCTCTCTCTGTCCTCCCTTAGCATCATCACACGAGGAAACCACGCAGAATAGTCCTGTGGGAGGCCCCTGTGATTAGAAGGCAATCTCCTGCCAACAGCCCTCCAAGTAAGCACAGGTTTAAGTACTTCAATCCCAAGCTTCCTGACTGCTTGATTGCTGGACTAAAACAGCATACTTCAGCCCCTCAATTGTACACCTAGGCATTTACAACAAAGAAGCTGAAATTGAAATAAAATCAATTTCATTTACTACTGCATCAAAAAATAGTAGCTACTAAGGGATAAGACTGACAAAGCGTAAGAAAGACTATTTATTGAAAAACAATAGCCCACTGCTGAGTGTAACTGAATAACACCCAAATAATGGAGAGATACTTGTTTATTGATCCTATCACAATATTCTTAATGTCAGTCCTCAGTAAATTTTTCCAGATTCACCACAATGGCAATGAAATCTCTACAGGGTTTTTTAAAATATAAATTTGGGGTACTGATTCTAAAAGTTGCATAGAAATAAAAAAGGATCTAAAATACCCAAAAACAACTTGGGCGGGAGAAAAAGCTAAAAGCTGAGTCTATGTGACTTTGAGACTCTTTCAGCGTTAAAAATCAAAATTATGTACATCAACCAGCTTTCTGTCCCAGTAACAAATACCTAAAATGATTAACTTGTAAAGAGAAAAAGCTTAGTTTGTTCCTCAGTTTGGAAGGTTTGGCTGCCACATGCAAGCCTGATGTCCTGAGTTCAATCCTTGGCACCCAGATTTAACGCAAAAATCACTCCTGGAAGTTGTGGCCTCTATGTGTGCAATGCCATGGCACGTGTGTGCCCACACTCATACATATCACATGCACACACACTACACCACAAGCCAGGTGTGGTGGTATAGCATACACCTGATAGTTGAGTCAAGAAGATCAAGAGTTCAAGGTTATCTTCAGCAAGACAAACAGTTGGAAGTCAATCTGGTCCATATGAGACCAAGACTCAAAAATTCAAAAATAAAAAACAAAAGGAAGCAAAAACAAATGCAAGATAGATGGATGGACAGATAGATAGATGGATAGACAGACAGACAGGTAGACTTCTGTAATACCCTGCCCTCTGGTCCCAGATTATTTACCCAGAATTTCAAAATGATAGCATTTATCTCTGCAATACTTTTTACCTGAATGCTCAAAGTGTCTTTACTTGTAACAGCTAATGAATAGAAACAACCCAGACATCTCCAATGGAAAATAGACAGAAAAACTGAAACTTCTAAATTAAGTAAAGACTATCATTCTCACAACAGGAAGCGCGAAAGTGTTGATGCAACCTACAGCATGGATAAATGGCAAAAGAAAAAAGAGAGAGAGCGAGAAAGAAAGGAAGGAAGAAAGAGAGAGAGAAAGAAAAAAAGGTGCTGAGAAGACCAAGCCAGATAAAAACAACTACATGCCATATGAATCCATGTTTATAGGAAATTACAACTAGTTCACAAGCAGATCTGTGGTTGTTGGGACAGGAGACTGGCATTAAAGAAGCACAGGTTGATGAATGTGTTCGTTATTTTGATTATGGTGATGGTTTCACAAATTCATTCATACACATGTCAGTCCTCATCAAATGGTGTATTTTAATGTGTGAAGCTTGTTACCTGTGAATTATTCCTCCTTAAGCTATTTTAAAGTAAGAAGAACCATGGCTGGGGAGATAGTTTAGTCACTAAAGCATAAGGGCCTGTTGCCATTCCCAGTACTCTGTGAAAACAAGCCAGGCACAGGGCAGCAAGGCGGCCCAGCTGGTAAAGGCACTGCCACCAAGCCTGCTCTGAGTTTGCACCCTGGAACCCCTGTGATTAAAGGAGAGTACTAACTCACATAGGGGGGTCTCTCTGACCTCCACACATGCTGTGGCATGTATGTACCCACAAACACTCATATACTCGCACAAAATAAACAGGTAAATGTAACTTAAAAAAAAAATCAACCCAGGCACAATGCACGCTCACACTGTATTAGTTATTTTCCTATTGCTGCAATAAAATACTCTGACCAAATACGACTTACACAAGAAAGTGCCAGAGGGATGAGAGTCCATTGTGGTGGGGTGAGGGTGGGGTGTGACAACAGGCGCACAGACCCGAGAGGTCACGCTTCAGTCACAGACACACACAGAGAGCCATCTGGAAGTGGGACAGGGCTGTGAACTCTCAAAGCCCATCCATAGTGACATACTCCCTACAGCAAGGCTATACCACCTTATCCGACAGCACCAGCAACCGCAGGGCAAGTGTTCAAGTACTTGAGGAACATTTCTCCTCCAACCCACCACATACACATAGCGGAATCTCTGCACTGAGAAGACAGAGACAGGCAGATCCCTGGGGCTCAGTGATCAGATGGACGAGCTTAATCAGTGAGCTCCAAGCCTATGAGAAACCTTGTCTCAGAAAAACAAGATGGACAGGCTTCTGCGGTATGACATGACAGGTTGTCCTCTGGCTTCTACACATGCTTATACACACATGCACACTTGTGCACCTAGAACATGTACATACACACACACATAGAGATAGACACACACACACATTATAAAAGAGAAAGAACAGAAAGCCTTGGAAAGTATGATGGCCAGGACTCTGGGAATCCAAAGCAAGAGATAGACAATTAGGACAATCACCATACCAGTAAGCACAGAAGACTCAGGACACAGTGAGTGTGAAGGAAGTCAACCTGCTCCAAGAAGGTGTCTCCAAGGACCAAGAGGAAGACTTAGCTGCTTGTGCTTGAATACACTAATTAATATATGACAGAAATACCATCTGACTCAGTGGTTCCAACCTTCCTAATGCTGCGACCCTTTAATACAATCACTTATGTTGTGGTGACCCCGACCATAAAACTATTTTTATTGCTACTTCATAGCTGTAATTTTGATGTTTTTGCTACTGTTATGGATTATAATGTTAATATTTGATATGCAGGAGATCTGATACTTGACCCTGGTGAAAAGGTCATTTGACACTGGCCCCAAAAGGTTATGACCTACAGGTTAAGAAGTGCTGGTCTAACTGTTAAGCCCGGCCATGAGACAGAGCCATAGAAAGCCAAGTAGAAAAAATGTGGGGCTATTTTAAGTCCTAGGAAAGCAGAGGAAGTTGTATGAGAGATGTAATCGTAGTAGGAAACATAGCTGTATTCTAATTATATTCACCTAGGCATGAAAATGTAAGGAGAGATCACTTCTTTAGCCAACCTTGGGTTCATTGGGGAACAAAAAGAGACAAAAGTAAGAAATGAGTTAAGTATGTTAGAGTGAAAATTCTGACTCTCAAGAAGTTGGAAGGAAAAAAACCCCTAAAAGTAGCATATCAAGGAGTAGTAATGTAAGGATTCTGTGAGGCAGATGGATGTGACCATCTGAGATGTAGCTGCAGGAAGCAAGAACACAGTGGATGCCTCCAGGCACAAGGGTGCGGAGCACTCCACCATCGCTGTGCTGTTTGCATTCAAAAGCCAACACTCTCTGACTTTTTAAACTATACATAAATATGCCTTGGGCAAGACACAATTAAATTTAAGAAAGCATATTTTAAAAAGGAGCACTGAGTGAGCATCGGTAACAATGAAAGTGACGTTCTGGACTCTTTATTGCCCTTTATTTTATCTAGAGTTTTGCCAGGGCTATCTATCACTTTCATTTAAAAAAATTCAAATAAATAGACCAATAAGTGCATGGGGGGGGGGGAATCTTCACACTTACTACTCTCAGTAAGGCAAAGGACAAGACAAATGAGGATGGGAAATGGCAGAGCCTGGAGCAGCTGGCAAGGCTGCTGGTCCCTAGAGCCTAGAAGCAGCCTCACTTGGGAAATCACAATGGCACCACTCCAGGACTGAAGCGTGGCTTCCTGAGAGTCCAGGGCATGTTTACTACAAGAAGGGACAGCCTCTGACACATATTCCCACACATACCACTACAATGACAGCACCATCACCCGCCCACTCCACACACACACACACACACACACACACACACATCACTCACACGCGCACACACGCATGCACGCATATCCAGATTAGCAGGAGAGCTAATCGTCATGCTTATTCCCTGAAAAGGTCTCCTAAGTTAGGAATAGTGGCCCCATTGCCAATCCTAGCGACTTGGTAGACTGATGAAGGAGGACCACTTGAACCTAATTCAAGATGAGCCTGGCTCAACAGAGTAAGACTCCACTCTCAAGACAGAACAAAGCAGAGCCCACACATTGTCACTTGGTAACTAGGTCTTTTAGATGGCTGTTCTGTAGAATGGAAGAAAGAAGTAAAGGGGGAGGTGGAGAAATTATGCAGTTAGTAACCCTGGCTGCTCATCCAGGGAACCTGGGTTCAGCTCCCAACGCCCACACGGTAGCTTACAACTGCTGGTAACATCAGTCTCAGGAGATCCCATGTCCCTTGATGGCCACTGTGGACACCACACATTTGAGTGGTACACAACATACATAAAGTACATAAAACATACACAAAATACCTATACACATAAAATGAGTAATTTTTTAAAAGGCGGGGGGTGGGGGGCAAGTGAAAACTGAAATGAGACAGTCAAGCACTACCTTAGGATAGTCTAGAAGTTTTATAGGAAGAGACTGGAAAATGAGTTCTTTGCATATATCATGCCATTGAAGTCCATAAAGAATTTATTTTTCCCCCTTTTGATAGAAAAACTGAAGAAAATCAAGAAATTTTTTTCTAGGCTTAATTCGAACCCAAGACCTTTTGCCTCTTATTTTCTTTTCCTTCATCCCTCCAAACCTCCTTTATTACTTTTCTTTCCTTCCAAAACTATTTGTACTGCATCCAGGTAAAGTACTAAACTCTGGCCTGGGTTTCCCAGAACTCTTACTATAGAGGATGCCAGAACATACAATAAGTAAATGAACGTAGACAGTATCGAGAACTTTTTAGGTCTGCAAAGCCAGGCTATGAAGGCAATACCTTGGCAACCTCACCTTGTTGAGTTGGGAAGATTCTGAAGCATAACGTTTCATAAACGAAGAATAGTATACACAGAGAGTAGGCAGTAAAGATAAAAAGGCATTACCCACACCAGGCTGAGTCCAGCTGATGAGCTACATACGCATCTTCACCCTGAGCCTCATCCTACGCTTCTTCTGCATTCGGACCATGGGAGATAGCGGTCTGTTTACAGGCTAGTGAAGAGATTTCTTGATCCATCTCCCTCAGCCCTCCCACTGTCTTCTTCGAGTCAACAGATGTCATCCAAGACGCCTGACCCCATTGCCCTCCCCTCACACCAACACCTGAGTTAGTGTGCCCCACACTGGCTCCTTTCCATGGACTGCAGCCACATCCGCCGTGGAATTTTTGGCAAAGTACATAGCATCCTGGTACAGTCTCTGGATGTTCGGGGTCAGTTGGCTGGTCATAGCTAACTCCAAGGAATTAGGTCTTGCTTACAGTCTGCCTCTTTAAAACATGCCTGCTGCCAGGCTCTCTGCTTGCACAGTCAGTTTTCAGTTTGCAAGGGAACACCACCTGGAACAACCCATATGGTGAGGGAGTCAAAGAAGTGAGCTTGACCTCCAGAAGATGAACTCTTTCCTTTTTGTTTTCAAGACAGGGTTTCTCTGTGTAGCCCTGGCTGTCCTAGACTCACTCTTATGACCAGGCTGGCCTCGAACACATAGTGATCCACCTGCCTCTGCCTCCCTGAGTGCTGGGATTACATGGGTGAGCCAACGCACCCGGCAAGAACTCTGTGCTTTTACAACATGTGCTTTGCTAATGTCATGGGGTGTATTTGTTACCTTTTTCAGTACTATGGCAAAAACATTTAAAAAAGCAACTCAAGGGCAGAAGCGTTTATTTTGGCCCACAGTTTGAAGCCAGACATGTCATGGTGGTGGGAACAAGAGGCAGTGGGTCACATGGACTCCACAGTCAGGAAGCAGAGATGAAGGACCGCTGGTGCCCAACTCACATTCTCCTTTTTATTCAGTCCAGGACTCTTGCCTGTGGAACGGTGCCCATATTCAGGGTAAACCCTGCCACCCCAATTAATCCAATTTAGAAACTCCCTCATATGCACAGGGATTCCAAATTTGCTTCCAGTGGGATTCTAAATCTTATCAAATCATGATTAGCCATCACAGAGGGAAACTCAGAGCTGCAATGGCCCTTCTCGGTTTCTCCATGTTGCAAAATGGAACATAGAGGTGGGGCTTTTGTAGGTTCACATAGTCTCTGCCAATCATGGGGGTTGCCTTGTCTCGGGTATAACTTGGAGTGTTATACCTGCCTCCTGGCAAGAGAAGCATGCAGGGAGGAGTCTAACTGTCAGCTTATGTTGCCCCCATTCACTGGCAACAATGCTGGAATCTGGAGCAGCAAGATCTCTCTGGTCTTCCGGGAGTTGTAGAGAGGGTAAAAGGAGCGGTCATCGCAGCCCCCACTTCCACACTTGTAGACGAGAACAATTAGCTTCTTTTCCCTGGGCATGTGTGGAATCAGCATGTGGATGCCTCGAGCCAGAGACCCATTACAAGTAGCAAAAGAATTTGGACAGGATGCATTTAATCTTGAGTTAATGGTACAATGCTCCGCCAAGAAAAACCTCTCAGCTCCAACATATTTTACTTTGAAAAACTGTTATTGTCAGGTACAGGGGAAATTCCTCCTCCCTTCAGTTGCTCTGCCAGATGACATAGTTACTGGAGGGGACCACTGGCCTGATGCGTTATCTCTTTCATCTGAGAAAGTCTCTCCCCCACAGACCCATCTCCCAAAAAACCTGGCCATGGTTCCTGTGTAATTCTAGCCTCCGACAGCTGCAGGAGAACAAAAAAAAGAGAGAGAGAGAAAGAGAGACTTACAAACAGACGTTTTCAGATGCCATGTTGTTAAACAGTAGATAGCCTGGATTTCCCTGAGCCCCTTCCTACTGCCCTCCCACTTGCCAGGGGTAGAATGTAAGTGGGAAATTCAGAGGGGGTGCTCTAAGCCTAGTGTTCATTCTTACCCAACCCCCACTCTGCAGCCAGTAGGGTTGTAGCTGTTCATAATAGCCAATTTGCAGATTTAGACTGACTACATGTAGAAGGTGGGTGGGTGGTATAAAATTATCACAATATTCTAGAACAGGAAATGGAGGTTCCCTAATTAAGTGACTTGACGGTGTCAGCAGGAAAACTGAGATTGACTTTAAAGTTCAAGGCCTTTCTATCTATCGACCATGGGGTCTGGCAAAGCAGAAAAGCTCATGCACTGCTTCAGTGCATGTTGAAGCAGTGAGGAAACTATTACAAGAAGCAGCAAGAGCATCAGTGAGGGCAGAGCTGTCCCAACTGGAGAGGAACTGCCTCATATCTGCTCCTCAGGCAAGTCCTTCACGCTCTGAGAATTTGGAAGAGCACCATCATCAGTCCATAGCTGGGTGGACTTTCCCCAAGTGGGGACAAGAAAGGGCTACTTTGGGTCTTGGGCTTTCTGAGCTCTGTCCCCATACAGCAGTCAGTGTATTTACCCTCCATACAAAGAGAGGAGCTTTGCAGTCTTTTCTACAAGGCTTTCTCAGGGCCAGGATGGGTACAGGACCTAGAGCCAGGATAGGTCTAGAGATAGGACAGGGGAGGGGAGGACAGAGGAGAGGAGGGCAGAGGAGGGAAGGGAAAGCTAGGATAGGATAGGATAGGATAGGATAGGGTAGGGTAGGGTAGGGTAGGGTAGGGTAGGGTAGGGTAGAGTAGGGTAGAAAAAGGTGGGGTAGGGTAGAAAAGGGTAAGGTAGGGGTACAGTACATCAACACCAAAAGGTGGCAGGTAAAAGAAGCACAAGACAGGCCACAGAGATAGCTTAGGGGCTAAGAGCACTTGTTGACCCAGGTTGAAGACCCAGGTTCAGTTTCTAGCACCCTCAAGGTAGCTCACAAACACCTGTAACTCCAGTTCTGAGAGATCTGATGTCTTCCTCTGACCTCTACAAGAACCAGGTACATCCATGGTACACAGACTTACTTGCAAAACACAGAAAGACACTCACACACACAAAGCAAAAGAATATAAACATCAAAAAGAAGAGCAGAGTATCTACTGAGCAGGCACTATGTCAAGACTAGCAGAAGCAGCACAGACTGTTGCCTATTGTTCCCTGGCTTCAGGTAAAGATGATGCCCAGCCTGTGGGCTACTCCATGTGAGCTTTCAAGTCATCAGGCTCAAGCTATTTTGCCTGCTCAGCCTTTCTGTGCTCAATCTACTTTTCCTTGTCTACTTGGCCCCACACCTGTCCCAAGCCTCTATTTTTGCTTATCTGGTTCTGCACTAATAGCTTCGTAGTTGATCACCTGGCCTCTAGACTTTCTCTGGTCCTTTCTTCACTGCGTGCTCTACACTGCTCTAAAGAAGGATGTCTCCAGAGCATACACTTCAGCTTAGCTCCATTCCAGTGGCTTCCATGTCATCAGTGGGAATAAAGCCAGGCAGCACTCCACAGTCTTCCTTCTATTCTGTTGCTTTCTCGTTCTCTGCCTTCATGTCCCCTCACAAAGAGTGTGTACCTTGCTTTCTGCATCTTCTGCCTCTGTTTGACTTATACATCATTCATCCAGTTTTTCCTTTGTTCTGGATTTACAGGGCATTGTGCTTTGCCATCAAGTTCAGTCAAGACAAAACAAACACACACAGAAGCACTCAGCATGTATGATTGCAGTTACAATGATAACTCCAAGTCAGAGCCGTTCAGGCAAAGACCTAGGGAAGTATGGGATTCTGCTTTTGGTCTGAACAAATGGACAGCAAGGACTATGTCCTCAGGGAAGGGAAAGAGTCAGTCATGCCAAGGTAGTCAGAACTTCAGGATTTGGAGCAGTGGTTCTCACTCCTCCTAATGCTGCAACCCTTTAATACGTTCTTCATGTTTTAGTGACCTCCGACCATTGAATTGTTTCATTGCTACTTCCTAACTGCAATTTTGCTGCTGTTGTGAATAGTACTGTAAATATCTGTTTTGCAATGGTGTTAGGTGACTCCTATGGGTCAGTTGACTCCCATGGGGGTCACAACCCACAGATTAAGAACCTCTGGTCTAGAAAAAAATGGGTGCACAAACTATGATGAGCATGAAACTGGAGCATACAAAGCCGGTTTTCTGAGGATGTCACAACCCTCCCAGGTATGTAAGTACTGTAGGCTTCTTCTCTGGCTTCATCTCCTAGTCTTATCTCCTCTTTTTGTCCTGCTCATCTGGAACTTTCAGCCAATCCTACATATGCTCCAGTTTCACACTCATCACATGACCTCTGAAGGATCAAAACTTCTCTTGACCAGACTACTTGTGATTTTAAATATCCGTGTTCCCCACCATGCATAAAACTCTCTGTATACTTGTCATGCTTTAATTTCTCCAGGTTCTTAATAAATATTTATAAGTAAATGGATGACTCACAGCATCTACAGTGGAGTTGGGGAATAACACATCATCAGCATCCATGCAAAGCATCACATGACAAGGAACCCAACTGGCTTTCTCTCACTAGAACGAAGATCCTCGAGAAATCCGCTTACAAAGGTAAGAGTTTGATTGACTGGCCCTGCTGCTTTAGGACACCTTGTGGTCACCTCATGGAAGGAAGAAAGGACAGAAGAGAAAAGACCAGGATCCCACAGAAGTTGGAACTCCAATAACCCAAAGACCTCACACAAGCTTCTACCTCAGAGTTTCCATAAACTCCAAGTTGCCTTCTTGGGGACAGAAACTTAGAAGATGGGTTTGGAGGGTGGGCTGAATCATGCAGCAAGCAGCAAATGGATGTAGACAGTTTTAGCAGGGAAGACATCAAGGAAGGAAAGATGATTTTAAATGTGGGGCAGAAGAGGGATGGAGGAGTAAGAACTTCCTCTGGCAGAGAGTAGCTGGAGGATTTGAGATGAAGCTGGGTGTTGGCAGGCTGAGATGGGGAGGTGGGTGAGGAATTCCTGGCATAGGGAATCCTCATATGTGGGAGTATTATTTGGAGAACAGTGAGTAGACTGAGAGGTATTCTTCAAAATAATAGGAAGAGCCCACAAGCAGAGAGAGTTCCTTATCCTCCACTCTCTCTGGGACCAGAATCTGTGCTTGTCAGCAAGTGGTGACCTTCCTTGTCTTTGGGAGTTTCTGCAAACACTAATATCCACTGACTGTGGGTGGCTGAACAGATGGGGAAGCTGAAGGACACTGTAGCTGTAACAAGCTGAAATGGACATGGACACTTGCTACATCTTTTCTGGTGCTTCTTGCTTGGCTCCAAGCCACCTGTCTAGTCCTGGGGACATACAGTGGGCTACCATGCTCTACCAGATGCATCTGTCAAAGGCAGCCTGACTCTACAGTGGAAGTCTAATAGGTCAACTCTGACAGACACCCCCAGCACTATCCTTCATCTTCCCACACAGGCAGAGTCCCTTCTGGATTAGTTTCTGAAGACGAGCCTAAACAAACACTATGGACTGGATGGTTGTAGTGGACAGACTGTAAGAACAGAAATTTCTTCTCAGGGTTGAAGGTCAAAAGCCAAATGACAGCATTGTCTTCCTTCAAAACTCATGGCAGAATCCATCCTTGTTTCTTTGTACATTCTGTCTGGCTTCTGGACTCATTGCAGTTCTTTGACTTGAAGCTGCCAGGTGCCTCTCTCAGCCTCCATGTTAGCGTTCACATGGCGTTGTCCTCATGTCCCTGTCTTCACACATTGTTCCTGTGTCTCTGTCCCTACAATCTGTTGTGCCTATGTCTCTGTTCTTGAATGCTGTCTTCTCATGAGGCTTCCGGTCAACTTGGATCGGTTAGGAGTCTTCATTATTCCTGAATGACCTCATCTTTACTAATGGCATTGCAACAACTGTTTCCAATGAAGGTCACATTGTGGGACACTGAGAATAGGGATGTCAACATATCTTTTTGTCCACATGTACTTCTGTGTTATTTCTAACAAGGAGCTTTACAGCCCCAATGGGCCCACGGCCTCTAGGAAAGATGGTGTTTTGTTAGAATGCTTCCTCTCTCCGATCTCCCACCCATTCCCTGCCTCTCTCCACAAATATTTATCAAGGGATTAATGTATTCCAGGAATAGTGCCAAGTCCTGGGTGCCCAACAGTAAACAAGATAGAGAAGGGAATGGCTTTCATTACATTATCTTCTCCCACGAGTCCTCTGAGGTCAACTGAGTACCCCAGCTACATCCTGAGTATCTGCCATTTCCATGTATGAACACACAGTAGGATACCTAAGACTCCTGTGGATCTACCACCTTTCATTTCATTATATGGTCCTCATATGTAGTCATTCATGGACCAAAACCATAACACTTTTGAGAGTGAAACTGGGTACCATTAATAACACCGAGACCCAGGTATAAGCCAAGAATTTCTTGGGCCAGTAAAGCATATGGCCCACTCATGTGGCATGGGTCCAGGTCCTTTCTTATCCCTCACCACTGTTTCTGTCTGCTTTTAATCAATGCTTTCAGAGCTAAGTGCCATCTGCTCTGTTGTAATGGAGAGAAGCAAGCAGTACTGGAGAACATTTGAATACTGTGGGCTCAAGCCACAGCAGAAACAAGAGGCAAGCAAAGGGTGAAGGCGGTGCCCCGGAGGAGCCAGAATATGGTACTGCCTTTCAACAGAAGTTTCTTCTGGCAGGATGATTGGAGGGAAAGTATCTTATGGGGCTTCCTCCATGCTGCTTCTGATTTTGACTCATATTCTCTTCCTGGAGTCATGTGAGCTCTCACTGGATGCTGTAGTGGTTTGGATAAAAAGTATTCCCAAGGGAGCTGGAGAGATGGCTTAGAGGTTAAGAGCACTGGCTGCTCTTCCAGAGGTCCTGAGTTCAATTCCCAGTAATCACATGGTGGCTCACAACCACCTATAATGAGATCTCATGCAGATAGAGCACTCATAAAAATAAATAAATATTTTTTAAAAAGAAAAAAAGAAAAGTATTCCCAATAGGCTCATCTATTTGACCTTCCCAGTCAATGGTAATACTGAGGAAAGGTATGGAACCCTTTAGGAGATAGAACTTTGCTGGAGGAAGTACATCGCTGGAGGTGGGCTTTAAGGGTTTATTGCTTTATCCTACTTCCTGTTCTGTGTCTGCTTCCTATGTGTGGATGAAATTCTGATCAGCTAGCTTCCTGTAACTGCCAGCATGCTTTTCCTGCCTGGCCTCACCACCATCATAACTAGTATTTCCTTGGACCAGTAAGCCAGAATAAACCCTTTCTTTAAAAAAAAATTATTTATTTATTTTTATATGCATTAATATTTTGCCTGCATGTATGTCTGTGTGAGTGTGTCAGATCCTTTGGAACTTGGGTTACAGAAAGTTGTGAGCTGCCATGTGGGTGCTGGGAATCGAAACTGGGTGCTCTGGAAAAGCACCCGCACTCTAAACCACTGAGCCATCTCTTTACCCCTCATCCTTTCTTATACTGTCTTTATCAGGGTATTTTACTACAGCAACAGAAAAGAAAATAATTCACACACTACAACACACTTGAAGAAAACTCTACAATATTAGTAGACAGATACACTTGTCCTGGGTGCTGTAGTACTGTCTTGCTCCTGGACAGGTTTGTTCTGGGGAAAGGCAGCCAAAAGGCAGGCTGGATTTGTCTAATGAGACATTAAACAGCATAGTCCAGGACTCCTGTGACATTATAGACTTCACAAAGAGTGAGTCACTAAGTTTCTCTCAGAATAGGCTTCTGAGGGGGAAGGAAAGACTATGCTCTTTGGCCCTGTGTAGACAAAGATCACACTTGAGTCCAGTATGGGTCGCAACTATAATCCTAGCACTCATGTAGCTGAGCTGAAAGGCTCCAGGGGTCAAGGCCAGCCTGGGCTACATTATGAATTGAGACTAGATTAGCCTACATGAGACTCTGTGTCAAAAATAAAACAAAACACCCAAAGATCACTTGGTCACAGACCTCAAAGAAACTGGTCTACTGAGCAAAAACACATCACATGTATACAATTAAACTTAAGCCATGGTAAAATACCTAAGGATTGTCACATATTCTGTGGTTTGAATGAGCCCACAAAAAACCCGTGCTGAAATTTAATTGCCATGTTCAGGTATTAAGAGGGTGGGAAAACTAACAAAATGTCTGTGTGGGTAAAGGCCTTGCTGCCAAGCCTGACAGAAGTTCAATGACCAGAATCCATACGATAGAGGCAAAAAACAGCCTTGCAAGTTGTCCTCTGACTTCCACATGGTATCACATGTGCTCTCAAACCAACATGCATACATGTAATAAAGAAATAAATGTAGCTATGCTGTGGTGATGCACTGCCTTAATCTTAGCACTCAGGAGGCAGAGGCAGGTGGATCTCATGAGTTCAAGGTCAGCCTAGCCCACAGAGTGAGTTCCAGGACAATTAAGACGACACAGAGAAATCTTGTCTCAAACAATAACAAGAAAAGAAAGAAAGAGAGAAAGAAAGAAATGAGAAAACAAGAAAGAAAGGAAGGAAGAAAGGTAAAATTAAAAAAGAAAGAATATATAGAAAGAGTTGATGAAAAACATCCTAGTGTAGTACTTGAAAGTGAAGCTTTAGGGAGACATTTTGGTGTCAAATGAGGTAATGAGGGTGGGTCCTAAATCCAACAGACTTGTAGCTTTCTAAGACAAGATTAGCAAAGGACACCTAAGCTAGGATGCTCAGTCCCTCTTACCACATGACACCCTGCACAACCTGGATGCATGCTCTAGCAAGGAGGACCTTACCATATGCTGACCTTAATCTTAAAGTTTCTAGCCTCAGGAAATATAAACTGAATAACAGTTTCCTCTTTTACTTTTGGTATACTTTAAATTTATCCTTTGAGGATTTTATGCATGTATATAATACATTTTGATAAAATCCATGCCCACTCCCCATTCCCAAGTTTCCCAGGATTCACCAATCATCATGACCCTTGCCAACTTCACATTTTCTTCTTCCTCTTCCTCCTTCTCCCACCAAGTTCACTTAACACTACTCACATGTGCTTTGATGTGGGACCATGCACTGAAGCACGAACAACCAACCAGTGATCACACACCCCCCCAAATGACTTTCCCTCCCCAGCAGCCATCAACTTGTCAATAGCTCTTCCACCAAGGGTGGGGTCTTATGAACCACACCCCAGGCTGTGCTGGAACTATTACTGGTCTGATTTTTTTCAGGTTTTAGCAGATAATTCCAGATGCTGTGAGTTCTATGTGCAGTGGCCATGTCATGTGCAAAAGACAGCATGTCACAACACTCTTCTTCATCCTCTGGTTCTTCCATTCTTTATGACCCTTCTTCCAAGATGTTTCCTGAGCCTGGGTCAGCAGAAAGGGCTTATATAAATGTCCCATTTAATGCTAAGACTCACCATCACTCATTCTCAGTACTTTGCTCAGTTAATACAGGCTCATAACTAACCTGGAACTCTGTCGTTCGTTACTTCTGTTGAGAATCTGCTGCCATACTTGATTGAGATGGATGCACTCTTTAGCCTTAAGGATTATTGTTCAGAACATTTGCATAGTACTGTGTGGAGTCTTTTCTGCATTCATCTTTTACCTATCCTGGATTCTGCACTACTCATGTAGGGAGTATGGCCTCTCTACTTGCCAACCTTTAGAGATGCCACAAAGCACACAGCTTAGAGACCGAAAAGCATAGGCACCTAGAGAAAAGAATTCTCTGTGGAGCACAAGACCTGGACCCTCACTGAGTGTGCTTAATGTCCTTGTGGGTTCCCTTTATTAAAAAAAGATTGTATACTCTTTAGACATAGTAGCACATATCTGTGATTCTAGGTAGCATTAGAGAAGCAAAGGCTGGAAGATCAAGAGTTCAAAGACAGTCTTGGATACATAATGAGTCTGAGACTTAACCTAAGCTACACGATAGTGTTCTCTCTCAAAAACCCAACAACTGGGGATCTAGTTCAGCAGTAGACCACTTGTCTAGCATAGGCTATGACTTATATTCAATCTCAAGCATCAAGAAACAAATAAAGTATATAAATAAAACAATTCAGGTGTCCTTCACTATTGTCTATTCTGTCCTTATTCTGTTTTTAATTTCTAATTTTAAAAGCTGTTGAAGTATTAGTTTGTGAGTACTGTACTTGCTGAATGCTTTACTACAATCTGACTCCACCTAGCACATGCTGGCCAACAAGGGAGAAAAGATGCTGCCTAGACCCCTCATCAAGTAGAAACTAACCTGACCATGTCTCCCGGGTTCTACTATAGTAAACTTTGAGTCTTTGATGGCTGGATGTTGGGAAAAGCCAAAGGATAGAGGTGACGCTGGCTGAAGGGAACATGCAGCATTTGGGACTGAGGTTCTTTCTCAGTTTTTATGAGTGGATTTCAACATAAATTTCCCCCAACTTTTGTTTGGACTTGTAGATTTTTTTAAATTTTTTATGTATTATTTATACAGTATTCTTCCTGCATGTGTGCCTGTAGGGCAGAAGAGGGCATCAGATCTCATTATATGATGGTTGTGAGCCTCCCTGTGGGTACTGGGAATTGAACTCAGGACCTCTAGAAGATCAGCCAGTGCCCTTAACCTCTGAGCCATCTCTCCAGCCCCACACCTGTAACTTCTTAATTCAAAAATAATAGGCCTCCATAGAACTTGTAGTTGGGAGTTTGTAAATGCTTACCCAAGCTAGTGAAGGCCTGGGAATGAACTCCCCAGTAGAGCCCCAGGCAGAGGCAATGAGCTAGGCCATGAGAAGTGCTTATGCCTTCCCTGCTCTGTAGTGCTATGCTAGGTTGCAGTGTTAGGCATCTGAGCCATTTTATGTGCCTTTCCCACCTAAGATATTTTCAGTTTAGGACAGGTGTACTGGAACACAACTCCCTAGTTAATGCAGAGCATCTGTGTTTGGAAAAAAAAATAGACATGAACATCCTGTTGCCAGGTTTATATGGAAATAAAATATGGACACTGATTGCAAAGAGGCACAATAAAAAAAACGGGGGTGGCCAGGTTTCTGGTCTGAGGAATAATGAAAGAAAATTCACTGGAGGAGTGAGCTTGGTAGAATGGAGGGTGGATCCCGAAGAGCGAGACTTCAGTTAGGGAATGTGCCACTCGGTTTTTGTCAACCTGACACAAAGTAGAATTTCCTAGAGGATCCGTCAATTGAGACATCCTCCATCAGACTGGCCTATGTGCATGTCTGTGGGGGCACTTTCTTGGATAACTTTTGACACGGAAGGGCCCAGTCCAGAGCGGGTGGTACCCTTGGCTGGTGGTCCAGGGTTTACATAAGGAGGCTGAGCAAGCCATGAGAGCAAGCCAGTAAGCAGCATTCCTCCACGGTCTCTACTTTCAGTTCTTGCCCTGACTTTCCTTTATAATGAAATGTAACTTGTAAGCCAAAAAAACATTCCTCCCCCAAGCAACAAACCAGGACAGGGGCACATGGGAAGTAAGCGACTCTAGAATTTCTAGGAAGCAGCAGCTCTGAGAGTTTCATAAATGGTGTACATTAAGAGAAAATAAGGTCTCCATGGGCACAGAGTAGGGCCTAGATAAGTCAGTCCTGAGCAAGTCCTGGTTCCATGCTACCCAAACTCTAGGTAAAATCAAAGAGACAGCGCATGAGCACTTGAGCTTGGAGGATGACTCGATGGACCCCACACAGACTGACTGCGAGGGAAAGCACAGTGAATCTTTTGTCTGATACGATCTATGCAGACTCCTGGAGGCATGTTTAAGCTCCAAGGGCCCAAGGTGTGTGGGGCTGCTCAGAAGTCAGCACAAGGGGCTGGCAACAGCTTGTCTTGTACCTTGAAGATCTGGGAGGTTAAGAAACTGAAGCTGCATTTTCCAGCCCCTGAAGCAAGACTTGTTTTTTGTTTTGTTTTGTTTTTTCCTTTGCATCTACTTCTCTAAGTGTATTTTTTTAAAAAGAATTCTGTTGATAGATATTATATAATCACATTGTTTAAATATTTGAGATGGTGATTGCACTACCATTCCGTGTTAATTGCTACTTCTGTGAACATGTCAGATGTTCTCAGGCAAAATTAATTAGGGCCAAACAATTGATTGATGGCCTTTAAAAATCCAAACCTTCAGAAACGAAACAGTTTTATGATCCAACTGCAAAGTGAATTTAGACTGCAAACTGAATTTATCAGTTCAAGGATGAACTCCCAAAGGCTACATGCAAGTCTTGTCAACAATTAAAATAATAATAATAAGCAAAACCTACCAGTGGGAATCCATTTAGCACAGCTTATTCCAACCTCCCGAGACAGACTTCTTCCTCTAGAGTTAGAGGCCTCATTTCTTATATCCTGTGGTTGACAAGATCTCAGTATATGTCAAGATATGTCCACATATTGCTGGTTTTATTCTCATTGTTCCCAAATGCTTTCTTTAGTTGTAGCTTCCTGACCTTTCCTCTTGTCAATTCCTGGGGCAAAATTGTGTTTCTCTCCTGAGGAGACTTTTGAGAATTGAATCCTTGTGGTTCAGAAAACAAACACACTCACCAAGAAGTGAGTGGGGAACTCTTCCCCAGTGATTATATTAGGATGAAGCTTTTGGGAGGCATGGAGTTGTGATGGTTGATAGTATCAACTTGATACCATCTGGACCTCTGGACCTTTAAATTGAGACATACCTCTGGACCTCTAAATTGAGTTAATTGTGATGAGAAGATCCACCTTAAATATGAGTGGCACTGTATTCCACAGGCTGTGGTCTTAAACCGGGTAAGATGCAAAAAGCTAGGTGAGCACCAACATTCATCTCCCTCTCTGCTTCCTGACTCTGGATACAATGTGGCCAGCTGCCTCAGACTCTTGAGGCCATGTCTTAGCCACCATGGTAGGCTGAATCCTCAAACTGTAAAACAAAATAAATCCTTTGTTCTTTAAGATGTTTTCATCAAGTATTCTATTACGTGGAAAACAACACAACAGCAAGCTTCTTGTATGCATAAAACAGAGCTCAGAACAAGACCTTGGGAGGATTCTTTGTTTGGAGAGATGAACATTCATCCAGGACAGCCAAGAAAATTCATACACAATATGAAGATCTTATTTTTTTAAGTCAGATTGCATATGGAAAGACGAGACAGGAAGGTCATTGTGAATTTGAAGCCAGCGTTGCATATACAGTGAGTACCAAGCCAGCGTGGGTGACAAAAACCCTATCTCGAAACAAAACAAAAGCAGATTACATGTACAAATACATATTTAATCGTATGCGTGAAGTTTAATGCAAGATTGCCCCGGATTGGGATTCCCATTGTGCTGTTTACTGACGCTGAGGTCTCTTCCTACAGAGTACAACAATAATAAGCCCTGCACACTGGAGTGAGAACTCCCATATTTAGCCATGTGGAAAGGGAGCCATGAGGATGCAGATTCAATTCAAATGAGAGAGGATGTTCAGTTAACTTATTTAGAAAGTTAAACAGGAAGAACAGGTGTAAAAAGGGCTCACAAAATGGATCTGTGAAGGTACTTGCTGCTCAGCCTGATGACCTGAGTTTAATCCCTGGGAGCCCTACAGTAGAGAAAGAGAACAACAGACTGAAGAAAGTTACCCTCTGGTTTCTACATGCATGTTGTGACGTGCAAGCACCCAGCCACATATATACATACATAATACAAAATAAATAAATGCAATATTTTTTAAAACTAGACATAAACAGGTATAATTAAGATTCGTCTCAGGGCCATATGTTTCAAGTGTCTGTTGATGCTTGCAATTTTCTTAATTTAAAATCCAGGACTCAGCTGGGGATATGATGCAGTTGGTAGCGTGTTTGTCTAGCAGTGTGAAGCCTTGGGTTTCATTCCCAACATTGAATGAATGAATGGGGTGGCACATGCCTGTAACCCTAACCCTTGAAAGAGAGGCGGAAGGATTAGAGCTACCCTCTGCTACACAGACAGTTCAAAGCTAGCTCAGGTTACATGGGACTCTGTTTCAAAAAGAGAGAGAGAGAGGAAGAGAGAGGAAGAGGCGGAGAAGGAGGGAGAGAGATGACAATCATGTTGAAAGTACGAATTCTCTAAAGACAGTGAGGCAGGAGAATGCGAGTTCAGGGTTAGCAAGTCGCTGGTTCTAAAAGCAAATAGGTAAGTAAGCAAACACTCCCCTTGTAGAGAGTTTTTAAGGAAGTCAAGCTGTGGAATTTGATCAAAAGTTTCTGCATGACATCTGAGTTTCTCATCTCTGAAGTACAGCAGATAACAGGCAGCAGGGTGGGGAAATAATCCAAATAAGACAATATAAAGGAGTAGGAATGAACGGGTATGGTTTTGTGGGATCAACACTCTCCAGTTACAAGTGGCTTTGTTTATGTAAAAGTGGGCACCAGGTCTACCAATCATACATACAGTAAGAGCCATTATTGTCCCAGGAGTCTGGCATCTCTAGATCTTCGGGTCTTCTCTGCAAGTTAGGCTTCACTTTCACATCTCCACCCAGTGGCCTCTCAGGACCTCCTTGCAGAGGATCTGACCCTGCCTGTCTTCAGTGGCTCTCAGGAACCTTGACACAAGTCTTCATGACCCCCTTGCTCTTACATCATCAACGCCTCCAAAACAGTCCCTTGTGAAAGACCTTTGCCAAGCTGTGCTGCTAACTCAAGGTGCGCCCTGAGCTCCTGGACCGTGATTGTAGAGGACATTGTGGCTCTGAGGCTAACCCTGGATATCATTTTTTTTTTCTTTCGAGCAACGAAGCATTCTCAGTTTAGACTCTCTCCTTTGAAATATATTTATGTTTTCAAAATTAGAGCATCATCTGGGTAGGATCTTGTCTTTGGGGCACTTTTCCCATTGTAAAGAGTTTAAGATTTCACTTTAATGGTAATAATCTCTTCAACAAACGGAGCTGCTTTATCCCCCGCTCCTTGCCTGCAATCTTCCACTTCCTCACACTCCCTTCCTCATCAAGTTGTACATTTTCATATCTTTCTGCTCTCTCCTAGTGCAGGATTGAGAGAGAGTAGTGAGCAGTAACCACGCCACAGCTGGGATGTTATGCTGTCTTAAAATCTCCTCCACCAAAATATGTTGTCCCTTATTTTTTAAACCAGTTTCCTTCAAATTCTCAGGACACAGTGAAACCATAGTCTTTTCTAGACTACAAAGTGAATGCCCTATAGTCCATTCATTCATGATAGGGTTCTTGTTACTCCCTGAAATCTCATGAGCTGAGTTTCTATTCTTTGCTTTTCTCTTGACATTTCAGTCTTCTGAACGCTCACCATGGTAGCTCATTAAGCTCTCCTTACAACATTCTAAAGTTTCTCTAAACAACATCTCCAAACTCCACATTCCTCCTATAGACCAAAAGCCTAGGCATAGGTTTTTTATAGTAACAGCCTCACTTCTCAGCACCAACTTTCTGTATTACTCACTTTTCTCATTTTTGTGACCAGAAAAGACCCAACTTAAGGGAAGTAAGACTGGTTTGGGCTTACAGTTCTAAAGTATCCAGTCGATCTTGTTCATGCACATTTTCATATCTTTCCGTTCTCTTTTGTTGTAGAATTGATAACAAAGAGAGAGTGGTAGGGAAGGTATGGCAAATAGAGCATGAGTTGTCTCTTTACACTTCATCCTCAATCTGAAAGCAGAGAGAGATGAATTCTGCTACTCAACCCCCTTTCTCCTTTATATTGGGTCCAGGGCCCATCCCATCAATGCTGCTGCTCACATTCCGGAAGGATCATCCATATTCTGAAACACTCTCACAGACACATTCAGAAGTACATTCCCATGGTGGTTCTAAATCTATTCAAGTTGTTAATGAGGATTTAAGAACGCGGGTTTTGTACTGGGCAGGTGCCTGCAGCTTCTTTTGGCAGGCATAGAATGTTGTCAGCTCTATCTTCTGGGGTGTCCCTTGCAGATTCAGTTTTCCTCTCACAGTCCCATGCATCCACCTATTGCAGTTACTTGCAGAGATTCTAACCCCACAGGACACTTCCCAGTTGCTCGGTCTTCCCTTAAAATCATAGCAGAAGCTGCCATGACCTCATTACACTTGTATTCTGTGTGGCTACAAAACCTGCCATGTGGATCACATCCAGGTCTGCCATCAGAACAAGCTGCCTGTCAGCCCACTTGGATCATGTAGCCTCGGCTGATGTGGCCTCTGAGTGGTTTGTAGGCTGACCACAGAGAGATAAATCTTGAGGCAATGCTGGATTATTGGACTGCTTTGAATTCTCTGTCACCCCTGGAAAAGATAAAGACAAATCAACTCTGGCCCTGTGCTAATATAGTGTCTTGGTTACTTTTCTATTGGTATGACAAAACACCATGACCAAGGAAATGTATAAACATTTAATTAAATGTATAAGCATCTAATTAGGGATTCACAATTCTGGAGGGTTAGAATCCATGACCATCATGAGGAACATGGCGGCAGGCAGGCTGGTATGGCAGTGGAGAAGCAGCTGAGAGTTTATAGGTAATAGCCAAACATGAGGCAGAGTCAGACAGACAGAGACAGAGAGAGCTAACCTGGAGTGGTGTGGGCTTCTGAACCCTCAAAGCCCACCCCCAATGAGAGAGCTCCTCCAACAAGGCCACACCTTGTAATCCTCAAATAGTTCCCACCAGCTGGTGAACCGTGAATTTAATAACTGAGCTTACGAGGCCATTCTCATTCAGATCTCATACATGTGATTTCTGAGATGCTCTCAAGTTCTGTTGATGGTTTTATTTTGTTTTATTTTGGGTTGTTTTGTTTTGGTTTGGTTTGGTTTGGTTAGGTGTGTGTGTTTTGAGACAGGGTTTCTCTGGCTAGTCTTGGGTGTCCTAGACTCACTGTGTAGATCAGGCTGGCCTCGAACTCACTGAGATCTGCCTACCTCTGCCTCCTGAGTGCTAAGATCAAGTTCTGCTCCTGTTAGCACAGAGCAAAGAAAAAGACCTCTTTTCATTGGCAACAGCAGCAACTACAAGATGCATGACTGCACCATGTCTACTTCAACTCTGTCTGCGTTTGATGATCTTTGGGCCTGACTATAGGCAGCTGGTAACTCCTCTGTAGCACTCATATTTTGTTGTCTTGAAAGACCCTCTGCCTGAAAACAAATTGATCAGCTCTAAATTTGGCTTCCAGAAAAATCTTGGGACACGGATGATATGCCCTTGAGTTCTTTGCCACCTTGTAAAAAGGGTGGGTTCCATTCCAATCCCTAGTAAAATGTATATTTCCATTTAGAACCTCATCAGCACAACCTTTACCATCCACATTCCTATAAGCTGTTCAGTGGTTTGAATGAGAATGTCCCCATAAGATCATATACTTAAATATTTGATCCCCTATTAGTGACACTGTTTAGAGATGTTTAGGGGATGTGATCTTGACAAAAGAAGTAATCATTGGAAACAACCTAGATGTCCCTCAATGGAGGAATGGATACAGAAATTGTGGTACACCTACACAATGGATCATCAACTATTAAATAAGAAAATCATGAAATTTTCAGGCAAATGGATGGAACTAGAAGACATCACCCTGAGGGAGGTAACCCAGAAATAGAAAGACAGGCTGGGTGTACACTCACTAATGAGCAGGTATTAGCCATATGATATAGGATAGCCATCTACAGACCTAAAGAATCTAAACACTAAGGAGGACCGTAGGGAGGATGCATGAATCTCATCTAGAATGGTAAACAGGATAGACACCAGAAGTGGTGGAAGAGAGATACAGGATGGGAGCCTACTATAGAGGGTCCTGTGAAAGCATTCACTCGACAGGGGATTGAAGCAGATGCTAAGACTCATGGCCAAACTTTGGGCAGAGTGCAGAGAGTTTTATGAAAGAAGAGAGGGGTGGAAATAGAGGGAAGTGGAGGGGAGCTCCACAAGGAGACCAACAAAACTGAAAGATCTGAGCCCAGGGGTTCCTGCAGAGACTGATGCACCAATGGAAGACAATTCATGGAGAGGACCTAGACTCCCTGCTCAGATGCAGCTGACTGGCAGTTCAGTCTCCATGTGGATCTCTGAGTGAGGGGAACAGGGGTTGACTCTATCATGAACTCAGTTGACTGCTCTCTAATCACTTTCCCCTGATGATGCAGCCTTGCCAGGCCACGGAGGAAGAGGACCCAGGCAGTCCACATGAGACTTAACAAGCCACGGGCAGATGGCAATAGTGAAGAACTCCCCCTTTCAGTGGACTAAGGGAAGAGGGAGGGAGAGTGGGACTGGGGGAAGTTGAAGGAGGGGCTTCAATCAAGATATATAGTGAATAAATTGTGAAGAAAATAACGAAAAAAAAAAAGTAGTCACTGAGAGTAAGTGTTGAGAGCGTTAAAGCCTTAGGCTGCTTCTAGTTTTCTGTCTCTGTTTTGTGCTTGCATTTGAAGATGTGAGTTTCCAGTGCCTTTGCCAACATGCCTCCTGCTTGCTGTCATGTCTCTCATGATGGATTCACAACCCTCTGAAACTATAAGCTACATAAACTCCTCCTTCTGTATGTTGCCTTGGTCATGGTATTTTATCATAGCAGTAGAAACATAACCAATAAAGCCCCAACTAAAATCAACCGAAAGATTCACTCACCTACACTACCCTCGACTCCCTCTAGTCAGATCTTCCAAGCATTTGCAAACTTGTCTCATAAACCCATTTCTCCACACCACAGTGGGGCACAATCACTAACAGCTCTGCTTCTCAGCACCAGTGACTGGTGTCAGATTTCTGCCACATAAGAAAATGCCAGAGACAAGCAACTTCATAAAGAGAAAGGCTTACTTGGTTCATGGTGTCAGAGACAGCAATGGTGGTTTTGCTAACTGTGCTTTGAGATGGTGAAGATGCCAGAAGACGATGGTAGCTAGCATGTAGCGTTGCTCACCTCATAGATAGGGAGAAAAAGAGAAAGAGAAAATGTCTGGGGGTCCAAAGTTACCTTTTAAGTGACCCGAGAACCTCCTAAGATGCCTTACATTCTGAGCTTTTCAGCAGTGCCATCTAGGGATCATATCTTTAATACATAGTCATTTCAGAGTAATTCAACCATAATACTCATGTTGAAATTTAATCTCTATTGTGAGCTATTAAGAAGGAAAACTATGGCCTGGCGCTGGTGGCATACGCTTTTAGTCCCTGTCCTTGGGAGGCAGAGGCAAGTGGATCTCTGTGAGTTCAAGGGCCAAGACATCAAGGGCTACACAGAGAAACCCTGTCTCAAAAACAAAAACAAAAAAACAGCAACAAAATAGAGTGAGTAGGTTGGGGGTATACTGAGAGAATGGAAATTGTGTGTGGTGGGGGCTTCTCTGGGACACAGGAGGCTCCTGGGAGTCTATGGAGGTGTCCCTAGCTGAGATTCCTAGCAGCCGGGGATATGGAGTATGAAGTCACCACTTCCAGTGGAGGGAGGGGGACACCAACCTACCCATAAAACCTTCAACCCAAAACGTCTCCTGCCTATGAGAAGTGTAGAGATAAAGACTGAGCAGAGGTTGAGGGAATGGGCAATAAATGACTAGCTGAACTTAAAACCTCCTATCCATGGGAAAGAGCCAACCCCTGGCACTATTGATGATTCTCTGCCATGCTTGTAGACAGGAGTCTAGCATGGCTGTCTCCGGAGAGGCTCCACCCAGCAGCTGATGGAAACAGATGCAGAGGCCCACAGCCGAACAATAGACTGAGCTCCAGGAGTCTTGTGGAAGAGTGGGGGGAAGGACTGAGAGAAGGACATCACAAGATGACCTACAGGGTAAACTAACCTGAGCCCATAGAGGCTCACAGAGACTGAACTACCTACCAAAGAGCATGCATGGGCTGGACCTAAGCCCACTACACATATGTAGCAGATACAAAGCTTATATTTCTTGTTCCAGGTCTAAAGTTACTTGGGTTCACAGACAAGTTAAGAAGGAGAAGTACAGCTCAAGGAGAGATCATGTCTGGAGGAAGGCTTCCTAACAGTTGCTTTAAAACAGAACCATTGTGGAAGGATCATGTGGTCCTGGCTGAGTTCTTTTGGGATAGGCTTCTTGGTGTCCTTGCTGGAGTACCAACGCTGGAAGAGAGGGCAGCAGCCAGACCTTGCTGAGTGACTAGTATAAACAAATCAGGGTTTTGTTTTGTTTTTTGAGACAGAGTTTCTCTGTGTAGCCTTGGCTGTCCAGGCCTCACTTTATAGACCAGGCTGGCCTCAAGCTCACAGCAATCCTCTTGCCTCTGACTCCCTGAGTGCTGAGATTAAAAGTGTGGACCACTGCACCTGGCTAAATTAGGGGTTTTGATCCATGCCACACACTGATTTAAAAATGAAGAAATGAGGGCTCAGTGGAGGGAGTCTTGCCTGACATCTGGCATGTGCAAAGTCCTGGGTTTCATCCCTAGAACTAAAAACAGATAAACAAATACGTAGCACAAAAGTGAGCTGTGCTGATCCAGGATGCCATGGCTGGATTCTTCTCACTCTTTGCTTCCACTCTGTGGGAAGGCACAGAGGCAGGAGGCAGAGCGCTCCAAGTGTTCAGAACTGTGGGTCTTGTTAAGGGAACTACATGTTCATGAACCTGATGACACAGGCAACAGAAGATTAAGATTTGGGAGAAGAGAGAGCATGGCTGGAGAAGGGAGACTGCATTTCTTCTAGAAGAGCCTTGAGCTGAACTCTGAAGAAAGAATTTGAATTTGAATTGCTGGTTCCTGGGCCAGAAGCAGCAATTTCTGGAAATGAACTGATGGAATCACGGATATTTATCATCAATCATGATCTAACCTCAGAAAACAACTGAAAGGCCCCCGGGCAGGTTCTAACAATTCTACCCAGTTTCCTCGGACGGCCAGGGTCAACCCTGAAGTGAAGGGGTCTATATCCAACCTAGTGGGAAAGGAAAATCAGGAAGAAGCCTTGGGTCGGATTGGACATCTAACATGCCAAGCACTAGAGGAGAAGCTCTGAAAATAGCAGCAGGAAAAACTGAACAGGCCAAGATCCTGCAAAGGTTCTGGGAAATAATCCCATAGAAATAAAGGTGGAGGAATGCTGCTCCTCCCAGTAGAGTTTGAGAAAAAGATTGAAGGGTCAGATCTGGAGTCCGAATTCCTTGTAGCCCTCTAGCTGAGACTGGTACCCAGAACACAAACCTAGGGGAAGCCTAATACCCTTCACACATACATGGAGCCTGCAAAGCCTCCCCCTTTCTCCCCTCCCAACACACACAGAGTGCTGCCAGTCTCCAAGGACATTTTTATCTTCAAGAGAATGGAGGATATAGAAATTCCAACCCTCCAACAAAATTGCCATCCATCCACTTAGCTTTCCATAGTGCAAAATAGTTACTCCCCTTGTCTCTAACATTTAGAAAATGCTTCATTTATGTGTTCACTGTGTGAGGGAGGGGAGTGTCTTTTGAAGCTGTCATCCAAGAAACAGACAGTCCTTGAGTACTTGCTGGACTCCCCCATTTCTAAATCAGTAGCACTGTTCTGAATGAAGATAAGGCTTGAGAGGTTTTGTTGATATTACTTATTTTTATTCTAGTATAATTCTGTTCATTCTCTGGAGGCTGGATGGCTGGGTCTATGAGATAAACTGATACTAGTTCAAGTCAAGAAGATGGGCTTGCAGTTTACTATGTTCTTGGAAGAATCACAAGATCTAAATACAAACATCCCAAAACCCAGTGAAATTCTGAAGCGTACAGACTCTTCCTAGGGGAAAGAAGAAGGAGGCAACTTGGTAGAGAATAAATGATATAGGTGGGGGAACAGGGGAATGAATAGGCCTGTGGCAATGTTGGAGTGAATGTGGTGTTCCAGTTATATAACCCAGTCTCCCTCATGATGACATGCCAGGAAAGGGGTCCAGGAAAATTGAACTCATCCAGAAGGATCTTGCCTAAGGCAGGTAAAAAGGATTCAGAGAAAGCTTTTCTATGCTTTGGTGCTAAGAGATGGGAGGACAGGGAAAGACCACAAAGATGAAGACCTTAGATCTTACTGAAAATTGCTCAGCAAGCCAAACGTCACATTTTAGGCTGTCCTGTCCTCAGCCCAACGTACTCTAAAGAGACACTTGCGTATCTCCCCCAAGAAGTTGGAATTTCCCCAGGAGTATCATGCTAAGGGAAGAAAAGGCCTTGGGCCCTGGTTCCAGCCAGAGAGGAAGCTTGTCTTCAAGGAAGTGATTTCACAGGACTCACACAGTTCTTACAAATTGTTAGACCACCTCGCAAGAGACACTGGAGCTAAGACAATGATGCACCTGTGACAAGCAAAAAGACATTGACTAGGACTCTCTACCACAAATACCTGTTCTCTTCCATTTAACCCTAAACCTGTCAGGACCTCAAATATGAACTAGGGGCCGGCAGTGGAAGGACACTAGACTTCTTTATCTGTTCCTCTTCCGATGTGATCACACTGAGTACATTATTACTGACCTGTGTCATTGGCCTATTAAGAACGAGTAGCCAAATCTTGCTTGTTAAGGGTTGCCTTATAACTAAGGTTAGAACCAGCATTGAAAATGGGGTTACCAATACAACCTTTCATCCACTCACTCACTCCTTGACTACACTCTCTCAATGCTGCCTTTAAAATTTTCCTCTGACTTCCAATGACAAAATATATGCACCTAGTTTGGGGTACATTATATACTTTATCCAGCAGATGGTCAGGATAACAACAAATCTGGTCAAGAAAATATAGATTTAAGGGTGAATTTAGGCTTTGCCAAAGGATCCTTTACTTCCCATAAATAATTATGCAACTAATTTTTTTTTAATTAACAGTAGCTGGAGAGAGATGGTTCAAGGGGTAAGAGTGCATTCTGTTCTTGACAAGGACCCAGGTTCAGTTCCCTATACCCTCATTAGATGGCCCTTTGCTGGCCTTCATGAACCCTTGCACACATGTAGCATAAACCCATAGGCAAAGACAAGCACATAACTAAATATTTTTAAAATAACTTTTAAAATTAAATTTACTACTAATCCCACCATTGTGAAAAGATTACATCAAGAGAAAAGTACCCACCCTTACCCGCCATGGTCTGATTTTATTCTATTCAAAAAAAAAAAAAAACAATGCACCTTAGGGTAGAATAGGTTTATTTTAGCTCACACGTGCATGTTACAGTCCAATATAGCCGGGCAGTCAAAGGCAGCAAGAAGTTCAGACAGCTGGCACACCCACAGTCAAGAGCAGAGAGAGAATGAATGCATGCATCATGCACGCTTCACGCTTGCTGCTCAGTTCACCGTCTCTGCTCTTACACAGTTCAAGACCCAGTCCCAGAGAACAGTGCCACCCACAGTGGGCTAGGCCTTCCCACATCAATTAAGGCAATCACTCACAGACATGCCCACAGGCCAACCTGATCTAGACAATCTCTCATCCAGACTCCCTTTCCAGACGAGGTTGTGTCAAGTTGATAATTAATCTAACCATCACAGGTATTATAGATAGGTGTAAATACACATATATTTCAACTGCCAGACACATTGACCCATGCTTTGCCCCTTCAGTTTTTTAATTTTAATTATATTTACTTATTTTGGCTATGTTGCAAGAGTCTGTGAGTGCCATAGTATGCACGTGGAGGTCAGAGCACAACTTGCAGGAATTAGTTCTCTCTTTCCAACACGTAGTATGTGCAGCATGTTTTCCTTTTAGTAACTGTATATTAGATTTCTTGATGTAGTTCTTTTTTTTTAGTATTATTATTGTTGTTGTTATTTCTATGGGATTCCCTGGAATTAGAGTTACAGGCAGTTATAAGATGCAAGGTCCTCTGGAAGAGCAACCAAGTGACCTTAGCTGCTGAGCCATTTCTCCAACCCCTACTCATGCTTTTTTATTTAGGTGATATATATCCCAACAAATCCATTACAAGTTGTTTGGGTTTTTTGTTTTGTTTTGTTTTTTAAAGTGCATTTAAAGCCCTTAACCTTGGCTGGGAGAAGCTTAGTAATGCAGCCTGTATTTACTTAGCATGAAGAAGACCCTTGGGTCCAATTCCTGCCATCAAAAAAATGCATGTATGATATATAGATACCTACACACTTAAAAACACGTAAGTATAACTCAAAATCTAGCAAACACCATAGTCTGGCAGCACAGCACAGTGTAGAGGATCTGCTGTTTATCCCCAAGGCTGTAATGCTTACTAGGGAGTGTAGCTTGTTATCTCTGCTCAGCATTGTTAAAAGAGTGCTGTACCTTATATTGCTGGCCTGAGAAAGTATTACTAATGGAGGAGATGGGGGTATCCCTCATGCTACAGCATGCCTGTCTTCGTCAAATTTGTGGGAGTTGGTTCTCCTTTCTACCATGTAGCTCCCAGACAATGCAACTCAGGTTGCTACACTTGGTAGCAAGTACCTTTACCCAATATACCATCCTGCTGGCCCTAGTGTGTTTGAGTGTGTGGTTGTGGAGGGGGTGGGAAAGAGTTAAGAAGGATGGTGGGAATAGGTGGGGGAGGGGTGAGTGTAGTGTGTGTGTTTGTGTGTGTTTGTCTTTGTTTTGAGACGGGATTTTGTTATACCACCCAGGTTAGTCTTCAACTTATTATACATTACCTAGGCTGGCTAAATTAGTTAGCTCAGGATGACATTAAATTTGAAAATCTTTGGACCCAGCCTCTAGTGCTAGGAGTATAGGCAACATGCCTAGCTTGTTGATAGGCATGGAGAAGTCTTACAGTGGCTTTGCTGTTGACAGTAAAGTTGAAGCAGTACATATTCTTGGTTCTCTCTCTCTCTCTCTCTCTGATCCCCCAGAGTATGTCTCAGTCTGTTGACCATGCTCAAATTTACAGAGATCTACCTCTGCCTCCCTAATGCTGACTGTTGGGATTAAAGGTGTATGCCACTAACCCAGACTTGGTTTGCTCTTGTTGGTGTTTGGGGTTTTAGTTTGTTTGTTTGTTTCTCTGAGACAGGATCTAGCTATAGACACCACATGAGCCTTAAATTTGTGAATCCTCCCAATCCTCCCTCTCAACTGCTTAAGTTACAGATAGGTTCCACCATCTTCAGGTTTTTTAAAAAAAACTATTTTATATTACATATTTATTTATTTTGTTAGGAGATCATAGGACAACTTTAAGTAGTTGATTCTCTTCTCCCACTATGTAGGACCCAGGTATCACAGTTGCCAGGCTTGGTCGCAAGTTCCTTTACCCACTGAGCTCGCTCTCTCTCTCTCTCTCTCTCTCTCTCTCTCTCTCTCTCTCTCTCTCTCTCTCTGTGTGTGTGTGTGTGTGTGTGTGTGTGTATGTGTGTGTGTGTGTGTGTGTCTCTGTCTCTCTCTGTTTTGTTTTGTTTTGTTTTTTTGTAACAGTCCAGGCTGGCCTCGAACTCACTTTGTAGACCAGGCTGATCTCAAACTCACAGAGATCTGCCTGCCTCTTCCTCCCAAGTGCTGGGACTAAAAGCATGCGTCATACACCTGGCTGGCCCTGTCTTCATTATCTCTTGTTGGGTGGATTCTAGAGTGGAATTCCTTCTACTCTTGCGGCAGAAGCATCAATAGTATATAAAAGTGTTCCTCTCTCCCACACTCCAGCCTCACCACCATTTTGAGCCCAGCATTGCTAGATCCAAATTGTTAATCTCCTTGAGATTTAATTTGCATTGTCCTGACCTCTGGTGAAGCTTCACATCTTCTCATGTTTGTGCTCAATTAGCATTTCATATTTGGCAAATTACTATTCATATCCTGGAACCAGATTTCTCTCTGGCTGTTTCCCACTCCCCAACCCCCATTCAGTTTATAGGAGTCCTCTGTGCACAGGGAATATAATCTTTGCCTCTGAGGGAAAGTGCACACCCAGGAAGTGCCATCCCAAATATGACATTTTTGAATGCTGATGAATTCAAGGACAATCAAGCAGTATGCAAGTGTAGGCATAGCTTGTTCTGCCTACACCTTATCTACCTAAAGACATCCTCCAAAGGGAACTCAGGTGCTCTGAATCTACTCTCTAGGTCTCTTATCTGTATGACGCCTACCCAAGTTAGACTTGCCCTGACCGACTGCGGGCCACGTCCAGACAGCATTAATAATACCTGAGACTTTATCGGGTCTGAGAAGACAACTTTGCTAGCCTGTGTCTTATTCCCTCAGCTCCCCACAACTCTTGGTAGGTCAGGATGCTACATGAGCTTCAGCCATTTGACCTTTCTTCAAGCCTCATATTCTGTAAGAGTCCCATGCATTCATGTGTAATTAAGAGTACTTTCTACTATTAATCTGTCTTCTTTGTTTTACTTTTTGCAATCAAATCTTAAATCTGGCCTATTTTCATATTTTACTCTTTCTGTGTGTACAATGCAGAATGTCAGTTTTATCTCCTATTTCTTCTCTTCTTCCTCTATTTTTCATACAATACTCTCCTATCTTCCTCCTTACCACCACCCCCCACAACTTAAAAAAAAATGAACAGTCAATTAATCTCCAGGATTCTTTTAAGTATGCATATATATTGACCTATGTGTCAGTAAATGCTCGTGGAGGTCAGGGAACATCTTTCAGGAGTCAATTCTCTCCTTCAACGACATGCATGGGTCCTGAAGACTGAACTCAGGTCATCAGACATGGTGGCAAGTGCCTAACTTACCACCTGAGCCATTTTACCAGCCTAAACCCAGGAATTTTTTAAACTGTAAGCAACATTTATAGCACTTTTTGTTTTGCTGGGCCTGGGTCTTGTAGTATAGCTCAGGCTGACTTCAAACTCCCAGTCTTTCTGCCTCAGCCCCAGGAGTGCTGAAATACAGTATCACAAGGGGAAGTCAGGGTCCAGTAAGAGGGTCCTAGGAGAAAGCTTGAGGCTGGATGAAGTTGTTGGTCTACTAAACAGTCGTGGATTAAATCTTTCTGGATTTGTGTGCTGTGTGCTATTTTTATTAATTTTATTTGGTTAAAAAAAAGGGAGGAGGAAGAAAGAACGAATGAATGAATGAGATTAAAGCAATTTCCCTCCATCTTCTTATTTATAAACCAGATCCACTCTAATTGTTAAAGGAGCCATCCCTGTTAGAAGTGAGTTTCTCTCCTTCCTGATGTAGGTGAGATCCATGAAGCTGTCATCCTGACCCACACTGGGTTTCAAGATGTGAGCAAAGTCTTGGCTTTGAAGCCGGCCAAATTCATTTGAGTGTGTCCCTTGGAATTTTGGACTGGGCCAAGATTTGTTTGTAAGAGGAGTAGTTGGGCTTCTCAGCAAATCCACCAAGAATGGGTATTAGGTAATTTTTCTCCATGCACAGTCTTTTTATCTTTCTACCTGCCAATGAAGGTACCAATAAATACTTGCTGACTTTTATCATTCTGCTAGCCTTCAGATTCAGACTTGCTGGTAATTTCAGTAATTGCTGGTTTGCATTAAGAGCAGGAGATTAGAGATTAAGGTCCAGGGAAGATAAACGATTTGCTCAGAGGCATGCGGAGTAAGTAACCAGGTCACTGTCTCCCTGTCCCTTCCCTTCTGAAATATCTTATCAGAGTGAAGAGCGCAGGTGTGTTGAGAGATTTTTATCCCTACTACCTGGGCCATCTGGCCTGCTTTCATAGTCCTCTGCCACCTGAAGGAGTTCTAATAGGCAGGTCTAAGTGTCCTTTATGTTTCTGCTGCTGAGGTTCCGAAGAAGATTCTGGAAGCCACATGTGGCACAGGCCTGTAGTCCTAGAATCCGGGTGACAGCAAGGGGATCGGGAGTGCAGGGTCATTCTTGCTATACACAGAGTTCAAGACAATCTTGGACTATAATGCAGACTTCGTCTCAAAAACAAACAGAACCCCCTCCCTCAAAAAAAAAAAAAAAGAAAAGAAGAAAAAAAGAAAGGCAACAGAAAAGGAGAAGATTCTGGAGTCAAACCTATCTCTCTCCTGCTGTGTCGCTAATAAACAGAACTAACCTGCCAGATCTGGCTGCCTAAAAGGTTCCCTTTCAATGAAACCCACCTTCGTCAACACCCAGGATCACTTACCATACGACCCCTGCTGCGTATGTATAATTACAAACGGAGGCAAAGGTTTCTGAGGGCCTGCACCTTGGGAGGGCTTGGTTTGGAAGAGGCCAGGGGTGTGGAAATGAGGGTGTTAAAGGCTTTTGCAAAGGTAATGGGTTTTACATATGTGAGCCCAATAAAGGATCTTGGAAGGGTGGCTTCCCCTCATTCATGGGCTATTTCCTAGAATCTACCTTGGTCCCCCAAAATATGTAGGCATTCCAGGACAGATGGGAAAACCTTCACACATGCTAATATACAGCATTTTGACCTAGGCATTCTCTTCCTCCTCGGTGGAGGTGAATGAGGGGTGTCATTTCCAATTTAGAGCGAAATGGAGAAGCTTCCCCACAAACAAGCTTAAGGAAATGTTTTGGGGTTTTGTTTTGTTTTTTTGAGGGTAAATAAAATCCCACTGAGAATGTGGTGGTCAAAGCGGCTCCACAGGAGACCCAGGTCACTCCTGGAAAGTTCGGGGAGGTGGGGTGTGCAGGAGCAGTACTTTAACCCCGTCATTTCAGAAACAGACCTTTAAGAATATTTGCCTGAACAGAAGTGAGACACTGTGGGATGGGAGGGAGGGAAATAATGCCCACGGTGCGAACGAAGAATACATGCACCGTGCTCTAGATTCAGTAAGATGTCGCGCGCGCTCTCGGTTAACGCCACCTCCTAAGTGAGGCAAATGGGACACAAAGAGGACGGGCTGATGGTGGCTTTCCTTGACGCCGCTGTCGGCACGAACGCAAGGTTTACAGAGCGGCGGTTTGGGCGACGTGGACAGGTCCTCCTATTGGCACCGAACGCGGAGGTGCGGAATTTCGGAAAGGCGAGTTGGTAACGGTGGGGACAACGTCAGGGGACGCTCCTCCACGCGTTTCACAATCCCTTCCGCGGTGGCGAGGATTCGCTAACTGTCTCGCGGGGGTGGCCCCACTCGGGCTCGGAGGCCGGGCGGTGCAGCTCCGCTTTCTGCTGCGTCTCCGCGAGGTGTCGCCTTCGGCCGGAGAAAGCGGTAAGGCGCCACCCTCGTAGCCCGCACTTATTTATTTTCAAACAAGGGGGGCGCCCCTTCCTTTCAGTTTGAAACTAGAAACCTCCTGCGGTCTCGTTCCTACGTGGGCGCGTCCTCGGCCTCTCATTTTGCACTCCGGTCGCCTTCTTCGAGATCACACACGAACAGCCCCTCTGCCAGGCCTTGTTCCACTTTGGTCTGGTCTGGAGCTCGGCTTGCACACACGCAAAAAAAAAAAAAAAATGCAGTCGGTCAGGGGCAGGGTTAGAAATCTCTCTTTAAAAAAAAAAAAACAGAAAAAAGAAAAAAGCAAAGTAATGCCCAGGCTTCTGGGGTGGGTGCTGCGCAGCGTCGCTCGGCGCGCAGCGGGCTCGCTGAGTGCGTCGGGTGCAAGCCCGGGGGTCCAAAAGGGCGGGAGGAGCACGCCCCGGGTTTCCCAGCTTTGCAGCCTGCAGTCTGGAAGAAAAAAAAAAAAAAAAAAAAGGAAAGCAAATGGCTTTTGGCGCGAAAGGCTTTGGCGCCTCCCCTGATTTTTATGGAAATCAAGAGGGCGGGCTTAAGCCGCTTGCCTCCGCTTTTCTCCCTCCCCCTCGTCTGCGCCACAGCCCCCTTCTCTCCCCGCCCCCCGGGTGTGTCAGATTTTTTCAGTTAATAATATCCCCCGAGCTTCAAAGCGCAGCCAGTGACAGTCATCTGTCTGGACGCGCTGGGTGGATGCGGGGGGCTCCTGGGAACTGGGTTGGAGCTGAGCGAGCGCTAGCCAGGCGTAAGCGCGCACACACTGCAGCCGCCCGAGGACAACCCCCTCCCGCCGCCGCCCCCTCAGCCCACCCGGAGACCCTAGCACCGAGCCTCCTCCGGATCCCCGGCAGTCTGCGGGAGGTAAGAAGCGGGTACTTGCAAAGCTCGGAGCGCCCGGGGAACGGCGGAGCGCTGCGGCTAGGCAAGCCCCTGGACGCGGCTTTGCACACCGCGCCCAAATATGCCAAGGGTTGGTGCGGGGAGGGGGGGGGGGTGCGACACACCGCGTCTGCTTCCGAAACAAAACCATCTGGGGGTTTTCCCTGAAAAGCCAATTCAGCACCCGAAGGCACCCAGGCTGGAAGAGACCCGCCCTAATCCTTTTTACACAGCCCTGGCCCAGGCAGAGAAATAGCTTTAGCGAGGAGAAATTTCGCCCGGCTCCACAAGATTTGTCTGAGTGTGAGCTGACTGCGAGCCCGTGCGTCCCCACCCCAAGCTGGGATTCTCCAAAAGGTGCCGCGGGGAAGGAGCGAAAAGGGGTTAGGCGAAACTAGGGTGCCTGAGTGATAATGTAGGTCACGGCTGCTCCGGCTTAGGAGACGCGATTCTCTCCGGCGACCCTCATCGCGCCGGCGTCCCTGCACCATTCCGAGGAATGGGGTTCAGCCTCTTTTCTCTGGAAGAGGTTGGGGGCTCCAAAGGGAGGGGATTGGAAAGGGTCAAAATAGGGAATAGGCGATGGTTACCAAAATTGAGGCTCTGAGCGGAGGAGGTTTGTATGCACAAGTGCCTGTTGTTGGTCTGTCTGGAGAAAGGCCCTTAATAATTAATAAAGTTTCCTGAACCCCGTTAGCGTTTGCGCTCCTGTGGTCGCATTTCTGCAAAGGGGGAATGAAAGGTATTCCAATCCCATGCCCAGTAGCTGGGCTGGAGAGCAAGGACTTCCTTTTTGCAGTTGGTCCTGCCCTGGTGCAAGTGTGGCTGTCGCTGTAGTTAAGAGCTAGGATCTGCAGCTTGAACAGCCCCCTCCACCAGGCAGTGCCTTGTGTGAATGAAACGGCAGTTTCCAAAGTTGCAGAGCCACACCACCCGCTGCATCTGCAAGCCCCCTCCCACCCCAGTCTTAGACAGCTTGTACACAGAAGGAGGGAGTGAAGGGCAGGCTCAACTTCCTTTGCCTTCCAGAGCTGTGCTTACAGGAGAGACTGGAGGCACCCATTGCCATCCCCAGCAACCCACCCCTCCGGCTCACTCTCTCTTGGTCTGTCTTGTTGGTTGTAGTGTTGGAGGTCGGCACGACTCTGTGCCTCCCACGGGAAGGAAGCACTCCCTCGTATTGAAAAGAGTGGAGAAGAGAGTCGTCCGTCGCTGGCCAGGAGGGGAACCGATGCCCAGCTGCACCGCGACCACCATGCCGGGGATGATCTGCAAGAACCCAGACCTGGAGTTTGACTCGCTGCAGCCCTGCTTCTACCCGGACGAAGATGACTTCTACTTCGGCGGTCCCGACTCGACCCCACCGGGAGAGGACATCTGGAAGAAGTTTGAGCTGCTACCCACGCCCCCGCTGTCGCCCAGCCGCGCCTTCCCAGAGCACTGCCCGGAGCCCTCGAATTGGGCCACGGAGATGCTCCTGCCGGAGGCCGACCTGTGGGGCAACCCGGCCGAGGAGGATGCTTTCGGTCTGGGGGGACTGGGTGGCCTCACTCCTAACCCGGTCATCCTTCAGGACTGCATGTGGAGCGGCTTCTCTGCCCGCGAGAAGCTGGAGCGCGCGGTCAACGAGAAGCTGCAGCACGGCCACGGGCCTCCGGGCGCCGGCTCAGCCTCCCCGGCTGCTGGAGTGGGTGGCAGCAGCCCCGGGGGCCGTGCCCTTGGGTCGACGAGTGCTGGCCGCACCGGGGCCGCCCTGCCTACCGATCTCTCCCATACGGCTGCCGAGTGCGTGGACCCTGCCGTGGTCTTCCCTTTCCCGGTGAACAAGCGTGAGTCGGCGTCGGTGCCCGCTGCCCCTGCCAGTGCCCCGGCCGCCAGCGCCGTGGTCTCTGGTGTGTCTGCTCCAGCTGCTGCCCCGGTGGCCGCTCCTGCTCGTGCCGGCGGCCGTCCAGCCATCGGTGGAGAACACAACAAGGCCCTCAGCACCTCCGGAGAGGACACCTTGAGCGACTCAGGTAAAGCCTGGAGCAGGGTCCTTGCCGCCTCCTTGGGAAGGAGGGTGGGTGGTGCTGCAGCCCCTTTGTTATCTAGATTCGTGCCGGTGGTCCTATTCTGCTCACTCTCCCCGGGTGGAAGAGGCTGGAGACGCCAGCTACACCTTTCCCTTAATTTGCTCTGCCCTCTTCTTCGGGAATCCTTGCCCTAGATTAGCCCTCACCGTGGGAAAAGTTAGTGGCCAGCTCAGTCAAGATGAGGGATCGGAAAGCTACCTGGGTGGAGGAAACCTGTTAGTGCGTTGGAAAGGTCCCTCCAGACCAGGTCAGGGAAGGGGAAAGATTGCCCAAAAGACGGGGGCTGTGCACAACCCCACTTCCAAAAGTTACGAAAATGTCTGGCTCCCATTCCTCTTTTTTTTTTTTTAATTCTGAAGGACTCTGGGTCCTCCGTGGGTGGTAGGCTGTTTGCACTTGGTGCGTGGCCAGCAGGCGGCGTTGTGCCTGACGCAAGTCAGGCCGAGGTTCAGAAACACTGGGGGTGGTGAGGCCACCCCCTCCCTCCAGTTCAGCAGCTGGAAGCAAGTGCATTAGTGGTTGTGTACATTTTCAGGGAACCCCTTTCCGGTTTTGAGTGAGCGCTAGTCCAGTTGTGTTTCCTAGCTGGAATTTCTGACCTAATTGAGCTGAGCTGTGTTCCTTAACCCAGTGCCCTTGAAGGTTGAGGGCGGGTCCCTTCCGGCTGCCCCTCCTTAGGAGTGCACCCACCCTGGAAGGATTCATTGGTTCTATTGTATGCAATTTAGGTCTTTTTCAAGAAGGGAAGGGTTAAAAAAGTCTGTTTTTTTTTTTTCCCCGCGGGGCTGTGAAAGTACCTACCACACTTTACCCAAATCCTGTGTGCTCTCGTCCTTTGAGCTTTAGCTAGCCCTCCTGTTAGACCTTGAAAGCCAGTGTTTTCACGATGCCAAAGAATAAGAAGTCTAAATTTCCTCCTGTGCTGAGGAAGGATCATTCTGAGGCTCCTGGGAGGAAACTTGGTGATAAGCCTGCACTTTGAAGGGGCTCTGTCCCTTTAATGTCTGCCTTGACAGCTTTCGGTTAGGAAGCAGTTCCTTCCAACAGCTGTCTTCTTGGCTGAACACCAAAACACTGGCTTAAAGGGACCCACCGACTGGAGCAGCCTAACATTTGAGCTTTAGAAGAAGCCTCATGCAATTGTTCAGCCTTCTGGTCCTCGCTAGATCAAGCCGAAGATGTGTTTTGGTTTTCATGTTTGCATTTTCTTTTTAAAGCCATAATTTTCTCTCCTAGCCTGGCAGCATGTGAGGAAGTCAGGGCACAAGTAGGATGCTACTTGCGTTTTTGTTGTTGCCCAGGTACTGCTCCTGTTGCGATACGTAGCTACTGTGGATTAGAGCTTTATGATTGAGATTTGATCCCCGCCAAGATGAAAAACCGCTTGCTCTGTACAACTCAAATGTTCGCACAAGGAAAGGTTGTTGTCGTAGTGAATGAAGTTGTTCCTAGAGTTTAAGGATGGAAGCATCAGATCCAGCCATGTGTTTTACCAAATGAGCCTGCAGTCTGAAGGGTGGCTGTGGAAGTGTGTATAAATAAATCCACGGGCAGACTGGCTGGTGATTGTGCTAAAAGCTCCTATTACGGAGCATCTGTCGCCAAGTCTACATAGCGTCTGCCAAACTCAGACGCTCTGCGGTGTTACCCCCATTGAATAGCTGAGGAAACTGAGGATGGAGGGAAGTTAAGTGACCTTCTTCAGAATCCTACCAACAATGGTTCAGTTCTGGCTCAGGCTTGGGTTCCTCGAGGTTCTGCCAAATGCTCAAACCTTTAGGTCTTACTTTTGAAAACAGAAGTTTGGGGAAGAGAAAAAACGTGTGTGTGTACACATTTGCCTGAATTGTGGGTGTTTTTTTTTTTTCAACAAACCGACTGGGTCCTGTCCCCAGAGCTATATGTTGATTGTATAATGTTTAACCTGAAAACTTTTTTCTTCCTCAAAGATGATGAAGATGAGGAGGAGGAAGATGAGGAGGAGGAAATCGACGTGGTCACCGTGGAGAAGAGACGGTCCTCTAACAACAAGGCCGTCACCACGTTCACCATCACTGTGCGCCCCAAGACCTCCGCCTTGGGCCTGGGCCGAGCACAGCCCGGCGAGCTGATTCTCAAGCGCTGCGTCCCCATCCATCAGCAACACAACTACGCCGCACCCTCACCCTACGTGGAGAGCGAGGACGCACCACCACAGAAAAAGATCAAGAGCGAGGCCTCTCCACGCCCGCTCAAAAGTGTTGTCCCAGCGAAAGCTAAGAACTTGAGCCCCCGAAACTCAGACTCGGAGGACAGCGAGCGCCGCCGCAACCACAACATCCTGGAGCGCCAACGCCGCAATGACCTGCGCTCCAGCTTCCTGACGCTCAGGGACCATGTGCCTGAGCTGGTGAAGAACGAGAAGGCCGCCAAGGTGGTCATCTTGAAAAAGGCCACCGAGTATGTCCACGCCCTGCAGGCCAACGAGCACCAGCTCCTGCTGGAAAAGGAGAAACTGCAGGCGAGACAGCAGCAGTTGCTAAAGAAGATTGAACACGCTCGGACTTGCTAAACGTTTCTCACACGGACAGTCACTGCCACTTTGCACATTTTGATTTTTTTTTTTAAACAAACATTGTGTTGACATTAAGAATGTTGGTTTACTTTCAAATCGGTCCCCTGTCGAGTTTGGATCTGGGTAGGGGGCAGGACGCGGGGTTCTGCCATGACCTTGGAAAAAAAACTGAGTTATGGGATGCTGGGTGGCTTGCTTGTTTTCCTCCTCCATATCACCTGGTGACAGCCATGGAAGTTCCGGGACAGTTGGGAGCTTCAGGAGGCTGCGAAGTCACCTTGTTCCGGTCCAAGTTTCCAAACAGAGTCATTCCTTCTTTTTTACAATGGTGCTTAAGTTCCAGCAGATGCCACAGAAAGGGGCTTGCCATTTGATGCCCCTGGGAACACTTGTGTAAATACCATTGATACACCCGCCTTTTGTAAACGTCCTGGGTAATGAGAGGTGGCTCTTACGGCCAGTATTAGACTGGAAGTTCACACCTAAGTACTGTAAGAATACCTCAATGTTTGAGGAGCATGTTTTGTATACAAATATATTGTTAATCTGTTATGTACTGTACTAATTCCTACACGGCCTGTATACTTTAGTATGACGCTGATACATAACTAAATTTGATACTTATATTTTCGTATGAAAATGAGTTGTGGAAGTTTTGAGTAGATATTACTTTATCACTTTTTGAACTAAGAAACTTTTGTAAAGAAATTTTACTATATATATATATTCCTTTTTTTCCTAGCCTGTTTCTTCCTTGTTACTGTATTTGTTCATGTTTGGTGCATAGAACTGGGTAAAAATGACAAAGTTCTGTGTTTAATTTCTTCAAAATGTATATATTTAGTGCTGCACCTTAGAGCACTTTGAAATACCTCATGTTTATGAAAATAAATAGCAATTAAATGATGCAAGGAAATGTTTGCTTTTTTTTTTTTTTCCTAGCTAAGCTTCAACTTCCCTCTCTTTGAACAGCAACTGTAAATAGTCCATTCCTTCCTGGGCCTTTTTAACCTTGTGGAATCCTGGTTGGGGGAGGGTACTAGTCCCTCTTAGTAGAGAGAATGAATGGGCTTGTGGATTCCACAGATTAGGACCAACTATTTTAATAAGTGTTTAATAGGTGTTAAGCACCTAGTTTGTTTGTGTGTTGTTTGTGTTGAGTGCCACAATGTCATCCCCTGGAACTGGAGTTAAAGGTTAGGAGACAAACACTGCAAAAATGGCAAGTGACTTTAACCCCTGAACCATCCCTGTGGCCCCTCTTTTTGAAGGCTTCTTCAGGTTCTCCAGCACAGCCTGACCTGAGGAGCTGAAGAGGCACTTGCAATCCTGGTCCTCTTGCCTTCCTCTCTCAAATTCTGGGATTGTAGATGTGTGCCAACCTGTCCAGTGGTCAGGGTGCTTTCACATGCGCTGACTCTCAGAGCATTTCAGGCAAACTGGATGCCAGCCCAAAGTTTGGAAAAAAGTAGAATTGGCAAGTTGCTCAGTTTACCTGTATTTTACATAAATCCTTGTCCCATTGGTAGGCTTTTTCCATTTTCCCAGGAGGAGCTGAACGTGGTAGCATGTCTGCCTACAGAGGCAGGAACAACCATCCAGTACTCAGAACAGCAAGCTTCTACACCGTGAGCCCACGACTGCAGAGTGACACTCTGTTCAAGAGAAAGAAAGCTAGAACCAGTCCAAGATTCTGGGCTAATAATCTCAGCCAGATTCACCAGCCTCATGGCTGGAGATCATGGAGGGGAAGGGAAGTTGCGTATTGCTCCACTAGGGTCCCTGGGTGCTATTTGTGTTTACTGACTGTGAAGACAGCTAAAACTAAAGGGGTGGAAGAGGATTCACTCGGAGAAGTTTCTGGAAGTCTCTGAAGGAGGTGGTGTGGACCTAACCACCTCTCAGCTTAAAATAGACACGTATTTCTCTTTGTGGTAACAGGCTACACACAGGGTTTTCTTCTGGTTTCATTCATTGCAGGTTTTTTGCTTTGAGACAAGGTTCTCTGTAGCCCTGACTGTCCTGGACTCCTTTTTGTAGACCAGGCTGGCCTCAAACTCAGATCCCCAAGTGCTGGGATCACAGGTGTGGGACACCACACCTGGCTTCATTGAAGATTTTTACCTTCAAGCTGAAAAAAAAAAGTCTTTACAGAAAAATAAAGCCCCAAGGACCAAACAGCTTTACTCCTGTGGCTACACTGTCAGGCACAGGAATTCTGCTAAATAGGTGCTTCCCAGGTCCTTGGCCAGAGAGGTGCTAGGTTAGCCATGGAGGTCCTTATTCAGGGTGAGAGCTACACATGCTGTTTTAACAGTTGCTGTTGGTACTGCCTAGCCTCTCTGATGATTGAAAATTGGGCAAAATGTCCCTTATAGTCCTGTCTAGTTGCCACTTCCAGACTAGGAAATAACCCTCCTATTCAAAAGGCCTCTGTCCTGCATCTTACAAGCACCTAACTCACAAGCTCACCACCTAGTCAGTACATCCAGGAGCCAAGTGAAAGGTAAATGGCCTCAGATTAATTGAACACCTGAAAGCCTTGAAGCCCACCTCAGTCGACTGAATTACTCTGTGTACCCCAAAGGGGCCCCCAGAGTGTGACAGGTGAGCTAGAACTCCAGCATGTAAAAAGAAACACAACAGAGGCTATTAAGCTGAAATTCCTACCCGAGTCTCGCTTTGCTGACTGGTGGGAAGCTCACACGCAAAACACATCCTCACCCACATCTCCAGGCTCCAGGCTCCCTCCTCCAAAGCTTTGTGATCTTTATGCTCGTTTCTTTACATCACATAACAACAACAAACCCTTCTGCATTCAGTGCATTATAAATATACACCAGGGCTGGGGAGATGGCTCAGTGGTTAAGAATAAATATTGCTCTTGCAGAGGACCTGAGTTCAATTCCCAGCGTCCATGGGGGTGAGGGCGCGGCACATCAGGGGACAGGGCTAAGCTGCCTGTAACTACAACTCTGGACTCCATTGGCTCACACTTACTGACACACACACACACACGACTTAAAACAAGCAAAACCACACTAAAAACTACTAACGCTTAGGTTAAAACACATCTGTGTTTCTTCACCTACCTGAAGGAGAGCGTTCCTGATTTAACTCTGCCGTTATCTGTGCAGTAACTGGCGTTGGCTTAAGAGAAGAAGAATCGAGGCAGCTGTCTGAATAACTCAAGATTGAAAACACTGAAACCTAGAAACTGAAGTCAGAGCTTATGTTGGCTGTTCAGTCACTTCCTTTCATAGGATGCAGGCTGGGGCATCCCCGAACCAATGCAGGACCCAGTACTGACATTGATTCCTCATGGCCGGTCCAGTCATCTGGTCTCTCGTAACCTATAGGCTGGCGTCCATCTCAATATGTAGCCGAGGATGATCTGATCCTCTGGCCTTCATGTCCAGGATACTGGATAACAAAATCTACCTAGTTCTATACAGTGTTCAGGATGGAGTCCAGGACTTTGTGTGTGCTAGGCTGCACCCGGAGCCAACAGAATCCCCTGACTCTCTCCTCTCACCTGTTATTAACTTAGCAGCTAACCCTGGTCAGGCTTTGCAGGTACAGCAAAAAGGACAAAAGTGCAAACGGCACCCAACTCCTGTCTCCTTGTAGTCCGTCATCCAGCGGACAATGAGAGCAACAATACGAATAAACAAAACAAGCAAACAAATAGTACCAATGAAGTGATGATTGAAGTACTAGAGAAGTGGACTAGCATAAAGGAATTCAGGGATCCCGGAGGGCATGGTGGAGGCAGACCAGGGCAGATGCACCTGGTCCTGGGACCTGTGGGGGGAAATGCAAGGTGACTGATAAGTCTGCTCAGCCACCAGAACAGGGGGCTCAGGTTCTCCATTCAGAGTCTATTTTCCTTCCTCTTAGACTGCATGTGAGTAAGTGTTTCCCTCTAACTCCCTTGTCTGTTTTCTCAAACAGAAGCATCAGAATATGCTGGGTCTGCAGTCTGATTCCCTGGAACTGAATCCAACTCTCACGCTCACAAGCTCTGGGTTGAAGACTCCCCCTCTAGCACAGGGGAGTGATGGCTGGGTTGTCAGACAGAATCACTGAAGTACACCCAACACTTAAGGTCATGTTTGCTGAATGACTTGTTAAATAACCTGACTTGAGGAAGAAAGGAAGCTCACTCTACACTACTTCCTGTGAGTGTAGGATGGATGTGGGTTTAGGTCCTTGGCACCTCCATAAAAAGGACGAGATGGCCTTGTCTATAACCCAAGTACTGTGGGGGTCGTGTGTGTGGCAGACAGATGGATCCCTGGAGCTCTCTGGCCCTCTAGTTTAGTCATTGCTGAGCTCTGGGTACAGGGAGAGACCCTGCCTCAAAATATAAGGTAGAAATTTATAGAGCAGTGGTTCTCAAACTTGTGAATGCTGTGACCCTTTAACATAGTCCTGACCCCCAACCATAGAATTATTTTCACACATTGTTACCTCATAACTGTAATTTTGCTACTGCTATGAATTGTGATGTAAATTTATGATATTCAGGATATCTGATATGGGACCTCTGTAAAAAGGTTATTCAACACCCCCCCCCAAAAAAAAGGTCTCAACCTACAGGTTAAGAACTACTGCTACAGAGGAATGTATGTCTGAGTGTGTGAGTGAGTATGTGTGTAGAGGTATGTGTGCGAATGTGTGTGTACAGGTGTGAGTGAGAGTGTGTGTGTATGTGTGTGAGTGCGTGAGTGTAAGTGACTTGGTATTGACACGATTGTTCCTGTTTCCTCTGTGTGTTACTAGGAAAAAGGACTTTAAAAAAATGATCAGAAAAACAAATTTACAAGCCTGACCTCAATGAGAACTTTGCAGACTTTTGTTCCCCAAAAGAGGCCTTATTAAATCTAAAAATGGGTACCTTGGAAACAAGTGAATATAAGCTTTGAAGCCTATTTTAAGACAGAGACAGATCTGAGGAGTCTGAGTTCCACAGAACGTCTACACCTTCTACAATGGTTTATTAGTTCTGCCCGCTTGTAAAGGAAATCTCTTCATAGGCCACTGACCAGGGCTACCTGATCTCTTTTGATACTGACGGATCATACTACAAGGCATCTATCCTGAAACCTTTGACCAGAAGTAACAGAGCCTTTTTCATGGTGGAAGCTTGGGGACTGGCTGGGACAATGCATATTTGGGGAACACATGCACAGCCTGGTCTGCTGGATAAAAGTGGGTGATTGGCAAGAGCATGTGTGCCTGGCAGCAGGGTAGCTTGCACTTTGCTATCTAGCAGGCCTGAGATTTTTTTTCCAGGCCTTTAGGGTGAAAGGAATTACTTTTTTTAAGGATTATTTTTATTTGTGTGTGTATGCAGGAGTGTGTGTATATGCACAAGCATGCAGATGTGTTTGTGTGTGTGTGTATGTGTGTGTGTGTGTGTGTCAACATACACCCTCAGATGCCCAAAGAAGAAAGTATCAGATCTCTTGCAGCTGCCTCATGGATAGCTGTGAGCCTCTCATATCTGCTGTTGGGAACTGATCTCAGATCCCCAGGAAGATCAGCAAGAGCTCTTAACTGTTGAGCCCTGTATTTATACTATAACCTTTTTAACTCATTTGTTTGTTTGTTTTATATGTGTATGTGTTGGGGGGCATGCCACAGTGCATATATAGAGGTCAGAGGGAGTCAACTCTTTATTTCCACCAAGTAGGTTTGGGGATGGAACTCTGGGCCATCAGGTTCAAGGGTAAGAGCCTATTCTTGCTGAGCCAACCATCTTGCTAGCCCCTGTAAAAGAATCTTTGAGGGACAGGAAAGCAAGTAGAGTTGTTTACAAAGTATGTGTGTGAGAGAGAGTTCAATCAAAAACTTTGCACATGCTAGACTAGCAGTTACTACCACTAAGCCACACCCCAAGCCCCCCTTTTGCTTTGTATTTTGAGACAGGGTCTTCCCAAGTTGTCTGGCTGGACTTGGATTCCCTCTGTAGCTCCTGTAATCCTTGACCATGTTATCCTCCTGCCTCAGGCTTTCAAATAGCCAAGGTTGCAGCACTGACCCACTAGGTCTAGGTATCGTGTGTGTTTTTATTTGGTGTCTTAGGTTCCCTTTCTCAATCTGAGAAATGATGAACAGAAATGATCATGGGACAAAGTTGTGTTGAGAGCCATCTGAAGGCAGGCCTGTGATAGCCTTTGTGGACACAGTGCCTGGGCTTGCCTCTTCTCAGTTCCTCACCATTCTACTATTGGGATGGGAAATGTGCTTCTGTTTGCACCATTTCCCCCGATCTGTAAGTGGAACAGGCTGGAGCTGCAGAGCTCCGAGCCCCAGCTTGCAATTCTGAGGATCAATAGTCATTCATCCTAAGGAGAGCTGCAGCCTTCATGATCATTATCAGACTCCAAGCAAGCATGGTGGCACACAACTTTAATCCCAGCACTTGAAAGAGAGAGGCAGGCGGATCTCTGTGAGCTCAGGCATAGCCTGGTCTACATAGTAAGTTCCAGGATAACCAGGGCTACATACAGAGACTCTGCCTTAAAAATAAAAGGTGACTGAAAGAGGTGGACAGGTAGATCAATTGGTAGAGGGTTTGTGCACCCATACTGTGGTGCACACATGTAATTCTAGGTGTGGGCAGAAGGAGCAAGAGTCCAAGGGCATACTGCCTACACAGTGAGATAAAGAAGTCAGCTTGGGCTACACACTGGGAAAAAGAACTCAAATGTCTGCAGTACTGGTAAAGTGGCACCGTGGTTGGAAACCTTGGGAACCTATCAGAGCTCTGCTGCTCACCTTCTCCAGAGGTGAAGGTCAGATATTTCCCTCTGATGAGCACCGTTTTCAGCCCTAAAATAGAGTTGGGTATGTTCTTTATCTGTGGAGTGTTTCTGTCATTTGCAGGAGGACCTCCTAGGTTCAACCCCCAGTATTTCAAATATAAAATAAAAATCACTGCTTTGCAAGGTTCTTGCAGGGATTGAGTGTCATAAAACCCTGGGAGGGATGTGACACTTTGGAACTGAAGTGAGAACACCAGTTCTCACTGCTGGCCATATTCAGCCCCCACTTCAGCAGCATCCCTCTTTGCTGCTTGCTTTCTGGAGTCAACCCTCAGCACAATGCCTGTTTCCCCAGGCAACAGACTCCCTTCCTCACATAGTAGGCTTCCTCTGGATGAGCCATTGTACCCAGAGCAGGGCTTTGCCCAGAACAACTGCTCCTTGGTAGTCTAATAGGGAAAACCTGGTTAATTGTTTCAAGCAAGCTAGAGCCATACATGATTTGTACAAATGAACTGAGTACACAGGCTTGTCTCTTCTGAAACTAGAGAGAAGTATGATTAATCCATTGTTTAATTGGGTTACTCAAATGAAGACAGAGTATGACAACAGACCTTGAGTCTTTGCTTGGGTTGAGTTAGCCACTTCTTTTTGGCACAAAGCCAGAGTAGAGGTTTTATTTTGCCTTTTTGTTTGTTTGTTTTTTGAGGCAGAGTTTCTTTTTGTAGTCCTGGCTGTCCTGGACTTGCTTTGTAGATCAGGCTGGCATCGAACTCACAGTGATCGCCAGCCTCTACCTCCCCAGTGCTGGGATTACAGGCATGTGCCACCATGCCCAGTGATTTAAACAGAGAGTAGAGATTTGAAATGCTGGAGCTTTAGTTGTGCTTTTATTGGAAAGGCCAGCAGGCTTTGAATACAAGTCTGTTTCTTTTTATTTTTCCAGAGCAACTGAGATGTATTAAGGAAAAGGGAGAGGGAACCCAAGAGTGGGAAGAGCACCAAGAAAGGAGCACCCCAAGTTTACTCTTGTAAGTGACTTAACTGCATATGGGTTGAGAAGAAATCTTTATCACCTGACATGATGGTACCTATCTATAATTCCAGCAGTCTTGAAGCAGAGGCAGGAGGATTGCTTAGACTGGTCTATGTATGAGTTCTAGGCCTGCTGGGACTACTATGTAATGAAACTTTATCTCAAACAAAACAAAATAAGAAAGGAAATCTTTCCCATCCTGTGTTGGTCCTACTTCTGGATTCGCTGAACTAGTATTTTAAATCTGTCTTGAAGGAATGCCATCTCTCTGCCAGAAAACCCTTAGAGTCGCATTAGAATGCTGAAGTTGGAGGTTTTCTTGGATGCCTTTAAAGGCAAACTTCCGGGTTGGCTGTGAATATGTTTCGTTTGACACCTCTGGGAGGTGATTTCTCCAGGAGCGCAACCTCACTTGGTAATTTCCCTGGGAAATAAAGGTACCCAGGCCTGTCTGTCACTGCACCTCCAACCCCCTGCTGGAGTGGAGGCTGCTGCTGCCCTCTTGCCTCATCACCCACCCAGAGCCACTGATTGGGGCTGAGCAACCCCCAACAGTACTGTTTCTTGCCCACTGTGATGAATCACAGAGCAAAATGCTGAGGAAAGAAATAGTACTTATAGGCCAAGTACAAAGTAAGCCCTGGTTTCACTGGAGGCAATGACTTCTGAGGGCTGGCTAATTGAAGAGGAAAACACTGTACAGTGCTTGCGTGGCTTAAGAGTTAAGAGTAAATACTGCTCTCGTAAAGGAGCCAAGTTTGGCACACTCACGGGGTGGCTCAGAACTGCCTACAACTCCAGCTCCAGGGGATCTGACATCTGATGCTGTCTTCTGGCCTTTATGGGCATCTACATTCAAGTAAACATAAAATAAATCGGGGCTGGACAGATGACTCAGGGGTTAAGTACACTGGATGCTCTTCCAGAGGACCAGGGTTCAATTCCCAGCATTCACGTGACAGCTGACAACCATGTGACTCTAGTTCCAGGGAATCCGAGACCCTCATACAGACACATACAAGCAAAACACCAATGTACCTAAAATGAAAATAAATTTTAAAAAGAGGAAAATATTTTTTTAAAGTTTTTTTTAATCCCTTAAAAATGCTTAGTGTTACTCATGGACATTTGGTATTTTCATTGGGAAAATACCAATGTTTTTGTTTTGTTTTGTTTTTGTTTTGTTTCCTTTTCCGTCTTTATCTAGGATGACTGACCCATTTTGGTTTTCAAACTGAAGGTCCTGCCTCCTGGGGGACATTCAGGTCCCCTATTCTTCCCCTCTCACAGGTGTTTGCATGTTCATCATGCAAAGCCACCTTTTTTAGGTCAACCAGCACTGTCCTATTAGAGGGTCAGCCAAGTGATGTGGAAAGGAGTGGCTGGCCCAGGCCGGGACAGACTGAGATGAACATGGACTTGGTGTTGGATAGCCCATAGAGAGATCTGGAAATCATTCAAGGGTATTAAAAGGAGAGAAATCTATTTTCCTTTTTCAGAGACATTGAGTGTGAAGTTGGTGAGTCTCATAAATGTCAGGGACCAATTTCACAGTGACGATAACTTTGCTCCTTCTTAATCCAAACTTCTTCCTCCCCTCTCTTTCTTTTATTATTATTATTTTTTTTTTTTGTAAAATTTTGGACAGGGCATTGCTATATAGGCCCAGCTAGCTTAGTACTGTATAGACAAGGCTGGTTTGAAGTCATAGCAATCATCCTACTTCAGTTTCCCAAAGTGCTGGAATTACAAGCATGAGCCATTACACCCAATTTTACTGCTTATGTCATGGCCCCTCCCCCCTTTGACGGGATTTTTACTCTGTATCCCTGGCTGGCTGGAAATGCAAAGGATCCGCCGGTGTCTGCCTCCAAGTTTCAGAATTAAAGGAGTATGATAACACTCCCAGCCTTCTGCTAGCCTCCTTGAGTCTCCTCCGTCCTTCAGTCTTTGCAAGCTGCCAAGAGAAACAGTTGTCAAATGAAAACAGCCCAAAACAATCCTGAAGGAGGCTGGGGAAGCACACAGACTAAAATGCTACACCAGTTTCTAGGGAGAGGTGAGCCCTAGGAAGAAAAGCTGTGAATTCGGGCACTTGGATGTGGGTCAGGCCCTTCCCACTCTAGCATCATAACACAACCCTGAGATCGCATTCCCTGGGCTTCCTTGCTTCCTGTGGGGGCTTGCCACATTCTCTGGATGAGACCACCTGGGCATAAGCCAGTTGTGGGTGGAGGGGTGACATTCTTTAGAACTTGAAGATAGATCCCTTCACAAAAAGAAAATAAGTAGACTTTTCAGGGGCCTTTAGCAAGGGTATTCACATGTATTTAACTTGGGGGAAAACCTGTGGCTAACTTGGTTAGCAACTGCTTGTAAATGGGAGAATCCGTATTCCAGGAGGCAGAAGCACTTGGAGAAAATGATGCTCCTGTCCACGGCCTCCTGAAGAGAATGGGGTCTATCATGTTAATGCCCTGCATCTTATTAGGACGGGACAAAGGGCCTGGATTTGGCGTCACAGAGTTTGTTTTGGAGTTCTTTAATATGGAGAAGACCCTCCCAAGGGGGAGGAGGAGGAGGACAGGATCCTGGAGTCATCTCACAAACTTGCCTGGTATTGGGTGGGGGGGCTCCCCAAGCTCTTCTGCGCTCCTTCGCATTTTTCCCTGAAAAGGGCTTAACAGAGATTGTAAAACTCCAATCTTTTCTCCTTAACTTTGCTAGGGAAGTGGGGATGAGCTTTTAAATGAGATGGGGGAGGGGTGGAGTGCGGACAAGGGACTTGGTGTCACCTCTGTCTGTCTATCTCTTGATGTTGTAGTCAGGGTCACTGTGGAAAACCATGGACAAGGCAACTTGGGGAGGAAAGAGTTAATTTGGCTTCTACTTCCGTATCACTGTTCATCAGAGAAGGAAGTCAGGATGAGAACTCTAACCAGGCAGGAACATAAATGCAGGCACTGATGCAGAGGCCTTGGAGGGGTGGGGTGCTGCTTACTGGCTTGCTCTTCATGCTTTGCACAGCCTAACTCCCAGCAGAACCCAGGACCACCCTCAGAGGCATGGCCCCACCCACAATGGGCTGGCCTGTCCCACCTCAATTACTAATTAAGAAAATTTCCTACAAGGCCTGGCTACACAAGCCTGATCTTTGGAGGTCTTTTCTCAGTTGAGGTTCCTGCCTCTAGCTTTTATCGAGCTGACATAAAAGTAGCCAGCACACTTGGGGAGGGCAAAGCTTGCAAAGTAGGCCCTGGACACAGAGAGCCTTCCTGTGGCAGGTGGCTTTGGGAGTGAGTGAGAATGGGCCTCGTGGGTTTTGATGCAGGTGCGTGGATGGCAGTTTGTGTCTGAGGCACAAGTATGTCCAAGAGAGACAAAAAATGATGAATGTGTCATGGGTCATCCTAGTTGGTCCTGGACATCAGCCTCAGCGAGAGGGGGAATCTGCTGCTGCATTGACCTGTTTCAGGCGTGTAGTATTGTCTCGGTGATGCTCAGTGGTCTTACTGGCAAGGAAACACTGTGCCTCCTTTCAGGGGTGCATGGGGATCACTCACACTCATCGTGGGGAGATCCAGATGTGGGTGTCTGGGGTCCTTCCTGGGGCTCCGTTAGATGACCACAGAGTTTCTGCTTCCTTACGGGTAGACCCTTGCTGCACTTACCTCTTCTTTCTGTTCCATTCTTATCCCGTGGGAACCGTTGTCCATCTGTCTTCTAGGAATCAGGTGAAGGACACCAACTTCACAAAATCCCCACACTTCCCAAGAAGCTTCAGTCTCTTCTTAGCACTAACCCTGTCCACTGTTTTTCCTGTACCTCTCTTTGTCTCTAAAAATGAGAACACCTTTATTCAAGGTCATCATGAAAAATTTAGACAATTCTATATAAAAAAGAAAGGAAAAATGTCTCTGGTAACTCACGTTCAGAGATAGCAACTCTTGAAATTTTTGTACAGATCTTTCTAGACTTTTCCATATATACACAATCACATGTAAAAATGTCTATTCTGTATCTGAGGAAGGTCATTTTTTAATATTCTGAAAGTAATTATAGGGGGTTTAATCTCTTATTAAGAATACATGGGTCAAGTGTGGTGGCGCACACCTTTAGTCGCAGCACTCAGGAGGCAGAGGCAGGTGGATCTCTGGGGGTTCAAGGCCAAGCTGGTCTACATCTACAAAGTGAGTCCAGGTCAGCCAGGGCTACACAGAGACACCCTGTCTCCAAAAAAATAAAAATAAAACAAACAAACAAAAGGGTCTCTGGAACCAGTAGTCTCTTCCATAAAAGGCAGAGGAATTCCAACCTCCCAGGAATAAAAGAAATAAAGGACTTAAAGTAAATTGCAAATGCTACCAAGTGTGATGGGTTATTACTAGCTGTTAGCTAAATTTGCATAATCTTTTCTTGAGATGGGTAGAGATATTCCAAGGGAGAGCCTCAAGCCTCCTGCATTTAGAACCTCATAACCTTCCCCTTCCCCTTCTGGCCTTGAGCCTAGGAGCTAGCTGTATGGAAGTAGCAGGTGTGGGTGGGTGTTTCCAGAGAGCCCTGCGTGCACCTTTTCCAGGGAGGCCTTCCTCAGACACTGTCCCAGGGAGGGTGGACAGGCTTCGGTCCAGCTCTTTGGAGTTGGCGACTTGGTCTGGGACTCTCTCATGTCTCTCTGCCCTGGGGCCAAGCCCTAATCTCGTCTTTCCCAGCCTTTGTGCAGCCGTCTTTCATTGGGACCCAACACAAAGCCTGGGTGAGCTGAGGTCAGATTTTCAACCTTCGGCTCTGGATTTCCTGTCTTTTGTGGAGTGGACGACAGATTATACCACCCAGCTTCCTGTCATTTCAGCACTGGGGGCTCCTGGGTTCTGGCACCAACCCGCTCCAGGAGCTTGGGAAATCCTTTTTGAAACAGGAAATCAGATGATGTCGATTTGTGCCCAGCTGCTCAGAACCCCCTTTTGTTGTTGTTGTTGTTGTTGTTGGGGTTTTGTTTGTTTGTCTGTTTTGAGACAGTGTTTCTCAGTGTATCCCTGGATGTCCTGGAATTTGCTTGGTAGACCAGGCTGGCCTGGAACTCAAAAGATCCGGCTGCTTCTGCTCTCTGCCTCTGCTGGGATTAAAGGCGTTATTACTGTTATTATGGAACATTATTTGAGGTACTCTGATCATTAAAAATGACTTCAAAAGGATGGGCAGATGGCTTAGGGGGTAAAGTGCTTGTGGTACAAGCATGAGGACCTGAGTTGGGATCCCTCCTACCCATATAAAGACCCATATCAGACTTGTTAACATGCATCTGCCATCCTGAGTTCACATGACGAGATGAGAGGACACAGGAGGATTCCCCAAGGCTAGAAGCTCAAAAGCCAGCTAGCCTTGGTGAATGCAGTAGCCAGCAAGGCGAATGGCTCAAAACAAGGTAGAGAGCGTGGACTGACTGACAGCAGACGCGGTCCTGTGACAGGCATAAGTGCTGTAGCAAGCATATGTCGGCACATACACACACACACAAGCACATACACACACACCACAAAAACACTAATTTATCTACATAAATACTACTTCACCATGCACAGATATTTGTTTTTTAAATGACTTCTTAAATGATTTAATCCTGACAGCACCTTAAATATAATTTGAAATATTACAGGGTATATATATATGTGTGTATGTGTGTGTGTGTGTGTGTGTCCTATATTATTTTATTACAATATATCACATTTACACATATATATGTAGCATATCAGGTGGCCATGCAAAACCCTGAAAGCCTCTTTTCTTTCCCCAGATCCCTTGATGGAGGTGCAAACTGACTACCAAAGTTGTCTTCTGACCTCCATAAACGTACCATAACACATTTGTACCCTCCATCATCCACACACACCTCTAACAATAACAAACAAAAGTTTACATAAGTTATATATATGGGTGTATACATTCTCATTAAATCACACTCTCCTTCCCCTCATTTGCATTGCACGTTATGTCACACAAAAGCACAGTGACTGCCTCTGGTAGCAGAAAGAATCTCAGGGAGAGCACTGTGGTAGGGGAAGGAACTGAGTTTAATTTAGGGTATATATAAGAGGTAGTATTAATTTCCTAGAGATAACAGAGTACCTCCCGCCACAAAACTCAAAAGCCAGAAGTTTAGTTTTCACCATCTCTGGGCTGGAAATCTGAAGTCAAGGTGTCTGCAGGACGTAGTTCCCTGAGGGCTGGAGGGAGAATCTTTTGCAACCTACTCCCACTTCTGTGGGCAGCTGGTGTTCATGTTTTCTGTTTTCACCCTTGCCTCTGTCTCCTGGGTGGCATTTTCCTCAAATATAACTTCACTATTTCTATCCAGATTACTTCCTTCGTTTTTAAAAAAAACATTTTTTGGAGTTTTGTTTTCGTTGTTGGTTTGTTTGGATTTGGGGGTTTTGTTTGTTTCATTTTTGTGTCAGGGTTTCTCTGGTTGTTGTGGACTCACTTTGTAGACCAGGCTGGCCTCGAACTTTGTAGATCTGACTGCCTCTGCCTCCCAGGTGCTGGAGTTAAAGGTGTGTGCCACCACACCCAGCACTTTCCTGCTTTTTTAAGGACATCAGTCATACCAGGTTAGGGGTCCACCCAGTTTGACCACATTTGGAATGATTTTATCTGCAACCACACTGAGGTCCTGTGGCTGGGGCTTCAGGAGATCCACAGCAGAAACTCAGCTAAGGGGTTGTCTATTTCCTATCTGTTCTTGCCAAACCATGAGCTAAATTCTCTAACTATAGGCATGCTAAGCCAGTCATCACCCCAAGTACTTACGGCCTGGAAAGAGGAGACAGAAGCCAGTCATTACACATTAAAAGTGTGCTGGGGATCTGAGGATTCAAGTTGGCTGGCAAGGGTCTAATACTTATTGTGTAGTGAGGGGAGCTTCTCAGAGAAAGTGAAGGCCTACAGAGAGAGGCCATTGTCTCAGAGGGGCAGGAACGGAGTGATAAAGAAGCTGGGCATGATGGCAGACTGCTGTAACTCTCAGCACTTGCCAGGCTGAGTCAAGAGGGCTGCCTCAGGTCTGAAGCCAGCCTGGCTACATAATGAAACCCTGTCTCAAGCAAAGTGAAGAGCAAAGTGTTTCCAATTCTAAAAGAGTGTATGAGGGTTAACTCTGCAAGAGGGTTAGGAGGAAAAAGATCAGTTCCATTCCTGTGCTAAATATCCTGCCGGGAAAGCAACTGAGGGAAGAAAGGGTTTATTCAGATTACAATTCCAGATGATTGACAGTCCATCCTGGCAGGAATTTGAAGCAACTACTCACCACCCAAGAGTAGTGACAGAAATAATCGTATGCATGCTTCTTCCTCCCTTATCCCCTTTTCACTCTTAACCATTCAGAGCTCATCCCAAGAAAACCAAACTACCGGCATTCAGGGTGGGTCCTTACTTGATTGGCCGATTAAGAAAATTCTCACAAGTATGACCGAATGCCAAACAGATCCAGGCAGCTCCTTGATGATCCTCTCTTCCAAGGTGACATTAAGTTATATCAAAAGGACAACTTAAACTCCTTGTCCCCAAGAAACCCCACAGCATTTCTCAACCAGGGGTGAGAGGTGGGGGACGAAGGACCCTGTCACAGGGGTCACCTAAGACCATGGGAAAACACAAAACACAGATATTTACATTAGGGTTCACAGAAGTAGCAAAATTACAGTTAAGACGTAGTAATAAAAATGATTTTATGGCTTGGGAGTCACCACAACATGAAGAAGTGTATTAAAGGGTCGCATCCTTAGGAAGGTTGAGAACCACTTCTTTAGAAGATCTCTGTCTATTGGGTGACATTGGGATCACTTCTCTTTCCTTCGCTCACCTCCTCTTCCTCCTCCTTTTCCTCCTTTTCTGCCCTCTCTTCCTCCTTCTCCCTGTCTTCCTTGTTTGTAGTTGCTGAGTGTGGAACTCAGACCCTGCAGACCAGCTCAATAGCACAGAGCTCTACCCCCACCCCTCTTCCTTTGTTCTTTACTGTCCCACCTGTCTAATCTACCCCGAATCCCACTCTGCTGGCCTCTGTGTCTCAGTACACAGACAATTTTCTCGGTCCTCAGTAGTCCATTCCCCAAGGGCAACGGGGACCAAAACAGCAGTGAAAATCGGATATAATGTTGCAACTGCCTTAATGAATTCCTTTGATTCTTTTTTGGAACTGTGAATGATGACTCATTCCACACGTGAAAATCAGTAGCATGTCTACCTGGAAATAGACTGTGTCCTGCCTGATGGGGAGATGGTCTTGGAAACAGGGTGTTGGGGCAGAGGAGCCGAGCAACAGGAGAGTGGAAGGCTAGGCCTGGAACAAGCTCAGCTGTAGACTGGGCCCTACGGCTTTGCCACCAAAAAGCCAGATGCATCTAGGGCCGGGTTAGCCTCCTCAGGAGAACTGTGAACCAAAGTGACACAGTCACTATTGTAGAGTGGGAAGCACAAACCATTTTTACTCAGAAATGTGCTCAGCTGGCTCAGCCATCACATCCTGGGTAGAGTTGGGGCATAACAAAGTGAGGAGGGTCTGGTGGGCGTTGCTCCTTTTGTTCTGAACTGAACCACCGCCACCCCCACCCCACCCCCAGTTTGGAAAAGCAGCAAGTGCTCGGAACCATCAGCTGTCTCTGCTGCCCCGTGCATTGGTTACATTTCTAATGGTGGGAGGTAGGCTAAAGACTGGATACATCTGAGTTTACCCCCTGGGAAGATTTAAGATCCTCTTCACAAAATTAGGACAACAAAATCCAACAGGAAAGGTAACATTTAAGAGATGCTACGCACAGCTGGACCGGCTGTGCAGTGTCTCAGGCCTGTAATCCCAGCACTCAGGAGGCAGAAGCAGGTAGATCTCTGTGATCTTGAGGCCAGCCTGGTCTACAAAGGGAGTCCAGGACAGCCAAGGCTACACAGAGAGACCCTGTCTGGAAAAATGAGAGAGAAAGAAAAATAAATATATATATTATATATATATATATATATTATATATATATATAATATATATATATATTCAGGGGTTGGGGTATAATTCTGAAATAGAGCTCTTGCCTAGCATGAGTAAGGGCTGTCTTCTATCCTCAGCACATAACAACTAGCAACAACAAGCTGAATGTTATGATTATCACAAGACCCAGGAAAACGGTGACAAGTTTATTTACATGTTTGGTGTGTGTTCCGGTGAGTGTGTGTGTATAGGTGTATGTGGCCATGGAAAGCCAGAGATCTACCTCAGGTGTTGTTCTCCGGGAGCAATCCACACTGTCTTCTGAGACAGGGCCTCTCAGCATGAGGTGGAGATTGACACATCTGCTGAGCTGGCTGGCCACTGAGCCCCATGTTTCCACTTGTCTCCATCTTCCCAGTGCTGTGATTACAAGTACATGCCACCATGCCTAGCTTCTTCACATGGCTCCTAGGGATCAAACTCAGGCACCCATGCCTTGCTAAAAGAGGTAGCTCTCCAATCCTTTTATTTTTATTGTATGTATTTTTTCTTTTTGTTTCTGGTGTTTTGAGACAGGGTTTCCCTGTGTAGTATTGGCTATCCTGGACTTGCTTGGTAGACCATCAAACTCGCAGAGATCCACCTGCCTCTGCCATTCCAGTGCTAGGATTGTAGGGGTGTGTGCCATCACACCTGGTTCATATGTATTTTTTCTTTGTGTGTGTATCCTGTACCAGATTGAACCCACTCCTTTGTACATGCTATTTGTGTGTTCTGTCATTTAGAGATATCTGAACCTTTTAAAATACACACACACTCAGAGGAGGGAAATCTTGAATTTTCGTCCCTGCTGCCTCAGCCTCTAAGTAGCTGAAATTGCAGACCATCTCTCTAGGTTGATAGCATTAAGTTGACTGTGATGTATATTTTTCATTTGTTTGTTTGGCATTTTTTTGAGATGGATTCTAACCCTGTAAGCCAGGCTGGCATCACACTGGCAGCAAATTCTCCTGCCCTTCTTCCCTGGTACTGAGATTACAGGTGTGTATAACCATGCCCAGCTGTAAGACATCTCTCTCAATAATGTCTCTTTCATTTGAGGGTTGCCTCTTTAAATGACAACAATTTTGTCATAATATTCCCTGTAGAGACAGGAAATGAAATGCAGTCTTTTCTCAAGTACAAAATAGATAATCTTTTTCTTGAATAATATATATACTTTTCAAAAAGTGTTTAGCAATTGAAGTTTTTGGAGAAAACCTCTTCCAACCTATTCTTGCTGGAATAGCTGTTAGATTGCAAGGTGTTCTTGTACTGTGGTTTATCTCAAATATTCTTTGTTGCTAACTTTCATTAACAAGTCTGTGACTAGTGTCATTTTCTTAATAGTGTGATGAAAGTTTGGACTGTCCTGACGTAGTTAATATTTCATACCAATTTGTTGTAAGGAAAAAGTGCTGGTGACCCATGCCAGGGGAGTGGCCAGGTAGATTGAAAATTACATTTTCCTTTATTAATATTTTTAAAATACAGGGTCTTATGTAGTCTAGGATGGCTTTGAACTAGCTTATAGCTGACAATGGGCTTGGAACTCCTGATTCTCCTGCCTCTGCTTTCCACGTGTGTGCCTGGCAGCCTGGAACTTCTGATCTTTCTGCTTCCAGTTCCCTAGTTCTGGGATTCCAGACATGCTTCACCATGACCAGCTTGTGTTCTCTTTGTTAAACAGCGTCTTGCTGTTTCAAGCTTGGCTTGCCCCGAACTTTCAATTCCCCTGCCTCCATCTCCCAAATGGTGAGATCCTAAGAATAAGCCATCATGACACTCAGCAAAGTTTATAAACAGTATGAGCAAAGGCCCATTGCTAAGGCCTTGGAAAGAGTGGGTACAGTAAGAATTCTGAGCTTAACTCATCAGTTTAGTAGAGATTCTACTCTGCTTAAGGGAAAGATTAGGCAACTATTATTAGTCACCTGTTATTTCCTCAGTCCTTATCATACAGCTCTGAGGAACAATGTAGTCAGCCTTCCATGCACGTGGTTTGTACCCCATGGACTCACTGGTCACAGATCAAAAAAACATCCCCAAAACAGAGTTGCCTGGGCTGCACAGATTCTGCTTGATACCCTTGTGCAGTCCTACAGTTCTTTACATTGCGTTAGCACTGTGCTTCCAGTTTTTGTTTGTCCCTATCCACTGACAAGAGCAAGAGTTTAACCCCCTCTTGAAGCTATTAAGAAATGAGACATTTTGTGCCGAGCATGGTTGCACACGCCTGTGATCCAAGCACTCAGGAGACAGAGGCAAGTGGATCTCTGTGAGGTCCAGTCCAGCCTGGTCTACAAAGCGAGTCTAGGACATCCAGGAATATGTTACACAAAGAAACCCAGTCTCAGAGAAAGGAGAAGAAGAAGGAGAAAGGGAAGGAGAGGAAATGGGACATTTACAGGAAGAACATTTGGAGATGGAGTGTTTAGAATGTAAGTAGGATTAAGTTATATCGACAGCATTTAATCCACATGATGGAATCCTTCCTGCTGGTTTCAAAAAGGAGGAAAACACAAGGTACATTTCCTATCTCTTACCTTGGGATGCTCTAAGCTGCCTCTGTGTTCTGCCAGCGAGAAGCCTATCACCAAATGCAGGCCTTTGATTTTGCATCCTAGAACGTCTATTCTTTGTAATAAAGTCTGCCTCCAGTATTTTGTTATAGTTATGAAAAGCAGAAAAGTGAATAAAGTAAGTAACCGACATGATTTCAAGCATATGGGAGGATGTGCATAGGTTGTATGAAAATAGTGGGGTTATTTTTTTTTTAAGGGAGTAAAAACTTCTTTTGTTTCATAGTCTAGAGGATCATGTTGGGAAAGGTGTGGTGGCCTGACAAGCTCTTATTTATGATGGTGAGAGCATGAAACAGGTTGTGCACACCTCAGTGAAGGAAAGAGTCATGCATTCAGGAAGCAAAGAGCCTGTGCCATCTTAGATGACGGATTAACATGCAAGGATTTCTTTATCTGCAGAGTATCCTGGAACTACCCCCTATGGCCTCGTAGGGATGATAATATCGGATAGAAAGGGTGTCCTTTATCACTGTCCAACAGAATAACACTTCCCTTTCCTGTCCTTTGGTTTTCCCTTCAGTACCCCTCCCCGAGTTCCCCATCTTTGCCTCCACTGAGCTTTTCTAGAATGGAGGCTGTCTCTTATTTCCTGTTCCTGCTCCCAGGCCCCATCTGGCCTCTCACATTTAGTACCTGTCTGTCCTAATGCCCCTCATCCCTACCCCACTGGGGGTGTCAAATCTAACTTCAAGGGTTCAATCACGCATTTCTCATCCCAGTCCAAATACTTGTTTCTCTGGTTTGGGTCCTTTCTATAGCGTATTTTTGTCACTCTAATGGCTTTCATTGTTTTTTCTTTCTCCCCTGCATCCTGCATTCTGGACTCCTAGAGGCACAAGGGTCTCATCTCTGGTTCCATGGGGCATCATCTTCTCGAGGTTCCTCCATGCTAGCTATTTCGAGAGCATCAGACATCACAGCATCACACCTCTAAAATGATTTTTTTTCCCCTTGAAATAACCCACAGCCAATTAGGATTTGTCAGATAAATATTTACAGGGCAGTTCCTTCCCAATACACATTGCGGGTTGTGCCTGTACCTGTGCCTAAATAAACACAGAGGAAGAACGAGGCGGGGCGGGGGGGAGGGGGGCGTGCTTTTAAGAGTTCACGTCAACTTAAAATGAGATTATAAATAATTCTAAAAGCCCTGCAACTTTATGACAGGGAGCTGGAAGAGCAATTGGAAAGGAGGAAGGAAACGAAATAAAACCCAAGCCCGGGATGAAAGCATACCCCCGACATCCTTGTGACCCTTCCCCTGCACAATTAGAAACTGATACAACAGGAAAGACATGCTCACTTACGGACATCCAGATTCCTTTAAAGCCATTCCTCTGCTAAACCTCGAGCAGAGGAAATATTACCCTGATGCTAGGTGGGTCCCTGTGTGGAGGGGGCTGGGCAAAGCTTGGGATTCACCATGGCTGGGAGGGAAGGGGGAATTCCTTGCGTAAGGCCCTCCAGTTGCAAACTAAGCTGCATACTTCTTTTGTGCGGCTGCCTGTAGACGGGTACATTTGTGCACCCGTGCACATGCACAGAGACGGCCGAGAACAGCCTCTGACTGTCATTTCTTAGGTTCCCTCAACCTTGCCTTTTGAGATACAACCTCTTTTTGGCCTGGAACTCAACTAGTAGGCTAAGCTGGCTGGCCAGAGAGCCCCAAGAATCTTCCTGCTTTTGCCTCTACAGCAACCAGATATACTGCTGGAGAGATGTTTTAGCACTTAAGAGCACATACTGCTCTTACAGAGGACCTAAGTTCGGCTCCCCGCACTGGCATCGGGAAGCTCACAACTACCTATAACTCCAGATCCAAGATTACTTGATGCTTCTAAAGGGCTCAGGGGTTCAGGGGTAGCATGTGCTAGGATCTTAGTTCAGTCCCAGGCACTGAAAAAAGAAAAGAGAGGCTGACAAAGCCACCTTTGCATGGTCCCAGGTGGCTTTGTCAGAGGAATAGGTGTTGGGTTGGGAATACTCTTTTGTTAGGAAAAGTTTTGACTCAGGAACCCCAAGACCAAGTTCTCAGCAAAGGGGATTTATTTGCCCCAAAGGGACAGAGGGCAGCGAATAAAAGACAAAGACAGGAGCTAGAGATTAAGGAAGAAGGGGAAGGAACAAAGGAGAAAGTGGACAGAAAAGGGACAAAGGACTGCCCCTGGATAGAAAGGCAGCAGACATGGCCCATAGAAAAATGGTGGTTTATAAAGGTAAAGATGGGGAACCCCGTGTTAGAATAAGGTAATTAATTTTAATTGAGCATGTTAATTAGGTGAGCCAAAGGGGACTTCTGATTGATGGACTTCAATACATTGATAGCTGCTGGACCTTGGTAGCCAGCCTCAGGAGGAAGAAGTTGCCAAAGAAGGGAATGGATGTTGGGGGCTAGCTTTAGGAATAATTAATCTAACAGTTTTTAGCAAGGCAGAGGGAACTGGGGAGAAAGGCAGGGCTTGCTGAGCAAACCACACTCAAGCTGGCCAGAGTGCCTGCATCTTTGGCATTGATTGGTCATAATCCAGAGTGGATACTTCCTGACTCCCAGAGTCCTCTTCCATGTCTGTACAATGTCCCCATCCTGTGCTCTCTGCGTCCCTAAGCATAGCCTTCAGACTTCATGCACACACTCTTTTTTCCACTGAATCTGTCACACTTATGTCACGACAAAGCCCTGACATCACCTGCACCCCTGCTACAAGTCAGTTTTCCTGTCACATGGGCAGAGCAAGGTAGGGCAGAGCAGGTGGGAAAGACATGCCTGTCCATTTCCAGGGCATCCTGTGAGTTCCACATGCTGTTCTCTGCAGGCTCTGTTTCCTTTCAGGAGGAGTTAGAGTTTGAGACTGTATTTCTTCATTTTTCCAATAGCAATAATAATATTTCTTTTAAATATTATTATTATTATTGTGTGTGCACATGTGCACAGGCGAGAAAAAAAGTCAAAGGACTTTCAGGATTTAGTTTTTACCTTCTGTCTTGTGCTGAAAACTCAAAGCTAATTGGCCCTAGAGCATTCAGATGATTCTCCAGTCTCTGTCTCCCGCCTCGCCATAGGAGTATTACAGATGTGTACCACAACACCTGGCTTCTCACATAGGCTTTGGAGTTCAGACTGAGGTTGTCAAGCCTGCACAGCCAGCTTCTTTTACCTGCTGAGGCATCTCCTGGCCTTTCCTAGTAAGATATCCCGTCTGCCCTGAGCTGTACCTTGAATCTTGCTCTCATTTTCCTCTGTTGTTTCTTCTCATCACCACTGTCCATTCACACACCCATTGTCCTGAGTCCCGGTAACCCTTTGTCCGTTCCTGTCTCTGCTTACAATGTGATAACACAACTTCCACAGCCCTCCACTATAATCCGATTACTATCTTCCAGATGTTGGGTGAGTCTTGCTCTGAATTTCTCACTTGACAGAAAAGGAGTCATTTTTTGAAGTTTAGCCACACTCTTGAGGAAGACCACAGTTTCTTGCCCCTCTCAGCTGTGTCAATCAAGCTGGAGAATGGTCAGTCATCCACTGTGATTTGACTCTAGTAGAAGCAAGATTCTACAGTGGTACTTTGTATGTGCCATGCTGTCAAAATGGGTCTGGACAAGCTATACACTGTGAAAATAGAGGAAGTCCCTAATCCAGGGACACTATATAGGAAGAGTGAGACTTGCAGAATGAAGACTTTCCCCTGAACATTAAAAATAACTGAGTTTGGTGGCACACATCTTAATCCCAGTACTCCAGAGGCAGAGTTCAAAGCCAGCCTGGTCTACATAGAAAGTTCTTAGTCTGATAGAGCTAAATAGTGAGACACTGTCTCAAACAAATAAACACACAAGTTAAAATAAACTAATGATCCAGGAGTTAAGAGCACTTGTCACTCTTACAGGGGACCTTTGCTCAGTTCCCAGCACCCATGTCCTGGCTCCCAACCATTCTTAACTTTAGTACCAAGGGATCCTTTTGTCTTTGTTGACACCGGGAATACACAGTGTACATACATATATACGTTCAATCATGTGCATTAAAAAATAAATAAATTTTTCAAAAAATGATTAAAATGATAAATTTTATGTTATACACATTTAACCACAATAAAAATTCAGACTCGACTAGTCCAGCATGGTGGCACACGCATTTAACCTCAGCAACCCTCAGAGAGGCAGAGGTAGGTGGATCGCTGTGAGTTGGAGGTCAGCCTGGCCTACAATGCCAGTCCAAGACAGCCAGGACCGCACACAGAAACCCTGTCTCAGAAAAAAAAAAAAAAAATCAAATGGCAGTACATGCCTTTAACCTTGGAAGGCAGAAGCAAGCATATTTGTGAATTTAATGTCAGCCTGTGCTATAGTAGACCTTGTCGCAGAACCAAACCAAAATGAAGGTTAAAATCTATCCCCCCAGCCTCAGACACTGTGGCAGGTGGTCAGTGGCCACTGTATTACTCATAGCTGCAGACTTCTAGTAGAGTGTTGGCAAGACTGTTCGGAGGGTAAAGGTGATTGCTGCTCAGCTCTGAAATCCATGAAAAGGTGGAAGAGAAAGGGGGGGGGCATTTGTTATTTATTCATGGAGAGAAACAAAGGTTAGAGGCTTCTAGTCTCATCCAGTCCTTTAAGGAAATCCATTTGATTAGGTCCTATTAGTCTGCTGGGGTCTGGAGGCAGGGTGGATCAGCATGATCAGATATTTGAAACTTCCTGGAGACCTCCATTGGCTTGCAGTTTCGCCTGGAAGTCAATCAAGTACACAAGCAATACGGTTCCATACAATAAGGAATAGGATAAAGTCTGGAAAGACATAAAAGCAAACAATTCCAAGCATCCCAAGGAGGGAACAGTCACCTCAACGGAGCTTCAAGGAATGCTCTAGGACATAAATGCACCTAGAAGGATCTAGAACAACCCTGTACGTTGGAAGGATTTTTTAAATTATGTGGTGGTGTGTGGTCATATGTGTATTTGAGAATGGGCATTCATGTGGAGGTCCACTTTGATGTCTGGGATCTTACTTGAACAGCCCTACACTTTTATTTGGGTGTATATTTACATGTGAGTATGCGTCTCCTCTGTGTGTGCACATGTTTAGGCACATGTGTGCCTACATGTTTAGGTGCCTGTGCACCACCACATAAATGCCTCCATCTTATTTATTAAGAGAGTCTGTCTCAATTGAGCTCAGAGCTTTACTGAGCTAGCTACATTAGTCTGGCCAGCCAGTTTGTTCCAAGGATCTCATCTCCTCTTTGAATCATGGGTGGGCATACCTATGTACTCAAATTCCAGTGTTCACACTTTCAAGAGAAGTACTTGAACCACTGAGTGAGTCATGCAATGTAACCACCACCTGGCCTGATCCTCAAATACATAACTCAGGCAAGCTTTGAACTTGTGGCGATCCTTCTGCTTCAGCCTCCTGATTGCTGGGACTACAGACATGCACCACCACGGGCAGGTAAAACTCCATCTTATGTATTTCAGGGGCTATTTGAAGGTGGACTATTTTTCTTCCAGGAAGAAGTTTGTATCATGGTACTGGGCCACAGATCAAACATCTGTGAACTCTCCTGGGAATAAAGAGAACGCTGTCTGGGAACTTTGGTCAATTAGATAGAAATTTGTCCTGGGCATGTGTGAAGTCACTTCTCGGCAGAGGATTGGAGGGAACTGCCAAGTCTTTCTTACAGAAACAAATGGTGAGATCTCTCTGTTTTCTGTAACACAAACCCTTTGCCACAAATAGAGTCCTCTCCTGCTCATTATCTTGTCATTAAAACCTCTGGCTTGATGTGTTTCCCTATAAAATAAACCTGAGACCTTATTCATACAGAGGGAAATGCAAAAGCTGGCTCTACTGTGCATAAAAGGGCCGAGTGTAAAGGGAGCTTTCTCCTGCCTCTTCAGTTTGATGATGGGATCTCGCGGCCAGACAACATTTTTTGACTGGTAAGTGCAGAAACCGCCCTCTTGAGTTACTGTTGAGTGAATGAGGGCCTTTGTTTCCCCCCAAAGAATTAAAAACCTATGGGCCTCCCCCAGGCAAGCAGGACTGGGTTTCACACAGCGGTGTTGGGATTAAATGACTGTATCATGAAGAAAGCCAGAACAATGTCTGCTCACATTTTAATCATTTACCAGGCATTCCAGTTTCACTATAAGTTTTATCCACAGCTAGATGATTCGGTCAAGAATGACTTGTTCTAGCGTTCTCATTCTGTGAAACCTTTTCCACATGAAAATAAAAGCAAGTGTTTCACCAAAGAATCCAAAGAGTCTGCAAGCTGGAAGGGGCTACTGGAAGGCTCTAGAATGTGTGGCCCTAGTTGATCATCCTGCAGGTCACAAAGTGAGGCTTAGAGAAGGGCAGCCTGTTCAGGGTCACAGGGGCATACCCAGGACAGAAGCATGCAGCGATCAGACCACTCCTGGCTCCTGACTACAGGTTGGCATTTTTTTTCAACTGCCAACTCTTCTCAAACTTGAAATGATATTCTTTCCTTTCTACCAAGTGATTCATGCTGCCTGCTTTTTCGTTATTCTTTATGAGACAGGGTCTCATGTAGCCTAGGTTTGCCTCAAACTCCTTCATGTAGTCAAAAATGACCATTTGGGGGGGGGGTGTACATGCACACATAAGACCACAAGAGGGGTGCAGGCTTATGCCATGGTTTGTGTGTAGAAGTCAGAGGACAACTTTCAGAGCTTGAGTTATGGGTTCAGGAGATTAAGCTCAGGCTTCCAGGTTTGGCGACAAGCAACTTTACTTACTGAGTCATCTTGAAGGCCCCAACCTTCAATTTCTTGGCCTCTTGCTTCCTATACTGAGATCACAGTTTGAACACAGGGCTGGGGTTGAACACAGGGCTTTGTGGATGCCAGCTAAGCGCTCTGCCAACTAAGCCACATACTCTGCCCATGATGCTTGCTTTGAAGTACGGCTCCACAGAAAGACATGGGATAAGAAATTCCACCAAGTTCTTCATTCAGGCAGCACCATGCTGGCATCTCTGTTCACCTTTCCTTTCTCTGTGCAAAGCAAGGCTGTGTCAATCTCTTGGGCTCGTTAGCATAGCACAAGGTAATAGTGCTAAGTGGATGCAAGGCATAATTATACATGTGAAAACTGCTGCTTTGCTTGGTGCAAAAGAGGGTGGGAAAATCAATGAAAAGGGTGATGAGGTACTGCAGAGGAGGTGTCCATTTACCGACACTGGGATTCTTCCACAGGAAATGGGCCCTGTAGGACAGAGAAACTGTCCAGGGATAGATAGATACTGGTACCAAGATCTTACCCAAAAGGCAGCAGCAGGGACAGTGAGCTTCTCAGAGGTGACAGGGAGAATAGAATGAACACAAGAGCAACTGTGCAGACTTGAAATGAGAAGAGTTTTATGAGGCTCAGTACTGTCATGCACTGACTGTGTATCTGATGTATAGACTTCATCTGTGCCTTGGCTTGTCCTCTGATGTTGCTGCCATGTCATAAAATGCCATGTTAGTCCAACTAACAGAACTGGTATCCTTTCCCAATGGCCCTTAGTACTGTGTGTGTGTATATGTGTGTGTGTGTTGCATGTACATGTGTTACAGGGAGACCACCAGACATAACCATTCAGATAGTTGAAAGTCTTTAGTCCAGCTGGCTGAGACTACACTCAGGTATTTGGAACCTAAGCATAGCTCCAAGTGTTTAGGACAAGAGGTTTTTAAAAGAAAAAGAAAAAAAAAACATCCTGTTTTGTCACTTGACAGCTACAGGGGGTGGTCTGCAAAGCAAATAGTTAAACAGAAGTTAAGGTAAGGTAGCTGGGGCATCTTGACCTTGGGTTCCTAGAATACAGTTGGGAAATTTTCCATGGGATTCTCCATAAAGGAGATCAAACCTTAAACATGAAATGGTCCCAGCAAGAATATAAGATGGAGGAAACCTCTGCACTCTCTTGCCCTGTCACAGATGGCATGTGAACATTTATGTCCAGGTGCTCAGGCCTATGCACACAAGTTTGGAGGCTAGGAGAAAATGTCAGATGTTTTTTTTTTTTTTTCTCTGCTGTCCTTTATCTTGTTTCTTTGTTCTTTCTAAACTTGGAGGTAGGCTGGACACAGATCAACAAACCCCAGGAATACTTTCCTCTCTGCCCTCTATATCTCTGGGGCTCTAAGCATGCTAGAGGCTATATCCACCTTTTTATGTGGGTGCTGGGGATTTGAACTCAGATCCCCAGGCTTGCACAACAAGCACTCTTACCCACTGAACCGTCCCCACAGTCCCATCACTTTCTAACATGTATGAAGCCTTGGTATTTGGGTCTTAACCTTCTTGGGGTCAACCAGGCCAAGACTGTGAGAGAAAGAGGTCGGGGTGGGGCTAGTACATGTGTAGGAGAGGAGGAATTATGGATAGTGTGGGGGGGGAGGGGGGCATTTGACAGTGTATTTTGTGCTGGTAGAGATCTGAATTAAGAGAGAACTCAGCCCACCTCCCAACATTTGTATCTCCAAGAAGCTTCATAGCTTTTCCTACCCATAGATTTAAGGGATGGCTAGGGAAGTAAGGGCTCCTGGTATTTGTAGTTGGGAAGGTTTGTAGATCTCCTTCCCTCCAACGCCCATACTTTACTTAATCCAGTGCCTGCCACATTCTGTTCAGCTGAAGAGACCAATGAGCTTGAGTTATGTGATACCTTGGTCTCGACACTGTGTGCCCAGTGACAGATGCTTGATGGTTTCATACAAGAAAGGTTCCATCAAATACTGGGTCTTGTCAGTTATGAAAGACAAGAGAGACACTTCTCTTATGTATCCATCTATTCAGTGCCGCCCCCCCTCCCCTGCTGGACCTCAGCACCACCATGCTTCCTTTCCCTCTGAAAAGCATTCCTTCTCCCGGGATGAGCCCCGACTCCTGTCTCTTCAGGACATCTCATTCAGGTTCCTCTAGCCTGGTGGTCCTGTTGGTCCCAGTTGCCCTCCACACATCCTCTTGGGCACTAGTTAACTGCTTAGCATCCATGTTCTGGCGTTGCTCAGATTCCACTCATTCTGGTGTCCTAGCATAGTGCCTAGCCCAGTGTACAGCTCACAATTGGGGCTCACTGGGTTGAACCCAGCCCACTTTACCCTAGTGGAAATAAGTCTAATTTTAGTGATACTCTGGAGTTTGCACTGTTATATGTGGAATAAGAAGCAATTACTTCCTTGACCCAAATTCAAGGCCAATATACTTTTTCTCTTTTCTTCCTCATTTCCTGTTGGGACGAAAGAACTGCTCGTTCACCCACTCACTCACCCACTTACTCACTCACCCACTCACTCACCTACTAGGTCTGAGTTAAGAATTCAGGCTTCTAGCTAGGCAATGATGGCACACGCCTTTAATCCCAGCACTTGGGAGGCAGAGGCAGGCACATGACTGTGAGTCTGAGGTCTACAAAGTGAGTTTCAGAACAACCAGGCAGTTCCACAGAGACTCTCTTTCTCTTTCTCTCTCTCTCTCTCTCTCTCTCAAGAAAAAAAAAAAAGAAAGAAAGAAGAAAAAGAAAACAATTTGGACTTCTTATTCCACCTGGCTCTAGGTAATCTCTTATAAGAGTCACACTTGAGAATCTCAGCTCCCCTTAAGCGTTTTCTCTTTGGAGCCTCCAAAGGATAAAGATCTATTTGTCTCTGTGTGTATGTTTAAAAAAAAAAAAATAATGAATGGGGATTTAATTACAGCAGCTCATTTCCTAAAAGGAAGTCCTATTTACGACGCACCATATGTTACCAGCGGCCATACCCCCAGGTTGCCGTCCTGTCAGATCTCCTTAGATAAGCAGGGTCTTGCTGGCCTGGCCTTGCAAGGACCCTTTGAGGACCTACTGAAGGGTCCAGGAAATGTGTGTGAGTGTTGGGGGTAGGTGGACCAAGGTGTCCTGGCTGAGTTAAACTGCTGAGTACCAGCCAGAGTAGAGGCCGCCTAGGTTTTAGAGGAGATGGAATCAGGAGTTTAAACAATTCACGATGATTAAAAATTGTCTGGCTTTTTTTCATCTACTGGAAGAGTTCTTGAGGGGGCAGCAAGTCTCTCTCTGATCCTTCCATGTTTTAATTCCTCCTCTGCCAGTGCAGATAGCTTCCAGGAGCTCGAGACTCTTCTAGAAGGGATCCTGAAAGGGAAGGGGATGCAGGATGTTGGGGAAAGAGCCTGGCCCCAGCCTACTGTGCTTTCATGCCTACTGCTGTTCATGTGTCATGATGTCTCTTGAAGTAGGTGCTGGGACAGAGAGGATGGGTCACGCACTCTGTGTGCTTCTTATCTGGGGATGCTCAGAATCTGCTAATCCCGCATCTGTTTTCCAAATTCATGGCCATAGGTTCCTCTTCCCACACAGTTTTCCTTTTCTCTTCCAAGCCTTTCCTCATTCCCAGTGTGTCTTGTTCCTCCTGCTTCCTTTCTGTATTCGCCTTTAAAACTCTATGCCAGAAAAATGGCCAGGCCCTTAAATTCCCACTGTTTGTCCTCTGCTCTGGACCCCTGACTACTTGGCTGTGATGTCATGGGTTTTCCACCTTGGTGACAGTATTATTTCCTGAGAGTCTTCTAGGAGTTTGTTCTTTCTGAACTGGAGGTTGGCGTAGACACTAGCACCAGGTCAACTGGTGAGTGTTCTTATTTTCCACTGAAGGAATCCAGCAGGTCTCCAGGATACCTATCTTCCAGAGCACTTACCTGCCCAAAACGAAGAAGAGAAACAGAAAAATCTGGCAGTTTTTAACCGCCTCTTGGGCGATTAAGTTCATGCTGCAATGCAGGGTCAGCCAGTCCCTGGACAGAGGTGCTGAGAAGAACAGACGAGTTTCCCTTGTAGATACCAGGATGGCAGGGATAGAAAGATCATCTGTCTATGGCTAAGTGTGCCTGCTCTGCCCTTCCTTCCTCCCCTCCCCTTATTTTCCCTCCCCTTTCCTCCTCTCTTCTCTTCTTTCTTGGCCTTCTTTTATGCTTTCTGAGACAAGGTCTCACTTTGTAACCCAGACCAGGATTGACCTCATGGTAATCTTCCCGCCTCTGTTTCCCCAGTGTTGGTAACAAGCTTCTGCTTGCTCTTCTGAGCGTGGCAGGAATAGGTACTTTCTGGGGATCTGAGAGCTCCTGGAGAGAGGAGTGCACCAGCCCTCAGAAGAGGAGCTTGCATAAAGTAGGTGCTCAGAGAGTACCCATGAGCCCTCCAGGCTGATGCCCACCCACCTTCCCTGCCCAGGACTCTGAATGCCATGGCTTGGATGGGGTCTTTCTCGGACTCGTCTCCAGCCCATGGTTGAGCCGACAAAATTCCTCTTTGCATTGTCTCAGAGAGAGGAATCACATGGGATTTAGGCTCATTTTAAAAAATGTATCCTCATTTCCTGGGACTAACAGCTTTGTGAGGCTCTCTCAGCAACCCCTGTCAAGGGGGAAGGTGATTTGACTCAAGATGCCTTTTGCTAATTAGAACCCCTTCAGCTCTCCTGTTACACAAGAATCCAGGGCACCACATGACCCTCTGCAAAGCTGCTTTTTTTTTTTAAGGTATTTTTAGCAGAATCAAATGTGTTTTTTTTTTTTAATGCTCAACTTCCCAACATTGAGGCTGTGACCCCCACCTCACATTCTTTTTCCTTTTCTGTAGACTCCTGTCCTTACCCTGTTTCTCCGTTTCCTTCTTCCCGCAACGCTGTGTGCACGTGCGGACACTTGTGCACATCTATGCAAGTACTCATACCTGAGTGTGAGTGTATGAGCTCCTGTGTGTAGGTGTGAGGGCCTGGTGGGAGTGTAGCCACAGTGCCAGGCAGCCATGCTGCATTTCTGGCTGCTCATTGTTCAGTTCCGTCTCCATGGTGACAGGAGCAGCTGCTCCATTCTGGGCCTTGGCTTGGCTGTGCAGGGCGGCCTGCCCGCCTGTCTGCCCGCCCGCCCGCCCGCCCGTCCGCCCGTCCGTCCTCCCGCCCTCCCGTACTCCTGCCCAGCCGTGGGAGCTGCCAGCTCTACGCCCTCCCGCTGCCCACAGGCCTTGCCAGGCTGGGCGCAAGAAAGCGTGTTTACTAACACCATCCACATGGCTCCTGGGGCACCGTGGCTCTGCCCAGAAGATGTCAGGCCCAGGGCACCGGGAGGTGGGCCTGGAGCCAGGCTGTCTGTAGCTGAGGGAAACCAGGCTGGCCGGCTGCTGCTGCTGCTGCTGCTGCTGCGGAGGCCCGCCAGCGCTCTCAGCCTCCAGGCAGGGTTTCAGACCCTTGGTTCAGGGGCTCCAGAGAAGTCCTCTCCAAAGTCTCTTTCCCCCTTCCTGGCATGATTTACAATGCTCTTCTCAATCAATGTACCTCAGTCCCATTAAACCCCTCCTAAGTTACTTTTACCTCTAGCAGCCTCCTCTGGTCCCTATAGTGGAATTATCCCACCCAACACCTTCACAGGCATAAATTAGGACCTGCCAAGTGGGAGCTACCCGAAGGATGCAGTCCCTTGAAATACCAGGCAGAGGGAGGGCAGGGTTGCGTCCAAGAGGCATGGGTGGCCTCTTTGAACTCTGAGGTCTTTTCCTCCCTGCTTCCTTTCCTTCTCTTCCACCACTATCTCCCCCTCCTTACTTTTTCTCTGTCTCTCCTCCTCCCTCTTCTCTTCTCCCTACCATTTTTTTTTGTTGAAGGATTCTGTTTTATGTGTTGGTGTGTCCATCTGTACCTCTACGCTTGGCTGTGTTAATAGTCCTGTGTGTGTCTCCCTCTGTGTGAGTCCGTGTTCCTATGTGTATCTTTGTGTGTGTTTCTGTCTTTATGTGTGTATGTCAGTGAGCTTGTATGTGTGTGTTCCTCTCTCTCTTCTTGTATATGTCTCCATCTGTGTCTGTTTGTGTGTGTGAGAGAGAGATACCCTTTAGGAGGCTAAGGCACAGCCCCTTGTTGAGGTCTAGTTTCCAAAGCCTGCTCTCAAAGTCTTGGAACCATAGTCCACCTTCTTTGTCTCTCTTCCTCCGTCCCTCCTGGAGATTCCACCAGCCTAGGACCCTTGGGGACTCAGAGGCCAGGAGTCTTCCCAGCAGATCTGTAGCTTCCTGAGAGCCTAGGACCCTCAATCGTTTGTGCACAGTGGACTTTCATAATACCTGACCTAGCAAAACATGTTTCCTCAAACCTCAGAGCAAGTGACAATAAAATCACATTGGTACATCTAGAAAACACTGCGATTCACGGAGTGCCTCACCACGCCAAGGCCATTCACTCTACTTTTAAGCCAAGTCCTGGCCATACTCTGCCCCTGACTGAATCTCAGTCTACCTTCAGACTTGAGGATGTGTGGCCTGCTTGTCTTCCATTGGAAACAATTTGAGCCCAGTCACTTTCAAGTCACAAGGAATCCAGACCAGGGCTGTGTCATCTGTCGTGTTGGCACCTCAAATGTAATCTCAGCTGTGGAGTTAGAAGTTGTCTATGTTCTGAGAAAAGTCCTCAGGCCTCAGCAAACACAAGAGGATGTATGTTTAGGGGATTCTTAGGTTCAGAACAGCCTGGATAAAGCCTAAGGATCAGCATGGAGAACAGTGAAGAGGCCCCACTGCTGCCTAGGGAGTGAAGGGTGTGAAGAAAGAATCTGTCTATGAGGACCTTGGGCAATGGTACTCATTGCAAGCATTTGCTCAGTATCTGAGATGTGCAAGGCTCAGGATAATGTGCCATCCCTACCAGACATTTTAAAAATGCCCCCAGGGATCCTATGTGAAAGAGATGATCATATTTTGCAAATTGGAAAGAGAGGCCCAGAGAGTTTAAGTGACTTGCCCAAGACCACCCAGCCACCATACAGAATCCAGCACTCCTTCCTGGGTCATCTTGCCTCACAGAATGCTTGGGTGCCCCTCTGAAACTGTGATGCTCACAATCAGCTGTTCACAGGAGGATTCATCCTTTGGCTCGAAACCAAGAGCAGTCTCTAATCTCCATGCTGCCTTTGGCTTATGTTATCCATCAAAAGAGATCCCTAAAATGTTGAACAGTCAAACAAAACAAAGCAAAAAAAAAAAAAAAAAGAAAAAAATGCTGTCATATAATCCCAGGGCCCGTGAAGACTGAGGCAGGAGGACTGGTAAGTTCAAGGCCAATCTGGGCTATATTAAGTCTTTCTTAAACAAAATATTAGTAATAATTACCAATTATATTTAACATGAGCAACTTACACAAAATAATATGTATGTAAATGGATCTCCCCTAGAGACAGAGGGAGAACAGTGATATAGATATGTTGTTCCACAATGTAGAGTTAAATGAACCAAGTCATTGAGTAAACAGCATAGCTTGATTCTTTTTTTTTTTTTTTTTTTTTTTCGAGACAAGGTGTTTCTGTGTAGCCTTGGCTGTCCTGGACTCTTTTGCTGGGCAGGCCGGCAGCAAACTCATAGAGATCCATCTGCCCCTGCTTCCCTGAGTGCTGGGATCAAAGGCATGTGCCACAATGCCCAATTCATCGATTGATTCCTTTCATATCACAAACCAAGCATCCCCATTCCTGTACATGATAAAATCAAGGCAAAAGCCCTATAGAAATCCAGGGCATCCCAAGGTGTCGACGGTAGTTACCTGGGGTTGGGGGGTAAGGGAGAATTCAGTAGTAGACAAATTAGTTTTTCTTTCCTTTTTTTTTTAAAGAATGTATTTAGTGTGTCTGTATGAGGGTGTTGGATACCCTGGAACTGGAGTTATAGGCAGTTGTGAGCTGCCACGTAGGTGCTGGGAATCAGACCCGGGTCCCCTGGAAGTGCTCTTAACTGCTGAGCCATCTTTCCAGCCCACATTACTTTTTCTTAATTCATCTCTGTATTATTTCATCTGGTAACACCTACACACAGCACTTTTAAGCTTATGATCATTATTTGAAGCAGGGTCTCATTTAGCCTAGGCTAGCATCATAGGCATTCTGTAGCTGAGCTGGGCTTTGAACTCCCTGACCTCCCAGTTCTCCTGCCTCTGTCTTCCAAGTGTTGATTATAGGCACATATCACCATGCCTGTTTTTATGTAGTGCTGGGAAATGAGCCCAGGGCTTCATTCATGCTAGCTCTGTATAACTGAGTTACATTCCAGCTACTTGATTTTCTTTCCATTTTATTTCCTCTCTTGTGTTCCCTCTGACTCTCTTTTTCTCTGGCTCTCTCTCTCTTTCTCTCTAACTCTCTCTCTTGCTCACTCACATGCTTGCTTTCTTTCCTCTTTCTTTTCTTGGGATACATTCTTACCATGTAGCTGAGGTTGGCATAGAACTCATGTTATCTTTATTTGCCCAAGTACAGAAATTATAGCTATATGCTGAAATATTCAGCTTTACCCGTTATTTTAATAATGTAAAAAATAAAAACTAAATAAGAATTCTAAAGACCAATCTCATTATTTGCCTTGTTGTTGAAAATGTTTCCATACCCTTCCTCCCCAGTGACCGACAGGATACTATCCAGACTTAATGTGGATCACAGTGCTTTTTGAACTCTGTTTCCAGCTGCTGTCTGCACCATGCCTAGTCATCCTGACTACTTCACCCAAAGTAAATTCCATCAGTGTCTTTACTGTGTCCAGTTGTATATTCATAACTGTATTCCACAATGTAGAGTTAAATGAACCAAGGCATTGAGTGAATAGCACAGCTTGATTCTTTTCTTATTCTTTTTTTCTAGACAGGGTGTTTCTGTGTAGCCTTGGCTGTCCTGTACTATACTCGTAACACCCTCACTGAGTACTCTTCTTCCACCTTGCTCCTTCAAAATTCTTTTTGTAAAATGGCATCATAGCTGTGGTTGTGTTTATTTGGGATAGGGGTGAAATGTGAGTTAGAAGACACTGTTAGGTTGGGGAGGAAAGATGTTTAGGGAAGCTGTCTTACAGGAAGAAAAACACTGTAAGAATTATTATTATTACTACTATTATTATTTTGGTTTTTCTTTTTTAAAAAGATTTATTATTTGTTTATTAGGTATACAGTCTCCTGCCTGAATGTACACCTGCATGGCAGAAGAGGGCACCAGATCTCATATTATATGATGATAATGAGCTACCATGTGGTTGCTGGGAATTGAACTCAGGACCTCTGGAAGAGCAGACAGTGTTCTTAACTTCTGAGCCATCTCTCCGGCCCTAATTTGGTTTTCCAAGACAGGGTTTCTCTGTGTAGTCCTGGCTACCTTGAAACTCATTTGTAGACCAGACTGGCATTGAACTCAGAGATATGCCTGCCTTTTTCTCCCAAGTGCTGGGATTAAAGGCATGTGCCTCCTCTCCTGGTCAAGGATTTTTTTTTCTCCCTTGTTTTCGAGGTTTTGTTTCTTTAATTCTTGTTTTGTTTTTTGCTTTCTTTGTTTTGTTTTTTTGGTCAGGGTTTCACTCTGTAGCCTACGCTAGACTTAAACTTGATATAATTATCTATTCTTAGCCTCTTAAGTGTTGACATTGCAGGTGTAAGTCATCATGGACAGCTTGTGCAGAACTGGTTTTGGGCAGTGTCTTGCTGGAAGGACTAGATGCCACAAGGATGGTTCTAAAGTCAAAGTATGAGGTATACCAGATATCCCATTAAGAGCCCCATAGTTGGGCAACTTTAGTGTCAGAATGTGGAAACTTTGGTATTATAAAATACTGATGATTTCTGTGTTAAAAGCAGTTAATAGCTGCAAACAAGGGGTAAAGACAACATGAAAAAGGTCCCTAGGGGGCTAGAAGTTTGCTAAAACTGTGTTCTGTTCTTGTACAGGACCTGAATTTGGATCCCAGCACCCACATCAGTGCCTCATAACTCTAGCACTAGAGGTGAATCAATGTTTCTGACCTCCCCAGGCAGCTGTTCATGGGTGCACATGCACACACACATTAATAGAATAAATCTTTAAAAAAAAGAAAAGATAAAGGACCTCAAGATCACTATAAAGGAAGAGAAAGGCTTTGCTCATGATGGTGTCAGACATGCTGTTCCCTCTCTGGGCCTCAGTTTCCTCCTCTGCTCATGCTCTAAAGGCTCTGTGTCTCTAAAATTGGAAGGATGTCTCTTTTGAAAGGCATAACTTGTCTTGTTTGAGACTGCATTGCCAAAGGCAAAACAGTGACAAAGGAGGTAGAATTAAAACAAATATCTTGACATTGATGCACACACTAAAAGACCCCCTTCATAACAGAGCCAGACAATCACTTGTGATGGAAACAAAGGTGAGAAATGTTGACATCATTCCGGCATGCTGTAATAGTTTAGGGGGGAAGTGAGCCAATTGTGTGTGTGTGTAAGTACTAATATCATAAACTTTTAAACATTTATGTTGTTACTATTCAAAGTGAGCTAACATTATGTGTATAACTGGGAGAGATTGCAGTTGGTATATAAACAAAAGGAAATCAATCCAGGGAATGTAGTGGTCATGCTTAGTTACGGGAAAATCCTTTTTAAGTAACTTTGAAGTCACATCTTTTTCCCCCCCTGAAACAAAAAAGGAAGAAAATGAGATTGTACAAAAAAAAGAAAAAGAAAAAGAAAATAAGTTTTAAATTTCTACATGAGGAATCATTTCCCTCCCTTCTGTTCAGGTGTTATTAGACCTTGAAGTTCTAAAGAGACCTTTTTTATTAAAGTGGTTGTGGGTGGGTGAGGGAGACCCTTGGGGACTTGATTCTTGTGGCCAAGAAGCCCTTTGGCATGGAGCCTTCGAGGAAATCTCACCCAGGAATTTTCTTTCTTGTGAGGCTTGGAAGGCCCAAGTGTTCCCACAATACCGGTCAGGCCACATTCTCAAAGCCTGCTGTGCTAACAGCTACTGCGTGCACTGTGGCAACCAGTGAACACTGTTTCCAGTTTGTGAACTGGAAAGAACTCACAACTATCTAAACCAAGACTTTAGTTTAGAAAACAGTGTGTGTGTGTGTATGTGTGTGCGCGCGCGTATGGTTCACAGCGCCCAGGAGACCAATCTGGTTGGGAACCAAGCCATGGATGCTCTTTGCCATTCATGAAGTATGGGTGGAGGACTGTGATGTTAGGGGCTGGAACCAGGCCATCATGAAGATTTCTGGCATTCTCTACTGAGGACAAAGCCCCTTCCAGTCAGGTTTCAGGTTTCCTGTTGAAAAAGCACTAAGTGGCCTTGGTATAGTGCATGGGTGCCTAGGGTGGGGGCAGCAGGAAGAAAAAGGGACACAGCGGAGCCAGGGGTGGGGAAGCCTAAGAGAAGGGGCTGTGGTGTCCAGGGAGGGTAGGTAAGAGGAAAGCCCGGGTGTATGTGCACACAGGTACGAGTGCCTGTGCACATGCGTTTGTGCATGTTTGCATGTTTGCGTGTGTATGTGTGTGTTAGAGGGTGACCAGTTGATACTCATGAATAGTCTTTAGAAGAAGACAGAGGGCTTGGTCATCTCTGTTTGCCAAGCCTTTTCTAGACATCAGATCTCCTTGATTTTGAACTTTCAGACTTGAAAAATATGAAGAAACAGCTGCACAAGGCTGTTCAGCTTGTCATAATTTGTCATAACAGGCTGGACTAAACCATCATGATTTACAAAACAAAAGCAGAACAGCTGGGCAGTGGTGGCACACACCTATTTACTTCCAGCACTCCTGAGGCAGAGGCAGGTTGGATCTCTGCGTTCAAGGCCAGAGTGAGTTCAAAAACAGTCAGGGATGCACAGAGAAATCTTGTCTTTAAAAAGAACAACAAAAACCAAACAAAACAAAAGCCCCAAACAAATAAACAAAACTAAACAACAACAAAAACAGGGGCTGATGAGGTATCTCAGCAGTTCTTCTTAGAGGACCTGTTCCCACAAAGAGGCTCACAACCATCTGTATGCCAGTTCCAGGGGATCCCACACTTTCTTCTGATCTCTGCTGGCACCAGGCATACATGTGGTGTAGAGACACATATGTAGGTCAAAAGATTTATACATACAAAAAAAAATTCTAAAATGACAAGCAAAAAACTACAAACTGGATTTTGGCATGGAAAGACCAAGATTAGAGAGAAAAGATGACCTGAGAGGGTGCTGACCAGATCATACTTCTCTTGACCTACCAGCCTTCTGGGCACTTCTCTCTTGCCTTCAGCTTTATGTCCTTTGCCCATGGACAGATTTATTAATCCACTAGGAATGCCTGGGAGGAAGATCACCTAACTGTGTCCTCTCAGTTTCCAGGATATAAACAGATGCCCTCAGTTCTCAAAAACGGAAGGACAAGGTCAAGCAGGGATCCAAGGGCTGGCCTCTGCATGTAGGCCTTCACTAAGACAGACTTGATAGTCATCCAGGGCTCGGACAGTCTTCTCAAGAGCCCTCAGTGCAAACAACAGATTCTTGCTGTTACAAACTGCATCTTAGAGACAAAGGGATGCCCAGAGTAGCCCAGAGTTCTGCAACTAGGCCTGTTCTATGTCATGGGGTGAATTGGATAACTTCTTTACATCTATAGGTTCCTTGTAGAGGAAAGGGGGGAAGCCAACCTCAAGGGTTGGGAGTGGAAGCATGCCAGAGAATAACCTATACGGAGAGCAGGCATGAACCATGTGTGGGCTGGCACTTAAGAGGTTTTCTTCTTTGCCTAAGTCAAATAGATACTGAGATAAGCTGTTTTCCTCCTCACTGGCCCCTCTGGTTCCTCCTATCCATTTGGCTGAGACTCAATTTTGCCCCAGGTCTGTGAAATATTCCTCAGACTTGAGACCGAGCTCCAGTGATCCCAATCAAGAACACTTACTGGAACCTTCCTTCCCTAAGTAAAAGAATATGTACTGCCTACAGGCCCCATGGATTGGTCACACACCCGAAGCTTCACCTCCTCTCCCCAGCTTGTTCTGTGGTAGAAAGGAAATGGCCCTGGCTTTGAATGCTGGCCTTTCAATATGTGTATTATGAAACCAACAGTTTCATGTCTACGTCCTCATCTTTAAAATGAAGATGTCGCTAGCGAGGTAGCACATGCCTGTATTTCCAGCACTTTGGGAGGCAGAGGCAGGTGGATCTCCATGAATTTGAGACCAGCCTGGTCTACAAAATGAGTCTAGGACAGCCAAGGCTACACAGAGAAACCCTGTCTTAACCAAAGATGTAGGTAAGGACCTTCCAAGGAAACTAGAATAAAACAACATTTGGGGCAGTGTCTGGCCCCAAATAGTCACTCAGCCAATGACTTTATACTTTTCATTACATTTATGTATGTGTGTGTGACTGTGCACATGGTATGTGCATGCATAACAAAGCTTGTATGTGGACTGTAGCAGAAAGCCACCGATAGTGGTCTTTTTAAAAACTCTACTTTATTTGGGGTGTTTAGGTCTCTATCTCCCTTCCACCAATCCCCAGCCTTAAGTAAGAGAGAGAAAATGTTAGTGGGGATAGGGGGCCTAGAGTTCTTTACTTCTCCCAGCTAGTTAGGGTCAAGGGGTCCTTTTAGAGCTCTATGCCAATCTCAGTCAACTGCAGATGAAGCCAGCAGGCTCCTCCATGAAGCTGTGCCCTGAAGAATCTCTCTCTGTCTGCTCCAAACTGCCACACAGTCTCTGCTCTCCGGTCTCTCCAAATTGCTACACACCACACAAAACACCGAAGGCCACCACACGCACCTCTTCTTCTCTTTTTCAGCTCTCATATTTATACTCGCAAAGTCCTAGACCACCCTTCTCCATGCCGCACATGGAAGGCTGTTACCAGCTGGCAAAGATCATTCCCTGCACGTGACAATTAACAGGCGCGGACAAACTGTAGCCCAACTAAAATCCCACACTTGAGATTAAAACAAAAACATATTTACACAGCATAACTGAGTTTACAAAGAAACCCAAACTCCCATTCCTGTGGACTTCAGAAAACAATTTGTGGGAGTCATTTCTGTCTTTATACTGTGTGGGTCACAGGGATCAAACTCAGGGAGTCAGGCTTGGTGGCAAATGCCTTGACTCAGTGAGCTATCTTACCGGCCCTGTGTGCAAAATGTTTACAGTGTTTTGCCTGCCCATGTGCTCTCTGTGTGGGTGTGGGTGCGCCAAAGTTCAGCTTCAAGGGTGATTCCTCAGGAGGCATACTCTTGGCTTTTTTGAGACAAGGTTTCTCACTTTTACTGAGGACATACCAATTGGTGAGAGTGACTGACCAGAGATCCCAAGGGATCCTCCTGTCTCCATTTCTTCAACTCTGAGAACAAGAGGCATGCATGCCACAACACCCAGGATTTCAATCTCTCCCTAAGCTTGAATGACAAGCCTGAAATGAGGGAGCCACCTGCCACCTATTATCATTCCAATTGCACTGTAAGTGTGTGAAAGGTAGAGTGTAGGGTCTGTAGTGTTTGTTTATGGCTGAATTAGCAGGCAGGAAAGGCTATCTGAGATTAAATGGGGGAGGGTGAGAATTAAGTCATCAGCAATGTTATCAGAAATGGGTATCAGAAATAGTTAAGCAAGAGAAGCAGCTGGACTTGGGTTCAAATCTTAGTGCTGATTCTTAGCTACTCTGTGACAGTGAGTGGCTCAATCGATTGTCTTGGTAATCTTGACTCTGAAACCTAGAAAATAATCCCAGCCTCCCATGGAAAGCTTGCACAGTCCCATTCTGAGTACTGATTAGGCAGCAGCCCGAATAGTGGCAAATTTTTCCTTTCAGCTCCTGTTGTGGGGATTGCAACGCTGGCTCTGGAGGGAGGTGCTGAGCTCTTTCTGGGAGACTGGGGACAGGTGAGGCTCCAGGATCTCCTGGGGCTGCTTGCTGCTGGCTGTGTGTTTCTGTAGCCATGTGGCACGCACGAGGAACATAATAGAGTTGCCTGTGTACTGACAGCTGTAACTGACAACCTGTCCTTTGTCTACGCCATTCCTCATGCGACAGGTTGTTCTAGACCACAGTGGAAGTCCCGTGGGAGAGAAACAATCCCCATTGCCTGTAGACTAGACGAGAGGAAGGACAGAAGGAAACTGAAATGTTGGCAATGGAAATCTCTTAAGGGAAAGTTGGCCACAAGGAAGTAGAGATCATTTAGCAGAGGTGTCTGAGAGGAAAAATGTCCCCCTTTCCTTGACTTCCTCATGAATTAGGAAAGCTCCTGGCCAAAGGCCTTTCCAGATCCAACATGCTGAGATCAAGAAAGATGTTACATACCCGCATATGGTAGCTGACTTTTTTTTTCCCCAAGAACAATCTTTGGTTTATTCTGTCCCAAAAGACCAACTGCAATCAAATGAGGTGAACAAAGGCTCATGATTTTATTTTATTGTCTTCATAACAAAATCACCTCAGAACTGGACCACTTGGCCCTTTCTGTTTTTATTGCCCCCCAGGTCAAAATTCTTGCATCTCTTAATAGCCAGCATTCTCTTAGATCTGCAGTTGGGCTGAACACAGTCAAGTCTCAGCACAACCTTTGTAGTTTTAGCCCTTTTGCAGAAAGTGGAGGCTTAGTCTGCCCTCCACAGCCACTCTGTTTCCTGTCATAATGCTGCTTCTCCTGGGCATACAAAGAATCCTTGCCCTTTTTGTACTGTGTCCCTTTGTGGAGCTGGTCCTTGGCACATTTCTTGCAGAATGTCTGGTGGATCTTAGAAATATTCACCCTGTTCGCAAGAGCAACACTGGCTTAGAAAGAGGAAAGGCTGGTGGGTGACTTTTAAAGACTGGCTGAAATGACTCCTGCTGGTAACATTTCATGGGCTCCAAGTTCATCTGACAGTGTCACTCCTTCAGTTTATACCTCTTGAGGCTGTCTTTTGCCCAAGACATCACATTCTTCCTTCCGTCCAGTCATTACATGGACTTGGAAGCCTCTAGAGCAGTGGTTCTCAACCTTCCTAATGCTGGGACGCTTTAATACAACTCCTCATGTTGTGTCGACCTTAACCATAAAATTCTTTTGTTGCTACTTCATATCTGTAACTTTGCTACCATTATGAACCCTAAGGTAAATATCTGATATGCAGGATATCTGGTATGCGATCCACAGATGGGTTTCTACCCACTGCTCTAGAGCCCACGTCTGTTTCCAGGTCAGGTACCCTTGATGGTACATATGTGGGTGCCCCTCAGTTTGGGTCTGTCCTACAGTTTCGTGCTGAAAAGTGTCAAGGTTTACCTTGCCCTGAGCTATGAAGACATCTCACATCAAAGAGACAAGGTGAGGGATGCATTTGGAGTTCTTGCAACGTACCTGGGGAAGATTGATGATGTCACTGTCACCCAAGAGGAAGAGAGACAAGAGGCAGTACAGTGCTTTGATGTGAAATGTTCCCAGAGGCTCCTATGTTTGAAGACTTAGTCCCAGTTGGTGACCCACTTGGAATGGTTGTGAAACCTTTAGGAGGAAGAGCCATGCTGGAGGAAGTGGGTCAGTAGGAGCTTGGCCCCACTTCCTGTTTACTCTCTGCTTCCTGAGAACAGATACAATGTGGCCAGTCAGCCTCCAGTTCCTGCCAACATGCTTTCTCTTCCTTCTGGTGTGTCCTCCCTGCCATGATGTACTGTGTACCTTTAAAATAAACCCTTTCCCTCTTACATTGTTTCTGTCAACATATTCTGTTGCAGCAATGAGAAAATAATTAGTACAAGGAGTAGAGCGAAGGAAAAAAGACAAATAGAACAGGGAAAAAAACAACCTGATTATTTCACTTGTCTGGGTTCTAGTCTCACAACTGCAAAATGTGTCTGAAAACTTCGTAGTGAGAATAAAAAGAATTGCAAAAGCATCGTGTCTTCTTATATTAATTATCATCCTTCTTGTTGTGGTCAGAATACACGAGAAGATAACTAACAGGTAGAGATTTGGGGTTTGGTTCACAGTTTCAGAGAGTTTGATCCGTCAGTCAGCTCTGCAGTTTTGGGGCCCATGGCAATAATGAATCATGGTGGTGGGAGCTTATGGCAGAGGACTTCCTCATCTTGTTTCAGACAGGAAGCTGACGGAAGAGGAGTAGTTATAACCTTCCAAGGCACCCCTCCCCCAAGGACGTGCTTTGTCCCAACCCCTACCTTCTAAGCTTTCAATATCTTTCCAAATTAGCATCACCAGTTAAAGACCAAGCATTTAGTATTTGTGCTTGTGGGAGGACAGTTCATATTCAAACCATAACACCCCTGACAATGGTCTCAGTGACAACATCAGCTATAACAAATAAATCACCTTATGTACGTACAGGGAATAATGTATTTCGGGGGAGGGTTGTTGAGATAATTAGAGTGTCACATACCTAGCAGCTGGACTGCCCCAAGAAGGTATTCAATAGGTAGTAATTATTGTAATTGGCACTATTGCAACCAGGCTATTGAAGGCATGTCTCTGGAAGTCTTCCATCCTTTTTTCCTTTTCCTTCTTTTTTTTTTTTTTTTTTTTTTTTTTTTGAGAGAGAGTCTTGTATAGCCCAGGCTGAATTTGAACTCTTTTTGTTTGTTTATTTGAGATAGGGTTTCTCTTTATAACAGCCCTGGCTGTCCTGGAATAATCTTTGTAGACATGACTGGCCTTGAACTCAGAGATCTGCCTGCCTCTGCCTCCTCTGCTGGGATTAAAGGTGTGTCACTCCCAGCTTCTGCCTTCCTTACTGTAGATCTGAGGGGATTAAACCTATGGCTTCAAGTATGTGTTAAGCAAATGCTTTACCCCTAAACTATGGTCCCAGCCTTCTTTTTTAGCTTTTATTTTGACACAAGGTCTCACAGTCTCTCCTAGAGCTGAGATTACAGGTCTTTGCTAGAGCCTGGCTCTGTAGATTTCTCTTGGGTGTGAGGTCCTCTGCTTTAAGCACCAGGAATAGAAAATCAAAGACCATCTTTCCCCTTGCAGAATAGATAGCAGGGTGAAAACTGCAGGAAGTAGACAGGGTCACCACCCCAGTTATCCCTTTCCAGTAGCAAAGGAATCCACTTCTGACTTCTTCCACAGATGAGCATCTATGAATATGGGCAGATACCACCACAGGCCCAGCGGTAAAAAACAAGACTAAGTTACTCGTGACCATCTGAGCCATTTCTCACATGTGTTTCAGTTCTGCCCTTTTACTGCTTGGCTTTTGCCATCAACATTGGAACAATTTGTGCAAATTAACCAGAATATTCTAAAGTTGTAATGAGCTCTACTGACGGCCTGGAAAACATTCCACATCCTAATACATAGTCATGACTCATAATATGTTCAAAATGCACCCTGTGGAACCCCTGCTCAAAATACCCAGAGATCAATTTTCAATAGACTGACAAATAGAGGACATTAAACATTACTCATAGAAACAGTGTTTATTTAATCTTTAATGCTACCTAATGCATTTTGGTCAAAGTTACCAGTTCATGTTCAGGCTTTATTGTGTGGAAAATGGATGTGCTATTAATAAGTCAATACAAACATGAACATGGTTTCAATTGGAAATCATTAGCTTGCATTAAATGGCAAATGAAATCCATAGGAAGGATTTGTTTTATTTTGTTTGTAAGGAGCCAAAGGCGCCCTGAGAGGCATTTCTTCACTCAGTAACGAGGAGAAATGATTGGTTTCTGCAGCGGGTGGATTACGTTCTGAGCTTTGCTTCGTTCTCATTAGGATGGGGGGTTAGACGGGTGGGTCTGGGCAGTGCCTTTCTCCTGCACAGATGTTTGCTGCTGTTGCCAACGTAACCTTGCTATTCACCGAGGATGTTAGCTGATGTAGCCCAGGTGGAGCTGACGCAAAACCCTGTGTCTGGGCTCCCGTCTAATGAGGGTGGCCCTCGGCATTCCCTTGAGTCACCAGCTCTTGTCAAAGCTCTGACCTGCGTATTCACTTGCCTCAGCTCAACAGCAGCACCACACAAGAGCATGAAGGCATTTATGCGATTCTAAGAAGTTCTTTAGTAGAAAACAGCAACAAAAGCAGACCTGAGAGGCCCAAATAAATACCTTGTTAGAACCAAGATGCTTGGGTTCAGGCCTGGAGATGGAGGCCTCTGGGATTTGTGTAGTGAAGAGAGTGTCTAGGCCTAGAATAATATTCTGCTCCCTCCTCTTACCACTTTTGGACCCTAGAGATAGTCTTCTAACATCTCCCATCAGCAGTACCCACCTCTTCATTCTGATGACCCCTTAAATGAGGAATGTAAAATGCTAGCACACAGTAGGACTCACCGATATAACGATATTTCTTGAAACGTAGTCTTGATATTGTATCTGGTCTTAATCTTATAACCATGCTGCCTTGTCAATGCTGGGATTACAGGCATGAGCTGTTTGTTGTTTGGGTTACTTCTATGTCAATTTGATACAAATTAGAGTCATCTAAAAGGAGGGAGCCTCAATTGAAAATGCCCACATAAGATAGCTGTAATTAAAGCCGGAGGTGGTGGTACATGCCTGTAATGCCAGCACTCGGGAGGCAGAAGCAGGTGGATCTCTATGAGTCTGAGGCCAGCCTGGTCTACAAAGTGAGTCCAGGGTAGCCAAGACTGTACAGAGAAACCCTGTCTCAAAAACAAAACAAACAAACAAGCAGCTATAATTAGTAATTACACTTACATCAATCATTTAATTAGTGATTGATGAGGGTGGGCCCAGTTGATTTTGGGTGGTACTGCCCCTGGGCTGGTGGTCCTGGGTCCTATAAGAAGTCAGGCTGAGCAAGCCATGGGGAACAAACCAGTAAGTAGCATCCCTCCATGACCTCTGCATCAGCTTTCTGCTTCCAGGTTTCTGCCCTGTTTGAGTTCTTTGGTGATAGACTGCAGTATGGAAGTATAAGCCCAATAAATCCTTTCCTCTTCAACTTGCTTTTTGGTCTTGGTGATTCATCTCAGCAGCAGACATCCTAAGACAGGTTGGTACCAAGGTAATGAGGTATTGTTGTTGACAGACCTGACCATGTTGTTTTGGGGAAGACTGTGGAAGGACTTTGGAAATTTGGGCTAGAAAAGCCACTGAATTATAAAAACAGTGCAGACGATGGAGGCCTGACTTGTGAAATTTTAGAGGAAATAAAAGACTCTACTAGTCTCTTGTGAAGAATCTGTGGTCCTGGTTAGCTGGGGCTGAAGAATTATCTGTGATTAACAGGGCACCAGAAATACTAAAGTGAAACCTTTGCATTGTTGGGATGCGCAATGTTTGTCAGCTGGAGCTGAGAAATTAGTGGTGATTAGGAGACCACCATCACTGAGGTGAATCTTTTGGGAAGTGTTCTTTCCTGAGAGTCAGAATAGTCTCAGGAGTTATGTTGCAGAGGCAGTCAAGGCTGTACTCAGTGCTAACAGATGAACTTGTAGTGGAAGAATCTCCCCGGTGGTTTCAAAGGCAGGAGGGGGTCAAAGAGAGCATCTCAGGCTTGGTATTGTGAGAGGTCAGGAAGAGGCCATTGGTAAAGATACAGCCTCAATGGTAGTTGGAGATTCAGGATTGAAGGGGTCATACAGAGAAGTTGAGGTTTGGCACTATGAAGAGAGCCTGATGAACGTGCAATCTAGTTGCAGCAGAAGACCCCAGCATCTTAGAGATGCCAGTACCATGGATGACCACCAAGAACAGCAGCAGCTGTGGAATGGCTGGCCTGAGTCTAGAAGACAAGTTATGTGTGCTCCAGACGGCAGAGCTGGAGAAGTAACCCAAAGCCCTTAGAGGAGCCCAGAAGATGGTGAGTGAATCCCAGACATTGGGCATTCTGCTATTTACACTGTTAGGAGTTTTGCTTTGTTCAGATTGTGACTGTGCCCTGTGACTGTGCTCCTGAAGTTAGAAGTGTTCAATTTGTTTTTGAGTTCACTGGATTCCACAGTTGAGAAACTCTGAATTTTAAAAGAGTTTGGATTTTAAAAGAGATTGGCTATTTTAAAGGAACGGAAATTTTAATGTGTTTGAATTTGTAAAGACTGTGGGAATTTTAAAGTTATTTGTAATTTTAATGTGAAATCTTGGGGAAGAATAAGAAAGGTATGGTTGTGGCATAATAGTGATGTGTTTGTATGTCAAGATGACAAGGGGTCAGTTGCCCTGTCAACTTGATACAAGCTAGAGTAATCTGAAAGGAGGAACCTCAATTAAGAAAATGCCTATAGCAAGGCGTGGTGGTGCATGCTTATAATCCGAGCACTTGGGTAGGCAAAGGCAGGCAGATCTAAAACCGAGTCTAGGGAAGCCAAGGCTACAAAGAGAAACCCAAAAAAAGAAAAAGAAAGAAAGAAAATGCCTACATAAGATCCAGCTGTCAGGTATTTTTCAATTAGTGAATGATAGGAAAGGGTCCAGGCTATGGTTGGTGGATCGTCTCTGGGCTGGTGGTCCTGGGTTCTATAAAAAAGCAGGCTGAGCAAGCCATGAGAATAAGCTAGTGGGCAGCATCCCTCCATGGCCTCTGCATTAGCTCCTACCTCCCGATTCCTTTCCTGTTTGAGTTCCTGTCCTTATTTCCTTTAATGATGAACTGTGATATGAAAGTATAAACTGAATAAACCCTCTCCTCCCCAACTTGCTTCCAGCCATGGTGTTTTATCACAACCATAGAAACTCTAAGACAGCTGTCACAGAGATACTAAGAACAATTATTTTGGGAACTGGGATAGACGCCACTCAGTTCCTGATATGACAATATCTCTCCTAACATGGACAGTAAATATCTTGTCTATTGGCATGAAGGAACCTTTTCTTCTTAGCTTCCTCTGCACACTGGCAGGTAAGCTTCAAGAAGGTTCCATAGATGCCAGCTGAAAGCCTTTAGTCACTGAGGATTCTTCCTTCAGCCTGGAGAGCATCTAAAAACCAGAGGATATGGCATGCTGGTTCCTTCTCTAATAAAGATAGGATAAATGATGGTCAACCCTAGTGAACAAGCCAGAGAGTCAGGAAGCCTCATCCTACACACTCTCCAGAGTTACCTTAGAGTATGTAACTCAACACAGATAAAGATAGATCCTGTCACCTAGTTCTCATACAGCACTTAGTATGTTTCCGGTAAGGGTCTGAAGGCTGTTAATTCCTTGCATCTACCTGTACTTACAGATGAAGAAGTATGAGTATAGGCATTAAGTATAAGCAAGAATGTGGGTATCAAGGTGGAATTGAAGGTAGTTTAGAGCCAAGGGCAGGACACAGGTCTTGGTCCAGAGTTCGAGGGCTTCCTCTGTACACTGTTCTGTTTCTCCTGGTGTAAACATTCAAAGGGAATGCTTTCAGTCAGGGCCTGACCATGACCTGGCTAAATCACTTGGCCTCTTTGAGTCCACTGTATCTCTTTCAGATACCCAGCAGGATTGTGTGAGAGACCAAGGTAGTGTTGCCAAAGGGCTTTCTTATTGTTTAATGTGTGACAGTAAACACTTCACCCAGAAGTGCTTCCAAAATAGCCAGGGAGGCCTACATAGCCAAGCATGACCTTGAACTTCTCGAAGACGTGTATATTGCAGCCTCTCAGGGCAGGGGGTTTCATTAGTTTCAATTAGTGATTGATGTGGGAGGACCCAGCCCGTTGCCAGTGGGGCCATCCCCGGGCTGGTGGTCTGGGTCCTATAAGAAAGCAGGCTGAGCAAGCCATGGAGAGCAAGCCAGTAAGCAACATCCATCCATGGCCTCTGCATCTGCTCCTGCCTCCAGGTTCCCTACCTGTTTGGGTTCTTGTCCTCACTTCCTCACTTCCTTTGATGATGGAGCCATTTGCTCTACTCCGTTCCCTTACTGCATCGCTTCTGACACAATGCCTCCTGAGACCAGCGTTGGAGTCCTGCAGGTCTGACTTCCCACCCAGGCCTTCCCTGCTGCTGTGTGACCCCTGCAGGTAGGTCACAGCCCTGCTGCCCTCAGAGCCTTAGTTTCTGAAGCTGGGAATCATGGAACACCCCAGTGTGGGGCTCTGATGCCTGGGAAGATTATATTATGGAAAACAGTGTGCCGTGACCAGAATTTGCATGTAGCAGGAACTCAGGAAGTAGCACTTATATTTTCCATGTCTGAGTTACATCATGCTGGAAGTCACGCCTTCTTATTATCTCTTGAAACCATAGGTCTCTGACCAAACTCTCTTTCACACACAGCCTGGGGTTTTACCTTGTCATGTGCTCTCTTCTATAGACAAAACATCTCAGAGGGTACTATTCTATCACTGTGACTGAATATATAACAGGAAACAGCTTAGAAAGGAAGGCTTTAATTAGGTTCATGGTTTGAGAGTATAGTTCATCATGGCGGCTGTGGAGGTAGGGGTGCTTAGATGGCACATGGTAGGGGAAGTGGCTGGCAGCACCGACAACAGATATAGGAGGCTGCTTATTCATACCATGGCTGGCTGGGAAGAAAAGCTGCCAACTGGGCTAGGCTATAGATCTCAAGGCCTGCTTTCCTTCCACTCAAATTCATTTCCTTCAGTAGATCCCATCTCCCAACGGTTCTGAAACTTCCTTGGACAGTAAAATCAGCTGGAGACCACGTGTTCAAATACATGAGCGTGTGGGGGGATGTTTCTACATCCAGATTGTAATGTTAGGCCTACAACTGTTTGTCCACAGTGCCAGTTCAGTCATATCACCATGTCATTGTCCATCTTGGTGACTGGCCCCACTTAATGCTTCTGTGCTCAATTGTTATTTATCAGATGGTAGCAAAAAAAAAAAAATGGCATTTTCAATCATCCTGGAACCTGGGAAGAAAGCTAGGATTAAATGTTCCCTTTACCAGGGCAGCCACTAGGATGCTGAAAGAGTCTGGCATGTGATGGAAGCGAAATGACAAGTACTGCTGTCATTTGACCTCTGGGGAACCAGGCAGTCATCTAGGACTTGAAATGTGGGATACAAATGAGTGTCTGCTACTCCATGGCTTCTGGAAAATGGCTTTCATTTTCCGAGGTGATTACAGTAAATTACACCTGGAAGAGAGAGCCTACAGTGACGGCTCCAAGTGCCATGGATTAATGGAAGAGTACTCGATATGTGTGTGTCATGAAAGTGGAGGAGAGCAATTGAGTCAGGAAAGAGGGGAGCTAATAGATTAATTAGAAACAGAAACTAGCCCAACCCCCCTTTATTATGACAGGTTCTGAGTCTTAAGTGTAAGAATCATATAGAACCATCGTTAGCATGCTTGCTTCCTCGGGTTTCTAAAGTTGAATAGATTATCCTCAAATATGCTCCATAGCATCTTAATGGTGATGGCAAGGTTTCTTCACATCCTTACAACCTACATACAGCGAGCCGGGTGAAGCTGAGGTAAGAAACGAACAGAGCAATTGCTCCTTTCCTGAAAGAGAGGGCATGGCATATGCCTGGCTTCTCAGGATAAAATCAGAGAAGAGAGACTTTGTCAGAGCCTCAACAAGAGGAACATTTTCTGAATTCTATTCTTCACCTTGGGAGTCCAGAATGGAGCCAGGAAACTGATAGGGGGGCTGTGTATAGTTCAGAGAAGGAAAAGTTCGATGAATAGGCTCATTTAACCCGAAGCAGGTCAGCCCAAGAGGTCATCTAATCACAGCTGTGCAGGATACGAGGGACTTCTTTCAGGGAAGAGACAGGCTTTGTCTTTGGAGGCTGAGGAGGACTGAGCAGAGCAGGAAGGAAATGGTGTAGGTAAGCTGTCCCTGAGTGACTGGGTGGCATCTGCAGAGACGAGCAAAGGAAGTCCCTTTGCTCTCTTTTTCTAATTCCAGACACCGTAGAGAGGAGCAGCACTGGGAAAGGAGTTTGGTAGCCTTGGACACTAGTTGTCATCAAATATCTCTGCCATAAGAGAGTCCTGGCCATAACAGCAACTAGGTCCTGAAGGCTTGTAAGGAAGGCAACTAAGTGTTTTTTCTCAGGAGCTGGAATCCAGAGGCAGGCCAGGCAAGAGCCCTGTCAAAGCCAGGTGCAGTGGGTACACCTGTAATCCCAGCACTTGGGGAGGCAGAGACAGGCTGATCTTTGTGTTGAGGCCATCCTGGTTTACAAAGCGAGTCCAGGGCAGCCAAGGCTACACAGAGAAACCCTGTCTCGAAAAAACAAAACAAACAGACAAAAACAAACAAACCAACCCACACTGACCTGGGAGTCACCACAGAAGGCACTTCAGTTTTCAGAATGCAGTTCTAGGAGCCACTGGCTCCTCTCCTGGCTCATGGGACTCATCTTCAGAGGAGACTATTCAGTTCAAAAGGGAGGGATGAGCTCTCTGGACAAAGTCTCTCTCTGTTTCACTCTCTCGTTCTCTCTCTCTGTCTCTCACCCTTCCCTTTCTCTGTGTATGTGTATTTTGTTTTGTTTTTGAGACAAGATCCTCTAACAGTACAGACTTGCCTCAAACTCTGAGAGTGTATACACGCACTTGCTCCCGGTAGCCAGAGGTCAGCTTTGGGTATGTCATTCTTCTGGTGCCACCTACCTTGTTTGTTGTTGTTTGGTGGGTTTATTCAGGCTTGTTTTTATTTGCGTGTTTGCGGGCACACAGGTGACGTGCCTGAGCAGGCAAGAAAAAATTTTGGATCACCTGGAACTAGAGTTATAGATGGTTGTGAGATATCATATTTAGCTGCTGGGGATCAAACTCTGCTCTTTTAAGAGTGACAAGTGCCCTTAACAGAAGAGCCATTTCTCAGCCCACATCCTGTATTTTGAGACAGTGTCATTCCTCTGGCCTGTAGCTTGTCATTTAGTGAGGTGGGCTGTCTGTCTGTTGAACCCCAGAGATTTGCATGTCTCTGACTTCCCAGTGCTGGGATTACATGCACACCACTAATCCTGTTGTTTTGTCTTTTATGTAGGTTCTAGGAAACAGATGCAGGTCCTCACATTCAGGCTTCACACATACTAGGCAAGTGATCCACCTGTGAGCTACATCTCATCTCTCACCAAGTGTTTATAGAGCTGAGCCTTTGGTTAAACCAAAATGACTTTTAGTTACTTTACTTGTCATGGTGACTAAAATGTCCCATACAGACAACTTCAGGAAGGACAGGTATACCATCTCAAATGGTTCAGAGCTGGGTGGTTGTAGAACACACCTTTAACCTCGGCAGTGGAGGCTGAGGCAGGCGGATATCTGAGTCTGAGGCCTGTCTGGTCTTGAAAAACCAAAACACCAAACCAACCAACCAAACAAAAAATTCAAACCATCGTGTCAGAGTAGAAGCATAGGGGTGGAAGTGGATGTACTTGAAGCTGCAGCATGAAATTGGAGCTCACTTAGTTGGTGGAAGACAGGATGCAGTGGGCTCAGGCTAGAACCAGGGGGTGAGCATAACCTTTAAAGCCCCACCCCCAGGAACTTAACTTTCCTCAGCCAAAACCCACATTCTGAAGGCTCCATAGTTTTCAAAATAGGACCACAAACTGGGGGACAAGCATTCAAAACATGAGCCTGTGTGGGTCAGCTCAGATTCGACTCCTAATAGCTCCCTTCTCTGGGAACTGGCATATAGGTAGGGGATGGCGCCAATTGTGAGCGGGACTCTTAGCAGAAGGGCTCTCATGGAGTGACTTCTGCTTACACATCTACCCTGATTTCCTGTACTGTGTCGTGGAGGGAGGGGACAGAGACTTGAAATTAGGCTAGACTTAAGGCTAAGGGAAATCTTCAGTTAACTTTTTTTTTTCTATTGAAACAAAAATCAAAATAACACCTATTGATCCCTCAGGGGTATTGTGAGGACTAAGATATGAAGCATCTGGGTCAAAGACCTGATGCATAGTGAGTGCTCCAAAATGATTTTTTCTCCTTTTCCCCTTCTTGGCTTTCTGTACTTTTTGTTTATTTGGAAATTGCCTTTCCATATGGAGTATATAAAGCAAACTCTTATGGGAAACGCTGAAAAAAAAAATCATGGCTTAGTCATGCCGTGTAAGCAGGAAGCATGCCAGTAAGCAGGAAGAGTTTGGATGGTCAGAGGACTAAGTGCGCACACAAATGTCTGCTTCTCAGAGAAGGTGACAATGTAGCTATAGGATCCTGCCCCTATGCAGTAAAAGGAGCATAGGAGTGTCCTTATCTGACCTCTTACGATCTGAGTTGTCACCTAGACATTCCCTCTATCTACACACACACACACACACACACACACAGCTTTCTATTTCCCTAAAGCATAACATCTGGCTAGGAATGGAATTGCAACAATGCAGCTCATTCTTTCTCCTTCCTCCATGGGAGTCACTGCCCTCACCTTGGAAGTGTTTGAACAGCCACTTTGCCCTGTGGACTGACTCAAAAGAAAGGAATTGTAATAAGCAGATTGGTCAGGCACTCCAGGCCACACGGCTAGCCCAACTGTTGGGGTTCAAAATGGCCCTCACTTTGCTGTCCCTAGGGGCCTAAGAGTTCTAAACATTATAAATGACTCATAATCGGGGCTGGAGAGATGGCTCAGTGGTTAGGAGCACTGACTGCTCTTCCAGAGGACCTGGGTTCAATTCCCAGCATCCACATGGCAGCTCACAACTGTCTGTAACTCCAGTTCTAGAGGACCTGATGCATTCACAAAGACATACATGCAGGCAAAACACCAATGCACATAAAATAAAAATAAATAATGAATTATTTATTAAAAAATAAATGACATAATCAAAAAGCCAACTTCCTAGTAAAATTAGGGCACAAGAAATATGATCTGGCTCTTTATAAGAAATGGTGGTGACCAAGTTTCTAGGGGGTCACTCAGTTATGACCCTTGGGGGCTTGCCAGGGCATAGCCTATCTTCCTGGTTGAGGTTGAAAGTAAGAGATGGTGGATGGGGCATGTCGGTAAGTTCTTGAAGCCATGCTCAGCATGAAAAACCTTATCTCCTTCACAGCTTCACACCAAAGCTACTCACATCACGTAGTTGAGGTCCACTCTATTCCTTGAACATCAGCCCTAAGTCACAACCTCAGAGAGAAGTTTACAATAGTGAGAGGCATGGCCAGAATTGGTCACCTGGGCTGTGTGCGGGGTGGGGTATGGGCTAAGAGGAAGTCCTTGGAGGCTTCTTCTTCTTGGAGGAGGCAGCATTTGAATAGGATCTTGAAGAATATAGTCAGCAATGGTCCCTCTCCCCCTTCCTCCCTCTCTTCATGCATGCATGCCTCTAGCCTGCCTGCCACTCATTAGTCTCTCCAACCGTCCTTTCAACTTCTCCTTCATCTACAGGGTTAGCCACTTAACAAATAGCTATTACCATCCTGCGATGTGCCAGGGATCACACTAGGTACCTTCACACACACTTTTTGTCTAATTATAGCAATTCCATCAGGCCAGTGCTGCGAGAGATTTGGAGAGATGATGACTCCAGGCAAACGGAATTCTCCTTTCAGGTCTATCTGATCTTCCATTAAGGAAGATTTTATCTTTAAGAGCCTCCACCCTGGCTCCAGCAACCTGGTTTACCTGCCGCTTTACTTCCCAATTCCATCCTTTCAAACCATTACTTGCTGGTCTGTCTAAAACAGGCCCCAGGAAGCCCAAGATGTCACCAGGTTTCACACTGACTGGGGCCCAAGATCCACCCTAAATTCAAGATCCTGTGCCAGCTGCTAGTACTGTCTCCAACTGGTTTTCTTTTCCTCTCAGTTTTCAAATTTTAGTTTTTATTTTTTAAAACCCTCACCCCTGGTATGGTGTCCCACGCCTTTGACCCTACCACTCAGGGAGGCAGAGGCAGGCAGATTGCTATGAGTTCCAAACCAGACTGGTCTACAAATTGAGTCAAGGACAGCCAAGGCTACACAGAGAAACCCTGTCTTGAAAAACCAAAAATCCAAAACCAAAAACGAAAAACAAACAATAACAAAAAAAATCCCTCACCTCTCCTTTCCTTTTATTTCCCCAACACCATCCACGAATATTCCACCTAAAATTACTTACCTCTTTTAAACTGGACTTTAACAGGGGTGGTTGGTGACTCACCTGTAATCCTTTTCATTCAGGAAGCTGAAGAACAAGGAGAATGGGCTACATTGTGAGAACTCCTCTCAAAACACAACAAACAAACCAAAACCTGAAACAACTGCCTGCACAAAGTGCACCGTTAAAAACTGTCAAGCTGGCTTCCGTGCTGGTGATCACTGTCCCTCCTTCTGCAACAATGCAGAAGGCAGTTTCCAGAACTTCTGAGACACAGGACTGTAGTGTGGTCCAAACCCTGGCACGTGGAACAGAAAGCTACTTCCTGCTGGTGGTGAGAAGGAGGCAGGGACCAGTTTTCAGGATGAACCTCCAGGAGTCTGCAATGCCTCAGTGATGGCAACAGCCTTCACACTAAGCCACACCCGTAAGTATTTTGACCACAACCCCCAAATCACACCAAATAGTTTGTTATTATCAAGAGATATGGGCAAATGGTACCTCGTGGGGCTGGGGGTGATGAGGGGTAGTTCCTTCCCTCTTTAATTGCCCATCCTAACCCTACTATTAGATTTAGCCATCTTGATGTTCCCAGATCTACCTTCATTCTGTAGGTATTGACAGCCACTCAAGGTGAGTCATGTTTTTGGTTTGGAACAGAAGGGGAGGCTCCTCATTGTTCTTATCCATGGCATCACAGTCTGATGCTGTATTGAAACACACTGTGCCCATACATGGTGGTAAACCTGCCCGAGTGGATCCCTCCAGATGGGATTAGTGCTCTTGTAAGAGATAGAGAAACATGCTTCCTCTCAGCTGTCCATTCTGGGAGGCCACAACAAGAACTCCTGCAGGCCACGGATGGAACTTTCCCAGGGGGCATCTCCCTGGCACTTCATCTCCCTGCAGCAGCTGCAGCTGGGAGAAGTAATGCTTGTTGTTGGAATCACTCAGTCTATGGTGATTTGTTACAGTAGCCCAAATGGACCAAGACAAATGGAGAAGTGAGAAAAATAGGAGCATCCCTCCCGAGCAGGTTTTCATCCATTTTTCCACAATTCATAATTTAGACTGTAGGTTTTATAGACATAGCACCAAAATGCTCTGCTTCTACAGGGGGTGGTTGGAGGCCAGTGTGATAAAGAAAGGCAATGAGAAGCAGAGGGAGGTTGAGAGGTGGTATTGTTAAGATTGTGCAGCAAAGTTATACAGCAGGTTCACAAATCACGCCATATAACTGGTTTCACATGGGAGGTTGATTAAGGGGTCATAGAGACCATCTCTGGGCAGGGTAGAAGAGAGAGAGAAATTGGAGGTGGTGTGAGTTCTTTTACAACATGACCCAGAGCATGCGTAGGTGGTTCCAGGTAGTCCATAGGTGTCTTCACAGATGCCTGATATCTGGTTTGTCAGGTCTCTTGGGACTGGCCGTAGAGATGCCTGGTTACGGATCGCAGCAGGTATGAGGACCAGGGGCAGGGTGAGTAGAGTTGCACACAAACCCAGGCTCAGATGTATGGTTTCATAGCAAGTATATTCCTCATTTTGAGGGATGATGCCTACCTTTAATCCCAATACTCGGGAGGCAGAGACAGGCAGATCTCTGTGAGATCAAGGCCAGCCTGGTCTACAGAGAGAGTTCCAGGACAGCTAGGGCCACACAGAGAAACCTTCTCTCAAAGAAACCAAAGAAGTAAGTAAGTAAGTAAATAAATAGACCAATCTTTAAGTCCTATTAAAATGGCCCCTTTAAAATATCCTGCCTTGGGCTGGAGAGATGGCTCAGAGATTAAGAGCACTGGTTGCTCTTCCAGAGGTCCTGAGTTCAATTCCCAGCAACCACATGGTTGCTCACACCCATCTATAATGAGATCTGGTGTCCTCTTCTGGCCTACAAGAAGAACACTGTGTACATAATAAATAAATCTTAAAAAAAAAATCCTGCCTGGTGTGGTGGTGCCCACCTTTAATCCCAGCACTGGAAACACAGAGGCAGGTGGATCTCTATGAAGTCAGCCTGGTCTATAGAGTGAATCCAAGATGGCCAGCACTCTGTTAAAGAGACAAATCTTGTCCTAAACAAATGAACAAACAAAATACAATATTCTGACATCGCAATAGCCGTATGAAGTAGAGACCTCCTGTCTCTGAATGAAAATGTGCTCAGCCCAACAAGAAAGTGTGATGTAAAACAAACAAACCCCATATTTTATGGGCTGGGACAGTGGCTGAGTGGTAGAGTCCTTGCTTAGCATGCATGAAACCCTGGATCTGATCCTAGTAGGGGGCTACAACAGTGGTTCTCAACCTTCCTAATGCTGCAGCCCTTTAATATAGTTTCTCATGTCGTGGAGACACCAACCATAAAATTATTTTTGTTACTACTTCATAACTATAATTTTGCTTCTGTTATGAGTCATAATGTAAATATTTTTTGGAGATAGAGGTTGGCCAAGGGGGTCACGACCCACAGGTTGAGAACCTCTGCTCTACAGCAAACAAACAAACAAACAAAAAACATCCCAGGAGCTAAGTCCTCAGATTGAATAAAGCAGGGAGCTGAGCACCCCCATTCATCTCTTGGTACCTTGACAGCAAATGCAACACGACCTCATACCACTCCTTTCCCTTTGAAGGACAAACAGTACCAAACTGTGAGTCAAAATAAACCCTTCCTTTCATAAGGGTGTTTTTGATAGGTATTATGTCACATCAATAAGAAGATAGCAAATACAGCCAGCATTATCCCTCAGAGCTCTGCAGAAGGATGATCTTCCACAGGTCACCATGAAAACACATCTATGTGTGAATTTGCAAAAGTACTTCCAGAAAGGTTGAATGAGAAGGTCAGCCCATTGCCAATGACCATAGCTGTCTCCAAAGTGAACGCAAATCAGCTTAGCTGCCAAGGTCTGGCTCAAGAATATATGCACCCTTGAGTTGTGACATAGGTCTGTGGGCGAGGGTGCTTGCTGCCAAGCCTAATGATCTGAGCTCAATACTCAAGACCCGCATGGTAGAAGGAGATGAACCATTCCCATAGGCTGTTCTTTGGCCTCCACAAGTGCACCTGGCATGCATGTGCACACACTCACTAATAATAATAATAATAAATTATTAATATAATTCAAATAAAAATACTTGCATTCACATGATACTGGGAACCTCTCTTGTGTGTTTTAGCCTCATTAATAAAAGAATTTAAGAACAGATTCAAGTAGAAGCTCAGGACAACTTTAAAACTCTAAAACAGGAAAGCTATAAATATTGGCAGTTGACAGGAGGGAGACAGAAAAGAAAGCCAAACCGTTCTAGCTAAGTTGGAATGGAGGTCAGCTACACAGCAGACAAGCAGCCACAGAGCAGGTGGGGAACAACAGAGAAAGAGTGGGAAAAATGCCAAAGCGCCTAAGTAGTATACTTAGGTTCTCTGGTCAACACCTGGAAGAAAAGTACAGAGGTGAAGAAAAGGGGGAAATTGCACCTTTCTGAGTCAGGCCGTCCCATTGGAACTTCATGGCAGGTTGAAGGGACTGAGATAGAGGGTGGGGATTCTCATAAGAAAACGTACATTGTCTCATTAAAGGTCCAATTATTCCTTAGAGATCTTTAGCTTGGCTTCAGGTGAAGTCACCTTCCCACAGGTTGTCCTTTGGCTAGGCCAGCTGGTTTAACTCTTTATGGAACAGACAGTGGCCTGTGTCCACTCAGAGGCGAATTCCATTCTATTGACTAGAAGGCAACACCTATACCTTCATGGCCTTTCAATATTCTTTCCTTTCCCTTCTTTCTTTTGCTTTTTGAGACAGTGTTTCTCTGTGTCTCTGTGTGGCTCTGGCTCTCCTGGAACTCATGCTGTAGATCAGCTGACCTCAGACTCAGAGATCCACCTGCCTCTGCCTCCTGAGTGCTGGGACCAAAGGCATGCACTCCCACATCTGGCTCCTCTAATGCTACTTTAGAATGTGGGTAGGAACATTCAAGCCATGGTACTGTGGTCTTCCAGTAGTTTACACATGCCTGTGATGCAAAAGGCAGGCAGGAGCTGGGTTCTGTCTGCCTACAGGAGGGGAGGAGCCTAACATGCTATACTGTGTTGGTCACAGCCTCCAGGAACGAAATCAAGACCTTTGTAGAACTATGTTGCCAATTCCCTATGTACTGATTTTGAATGTCAATCGTCCAATTTCAGATCCTTTTCTTTCTCCTAATAAAGTACTCATACCATGGCTGTCCTGTAAGGGCCTCCTTCTTAGGCCACTGGTGGCGGGACACATAGTAGGCACTCAATAAATATTTGTGGCGCACATGAATGGGTGGTAATCTAGCACTAATCCTCTCTCTTGAGCTCCCCACCCCCAGGAAGAAATAAAAGATGTCCATTTGTGGCTCAGCCACAATCAGGCAAACTTCCATATTGCTGCCAAGTCCTGCCATCTGCCACCTCTGAGGTGCAGGTGCTGGGCAGCCTCGGCGCCCACAAAGCCCGGCCGTGGGCACAAAAGCCCGATGTGCACTGATAATTGCTGAGGCCCGGCGCGCCAGGCCAGCCAGGCTGATGCAAGTTTGCTGGGTCTCTGAGATTTGCATACAGATGGCCAGTCTCGGTGCAGGGAGCATTGCTACCACAGCCATTGCCTTGCTCTGGGTAGATCAGCCTGCAGCCCCCTTTTAGAAGTGCGGGCTGCTTTGACTACAGCCCAGCCCAAAGAGGCCTCATTCTGCACGTCCTGAATAGTCAGTTATTCAATGGGTTTTCTTTGAAATTTGAAGAAAGAGAGAGAGAAGCACACTCGAGAGCAAGACAGAGTGGTAGGGATAAGCACAGACAGACAGACTAGGAGATTTGCTGCTATGGTTTTGGGTCACCGTCTTACTCTGTAGCCCAGGCTGGCCTGGAACTTGCTATATAGCCCAGATTTCCCAGACACCCAGCAATCCTCTTGCCTCAGCCTCCCAAGTACTGCGGTTGCAAGAGTAAGCCTCCAATCCTGTATAAGACAGGGAAGTGGAGAAAATGAGAAAGAAGGGGGAGACACTTGGATGAAATAAAAGTCAAAAACGAAATTTAAAAGAAAGTAGAAAGAAAGAGAAGAAGGAAAAGGAGAAGGGATTCCTCTTCCTTTGTGAGGCTAGAAGTGTCAGGGTGGGACAACTCTGAGCCTGTCACCGGAAGTAAGAAGATGGGCTCTTCTATTCTGGGATGCAGCCTGAGATGTGAGGGCTGTGATATCCTTCTGGTTATTGCACTGAGCATCTTCCAGTGTCTGAAATGTGCAGACATTTTGAAAACAGACACACAAATAAAGCCCACTGCCATAAAAGGGTACATTGAGGCCCGAGTTGAAAGAACTGTCCCCACATTGCATCCTGGAGCCCAGAACCTGTCCCCTGTGGGAGACTGTCTTTGCCTTTTTGTGCCTCTGTCTCTCTGGGTTTGGAGACAGCTTCTCACTGCCCGCTGGGTGAGTGGGTAGCCAGGCCCAGGCCTCTGCCAGGGCTCTGGGCAACTGAAACATGGGGCCCAGACACGGGAGACGGGGCAGGTGCTGCCACATCCCAGCTCAGCCCAGCTCTGTTTAACAACCATCAGAGTCTTTGCTCCATGTTTGCTAATATCCCTGGCCCTCAGCCCTCCTGTCGGCTTTCCTGCCACCGACTTCAGTGAAGGACCCACTTGGCTAGGGGAAAGAAAGGCCTTATTGAAGGAGTGTGGCCTCCCTTGTCCAAACTAAATGAAAGGGAAATAGAATAGCAACAGGATGGAGCTTTCTCCCATTCCCAACTGCACATTGAAACACGCTTCTTCTGTGGTAGCTTTGAGAGAGAAATCTGTGAGTGAGCCCTGGCTCCCTCTCTCTTTATCCTTGCAGCTGAACCAAGACCTCATGTTCTCCTGCCTTCCAGTTCTGGCAGCTCCCTTAAAAACTCGGGAACCCTCTCCTTCTACCTCTAACTCTCCCACCCATCTCTAATCACAACCAGTGCAAAATTCCAATTCCAGTTTATTCTTTTCTCTTGAAAGCACTAAATGACCAGCTGCTGTCACCCAGAAGATGAAGATGGAGCTCACTGGGTGGGCACGGAAACCCTTGTGGCCCAGCTTCTGCAACTTCTCCCATCATGAATACTGTACCCCACAGTCCATCCATGAGCTACTTTTCGGTGGTGTGGAGATGTGCTGCGGCTCACTTCTGCCTCTTTACTCTCAAAGATCCACGTCTTTGTATGACCCTCTTTGGAGTATTGAGCAAGATGAGGTTTCTTTCCACCCCCTCCTTCATTCATTCAAATGCCAGGAGATGGCTCACAGTAGAATCGCTTGCCATGGTACCATAAGATCCCCTCCCGAAGTGGAGAGAACTGTCTCTGCCATCTAGCTGGAGGCATTGATTGTTGTTTGTTTTAAATTAGAGTCAGAGACAAATGCCCATGAGACCAACAACCCGTTTTCGGTGGTTTGAATAAGATTGGCTCTTGTCAGTTCATATAGTTACATGCATAGTCCCTGGCTGATGAGCTGTGAAGGAAGGATTAGGAGGTGTGGCCTTGTTGGAGTAAGTATGTCACTGGGATGGGCTTTGAAATACACCTATCTAGTCTCCCTCTCTTCCCCCTTTTTCCTTACCTCTCTCCCTCCCTCCTTCATTCTCTGTCTGTCTCTGCCTCTCTGTCTGTCTGTTTCCCTCTTTGCCTGCTGCCTGAGGATAAGTATGCAAACCTCTCAACTACTTTTCTAGCACCATCCTGCCTGCATGCCGATATGCTCCACACTATGATGACAATGGACTAAACCTCTGAAACTGTAAGCAAGGCCCCCATTCAATGCTTTCCTTTATAAGAGATTCTCTCTTCCTGGTGTCTTTTCAAGGCAACAATAGAAACTAAGACACTGTGAGGAACTCTCAATGTTTCATTTTGTCTAAGTCTCCATGTGGACCTCCGGGGAAGTCATTCCCAGATGATTCATCAGAGGGAATCAATCACAAGAGGAGGGAAGAGAAATTACCCAGGTAGCAACCCTGCTTTCGCAGTCTCTTTCTCCCTCATTCCAGTGAAAGAACCAGAACCAAACTTCTTTTAGGAGCTGTATTGTATTCTTTGAGGCAACAGTTAAGCGGATGAGCAGTGACTTTTTTTTTTTTAACTAGTCCCAAAACGTTCATATTGTCATGCTCACAAATCCATACCTACTTTCCCCCAAATAACTTCATTCCTCCTCTTTTCACTCTTGGTCCATCCACAGAATTTGATCCAAAGTAATAATAACCATGTCTCAGCAAGAAGAAAAGGACAGGCTGGCTGAGCACTGAGATAGTCAAGGTCATCCTCAGCTGCATAGTCAGTTTGAGGCTATCCCAGTTACATGAGACCTTGTCTCAAAAAACAAACAAACAAAAATACAAAAAAAAAAAACAACCTCAGAAAGAAAGAAAGACAGGAAGAAAGGAAGGAGAAAAGAAGGTAAAGGGAGGAAAAACAGTTGTTAGAAATATATGACAGGAAATGGAATCTCCAGCCAAGTGGTCTCTGGTGGCTGGATTTGGTGGGTTCTTGTTGATGAGAGCCGTTCTCTGGACTTCACCCTCCACCTTAACTTAGCAACAGGCACAACAGTGTCAAAGGTTGCATTGGAGGGTGGATGGCTGAAAATGGAGAGAATGAGAGATAATAAACACGATAAAACAATTTCCATGTCATAGATGATTTCAGTTCGATCCTCTTTCCCAGCTGACTCTGATTCATTCTGGGGATGATGTGGTAAAAACAGGGGGACAGTGTGGGAGGGGCTGTAGAAACCAGCACCTGTGATAAGTGTGACCTAGACCCGAGCACTTCAGATTGCTGTGCATTGGTTTCCTTAGAGCACAACAGCAGCACCCTGGGATTTTTGCAATGTTACATGAAATAATATTTGCTTGATAAAACATCTGGCAAACTGTGTGTGGGGATAATTACTATTTATACATGTAATTGTTGAGAATGCAACAAAAAAAATTGAAATAAACCCATGCACGTGTTGGACCTTGTGTTGGTTAGGGTCCCTATTGCTGCCATGAAACATCTCTGACCAAAAGCAAGATGGGAAGGAAAGGGTTTATTTGACTTACACTTCTAGATCATAGGCCAGCACTAGAGGAACCCAAACAGGGCAGGAACCTGGAGGCAGGAGCTGATGCAGAGGCCACAGAGGAGCGATGCTTACCGGCTTGTTCCTCATGGCCTGCTCAGCCTGATTTCTTATAGAACCCCTCCCCTATCAATCACTACACGCAGTGGTGCCCGCCTGTCACTCCAGAACTCAGAGAAGCAGAAGCAGGCAGAGCTCTGTGAGTTTGAGGTCAGCCTGGTCTACAAAGTGAGTCCAGGACAGCCTAGGCGATACAGAGAAACCCTGTCTCAAAAACAAAAAAAAATAAATAAGTAAAGAAAGAAAGAAAGAGAAAAAGAAAAAAGAATTCCTACAGCTAGATCTCATGGAGGCATTTTCTCAGTTGAGGTTCCCTCCTTTCAGATGATTCTAGCTTGTGTCAAGTTGACATAAAACTTTCCAGCACAAACCTTTTACCCCGTAAAGAAATTACGAAGCGGAAACAAATAACCTCCATGCCTACACCACCTTGATCCTAAGTCTATGGCACTTCTGTTTGTAAATTTCCTCTATGCAGTCTCACAACTCTGAAGCCCCGACTGAAACGCTGTGTTTCTATTTCCTAGTCACCTTGGGGTCAATACTTTAGAAGGCATCATTCAGTGCAACTCAACTTAACTCTACTCAACGGATGTCCGTAGACATTTCTAGCAGAGCGGAGCACTAGACTGAGTATCAGAACTAACACATGTAAGAGACAAAACTAGCTCACTATCAGGAAGCAGGCTTCAATGTCCAGGAACCTCGTCTCTGAGCCCTGGCTCTGTAGCTTACCCCATGACTTTGATCAGTAACTGAACTTCTTGGCGTTTGTATTTCCTCAATTGTAGAGCAGAAATAGAGTGTTCTTGAAGCACTGAGGGTGAGAGCAGAGGCAAGTTCAGCAAAGAGGGCGTAACTTTAATTCAGACTACTTGAAAGGGTAGACTAGTGTACTGAGTCCCTTAAAAAGACGGGGTGATTTGGAGGAAGCATGGTAACACTACTTTGGCTTGGGTAGGCACAGTAAAAGCCTTGTTCACTGGTGTGTACAGTCTTGATCATCAATTTAATTGTTTCAATATTAAAAGCCTGGATTATGATTGAGGTGGGCCTTTAAGCAGGTTTGTGGAGATGTCTCCAGACATGGTTAAGTGTGTATGTGGAGGGAAGTGCAAAGACTCCCCCACCTCTGAGGGTGAGTGTTCTGGGGTGCTGAGGTGAATAAAAGAGAAAGAGGAACCAGAGTTAACCAAAGTTGTGAATACCCATGTGGGTGCTGAGAACTGAACCCAAGTCCTCTGCAAGAGCAGCCAGTGCGGTTGATGTCTGAGCCATCTCTCTAGCCTTAGTTATCACTTTTAACTAAATGCCTCTGTTTTGCCTGCACATTCAAACTCAAGAAGCACCCTTCTACAGGGCTTAGGGTTGAAAGAGAAAGGAGAAGAGACAAGCAGTGCTATGGTTCAGGAGTGAAAGGGAGGGTTCGTGTGCCCCCTCCTTCTCTATTTTGGTTTTTCAAACTGATATCAGAGCTAATCATAAACAGTGAAGGAAAAAAAAAAAAGAGTGAGGGGCGTCTTCATGCAGACTGCTGTAGAACATTGGAATCCCACTGCAACAGCTCTCCAAGATGGAACTTCCCTAGTCTGTGGGTGGTGGCGCCTCTGGATCTCATATCATTCCCAGGATAAGCTTGCCAGGTGTACTGCCAGAAAATCTGGCCAGAGAAGCAGTCCTAGGAGAGGCTACAGTCTTTCTGAGGTCTACCTAGCTCAGTTGATACCACAAAGGCTTATCATGAGGAGACAGGGTCTAGGAACTCTTAGGAACTCTCTGCTATCAATTAGTCAACCATTAGGTCAACTTGTACTTCTTGACGGCCCGGCTGACTATGTGGAATGGCAAGCTGACACTATTATCAAATGAATTAGGGGGGAACCTCATGCCTGCCCAAGTGGATTCTGGTTTTCTTTTCCTGTTGTCCTGGGATTCTGTCCACCTGGAAACCTTGGTCCCACATTTTCTTCTTTATTTAGTGTTTATGGCACTTGTGGTCAGCTGTCACCATTTCATTGTGACCCCGATCTCCATCCTCTCTGTTTTGATGTAAAAGCTTGAGGTGTAGCTCAATAGCAGAGTGCTGGCCCAGCATGCAGATGGCCCTGATGTGACTCTTAGCATGCAAACAAAAACAGAACCTGGAAGCTGAGGGTCAGAAAAGGAAGAAAGGAATTTATTTCCCAAAGCTAGCCTTCTGGCTAGACAGATGGCTCTGTTGGTAAAGTGCTTGCCATGCAAGAATGAGGACCTGACTATGATTTCTAGAATCCGTGTAAAAGAAACAACAAACTAAACAAAACCAAACAACAACAACAACCAACAACAACAACAAAACTGGGCACAGTGACACAGACCTGTGATCTTACACTGAAGGTTGATAGGGATGGGAACAAGAAGATCCCTGAGACTCAATAGCCAGCCTGGCTAGTCTCCCTAATCTGGGAGTTGCAGGCCAGTGAGAAGCTCTATTTCAAAAAAGGCAGACAGCATACAAGGATGACCTCCACAGGCATGCATACACAAACACATACACACCATCATACATGTGAACCAACACACAGACAGACAGGCAAACAAGGATGCAGGCAGGCAGACAGACGCACACAGACACACAGACACACACACATCCTTGGGCTCACACACAAGGATGTGATAAAGGTGAGGGGTTTTTTTTGGTTTTGTTTTTTGTTTTTTGTTTTTTTTGTCTATCATTCTCTAGCTCCTGGGTTTTTCTCCTTCTGCCCCCCGAGATTCACTGAGGTGGAAGGTACAGGACAGGAGAACAGGAAAGAAACCTGCTTCAAGATGGGTGTTTCCTGGATGGAAGCCCAGTTCGAGAGGGAGCACACATAGCGATTTCTAACGTGGCCCCTTGTCCATCTCCACAGGTGAGTGGATTTTTCTCAGTTAGAAATCAGGATTTGACAGTTTCAAACATCTGGATATCTGGATGAGCTAAGGCAGGTCTTTTTCAGCTGTATGCAATGTTCCATGGTACAAAGCTAGAGGGAACTCCCCCTCCCCCCCTTCTCCCTCCCCACTTCTTTTTCTTTAAGTGGTGTATTTAGCCATTACAACTGGTTAGAAGCCGGAGATAGTTAGGCGTCTTCTGGTTGGAACAGAAATTGCCTGTTAGCTGTGGACAGCATCCAAGCCCCTGAACGGCCTGTGAGGAGATCTCCATATAAATGGTTCCTGCAGGACCCCCCTTTGAATGCCTCCTTGGTCTTGGGGGTCTGACATGGAGCCAATTTGAGGGCGTTCCAGGAATTTCCCAGAGAGCCTCCCTCCCAGAAGCTTCAAAGCAAGCCCAGAGCTCAGTTCCCCTCCCTGGGGACTCCTGGCATTGAGAGGAACTGAGAAAACCTGCCTTCTAGGTCCCTGACACCTTTGTTCCCCTGGTGCTTTGAAAATGCACAAACCGGCTTGCTGCTTCCTTCATTAGAACCAGCACTCAAAACCATCAGTGACCCAGGGCTGTATTTAATTTTTAAATACACAGATGGCCAAAGGGTTTCATGGGGTCTGCAACGTTACTAATGATACCTTTAAATAGTTGAAATAAAATCATGACATAGATACTCTTTAATGAATAAGAATTTCTGTTGGGAGCTGGAGAGATGGCTCAGTGATAAAGAGCATTGGCTGCTCTTCTAGAGGTTCTGAATTCAATTCCTAGCACCCACATGGCAGCTCACAATTGCCTGTAACTACAATTCCAGGGGATCCAACACTCTGACCCAGACATGCATGCAGGCAAAACACCAGTGCACATAAAATAAAAAAGAAAAAAGAAAATCTCTGTTGGGTCTGACCTCTGACATTCATATGCATACACATGAAGTGCACATATGAAAGCCCATGTGCACCCATGAACATACACACGCATGAATTTATTTAACTTGCTGATGCAATTTCCAATTCTCCATAGGTGGATGTGAACTCTACAAGTAAGATGTACTTGTTACAACAATCCCATAACCCAGACAGAGAATAGCAAACAAACAAAAACAATAAGAAACAAAGATGGCTTGGCAGATCAGGGAGGCCTGGGTGACCTCGGCAGAGGCTGTTGGAGTTGGAGTGGTCTTTCTACGTGGACACCTTTGAACCTGTATCCTGCACCACTCAGCTTGGGCAACACTGCACTGCAATGAAAGGAAGGAAGAAAATATTTTACAGGGCACAGGCTATATTTTATTTGATTCCAATTCTTAGACACTAGCAACCTTTATTTTGTACGCTTGTATGTATGTGGAGACACAGACATCTGTGTGTGCATCATATGCGCTATGCCTTTGGGAGGAGGCTAAAGGATAAGGTCAGGTGTCATTCTTTAGAGGTGGGTTCACCCTTTCTGACAGCTTTCTTGCTGGCCTGGAACTTGCCAAGTTCTATCTATCTTTGCATCCTTAGTGCTAGATTTACAAGTACATGCTACTATACCTGGTTGGTTGGTTGTTTTTCTGCATTGACGCTGGCTACCAAAATCAGGTCTCATGCTTTCAAAGCAAGCATTTTACTGAGTCAGCTTCCTATTCCCTACTACCACCACCACCACATAAACACACACACACCTTTAAATTTTTTATTTTTAAATGAGCTTATTCTGAAGTGAGAATATAAACACTCTATTTACATGTATGCCTGCGTGACAGAAGACAGCATCAGAAGAGGGCATCAGATCTCATTATAGATCGTTGTGAGCCACCATGTGGTTGCTGGGAATTGAACTCAGGACTTCTGGGTGATCAGTTCTTAACTATTATGCCATCTCTCCAGCCCTCTACTAACTTTTTCTTTCTTTGTTTTTGCAACACTGGTAAACAGATCCAGGGCTTTGCACAGGCTAGGCAAGCACTCCACTGAGCTATAGCCTTAAACCCCCAGGCATCCTAAATGCTTATGCATTAGGTGACTGAAGTCAGAGAGGTATAGTCTCCCATTGGGAAGCCCCATACTCTTGCTTTCTTCTCATGAGCCCGAAAATGAAGTTTTACTTCATTCCCCCAAATCCACCTTGGTGCTGTCTGACAACTCTTCTCTTTCCTTGAACCCCTCCTTCCACATCTGTGAAGGGGACATCAAGGACCTGAAGGTCACAGGAAAGCTTTTTCACTCCAGCCTTTCAGAATTCTAGTTCAAGTTTGCCGGCAGGCAGCTTTAGAAGACGAGTGCTCAGTTTGAAAATCCAAATCTCCCTTCGGATAGAATTGATTTCTTCTCACCATGAGTGAGTGAAATTTTTCCTTTAAACTTGGTTAAAGGTAGGTACCGTGCTGTGTTGTAGTTTTCCTACGGATAGAGAATAGAATATGTATATATGTATGTATTTTCTGAAGACTCTGGGATAAGCTCACAAGATGCTTGCTGAATTGCAAAATCTGTCAGATGATGTGAGTAGCTTGTTAACCTGTTCCACTATAGTTAAAATGGCAATCAAAAAAGCTTGGCGACCAATATTTTATAAGCTCACTGCCATAATATATAGTTTTCTTTTTGAGTGCCTTTTTCTTAATTCTTCTTCCTTTTTTTTCTTTTTTCTTTCTTTCTTTTTTCTTTTTTTCTTTTTTTTTTGAGAGGGGATCTCTGTGTACCCTTAGCTATCCTGTGTTCGCTTTCTAGACTAGGGTGGCCTTGAACTTGCAGAGATCAGACTGCCTCTGCCTCCCAAGTGCTCAGATCACAGGCATGTGCCACCATGCATGGCTCCTTCTCTTAATTCTTGTGCTTAAAATCTGTATTAAAATCTATGTTTTTTTTAAAAAAACATTTTTTTATAAAGTAAAATATTTTCCAGGAGAAGTGTTAAGGATGGAGTTCAGTTGGTAGAACGCTTGCTTGCCTCATACAAAGCGCTGGGTTCTAATCCCCTTACCACAAAAACTGGGTGTGATGGCACACGCCTGTAATTCCAGCACTCAGCAAGTGAAGTTGTGAGGGTCAGAGGTTTGAGGCCACTTTTAAACTTCTTACATATGGAACTGTACAATTTCCAGTTACGTGTGGAATCTGTGGGTTATAAGACCCTGTTTCAAACACCAGTGGTAACAATGACAACCAAAGATGGAGATCTAGAAGAGCGGCAAAATATAGGACCCACACAGATAGCAGAAACTAAGATCACCCATATAGGCTGATTAAACCAGAAAACACATGCACTGGGCCAAAGGGGGAGAATGATGATGATGATGATAATGATGATGATAACATCAATAACTAAGTCTGTTGAGCATCTGTCTACTGGTTTTAAGCTCTTCAAATATGCTACTTCATATAATGGCCATGAAGCCCTGAGGACTATGTTTCTGTCCCCACTTGAAAGATGAAGAAGCTAAGGCCAGTAAGCTTAAACAGCTTGCAGGGGTCACACAGTCATAAGAGTTAGGCATGAAACATACATCTTGAGTGGCAGTTGATGAATTTAGTTCATCTTCACAAGTAGCCTTCCTAGGGAGTTACTTCTCCCACTTTCTATGTTAAGAAACTTGAGACCCAGAAACGATTCTCTATGATCGCTATAGACAAGGATTCCCAGCTGGGCCTGGTGGCACACACCTGGGGTTCCCAGCATTTAAGAGGCTGAGGAAGAAAGTTCTCTGTGAGTTTAAGACCAGACTAAACTACTGTCTCCTAAAAGCAGAAAGTTTCATGTGACTGCCCCCCCTACCCACCTACTAGACACCTCATGTGCTGGTTCACACAAGCTCTGATCATCTAAGAAGAGAAATGGGCAACTCTGTGGCGGGTGTCTCCTGATTAATGATGGATGTGGGAGGGACCAGTCCATGGTGGGTGGTGCCATGCGCAGGCTGGGAGTCCTGGGGTTTATAAGGAAGCTAGCTGAGCAAACCAGGGGGAGCAAGCAGATAAGCAGCATTCCCCGTGGTCTCTTCTTCAGTCCCTGCCTGTTTCCTCTCTTGAGTTTCTGCCCTGACTTTCCTTTGTGATGGACTAGAAGCTGTCAGATGAAATAAACCCTTTCCTCCCCAATGCTTTGGTTGTGGTGTTTATTACTGTAAACCAAAGCAAACTAGGACACCTGGCAACAGCATTTCCCTCTAAGGCCATTATACTGGGTTTTCATCTGCTTCCCCTCTGGGCATGGGATGACTCTAGGCAAGCTGCTTAGGATAATTATAGTGATGGCAAGTGCCTTGAAGGAAACCCAGAAAGGTCACACTTGATAAGCTGTGGTGGGGACTGGGGTGAGCCAGTTAAGGTCCCCAGGTTGATCCCTAGGATCTACGTTTTAAAATGCTGGATACAATAGTACATGCCTGTAGAGCCAGAGCTTGTTATGTACACTCAGGAAATCCTGGGGGCTTGCTGGCCAGTCTGCTCAGCCTACATGTCAATCTCCATGCCTGTGCGCCACCCTGTCTCTAAAAAAAAATGGGGATGGCACCTGAGGAAAAAATAGCCAAAGTTTTGTCCTCTGGCTCACACAACATGCAGCAGCGTGCACACACAGCAGAAGAGAGTGAGAGCCATGCCATGTGTATGGATAAGAGCTTCCTAGCTGAGACAGTTTTCAAGAAGCAGAGAAATCCCAGTGGCTGGCACATAGAGACAGAAGAGAATAGGAGAGCACATTACCCCAGAATTTATGCCCTCCCCTGAACACCATCACAATGGCTGCAACACAAAATGAGAGAAGAAAGGTAGAGGACAGGAAGTAGGATCTGACAGTGCTGCTTTTCCCACGGTGGGGGGTAGCTGTCCCTCCTCCATCACAATACCCTCGTTATCATGACAACTTGCTAATACAATTATTAAAATCATTATTACCATTGTTTACCAATTTACACGAGTGCCTTACCAGCCACGAGGCTCTCATTGCTGTATAAAGAAGGAGCCTCCATTAATGAGCAGCGAGTTGGGCACTGTCAGCTGGCACTTTGATGTGTTAATTGCGAATCACTCTAATCTTATTATTAAAGAACAACTTCTGGCAGGCGGTGAGCCTGACTGTAAATACCGTATGTACTGGAAACTGATCTGCCTCCATGGGTTTGGAGCAATCTTGCAATCTCTACTTCTACAGCTGTTTATTAAGCAGCTACTGTGTTCTCTGCACCTCAGCTGGCTTAGGGGATAGGGAAGACACGAAGGGTGTGGTCTCAGCTGTCAAATCCCAGTGTCTAGCTGAGACTATGAAAAGAATAGGAAACAGGATTGGAAGTCAGACATGACTTCGTGTCCGTGGGACTTCGACTGGATTACTGTAGGCCATTCAGCTGCAGTTTCGTTATCAAGTGGAGATAGTAATAGAGGCAGGATAACAAGAGTTTACATACTTAGACTCCGGAAACAGATAGGGTTCTGGCAATTCTCAGCTGTGTGATCCCAGACACGGGATTTAACTCTCTGCACCTCAGTTCGCTATGTGGAAATGAGGACAGTGATAATTCCCGTTCCAATGAAATTGCTAAGACAATTAGATGAGCTAACAGAGTAAAGAGCTAAGAACAGGGCCTGGTTAAATAAACAAATAAATGAATAAATAAATAAAGCAAAACTAAAGTAAAGGTTTGGGGACTGAAGGGATGGCTTAGTTGGTAAGCACAGTAAGAGGACCATCCCAGTTTCCTGCCAGACAAATGAGATGGCTCAGTAGGTAATGGTGTTTGCTACCAAGGCTAACAACCTGAGATCAGTCCCTGGTCCCCACATAGTAGAAGGAAAGAATTAACTTTTCGTAAATTGTTCTCTGATCATGAGGTATATATACCCACCACACACACACACATATAACATAAATAAATAACTGTAATGATAACAATAAGAAAAAAGCCAGAAGTGGCATGTGTCGTTAATCCCTGAGCCAGGGAGGCAGAGACAGGAAGATCCCTGAAGCATCTTGGTCAGCCAGTCTTGCTGAATTATTGAGCTCCAGGTTCAATGAAACACCCCTTTTCAAAATATACTGTGAAAAGTAATTGAAGAAGACATGGGTGTTAACTTCTAGTTTCCACATATGCACATGTGTATTTGTACATATATGCACACAATAAAAAGCTGAAGGTTTGATAAACAAATGAAATAAGTAGTACCTATTTTACAGTATTGCTTACAAGGTTTAATGAAATAGTATATACAAGGTTACCTACCACAGAACTTGCAAGCAACGTTCAACTAATACTGTTTACCCAGTCTCACTGGCCTTGTCTTTCAAACTCTGTAGTTGGGAACATGAACTCAGCTTTCTACAGAACAAAACCCCATGCTTTCTGGGTGGCGCATATCCGTAACTCCAACGTTCAGAAGGGTGAGTCAGGAAGATCTCTGGTTGAAAGCCATCCTGGGCTATATAACATGACCCTGATTTTAAAATATATATATATATATATATATATATATATATATATATACAGTAAGAAAAGCACCTTAAGAACCAAGTATCCATAGACTGTCAGGTTCCAGCAGGCCCAGGCCAGAGAACACCCCTCAGGGGAGATTTCATTAACCTGTGGAAGTTGTCCTCTCAAGTCCACCTAGGTGAATTTTGGATAACTCTTTATTGGCAACTTTGATGTCTGTAGTCCAGAGGGTGTATCATTCAAAGGCTGCAGAAATCCTATCTCCATGGAGATGACACTAGACTGTGGATGCAGACACATATGGAAAAGGCAGACAACAATAAACAGTAATGGCATAGATCAAAGAGGCCATGGCCAGAGAGGAGCTGGCACCCTGTGTGTGTGTGAGCAGTGCCCAGGTAGAAGGGATGGTCCACACAAGAAAATGCCAGGAGGCGATAGAGCCAGCGGTGGGGGAGAAGTAAAGACCCATACTGAAGAGTGAGTTAGGGTCTTTGGGGGATGCTGTGGATTGATTTGAGCTGTCATGGGAAGTGAGAAGGCTTTGGCACAGGGAGGGGATCAGGTCTGATTTGTAGCCTATGGGACCTGTGCAAGGACGTAGGAGCACAGGGAGAGGATCTACAGTACTGAAGACTCACCTTAGCTAGAGAGGACATCGGTGTGAATGGAAAGGTGAACGGCAGAGAAACCGGGAAGAGATACAGGCTTTGTTAGTTGAAACCCATAGGCTACATAAAGGCACAGACCACGATGACTCCTAGAAGTTTAGCCTGGAGTGTGGACAGTGCCATTTCTAGGCAGACAAGGATGAGTAAAGAGTGGCTAGAAAGGGCTAGCACAAAAGTACTACAGGTGAAAGGAGACAAGAGGTCAAAGAGAAGTATCAAGGACACACATAGACATCCAGGAGAGGATGCTTGGAGCTCAGGTGACTGAGGCCTGGGCGCAGGGAGCATCAATTGAGGGTACCACAGAAAACACGGCACAAGTGGAGGCTCCTACCCTCAAGGTCAGCGTGGCTGTCCTTAGGCCTTTAAATGAGCTCCTGTCCTATCGTCCTAGGTCTCTTTCCCATAGATCTCCATCACACTTCTTCTCTGCTTAGTGTGGAAGTCTTGAACTACTTTCCATGATCAAGATAGGGAGGGGGTTTTATTTCCTTGGATCTCTGGGGATTAGAGTTTCTCCATTTTTTCTGTTAAGTCCCAGGAGCATGTGCTGCACTCTCTCTTGATGAGCCTATGTTGGGGCGACATCACTGGTAAAGCTGTGCAGACTATCACCCGGGAAGAAGTGCAGTCCAGAGCAGTTCCATTTTTCTTCTCTCTTTCTCCAGAAGAAGAGCTGAGCCGGCTGCCTGAGCAGACCCGTCTCAGCCATCTCAAAGCGAAGCTTTGAATTTCTTTTCCAGCAACTTACAACATGCTGCACAGTAAAGCTGTCGTCTGGGAGCCCGGCTGGCTGGCTTTGTGATCTTAGTCAGGTCACTTAACCTTTGGGAGTTGCAGTTCCTTTATCTGTAAAATGAGGAAGTCGGTGGGATGTTGGCTCTACACTGTTTAGCTGTAATTATGGGCTTTCTTATGGCAGTCTTTCCTGTGCTCCTATTAAGGAAGAAAGGCAGAGAGAGGTAGAGGGGAAGTGTCTGTCTGCATCAAGTGCTGTCCTCAGGAGCTCTTCCTGTAGCCCATGGGAAATCCTGCCTCCTCTCCGGGGTGGGGCTGGGGCCTTCACATGTTCAGAAATGGAGACTGACAGGTGATTGTTGAATACCTAAGAGCCCAAGCTCAAGCTGTCAGTGAATGGGAGATGATTAATTGAAAGAAGGAAGGAAGGAAAAAAGGAAAGAAGGAAGGAATTAGAATGATGATTCACTTCCTGCTCTCATGTTCTCATTGTCTAGTAGAACATAACATTATTGGCCACTCAGTGTGTGTTAGCAAATAAATATGCGATAAGCATATTGTATGTTTAAGTCCCCTTGTAAATGCCATATGTGTCATTTATTAATTTCAGAAAAACCCTGAATTTCAAACAACCTCTCAACTAAACAATGGAGTTTTAAAAATATTATGAACAAACAAATTATTATATATTTCACATTTCGGTACTTTGGGTTGGTTTTTTTTTTCATGCTCAAATTGTGTCGTTTTTAATTGCAGACAATCCTTTATGTTGGCTCCTCCGGCCTTTACCCTTGGTGTTCCTGCTTCCTGGTACAACATATCTTATGATTACAAAGGAAAAAAAAATAAGAAAGAAAAAGAAAGCCAAGTATGATCATATGCCTGGAAGCCTAGCACTTAGGAGGTAGAGGCAGGAGGATCAGAAGATAAAGGCCAGCTTCAGCTACAGTAAATTCAAGGTCAGCCTAACCACTAAACAGAAACTGGGCTGGAACAGAGCTCAGTTGGCAGAGTTCCTGTCTAACACGTATGAGGCATTGGGTTCAATCCCCAGCACTACATAAAGTCAGGCATGAGGGCACACTCATATAATCCTAGCACTCAGAAAACAGAGGCAAAAAGATCAGGGTTAGAGGTCATTCCTGGCTGTATGGTGAGTTGGAGGCCAGCCCAAGCTACAGGAGATCCTGTCAAAATAAGCTGATTGATTAAATAAAACGTAATGAGCTAACTGGAGAGAAGAAGCAGTATTGTATAAATGCAGGTTTATTGGGAGCAATGAGGGTGGGGAAGGAGGAAGGGGAGTGTGCACTGGCGGGGGAGGGGGGGGAGAAAACAGGAAAGGGAAAAGGGGGAGCAAGCAGCAGAAAAGGGGCAACAGAACCAAGATGTCTGGTTATGTAGTGAAGAGCCTCTGTGAGAGCCTCCCCTAGGTGGAGGGCAGGGTATGGTAGCCACGTTTGCAGTAGGTAGGGACTTTAGCATAAGCAAACAAATAAAACCACAAAAATGCACAAGAGAGATGCTGTTACTGTCTGTACTTACCTTCCTACCTTCCTTCCTTCCCGCCTTCCTTTTCTTTCCTTCCTTTTCTTTCTTTCCCCCATCCCCTGAGAGGGTTTCTCTGTGAAACAGAGCCCTGGCTGTCCTAGACTTGCTTTGTAGACCAGGCTGGCCTCAAACTCACAGAGAGCTGCCTGCCTGTGCCTCTCAAATAGGCATGTGCACCACACCTGCCTGCCTGCCTGCCTGCCTGCCTGCCTGCCTGCCTGCTTTCTTTCTTTCTTTCATTGTTGGTTCTTTTGTTTCATTTTTTTTTTTGAGATAGGGTTTCTTTGTGTATCCCTGGCTGTCCTGGAACTCCCACTGTAGACCAGGCTGGCCACAAACTCACATAGATTCGCCTGCCTCTGCCTCCAGAGTGCTGGGATTAAAGGTGTGTGCTACCACCACCAAGCTTGCCATCTGTACTGTCAAAGGTGAAATGGAGGATGCTCTAGGCCTCAAAGCTAACAGAGGTCAGTGAAACCAGCTTTGATCTTCATCACTCAACTCCAGTGTTACTGTCTAGTCTATTTGAAGAGATATGATTAGCACAAAAGACATAACTAGGTAGGTATCTCCTGTAAGGCTCACTGCAGCTTCAACTCCTCTTTTGATGGTTTTGGGAGGTGGGATCTTTAAGAGATGTCATGAGAGTATCATTTCATGAAAAGGAGGTAAGTTTGTGACCATGGATGTGAGTTTGTCTCCTCTTATTTTCTCTGGCTGTCTATTGACTGATGCTTTATTCATCACAGAGAAGTAAGAAAGCCATTGCCAGATGCTGATGGCCCGAGGCTGGATTTCTCCTAGTGTCAGGTATTGTTATGATAGTAGATAGTAGTCTAAGAAAGCAGCACAGGGTAGAATATGGCATTTGATGGACTCATCGAACTCCTTCTGAGTTTTCATCATATGTGAAGGTCTGAGTCTGAGAACATATCTCAGTAACATAGATAGTTGTGATCATTATAATAGATACAAATGGAATTCAGTATGGACTGAGAAAGCCTGGGGAGATGTCCAGAATGGGCTTAGATGTGGCCTTTGAACCTTTGTGAAATATTTGTCTGGGAGAGAACTTCCAGGCTGGTGATAACAGAGGAAAGCACAGGGGCAGGAAGCAAGCTGGTGGGTAAGGTCTCAAATTACTAATCTCCAAGGGAAACAGATCTTAGATCACACATGTGACACAATTACTCTCACATGGATGAATAAGCGCTCATGTAATATCTGCTGCATGGGCTGGGTATTGGCAGAGCCCGCCTGTAATCCCAGCACTCAGGAGGCAGAGGCAGGTGGATCTCTGTGAGTTCGAGGCCAGCCTGGTCTACAGAGTGAGTTCCAGGGCTACAGAGAGAAACCCTGGCTCAAGAAAAAAACAAACAAACAAAACAAAAAATAAAAAATAAACTACTGCATGGTCTTCAACATTATAGTGTGGTGTTTATTACACGATGGCCCATTTTCCATGGAATTTAGAAGTGTGGGGGTGAATGTGTGTGTGTGTTATCAAATCCAAGACTAGCCTCACACTGTTTTCCGTAGTTCTTGCTTTGTTTTTAACAATTTGTTTATTTTTAATTTATATGAGTTTACGACTATTGTGTACATGTGAGATCCAGTGTTAGCCCTAAGAGGTATCTTCTGGAACAAAAACTGCAGGTGGTTGTGAGCTGCCATGTGAGTGCTAGGAACAGAACCTGGGGTTTCTGTAAGAGTAATAAAGCACTCCTAAATGCTGAGACATCTCTTGAATTCCCTATCTATTGATTCTTAACTTTTCAAAAAAGTTTAAATAAAAAATTCTTCCAAACTGGGCAGTGGTGGTGCATGCCTTTAATTCTAGCACTTGGAATGCAGGATCAGGTAAGATCTCTGAGTTCGAGGCCAGCCTAGTCTACAGAGCAAGTTCCAGGACAGCTAGGGCTACATAGAAAAGCCCTCTCTTGGGGAAAAAAAAAATCTTTCAAAATATTCATTATCTCTGACTGGAGCATTCCATTATGTGTTCTTGAAAGTACTGCAAGGAAATAACCAGATACTTAGACAAAGCTTTGTAACAAAGGTGCCTGCAATAAAAATATTTGTATCAAAATAATTATTAGGAGAGCTGGTGGCAGTAGCCCATGTCTATAATCCTCATGCTCAGAAGACTGAAACAGGAAAATGGCTGCAATTTTGGTGCCACTTTGGGCTGCACAGTGAGCACCTGGCTGGCTTCATACAGATAAGACCCTGTCTCAAAAAATCCAAATGAAGGCTGGGCAAGAAGGCCCAGCCAGTAAGGACGCTTTACTGCACAAACCTGGTGATCTGAGTTCCATCCCTGGAACCTACATTACAGTGGAAGAGGAACACTCCCTTCACAAAAGCTGTCCTCTGACCTTCACATGTGCAACTGGCATGCACATATCACCCTTCACATTATACCCATGTGCACAAACACACATACACACTAATAATGAATTATTCAAAACAAAACCAAATAAAATGTTAGAACCTGGAAGGTGGTGCTTAATCTTATTATTGTTGTTTTATGCTCCTGTGGACATGAACATAGTAGAACCTGAGAGATATTAAATAGTGTGTTTATGGCTTATTTGCAATCATAAAAGAATGATCTTAGGATATTCTATGAACTCAAGATATGCCAGGGTTTATAGAATAGGAGAAAATCTTGGCCAAGTGTACATCTGACAAAGGATTAGTATCTAGAATATTTAAACAAATGAAAGACCCAGCTCTAAAACAAAACAAAAAAACACAAACAAATAAGTAAACAAACTTAACAGAAAACTAACCCCAAATCATCCAATTAGGAGACCAGTAAATGAAATGAACAGACAGTTCCCAAAAGGAGAAACACAAATTGTCAATAAATACAACTTCAACATCTTTAACCCTGAGGGAAATACAAATTAAAGCTATCCTGAGAGTCTGTCTCACCCCAATCAGAATGGCTACCATCAAGAAGACAAGCCAGAGCCTGGCTGCGAGTATGGTGGAACCTGGCTGTGATCACAGCTACTGGTAGGCTGAGACACATCAAGCACAAGTCTGAGACCATCCTAGGCTACACAATGAGTTCCAGGCTAGCTGGATAGCTTGGGTTCCATACAAAGAATCTATTTCAAAACAAACAAAAATAAATGGAGAACAGAAAATGATAAGGATGCAAGGAAGTGACTAATTGGGAATCCTTATTCACTGCTTGGGGGAAGAATATAAACAGGTGCAGCCATTATGGAATTCAGGGAGGAGAGTCTTCCAAAAACTAAAAATAGAACTGGTGTGTGAGTCAGCTATACCCAAACCCATTCTAAGTCAGCCGACCACAGAGACTTTTGCACAGCCATGTTTATTGTTGCATGAGAGCCAAGATACAGAGCTAGCGTAAACACCAATCAACAGATGACTATATCAGAGAACTTGGTACCAATATATACAATACAGTTTTATTTAGTTGTGAAGAAGAATGGAGTTCTGCCCTTTCAAGAGAATGGCTAGAACTGGTAGTCATTCTATTAAGAGAATTAAGCCACAGCAGAAAGGCAAATAGTGCATGCTTTCTCTCATTTGCTGGAGTTAGAGTAACATAAAGCCACAGGGGACACTAAGTGAAAGGAGGGAGAGGACCAACAGGAAAGGATAGGAGGGACAATGGAGGACAATAAGAGGTCAATATTACCAACAATACAATGATATACAAAGACTATACAATAAGAGACAGGTATGAAAGTCTTATAACCCATTATTTTGTACACCCACTAAAAAGCATGAGTAAAATAAATAAAGAAAAAAAAAGTATCAGGAAAAAGATGTGATGTGCATGGTAGGAAATGATGAACGCAAATGATAGTAGCTGTGTTAAAACAAATGCACAGAGGTTGGCAATACACAGAAAACAGACATCTGCCAGTGCTTATTTCTAGGTTGACTATTATTTTATTTTCCTTGCTTTTTTTCTAACTCTTAAAATGGGTGTGTCTGACTTTTATAATAGACAAAACAAAAGCTATATAAAGTTCAAAGCTGGCTGTCATTTTTGCTGCCTAAAACAGAGCAGGGAAGTAGCCATGGATAGGAGAGAAGGGGAGCACCCGCGGAAGGAGATGGAGAGGTGGCTTCCAGGGGAACAAGTCAGAGATGGTGATAAGGGGTGTGTGTGGGTGGGTGTCCCTAACTCTGGCTCCTGCCTCTAGAGCTATCTGGCTAGAGAAAAATGCTGGGGCAACTTCAATCTGCAGCAGAGTAGGGGCTCTGGTGGAACGGGCAGTCAACAGTGGCTTTGATCTAGTTAACCTTGCAGGGTCAGGCTGCTCTGACCTAACTGTGCTCTCACCCCAGAGCTGCAGCCGGGTCAGTGCTCCTATTGTTTTATAACCTACATTAACTCCCAGGCCAAAGAACAGGCTGGCTTGCTCCCCACAGCACTGTGTCCCTCCAGCCCGAGCTTGGCAGCTTTGTTTCCTTTCCCTGGTTCCCTTTGTGCCTACTCAGGGGGAAAACACTTGCCTCTGTTTCCTCATACCAATGGCTCCCTCCTCTTCCAGTTCATAAGCATTTTGTCACTGTGACCCTGGGGGTTATTTGGGACTTTGATCTTTCCCACCTAGAATCTAGCTTCCAAGCTGCCATTGTGGCTAACCAGCCACCTAGAAGCCGTGCCATGGGAATGGTAGAGTCCGGAGTTTGAAAGTCCTTAACTATCCAAGAATTGGTAGCCAAGTAGGATTGGCCTTTGGGGAGGCATTTAAGTCCCTCTTACAATTAAAAGCTCTAACTGAGCCTTCTGGCTTCCTCTACTCAAAGCCTGAATCTTCAAGGAAGGGGACTTTACTTAAAGACTTCCACCCTGTGTCCTGGCATCACTCTAGTTCCTGGTCTGTCTCATTCTCCTCCCTCCACCCCCCCATTAGCTCTAGACCCTTCCCAGGATGCTACACTCTACAACAGTTCTCAACCTGTGGGTCATGACCCCTTTGGGGGAGTAAATGACTCTTTCACAAGGATCGCCTAACACCATTGAAAACACAGAGATTTACATTATGATTCACAACAGTCACAAAATTACAGTTATGAAGCAGCAACGAAATAACTTTATGGTTGGGGTCACCACAACATGAGGAACTGTATTAAAGGGTCGCAGCATTAGGAAATTTGAGAACCACTGCTCTATAGGAACATCCAGCTCTCTGCTTTCATCCACATGTTTCCCCAATTCTTTCACTAGTGTAGCCCTTCCCTGCTACAGCACAGGGTTTTGTTTTGTTTTGTTTTATTTCTCTGATAAGACTTCTGCAACTGCTTCCACTGTAGCCATATCCCCTCAAAGCATAACTTGGTGAAGGCACATGCCATGTCTTTTCATTGCCCCTAGAGGGACAAAATGCCCTACTATTGTCCCCAGAGGGACAAAAACATGTAATATTTCATCACTTCAAGCCAGTTACCAGATGACTTTCTATATTTTCAGAAGGTATTTTAGGAGGTGCAGAGATGGCTCAGCAAATAAGAACAGTGGTTGCCCTTCTAGAGGACCTGGGTTGAATTCCCAGCACCTATATAGTAACTCACAGCTGTCTGTAACTCTAGTTCCAGGGGACCTGATGCCTCCTCTGGCCTCCACAAGCACCAATTGTGAATGTGATGCACAGACATACATGAGCAAAACACCCACACACATAAAGTAAATAAGAGGAGGAAGAAAAGGAAGAGGAGGAAAAGAAGAAGAAATGTTACAGTATAGACAGGAGAAAATGAGTCAAGATCCAGGGAGTCATGAAGTGATGGAGATATTAGAAAGATCTTGGTAAGGTGTTTTTTATTGTTGTTGTTGTTGTTTGTTTTTTGTCTTTTGAGACAGGGTTTCTTTGTGTAGCCTTAGCTGTCCTGGAACTCACTCTGTGGACCAGGCTGGCCTTGAACTCAGAATTCAGAGATCTGCTTGCCTCTGCCTCCCAAGTGCTGGGGTTAAACGTGTGCACCTCCACCACCTGGTTTGGTTAGTTTTTTAAACCAATGAAAAACTCAATGTATTTGTTTTTTTATTTTAGTTTAGTTTTGAGATAGAATGTTACCTTGTCAAATGGGAAGCCCAACACGGGCAGAGTTTAGGATCTCTGGTCTTTTGCATTTCTAGAATTCCAGCACTTAGGAAGTAGATGCAGCAGGACCAGAAGTTCAAAGTCATCCTTGCACATACATCAAGTTCCAGGTCAGCCTGGGATACCAAGCAACATGTGTGACACAATCCACAATTTATATGGTGCTGGAGATCCAGTCCAGAGCTTCATTCGAGTTAGAGAAGTGTCTACCAACTGAGCTACAGGCCCAGCCCTGCTTCTTAAATTATGCAAATAGGAATGGAGTACTCCCCTGGGGTTTGCTCCATTGTTGCTAATGTTAGGAACACACTATAGATGGGGTATCACAATCTACCAGGAGGTGTAGTGGAGGGTAAACTCCATGTTGAATTCCACTTAGAGGAAGAAAGATGCATTCTAAAGCTGAGGCTGACCTTAGGGAAACAGAAGTAAATGGTCATAAGAAATTTATTAGGTAATCGTGAGTAGTTTGGGAGACTCAATCTACTTTCTCCACTAAAAATTCCAATTAATGGTTGTGGGGGATTCCACAGAGGCACTAGAAAGCAGCCAAATGCAGCTTCTTTAGTCTGTTCTAGATTGCACTATTGACATTTGTCTCTGTACCTCTTCAGAATTTTTGGGTTTGCCTATAGGCAGCCTGCCAATAGGCTGCCCTGTGTCAATGCTCTAGGAATCTATGCAGAGTCCCCTCTTCAATGGGGGGAGCCATGGCCCCTGCTATTAGTTATTCCCTTTGGCCCCAGTATACTATGATCCTAAAAGGTAAATAGGGTCATTTGTTTGTTCTTTATCACTGTGCTTATCCACTTACCTATTTTGTCATTTGCAATCTACAAATAATTATTTGTCAGCCAATGAGTGTTTTCATGTATTCGTTCCACAAATGCTTTGCTAAACCCTTGGAACTGTGTTAAGTTTTGAGGAGATAAAAAGTGAATCCAGGGTGGTCTCTGCCAGGAAGAAAGTTATTTTACTGTATGGCCAATGACAAGGCCACCTGGGAAGTTTTGTGATGAGAAAGACAAAACATTTCACTAGGGTGTCCTTGGAAAGGGCTAGGATTGTGTGTGGGAGGGGGGCTTTGATGGACAGCACTACCCTTAAAGGCTTCCAGAAGGTTAAGGAAGGAATTGGTGAAGGGAAAAATAGGAAGGGAATTGTGCTTGAGATGGTGGATTACGGGAAGACTTTGAGATTAAGGAAGGGGTGGGAGCTCTAAATGAAGGAAGCTGCAACCGTTGATTGAGTATTGCATTTAGGCGCAAGGACTATTGACATGGTCTCCGAGCTGTACTCACCCACTGTGTCCTGGGACTGTGCCCACACTGACCATCACATCTTGACAGGCTAGCCCAGGATATGGTTTACAAATGTCCCAGCAGAACGTCAAACCTCACTATCTTCCCAAAGGGTCTGCATTATCTGCAAATACATTTTTGAGAACGCTTACTGCCTCCAAACTGTCCTTGTGTTCTGGTGGGTGGCATTCTCCCCCCTCTCTCCAACCCCCGCCCCGGATGTGTGGATGGAAGCCTCTGAACGTGCTGTCTGGGATCTATGTAGAAAGATAATTATTTGCCTTTCTCGCAAGGAAAAGCTAATTATTAGAAAGGATCCCAGCATAATTACACAGTTAGGCTCAGTGTCTTTGTACATATTGTTTCCTGGCAAAGATATCCCCATTAGCCTGAAGGCATCGTTGGAGGAGGGAACTGCCATTTCTGATTGTCTCTTGAATTCTCATCGTTTCCCCTACCCCTGACTGATCAATGACTCCCTGGGATAGGTAGATGGAGTCAAATTATAAGGATTAGGAAAGGAAGAATGTCTTACAGGTCACTGTAAGAAAGCCATCCTTGGAAGATCATACTATCTCTTTCCTAATCCCCAGAACGTGACTCACTCTTCCTACTATGCCATGGCCTCTCTTCGCCTGTAGGAGTTAGTGTAGAGCTTGGGTCTCTGGCTGGACAGATGGTCCTTTCCCCCATGATGAGAACAGAAATGAAGATTCTGGTTTCTAGTGGGGCTGGGCCAAGCCAGGGACTATATTTCCACATTTATTCTTACTCAATAGGGGGTGGACCAGTGGGAGGATAGTGGGATCAAAGTGATGGTCTCCAAAAGAGGCAGTGCTCCTGAGAGAAGACCTGATACCCCCCAAAGTCAGCAGGAACTAGTGACCCCACCCCAAGGTCACCAGGAACCAGACACGAGTCACCAATTCCAGAAACAAGGTCATAAGATTCCCTACCAAGGAACAGCCTTCGGATAACCATAAGAATGGGAAGGTATATATATATATTTTTCAAAATATTTTATTTATTATATATACAGTGTTCTGCCTACAGGTCAGAAGAGGGCACCAGACCACATTATAGGTGGTTGTGAGCCACCCTGTGGCTGCTGGGGATTGAACCCAGGACCTCTGGAAGAACAACTAGTGCCCTTAACGTTTAAGCCATCTCTCCAGTCCATGGGAAGGTATTTTATCTCGGGGTGGGACATTTGTGCTGAGCAGCCCACCGACCTTGCAGTAGAATATTTCATGGCACAGAAAATACCTAACATTTCTGAGGTCTATAGACAGCTTGCTTAATAATATGTTAGATAGCCAATCACTTTGCAACAAGCTTGCCCTTGGTCACCCAATAGTGTAACTGTTAAATCAGAAATTCCTGTTCCTTCCTCATACCAGAAGAAAAACCCTGCCATGTAGCTGCTTGGGGCTCTCCTCTCTGATCCACTGCACTGGGGACTGTGGAGAGACTGAGCTTAAGCCCAAATAAAGCCCATTGCTCTTGTGTACATTGTGTCGTCCAGCTCCTGGTGGTCTTTGGGGACCTTAAAATGAGGGAGGGGGCTATAACTGGGATATAAAGTGAATAAACTGTAATTAATAAAAAAATACATTAATTATAAAAAAAAAGATCTGGGCTTTAACACTCCCGGCTGTGTTTGGGGGGAGGGGGGAGGGCAGGGCAGGGCTAGAGAGGTATCACCAGAGTGCTTTACAGACTGGAGAGGCAATCCTTGTCAAGGCACAAACCATGGCTCACTTTAACAGATAGCCGAAGAGCAAGCTACTGATGACTACCTCCTGGCCTTAATGTCTCAGTGGCTTTCACTATAAGGAAAAATAGGCCAAGAGAAGCAGATGAAGGCTAAATACAACCATGTTTCTATAAGTGAGTGAAATATGAGCCAGGGAGAATGTGGGTTGAATTAGTAGTGACTATTGACCACGTTATATAGCAGCACCATTGCCTCTTTCTTCATCTGGGAGAACAGAGACTGAACCAGTGACTTGGAACACTTCTTCCTGTTTTGATATTGTGTGCAGTCTTTAAAGTATATGCATTTATTTTGTATGTGTGAATCTGTGTTTGTGTGGGTGTGTGTACATGTGTATGCATGTACATATGGAGGTCACAAGTCAAGATTGGATGTCTTTTTCTGTCCCTCTCCTCCTCAATTTTATATTACCTTTATTTATGGTGTGTATGTGTGTGTGCCTGCTGAAGTCAGATGACAATCTGGAGGGAGTCAGTTCTATCATGGGGGGGCTGTAGGATCAAATTCAAGTTGTTAGGCTTGTCAGAAAGTGCCTTTATGCCCACATTTTTTGAGACAAGATCACACTGATTCTGTAGTTAATAGATTCAGCTAGACTGTTTGGCCACTGTGCTGACTATTTAATGAGGGCTGCTGATCCAAACCAGGTTCTCACACTTTCAAGGCAATTGCTTTACCATTGGAATCATCTTCCTAGTCACTCATTTATTCATTTTTTGAGGCAAGCTCTCTTATAGCCCACATTGTCATATTTGCTACGTAGATAAGTATGACCTTGAACTTCTGATCTGCCTGCATTTATCTCTGGAGTTCTCAGATTTCTGGCATGTGCTACCACACCTAGTTTGAGCAGTGCTGGGGACTGAACCCAGGGCTTTGATTACATCAAGCAAGTATTTTACCAACTGAGTCCTGAAGTATAGTTAGACTGCTGTTTGCTCATATCAAGAATCCAAAACCATTTATTCCCTTTGACCTATATTTCTACCTCAGAAAAATGTATGAAGGAAACAGGAACATATACAAGCATGTTACAGTATTGTTTATATTTTATCTGAAAATTGGGAACAAGATAAAGATCCAAGAATGGAGAATTAGAGGACTTTATAATATCCTTATAATAGATGTTTCTACACTAATTGAAAGGATGTTTATAGAATCTATTAAAAACCCAGGGAAGTGCTTAAGTTATATTAAGGCAGAATGATGGGATATAAAATTAGACATTTAGTCATAATTGTGAAGACAATGTCACAAAGCAGGAGAAACACAGTTATACACAGAAAACACACACACATACAAAACCCCAAACACTAGAGATTTAAGTGTCTTTGAACTGTAGGGAATATTTAAAAATAATCCTGATAAAACATTAAACTTAAGTGTTAGCCAGACACTTTATAGCTACAAAATAGCCAAAGAAAATAACTAAGAAAGGACTTCTTTTGACTCATGGTTTCAGAGGGCTTATTTAGCCTATTATTGTAAGGAGGGTATAACAAATATGAGGGCTTAGACTATGGCATTCAGAGATCAGAGAGGAGAGGGGAGGGACTGGGGACAAGAGTCATCTTCCCCTGGCACATGTTCTTTCCCTACCACATACCTCTACTCCAACCCCTCCCTCTGATTCTTGATAATGTTCACATTATGAAGGGATAAATCTATTGATTAGGTCAGATCTCTCAGGATCCAGTCATAACACATCCCCCAAAGCCCTTTATTTTGGAGTTAGTGAGATGGCTCAGTGCATAGTACTCTTGTGGTTTTAGGTTCTCAGTACCTACAACAATTGGCTAACAATTAACTGCTTGTAACTCCTTCAACTTCCCAGAGGCTCTCCCTATATCAGTGGCTCCTACCAAGCTCCAGGATTTGCCATGACATACAAGACTTTGACCTTTGTAGGAAGAAAACTTACAGACACACACACACATACACTTTGAGATAGAGCCTCATTGTGTTCCCCAGCTAATCTGGAATTGAGACCGAAGACTGTCTGGTTGGCCTCAAACTCACAGAGATCAGCCTGCCTCTTCCTCCTGATTGCTGAGGTAAAAGACGTATAGCATTACACCTGGACCAAGGTTTTACAAAATGATAAAATGGTTTGATTTCTAACCTTAAAGTTATGGAAAAATGGGAACCCTGAGAGGTTTTCATGACCAAGTCTAAAGATCAGGGTCAGGCTCAAATCCTGTTTATTCTTGAGAGACAAAAGGATTAAAAATCAGTGGCTAATATTTTAAAGTTTAAAGCATAATCCTGAACTAAAGCCAGCTAGGTGGAGACATGTCTAGCCACCTTTGGGAAGAACTAGCCTCAATACCCTGAGGGAAAGAACTAGCCTTACTGCATTTTTTTCCTGCCCACTAGAGATACAGTTGCTAGGAAGCCAGCCCATCCTCCTAGGAAGGGATGACTGACCACTAATGGTTTGGGGGCCTTCCTATAGCCACTCAATTCAAAATGCAACATCCCCTTTTGTGTTTCAACCAATAGATGCTTGCAGGCAGGAATTCCCCTGCTTTGGTGAGACCAAGCTATAGCTTCTAATAAAAATATCCTCATGTGTTTTGCAACGGACTCAACTCCTGGTGGTGGTCTTGAGGGGGTCTCGAGGATTGGGTACAACATTCTTATTCCTTTTGGAATCTGGGGTTTTATCTATTGAAGATGTTTAGATGAAGTTGGTTTATTATTATTTTCTTTTTCCTTTTTTTTTCCCCTTTTATTTATTTAGTTAGTTTTTGGAGACAGGATTTCTTTATGTAGCTCTGGCTGTCTCTGGATTCACTTTGTAGACCAGGCTGGCCTTGAATTCGGAGATCTGCCTACCTCTGATTCTGAGTGCTGGAATTAAAGGTGTGTGCCACCGTGCTCAGTCTGAAGATGAAGTTCTAAAACTAGCCCCAGCACAAAACTTGTGTATAAAAAGGTTTGCTGCCAAAGAAGAGCTCAACATCCATTGGGTCTTAT